>OU744338.1:17503337-18181156 GCA_916610165.2 Gymnosoma rotundatum
ACCCATATGTATTTTTCTTTTGTAAAAAAATGAGACGTAAGATCGCGTATATTTCCTTATCTTTTAAAGGTGGCACGTCATTGCGTCCACGCAAAAGTGACATAATGTCCACGGACATTATACAAATTAGCTTTCAGAAATTCTTTAGTAACCCAAGCTAAGCAACATAAAGTTTATGGGCATTATGTCCATGGACACTATCACATGCCACATATGTGGACACTTCAAATTTACATACAGTACGTAGTGTTGTGTCTGCTATAAGCACAAGTTCAAAGCAGTAGAGATAAATCTGCCGAATTTAATTTCGAATTATGTTTACGTTACGTAATCACATATTTATAAAAAAAAATTTTTTACATAATGTATAGCGCCATTTTATATTTAAGAAATGTGCTTGGTTTTATATTATATTCCACTTAGTAATCTTTTTTGTTTTTGGCTTAAATAAAATTAAAAATTAAAGAGTGCTGTTATAAAGACGTAATTTCACGTAGATACATGTCCTTAGATTTTGGTCACTTACTATTTACAAAGAGTTTTAAACAGTAAAAATAAGTGTTTAAAGTTAATTTTGTAATGACGTAGTGTATTACGTCATTAAGTATTTCATTACAAAAGGATACACGTAACTGCTTACGTCATTTTATATATAGAGGTACGTTTTTCATGTCGTTATATGTGGCACATGGTTGTTTTTTTTTTTTTGTTAAATTAAATTAAAAATTAAAGGGTGTCCCTATAAAAATGTGATATTTGCACATTGCCTTATTTTTTAAATAAGAAAAAAGGAATCAAAAAATAAAGCGGCATTCCTATAAATGACCAGATTTTTATGTATACTGCGTTATCATTTCAAAAATTATTAAAAATCTTAATTAAAAAAATAAAAGGGTGACCCATACTTGAAACATAACAGAGCCTATTTTGAGAACCTTACCTTAACATAATCATCTAGCAATTCTGGTGTATAGCGCATTATTTTACTCATTTCATTAATAAACCAAATAAACATTTTGTTTGAAATTATGATTAATTTGCTTGTTGCACTTATTTCCTTAAATATTTGCCCCATTTGTAGTTTGCTCTTACTTACAACTTGTGAGTTTTGCTTTTCATTTTCCATGTTTTGCTTGTTGGTTGTTTTAACCACATTTTTTTGACATTTTCTTGCTAACAACAAGACAAGTGAAAAAAAAATTAGCGGCAACGAAAGAAAATAAAATAAACTTAATTAATGAGTTATTAAAAGTTGTCATATTCTTCAAATAACAAATACAAAAATTTTATTTTCTATTTGTTCTCTTAACTTTTAATTGACAAGTTGATAAGTTTTAGTTAAAGTGTGTTGTGGTAGTTTTAATACTTGAAAGATAGAACAGGTAAAAGAGACTCCATAAAATTTTTGATAGCTTGTTGACAAATTAGCGGTAGGGAAAAAGTTAAGCAGCAGGTAAAAAATTTTATATTTAAAAAAAAGAAGCCCGCTATAAAATTAAGTGTAAACAATAAATTTAAAAATTAAAGAGTGCTTCCATAAAGCCTGTGATTGATTCTGCTTTACTGTGCTTTCCAGGAAATGCATTTTACGCTTGTAATGTTAAATAAATATTATTTATTTTTTTTTGTGCTATAAAAAATTAAAAATTATCAAATGTTCAAAATTATTCTTGAAAATAAAAATATAAATAGCAATAATTAATTTATTGACGGTATTGAACAGTATTTAAGCTTTTGAAATTTGTCGAAATTATCACACATTAATCGCTTGAAATTCCAAGTATTTAATCGTATATACATTTTAAAGTGTGCCTCAAAATTGAGGCATAATTTAAATAAAAAAGGAAAAAGTTTTTTCCTGAGGCTCGACGGGGTTTGAACTTACGATCAAGATATAAGTTGGCTTATTTTTTTTTTCATTTATCTCACACAAAATCTAACACTTTTAGCAGTCTCTCGAGTTATCATTTATTTTACTAACCCGCCAACTGTCAGTTGTCAAATTTATTTTGTTATCGCTCAAATGTCAACAAATTTCAATTTAGTGTAAAACACGAAATACCCTCTAATTCGTTAAATTTATAACAAAAACTGTTTGTTTGTCAATAATATTCAAGGAATTAATGAAATTAAGCTCTAAAGCTAAAACCAATATCAAATAATATTTTAATCACTCAATTCTTGTTCTGTTTTATTTTACTACAGGAATTTTTGTTTTCTTTGTATTAATTTTGAAACATTAAACAGTTGACGTCATTTTTAAGCAAAGTTTCTGGATTAAAATTTTTATTTTATTATTTCGTTAGTTTTCTTTGCATTTTTTTCATCTTTAAGTTGCTTGTTAAAAAAAAGAGAAAAAAACAAGAAATGAATGGAATTAAAAATAAAATCTATTTTATCAAAACGTAAAGGATTTACAACAAAAGTAATTAAATCCATAGCAAAAAAAAATATTGTCGTTATTAAAAATGATTCACTAAGTAGTTGGTGAAATAAAAAAAAACAGTCTGATCTCTGGTTTTTACTTTCGCGTAGCATATTTAAAATATTTTATTATGGACAGAAGTTAGTTGGTCCCTCCTCTTACAAACGCTAAATTCATATTTATTTAACGTTTTCGTTTTCCGCTTTAACTTGCATTAGTTCTCGTCTCATCAACTCTCTTAGCAGCCTAGAATTTCAAATTAAATGTTGCTAGAGTTAAATAACTTGACTGCTTTAAGTTTCCATTTCAATATTTGTAGCTTGTGGGATAGAGATTTGACAACCTTCGGTTATCATTTAATTTACGAATGCCCAGATCACCAGCAGTCAACCATTGTAGCAGGTTCGCCAAAAGGTACCGAAAAGTTTTGTTGCTAGTGGCCATATATTGATTGAAAGTTGTTAGAATATTTTTTTAGTTTGAATTATTTGTTTGAAAAGGTTCTATTCGAATAACCGATTATTCGACAAATTTTAATCGAATAATTTTAATTTGTATTTTATTCGACTTAAAATGCTTTAATTTTATCGATTAATTAAATACTTGTTAAGGCCGATAGTGGTTTGAATTTTTTAAAAATAACACGAAAAATAATATTTTAATAAAAAAATTTTTAATCGGCAAATTAATCATTAACAATTGAAAACCAATTCGGGCATATGGCCACCACGGCTATTCTAGACGAATGGACATTCTGGGCGTCGAATTTCGAACGACTTTTACGAGCATTGTTGCTCTTCAATCCGTCAAAAAGTGACAGAAAAGATCTCCGCAGGTAGTTTATTTCACATACGAAATGTTCGGCTAAGAAATAATTTTTCTCTGTAATGCGTTGTGCGATTCACTGGCCAATCGATCGCACAAGTATGCGTTCTTGATGCAGAGTGCGTTGCGCATACGAAATTACGGTTATCCTAATTCATCCTTAATTCCTGATTTCATAAGAGCACAATCCGTTGTAGTAACGATAAAACAGTATAACACACCCCACATTGCATCAATGCTCCAGTAAATCAATAGAGCTGGATACCCTACTTCTTCACTTTCGTCTGCGTACGTTCGAGTAACTCTAAAATAGTCTTTGAAGACCGGCCCATACATGAGTGTTGTATTTCATTTTCGGTTTGATATGCAATCAATTCGAAACCCGAAAATTAATCTCATCTCTGAACATAATTTTCCGAGGAATTCATAAATAGAATTAATGACTGATTTTCAAACTAAATCTGAATAATGTGTTAACTTTGTTCAAGCATCAATCTGTTCATGATGATTTGCCACAGAATATTGAGCATAAAGGTCAAAAAGCCAAAGCAAATTGCAGGTTTGTATGACAAGTAACCCTTTTTTGTGTTCCATCGGCCTTAAACAACACCCATTAGTTAGTTTCACTCATTCCCAATTCTAATTTAAATGAAAAATATATAAAAATATATATTTTTTTACACTTGTGCTGCTTAATGGCCCAACACTGCTGTAGTTGCAGTTTGCCTTAAATGTATTTCGTTTGTTATAAATGTAAAAAAAAAGAAATTTGTGAACTTAACGATGTCAATTGGTAGCAATTTTTCAAATACTCAAGAGTATGTCACAAAAATTTAAACTACAAATTCTAGAATAATGGGGAAAAAAAGAGTAAATAAAAAACAAAAAGAAATTGTTGTTGAATTCATGCTAAACCGTACGTAATGCACCTGACTTTGACATGCATTTTTCATTACAATTGCTCTTGGAAATTGAACGTTTAAAAACTAGCATTACAAGTGATGCAGGCCAAATAAAAAAATTGACAAGAAGAACACAACGATATGGGTTGATAACGAGACAGACACAATCAAATGAGGCTGCATCAAAAATTAGATTTTAGAAAACTTAAAATTTTTTTAAATTTTTGAAAAGTTAAAGTTTCTTACGAAATAAAATATTACAAAACAATATTTAAATTAATGTCTTTTGAATTAATTTTCTCAGTACAAAAATCAGATTTTCCATTGATATTTTGTTTGTAATGATAAAGTTGAACTTTTTATGATTTGTTATATAATCAATTATCAGGGTTGTACTTTAACGGCTGTAAGTTGCCAGATCGTTAGACACACTAAGCTGTCTAATGTATGAAATCAGCCGTTTATGAAAATTCTTAGCGTTGCTGCAAAGCACACACTTGAGTTGTCATTCCTCACGATTTCACAAAAAGAGACAAATTAAAGTTTAAGACAAAACGCAAAATTTCGAGCGAAAACTAATTTGATGGAAGCAAAAATTAAAACCTTTCCAAAAAAATATAAGAAAATTCTAAACAAGAAATATAATTTTCCGAAATAAATTATTAAAGTCGATAAAGCACAAGAAATAAAGGGAGAGAGAGAGAAATATATTTCACTAGAAATTAAAATATTATTAAAAAAAATTTGTTCAAAGAATTCAAAATAAAATCGACACTCATCAACAAATCGCTATTTCATTTAAAAAAAAATTTTGATTTCAACAAGAAAAAAATCGAAACTTTTTGCAAAATTTGAAATCGAATTCATGAAAATTAAATTTAACTTTTTTATGAAATATAACTCTCATTTAATCAATTTAGTTTTAGATACATATAGCATACAATTCTTAAACAAAATTTGATATTCGGTAAAACAAGCACCGAAGCACTCGCAAAAGAAGCACTCAAGTGCCAAGGTTTTCTGAAATGGTGAAAGAAATTCTTCATTCCATCTGATCCGCTCGAGTTTACAGATCGAAAATGGGATACAACTTTCATGTATGAGCCGATGCTTCAAAGACTATTTTGGAGTTACTTGACCGCGTGCAGAAGAGAGCGCAGAAGCTCATCGCTGACAGTAGGGTATCCAGCTGTATTGATTCACTGGAGCATCGACGCAATGTGAGGTGTGTTTCACCGTTTTATCGTTACTACAACGGAATGTGCACTTATGAAATCAGGAAACCGTAATTTCGTACGTGCAACGCGCTCTGCATCAAGAGGGCACCCCTTTGTGCTCATTTGGCCAGTGTATCGCACTACGCATTACAGATATAATTCGTTTTTTAGCCGAACAGTTCATATGTGGAATAAACTCCCTGTGGCGGTCTTCTCTGTTACTTTCAGTGTGCAAAAATTCAAATTAAGTGTCCACAAGCACTACTTCTACCACCCCTTTCATAACCTAACTTCCTAGTTCTTGCTCAATGCGTTGCATAAGTAGGGGTCATCCTGAGTGCTGGTCCTGATTAAAAAAAAATGGGTAAAATTGGTAAAATTGAAATATCACAAGTATTGAAATATTTTAATTGTGCAAATGATTTTAGCAAACAATTTGTTAAAATTTTTCTTAGTTTTATTACATTTTTGTCACAAACTTAGGGAATTTTTTGTTAGAAAGCGTTAAAAATGTGATGAAAAACACAATTCAATTTTTATTGCAAGCTGTCTAGATTGTGAAAACCTCTTTTTACAAGTTTACAAAATAAAGAGGAGGAAGGAAGCTGCTTTATTCACAAAAAAATTACTTTTGCCTGATATATTTTTTTTTTAATAAATTAAATTATTTATATTTATTATTATTATTATTTTGTTTGTTGGTGACGTTAATAAATAAAACTTTATTTCTAGCTTTTTTTCATGCAAAAATTTCAATGGATTTTTTTTGTATGGTTTTTGTAAATTTTTAATTTATTTCTAATTGTTTTCCTTTTTATGGACGTAAAAAAAATATTTAAATTAAGTGCAATGAATTTTTATTGCATGATTAATAGAGTTTGTTTCCAAGTATGTAAAAAACGACGTCAATTTAACAACAAAAAATTAACACATTTAACATGTACATTGTAATAAATAGACCTTAATTGGAACTAATTACTTGAGGAGCTCATAAAAATGATTTAGTATAAATTGCAAGTTTATTCTTCAAGTAGGTGTCAAAAGTCAGGGGCGTTGTTCTTGTAGTCTCAAATAATTTTAAGCTATAAAAGTTATAAGATATGAAAATAAGAACTGTATTGACAATAACTGAGCCCTCCTAGGCTTAGGGGAGGAGCTCAAGACTTGTAATGCAAGGTATCTGAACAATAAATGTGTTCGTATGAAATATTTTAAACCAAAAATGTAATTCTTAGCAAAAGGATTGCAGTTTTAAATTTGTATATTTACTTGTAATATGGGCATACCCTTTAAATTCAATAAATTCTTAATTCGTGTTTTTGCGCTACTATTTGCAGTTTATCTTTTACATTAATAATAGTTTAGAGCGATCGATAACATTTCATCTATTAGACAAACATACGTATCAAAACAAAATATTCTTATAATTCTCATTTAGTTAAAAGCATTTCTTACATAATTTGATTTTGCTTAAACCAATATCAGTTATGTAACTTAGTGTGTCGTAGATATTAACATAATACTTAACACATCAGCTCACGATATGCCCGGATTAAGAAAGCTTGTGGAAAGAATCTGTCTCTGTATATTACTTTCCTTTATTATATTCTTCACGACAAAAAGTGGAAAACGGGTATAACTAAGTTTGTCATTCCGTTTGTAATTTCTACAGTATCAATTTCCGACCCCATAAAGTATATATATTCTGAGATCTGATGCATAGCGAAGTCGATTGAGCGATGTCCATCTGTCTGTCCATGTTAGTGTTGAAATCAAGTTTGCTGAGGGAGGCACTATATCAGCTAGAGATAATTTAAGTATCCCAATCGACCAGATATAGTGGCGAAAGACATGCTATTGGAAATCAGCAAGATCGGTCCATGTCCATCACGAGGCAGCGGGCAAAACACCACGCCTACCTCTAATTTTTCCATATCATTTGAAATACTGAAATAACTCCAATCAAAAAAATTAATATATGGGGCGACAGAGAAAAAAAATAAGAAACAACATCTAGTGAAAAAAATTTCACTCGCCCATATTTCCCGAGTAATGGGCCTCTCAAATTGTGAAATTTTTTAAAATATCGAATATGGGTACCATTTAAAAGCATTTGAAGAGATCTTTAAGAAAATACTAAAATTTTTATTAATGCTTAACCCATTAAGAACCGCTGGCACATTTATGTTAAATTACAAAACAAAATTTTTTTTTTATTTTTTAATTCTCTGTCACCCCAATATTAGCTTTTTTGATGGTGCAGGGTATAAGATGGTAAAGGGTATAGAAGTTTCGGCATATCCGAATATAGCTCTCTGACTTATTTTTGTATAAATTATTCAACCAATTTTTCTTTAAATGTAGTTTAGCCAAAATTCTGTTCAGATTCTCTCTCTACGCAATTATTTTCATTGCATTTAATGCACTTTCTTTTGTATTTATCTTCAACAAATTATATTCTTTTAATCATACCAGCTCAAAATCAAATCAAAAATTCCTACTTATTATAACACACACTTTATTAAATGTCTCTACGCCACTGTTAAAATCAAAAAACGTAATAAAGTCAACGTAAAAATCTGTTAAAAAATTTTAAAAATGTGATAACATTTATAAAATTCCAAGTGCAATAAAAATTGTTCTCATCTAACAGACATTCTGTTCGAAGAGCACTGAGTTGTGTATGCAACAACAGTAAAGAGCTGCAGCAGCAGAAGCAGTAAAAAAATAGTACAATAAAATGTTGCATGCATAATTTAGTACATGAGTGAATAGAAAAAATTTTATTGCAACCAGAAAAAGAAGAAAAAAAATATCAAATAAATAAATTCATTTACAACTTAATGGATGAAATGTTAAAAAAAACATTGACAAGATTTTTATTTAATTTAATAATTTATGTTTTAATTTGTGCTTAAAGTTAAAGATGGTAATGAATACATTTATTTAAAAATGTTTCTATTTAATTATTATTATTAGTTAAGAACAAGTCTTAATTGTGTAGACATTGTGGGTTAAGTTTTCATATATAGTTTTTGTTCTTGTTGCTGTCGTTATATTTGCTGTTTTGTAACTATTAAAATAAGATTTCTTAAACATTTATTAACTTTTATCAGATACCAATTTGTTTAATTAACAAATGCCATTTCATAATTAGTTTTTATAAACTTGGGAATAATGTACAAGTGTGTGGTTGCAGGTGATTGTGTTCAAAACCAAAAATTAAATACTATATTATAACAATACATTGAGAGAAAAGTTTTTAGCAGATTCCGTTTCCTTTTTTTTATTTTAGTGTGGTACAAAGGTGAGCCACTGGTAAAAAAAGGGAAACTGCTATGAGGACATTTATAAGTGTTTTCTTTTTTTTTTTTGCAAAACAAACAAAACAAAAAATGTTTTTGCATTTGGTACGCAGAGAAAAAACATGATGGCCGCTATAAGACCATGATTACGGACTTTCGTTCATCAATTATACAAATATTATTTGCAGGAGCTGTGGCATCAACAAGACAGGGCAACATGCCAAACAGCTCATGCCAGAGTTGATTTATTGAAGGAAACATTTACTGCCTGTCCCACGATGTCGCAATAGTTCGTTTGTTCGCACAATTACATTCAAAACAAAAACAAATTCTAAAAAACTGTTTTTGTTTTAATTGTAACCATACGAACGAACGAACGATTGCGACATCCTGGGACTGACATTTAGTAACCGCATAATTTCGCGTTTCGGATTCTTGAATTGATCACCAAGATCGTGCGATTTAACCCCGCTAGACTCTTTTTTATGGCGATATTTAAAGACACTATTGTACGCTGTTAAGCCCAAAACTATTGTCCATTTGTAGGATAACATTCCGCATTATTGCCGATACCCGGCCATTTTAAAGTACGTCCAGCCTAGCATTCATGTGCCAGAAGTCATATTTAAATTATAATACCAGAATCTTATCTATAATTTTCATGTCAATTTAAAAAATTCGTTGTTGTTTTATTCCATTTTAAAGTCTTATAAGTCCATATGCTTTAAAAAAATATTTTTTTAAAAAAACCGACTTCAAAACAGATTTTAGCTTTCTCTCTAAAACGCTTTAAAAGTTTATCACATACATCAAATTACATCAACTCTTGAATTTCTAAATCCAAATTAAATACTTGTTGTTATAGCGGACTTAGCAATACAGGTTTCTTTGTAAATTCTAACCGTTTGTCGACATACAACTGTTTAACAGTTTGGTCGTATACATCAAATTACGTAAACTATAGGGACACCCTTTATTTTCCAAATCCAAATTTTATATTTGTTATTTTAGCAGAGTTACAGGTTCTTTGTAAATTTCGTCGACATCTATTCAAAGGTATGGCCGTCCACATCAAATTAAAAAAACTACTGGGGGCACCCTTTAATATATAGTTTTGAATATTTATACTTGTTTTTAAAAGCGTCATAGTAATCGACATTCTGTATAATTTTTGCTTTAATGGTTGGGTCAATATAGGTCAGTTTGAGTTACGTATGGGGACACCCTTTAATTATTAGATATTTTTTATTTAAAAATTATTTTCCTTTAAAAGTGTTGACCGTGTTCGATTCCATAAAAATGTATATTCCGCTGCATTTTTAAAACATTAAAATATCGAACCACAAAAGAAGCAAGCAAAGAAAGAAAGTCAAGATGTGTCTTAAAAACTAACTGAGAAATAAATGCTTCGTACATTTGATCCCCAATAAAATTTAGTCGCCTGCATAATTCATTGTATTTTTAAACTTTTCTTCCCAAAACTTTATTTTTATGAATTGGGCTTTATAGTTTTTAAAATTGCATTTTAAATTGGGGTTATTTTTAATGAGAGGCCGTTACGTATACTTATTGATAACGACTCTTAGTTAGAAATAAAAAATTGCTATTTGTCCATAAGCAATTGATTGCTATTCATATTAAAATTCATTGGTTTACTTAATTACAAAACTCTCTAAGAATATTAAAGTTTACTAAGGCAGCCACTTAAAAACATTTTTAATTCCACTCAATCTATACCCTCCCCCCAAATAACACCTAAAAATTAGTTCGTTTAATTGTATGTGTGCTTAACAAGGATTTTTGTTATGTTCACAAACAATAACAATAGTTGACATTACATCTTTATTTGTGTAGGATTATTTTCCATCTATCTCCTTAAATACATACATACATACAAACATATGATTTTGTTGTTTGTGTGTAGGATTTTCGGTTTGACTTTGGCATATTTGATTCCATATTTAATTAAATATTTACTTAAAAAAAGGACATAGAAAATAATCTAAAAGACTTAATTAAAAAAATTTAAAGTAAAACTGAAAATTGAATAATAATTGGAAGAAATTTTTCCACGTCAATATAAGCAAATAAACGAAAGCAAATTTTTAGAACCAGATCATTGAAGAAATTTTATAATGGGAGATTTTAAGCCGGATATAACTTACAAAATGCCAAACTGACAAATAATGGGTCAGTATACTTTGGGAAATCATCATTAATATATTGACGCTAGAACAACGCTACCAAATTATACAGATTTACTTTGAAACTGAGTCATCAATTTACGCAACTAATAGACGCAAATTTTTGTTTAATGATAAGGCTTAGTTGTCGCGTATGAAATGAAATCTACCGACAACACATTCCTTTATATCAAAAAACCTCCCCGTGTTCTGATGACATAAACCCGGTCGAAATCTGATATCAACAGGATGCTGTGTAAAAACCTTAACTATCGACTTATTGAAATCAAACTTTGGGCCATACGCTGATTTCGAGAAACATACCTGTCAGTAAACCTTCAAATTAGTGCGATTTGACACCCATGTTTATGTTCTGCATGGACACTGTTTTAAACTAATAAAACAGCAACAATAGATTATTATTGTTGTTATTTTTGGCCACCAAATTATGATTCCTACATGTATAATCTTACATTTTAAGCTAATGACGCCTTGGAGTTCAACATCTTTTGTGTTGTTCGTGCTGTACGTTAAGAAAAATGAAAAAAAAATTTTCCTTCGAAAATATGCTGCGCCAAGAACACCTTTATGCTCAAAATTATTTTTTAATGGCAGTCGAATAAAAAAATTTTTGAATAAAATTTCATTTTTTGTGTTTCTTTGTACAATTACTAAAAAAGCATCCTTTATTTAGCATTTAGATATTTCTGGTGTAATTTTAATGACTGCCTCGTTAACACCGTAAACACGCTGGCAAATTGTAGGATTTTTACTTGAACTTCTTTTGCGTTACGTTTTTACGCTTGGGATATGTAACCCTATTATTTTCGCTACAATGCCTTGCTGTCTTTAACAAATCTCTATCTCCCAAAACACAATATATGGACACTTTAAAATTGCACAGAAGGTGGCCCCGCTACAGCTAAAAATAATAAAATAAACTTAAAAAAAAAACAGAGGGTGTCCCAATAAAGATGTCATTTTTACATATATTGTCATAACTTAAACCATTATGAACAGATAATTTAAAGTCGTATGTAGAGCTTTGTCCCCTACAACAAGTAAAAATTTTTTTTTTAAAGGGTGTCCCCATACACGTAATATTCCCTTATAGGGGCATATATTTTAATCTATTATAGGCAGACATTTAGCAGTTACACAGGGTGTGTGCCCTATACATTAAGACGTATAAGAAATAAAAGTAAAAATTAAAGGGTGTACCAATAGCATATCTGACTTTAACTTAACACATTCAATAAAAATAATATAAATATTATATTTTTATTAAGTTAATTGGGTTTGTTTCGCCAGTTGTATATTTTTAATTAAAGGGTGGCCCACACATAGTGAGAAACTGTTTATGATTGAGCCCAACACGCACTTTACTTATTTATTTACAATTAATTCAATCAATCAAGACTTAAAAATTGTTTTTATTAGGTGCCTGTAGAGTAATACGAATTTTCTTTACCGCTATAAATTCAACTTTTACATTGAGAAAGCTCAATACAGCATATTACAATCTATTTTAATTAATTCAACAATGTTTTTTATTTGCATTTTACGAAAGTGGTGAAAATATCAATTTGTACAATTCGGTCTCTACGCCCACCACTGGTGTGAATGGCAGCAATTGGAATTTAAGTAGGGCAAAATGATATCATTTTTATCGTATTCATCAAAAGCTATGACCATGACTAATTTAAAAGGAACATGAAACGTGCTTTTCTGAAACGAGAGCAGAAAAACGAATGTGCATTTACCGAACTTGACTAACACAAAAGCGCTGGAGAGTTGGTCAAACCCTGCAAATCTGGGTGAAATTCCTTTTATAAGGATCTCTCTGCTACCACTTCATCGCATAGTTTGATCACTTCTATCTTAATTGTATTTTTTACGCTTAAATTGGGGCAACTTAAGGCTGGCTTAGTTAGTCCATTGTCCACAGCAGTTGTATTACATCCAGACTTTTTGTGAGATGTTTAAGATGCAATCAACAAACGCACAATGGAACCATTTATACCAGTTCACCTTTGAGTTTGCTTAGATATCTTTTCTCGTTTCTAACATTTGAAGATCATTGATTTTAAATTTCGCAACGAATAATTTTCTTTATAAATTCTAATTTTGTTTTACTTTTATGGCTGCTTATTTAAATATACAATTTTAGTTTTTTTCTTTAGCTTTACAATAAAAAAAAATGCTACACAACGTAACTATTTTGTTTTCTAAAGTTTATTAAATTTTTATTATAAAAATTGAATACTTTTTATGTTTATGAGAGTACAGTGCACACCAAAACAATCACAACTGAAATAAATTTTTTAAGAATTTTTTTGCTTTCTGCAATCTACCTTTTTCTTTGATTAAAATAAAATACCAAGATTATTAGAGTCAACTCTTGAATAACAACTCTGTGTTTTTTTTTTTGACACCTAGAATGCGCTTCGCATTATAGCCATGTTCTGATCTTTCATATCAAAAAAAATTCTTCATTACAATTTAATTTTTTGTGTTATTATTTACAATTTAAAGTTCTATCGGGCTTAAAAAAAACACCCTTTACATGCCGGTTGGTTTAAACTGTTTTGAAGAGCCCTTTATTCAGATAAATGACAAGGACACTAATTTGTTAAAGGCGACATGCTCACACTTAGCCTAAATAATCAGTAAAATTAGTGATATCAGTTCTTAATGTTTTGATCTCTACTGTTTAGAAATAACCCGTGCAAAACTAATACAATATTTTTATATGAAAGAGCAAAAAAATTAGATACTTGAAACAACACATGTTGGTGCTGTTACTTTTATATCACAATGCCTTTTTGCGGGTTGAGTCTAAATATTAGAAACAAAAAAAAAAAAAAAAAAAAGTCATCGTACGAGCGTTTTCAACATTTCAATATTTTATTGCCACTTTCCATGTAAATGTGTGTGTTTTCGTGTTTGTGTTTAGGTTTTGTCATTTTTAAATTTTTTATTTTTTTTTTCTTTAATTCAAATTTGCAATTTTTATTTTATGTTTCCTTTCGCTTCCCTGAATTATTTTTCCTTTATTTGTTTTTGAAAAGCTTGCGGAAATTATATTTTAACCCATTTTTGCCAAGCTTCCATAAAATTTATTTGTTTCATTCTAACGGCTGAGAACAAAAAGGAAATATCTTGAATTTCATATAAAGTGTTTCACTACATTAAACATTTAAAGATACAAACACACAATGTCACACACTGACACACGTTCATGCAGCATCAGATTATTGCGTAAAAAAAAGTTTTTTTTGTTTTTATAATTTAATCAAGGTCTTTTATTATTCCAAGGATTTTCAATTATTTTTGAGCTGCAGATACTTTTTACAAATATTCTGTGGTTGTTTTCTTTTTTTAAAGACTTCTTTAAAAGTTGAAAACCCGGCACTGGTCATTACTGTCAACAGACCGAATTATTTTTGTGGCTTTTCCTTTACTACGTTGTGCACAATATTGTCATATTAAAGTTAACAAACTTAAGATTTCCTACTTTGGAGGAATAACCGAAATCATTTGGAATCTGCACAGGATAAAATAAAATCGATCAGATAGTGAATACAAAATTAAAAAGATGAGAATGAGTTCAAAAACAATCGTATATTATTATTATATAATACTCCGATGGTTTAAAGATCGTGAACTAGAAAGTGATTTCAATTTGACACCTGTTCAACATCATGAATAAACACAATCCCACAACTGATTTATAGATTTTGTTTAAAGAGAAGAAGCACTTCAGGCAGCAATACTTATTTAATTATTGGTAGAGGTGGTGAAAGTAGAAAAATAGAGATATATTCCATTTTTATTCAAACACTGCCGCCATATCCCGCAAAAAATACGAAATTACCTTAAAAACTACTTGCCATATAATGACTTACTTTTGTGATTGCCCTTTTTCGTTACTCGCTTACAAAACACATTACATTAGTTTACAAAAGAGGAAGTATTAATTGAACTAGTTCTTTAAGTTAAAAGAGAATACCTTACTAATAATGGTACTAATGTTCGTCAAATATCCAGCAATAATCAATGTAATCAATTCCAGGAATGATTATAAAAGTCTCATGCCTTGTTAAAATCATTAGGTTGGTAATTTAGTGGGGAAGTCCTCGATTTTTTGCTGAGATGTTGTTCACTAGACAATTGTTTATGAAGCAAATAGCAATTTTATGTAGAAGTACCGACAAAGAAGGGGGCATGCTGTAATTTTAAATTAAAATAGCAGTAAAGACAACTCTCCTTAGTAATACGAGGGCTGCTCTATATATTTCTGGCCTAATAGTGAAAATGCGAATATTTATCAATCAAACCAGTTGTAGAAGCACTTTTTCCACTCCGATTGAGACACCTCTAAAATATGGTTTTTGAACACTTCAACAGCTTCTTCTGGTGACGAAAATCGTTGACCACGCATTTTTTTCTTGATGTGCGGAAACAAGAAGAAGTCATTAGGTGCCAAGTCAGGGCTGTACGGCGGATGACCCATTAATTCGACGTTTTGGCCGGTCAAAAACGCTCTGGTTTGTGCCGATGTGTGAAAGCTCGCATTGTCATGGTGAACAATGATTCGTCTCCTCTTGTTGGTTTTTCGAATTTCTCCGATGACTTCAGGCAAACAAAATGTAGTGTACCACTCAGAAGTGACCGTCCTACGTTGCTCAAGCGGAACAGTCGCCACATGACCAGTTTTGCCGAAGAAACAGGCGACCATTTGCTTCCAAGTGCTTCTTACACGAACAACTTTCGTTGGATTTTGCTCGTCTTTGAAGACCCACACGGTCGATTGTTGTTTCGTTTCGGGCTCATACGCATAGATCCATGATTCGTCACCTGTGACGATCTTATAAACGTCTTTTGAAGCACCGCAATCGTATTTTTGCAACATTTCTTTACACCCATCGACACAAGCCTTTTTTTGAGCGACTTTCAAATTGTGCGGAATCCCACGAGAACAAACCTTTTTTACGGCCAGATGTTCATACAGTATCGAATATATGCTGGTGGAAGAAATGTCCAAGGATGTCTCTATCTCTCGGTATGTCGATCTTGCATTATGAGTTCACGCACGGCATTAATGTTCTGTGGCACAACAGCCGTTTTTGGACGACCTTCACGGAATTCGTCTTTGAGCGAGCTTCGGCCACGATTAAATTCATTATACCAATTTTTCACGGTGCTATAGGATGGTGCTTCATCGCCATACAAAGATTTAAGTTCATCAATGCACTCTTGTCGTGATAATTCACGTCGAAAGTTGTGAAAAATGATGGCACGAAAATGTTCACGAGTTAATTCCATTTTTTTCTATATTAATTTTTTCAAGTCACTGTAAACAACACAAATAATGGTCGTACGTCAAAACGTTTTGAGTACGATTATGCTTAAAAATGATAAACTTTCCAATGGAAATGTCAGATTGCACTTGGCAGCACTCAGTGTTGCCAGGCCAGAAATATATATAGCAGCCCTCGTATAATATTTTCAGAAACAGGAAAAAGGACTAAGAGAAAGAGCCATTAAGGCCACATCAAAAAGATCTCTATGGCATTTATTAACTTTTATTTAAATTACAAAATACGTTCAACAGTGTAAGTTGTGTCGGTAAAAATAATAGCACCATTCAACCAAGTGTTCACATCTTTTTTTTTAGTTCTTTTCCACGAATCCTTGACTACAGCCCAAAGTTTCTTGCTGTTAGTAGGTTTTGATTCATAGACGTCAGTAAAAAGATTCTCAACCGGGCTTAAGTCACACAGCTGTGCAGATCATTCCACGTTGTTAATATTGTAGTCTATAAACTAGTGACGAGCATTTTTTCTGTTCGTATGCTTTTGGATCGTTGCCTTGTTAAAAGACTCAACGTAAAAACATTTCTTCTTCCATAAAAAGTAGCACCACATTTTTCAATATGTGAACAAAAAATAATTGGTTGAACTGCGCAATATGAAAATTATATTCACAAGAATATGCTTGATCCTCCATGCCTTATGGTCTTGAACGTTACTCTTGGATCATATTCTGCATTCGTGGATCCTTTAAAATATACACGAGAACCTTTTACACAGTATAAAACGATTTAAATCTTTCACAGTATTCAAAATATTGCACACTTTCAAAAAAAAAAAAAAAAAAAAAACTTATAATAGTGCTATTTTTATGGCGGGCACTGTATATATACCATTAAATGGAAAAACATATACATATATTTTCTTTTTGCCGCAGGAGTTGAACCACAGCCAACCCAATTTGTAGTCAACGCGCTTACTACCTTGACTACAGAAGCAAACCGCAATACACCAGATATGGCATGATTTTGCCAACCCGAAGAAATCAAAAATATTGAAATATGCTGAAATAAAGAAAAGCTTGAATTTGTTATAGTAAAGATTACTCGAATAATTTATTCAAATATATAATTGTGTGTGGTACAGCTAATTTCTGCTATCTAACCTCAGTTATAAACAGACAATGATGTTAAATCTGAGTGAATACAATGCATCTACCATCGCTCATGAGGCGCATAGCGGACGAACTGGCCACATGAATCACACATCTAAATTCTATCGCACGGCAGTTCGTGGTATTCTGTTGTAATCATCTGCATAGCCACGAAGAGCCCTACCCATAACCGATACAGAGATTATAATACCCTCTGGTTGCCGGTTTGCGGCCTCCTGGTGGGAATTCGAGTCTGGCTGAGGTAACATAGGTTTTGATACAGGTATCTTCGGGGTATAGGAGGAACCAGTCCCCCGGTGTGCAAGCACTGAATCTGGATAAACAGTGGAGTAACTGTCGAAGGATGCACCAGTGTCCTTAAATAATAACATATAAATAATAGTAGCAAATTAATAAACTGGCACCATGGGAACCGGTAGCACATACAGGGGGTACACGCTGTAGTTAAATAAAAGTCTATATTTGCAGGTCTGGTGTCTAATAGACGGAAGTGTGCTGTTGCACTCTCAACAGAGCAGTTTATGGGTAGGCTTAGACCCTTTAGCAAGGGGTAGATTCATGGTCCTGCAAGCCATGATCTTAAAATAGCACATAATAGTGGTTAGACCATCGTCTGGTAAGGGCTCCGCACCAGGTACAGACGTTAGTCTAAATCACATATCCTGCTAGTTTGCGTGGTATCAGTAGTTTACTTAAACAACTGGTCGGGGTTCGAAATTTTATTATCTGCCAGTAGCAAGTCTCTGCAAGTCAAGGCGACTACTGCCGCCTTATAATCGTATCAATTGGAAGGTATAATTACTGCACATACTGTTGTTGACTTTTGAATTGGTTATTTTTCGTTATTTTGGGGTTTATAGATTCCCCTGCAGATGCTAATAAAATAAAGTTTAACATTTTATTAACATACCTGAAAAGAAAACAAAAAATATTAAAAATAATTAAAAAATTTAAATTTAAGAAAGAACAACAATTTATTTCTATTGAGATTAAATTAACAAGAATAAAAGATCTGTTTTAATTTAACACTCTAGGACGTATATGAGAGACAAAGAGGAGAAACGGGCATTTACGTCTGTACCGATTACAATAAAATTTTAAACATAGTAAGATATTATGTTAAGAATGTATGTAGAATAATTCAAGTTTATTAAAAAAATGAAATAGAAGAGGTGTGTGGGGGAGAGAACAAATGCACTTTTTTATGAATCTTAACAGATCTTAACTAAATCAGATTCTAAACATATTTAAAATAATGTGTGTGAAGATAAATACGTCGAGTTATATATGTTTTTGACGTAACGACTTACGTAAAACATATATGAGTGTAAAGTTAAATATGTTTGACGTAACATCATACAAAGAAAAACACGAATTGTTTTACATTTTTAAATATATTTAACAATAAATTTGTAAAAAATAATAAAATTTGTGCGATTTCAACACCTTCTTAATTATATCTACATAAATTAAAATTATTTTTATTGAAAGTCAGTACATCAAATTTTGGTCTCTAAGATATTTTGACCAATGTGGCCAAATGCAGAGGTGGCACACAATGCCACCTTATGGAAAGTGTTTACTAGGGTCACTACTATTGCTCTATATAAACACTTTTTTCAAATTGAGTTTGTGAGTAGTGAAAAAATGATGAAAATTTTATTTGGGCCATATGAGTGGTTTCTGTGAAGGATTTTGGCCAATGTGGCCAAATGAAGAGGTGGCACGCAATGCCACCTTGTGGAAAGTCAAACATATTTAACTTAACACTCATATATGTTTTACGTAAGTCGTTACGTCAAAAACATATATAACTCGACGTATTATCTTCACACACATTTTAAAATATAGATGTTCATGTTCGGATTAGAGCCCCATAGCAAACAAGGGCATAAAATATTAGAGAGAAGTCTCTAAAATTAGTCCTAGACAATGCCGGATACAATAAGCTAGTGTATAAAAAAAATTTACCCTATTTGGGTAGTTCGCAGTGTATTCTGATTTTTCAAAATTTTAAACAATATATAACTCTATTGAAAAAGTGATTTTTATAAAAACACTTTCAAAATTTTTTAATCGAAGAAATAATATTGCATTAAGCATTTCCTGCTGCATACAAATAGTATATTCGCAGTCAAATAATTTTTGAACTGACAACTTATGATAAGACTTGAGGTTAAAAAAATTTATACAAAAGAAAAGAAAATAAGATAAGTTGATAAACAGAAAACAAGTAACTAGTCGCAGCCAGTTTCAAATTTAGAAGAAACTTAATTGAAAAAGGAAAAAAAAACATTTGAATGTTGACGTCAACAAAATTAAGTGAAATAAAAAACGAAAAATGCGACAAATTGTATGCACTTCAAAAAAATATTTACGATGTGTTTTTATTCCATCTGTGACTAGTAAATTGTAAAAGATGAATGTTTCGAATACGTAATGTATATTAATGTTTTTTTATTTATTTTTTTTTTTTTTTTTGCTATACAAATAATAAATGAGAAATTTGTTAGTATTTGTAAAACTAAAATTGAAAAATGATAAAACTTTTCCCCCAAAAGCTTTTTTTAGTAAATACAGCAAAACAAGAAAAAAATTCGATTTTTGGAAATTTTTTAAAATTTTCTGGGAATTGTGGGATTTACTTTAATTAATGTTAAGGATTTTTTTAATATAGAAATATTATCACGAAATTTTCTTTAAATTGGATAATACAAAAGTTATTATTTGTTAAGAATACTATTAATTCGTCCAAAAGCTAAATTAAACATGGGTCATTTAAAAACTTTAAATTCAACTAATTTCAAAATTTAGAAACTACAGATACACCTCAAATTTCCACTGGTACCTTCAATATTCGAATTTATTTACCAGCTTTCTTCATAGCATGGAAATTAAAAAAAAAAATTTTGGCAATTGTAGGATTTACGTTATTCAATCTTTATATAGTTTGTTTTCACATTATTATGAAATCACCTTAAAAATTAATGATTAAAAAGCATTAAAAACAATATGAAATTATTATTTTTATTTTTTCAGGAAAGTCACGTAAAAAAATTAAGAATTCCAAACATTTTTGAAAGACAACTAATTTCAAAATTTATGAGCTTTAGATATGTATCCTTCAACTTTTCACTATGTCCTTTATTATACCACAGTCGAAATTTCTTCGTTAAGTTATTTTTATAAAAAATACAACAAAAAAGTGAAAATCTCGATTTTTGGAAATTATTAAAAATTTTCTGGGAATTGTGGGATTTCCTCTAATCAATATTAATATTATTTTTTTTTAATTATTACTTGATTTGCTTTAAAAATATGGATGGTTTATAAATTTTAAAGGATTAAAAGAAATATTTAATCGTCTAAAAGCTCGATTTAACATGGATTTCTCTGTGTTTTGCAAAAAGTCTCTTACAAACTAAATAAATACAAACACTTTTTAAAAACCGGGAAGTTTCTCTGCAGATCTCATTTCATAATAAATACAGCAAAAATAACTGTATATTCCCATTTGTGGAAGTTTAGAGAAATTTATTGCGAATTGTGGGATTTATGGAAATCAAGTTAAAAATTATTTTTTTTACATTATTGCAATGTATTTTGTTTAATACAGATAATTGAAAAATTTTCAAGCGTTTTAAATATGAATTATGAATTTGTCCCAAAGCTCCATTAAACATAAATGTTCCCTTTTTGGTATAAAAAAAAGTTTAATATAATTTTAAAATTTATAAAGTTGCAAACATTTTTTAAAAGACTACTAATTTTCTGATTTGGTTTGCTTAGAATTTTTCAACCAAATCCCCCACTGTGCTCAATGCCATATAAGCCGCGGTTTTTTTTTTTTGGTTCTCCGTTTTTCACTCTTCTCTTGCAAGAACTCTTGACGTACAATAATACCTTAGAAAGTTAAAAGAAACCACTGAGCAAAATCTCACATGCATTACGGCAAAGAAAACAAATTTCAAAATTTGTGTTTAAACATGTGTGTGTGTTTCGATTTTTTCGATATTCACTTTTAAGATGTAGCAGCTGTGATTGTAACTACTAATTTTCTTTTTGCTCAAGTTTGTATTTATAAAATTTATGTTCAAAACTGATTGAGGATGTGTGCAAAAGTAAGTATGTGTTTGTGTGTTTGCTTTGATGTGTGAACATAACTATCAATTTTCCAAATAATAGTTTATTTTTTTTATTTATATATATGTATATACAAATGAAAAAATATATAAATAAATATATATTAATTTACACTACGAGGACTGCTCTATATATTTCTGGCCTAATAGTGAAAATGCGAATATTTATAATCAAAAATGGTTTTATTGTTTTTCAAAGTATTCTCCAGCATGATTTATACACTTTTGGATGCGCTCAAACCAGTTGTCGAAGCACTTTTTCCACTCCGATTGAGACACCTCTAAAACATGGTTTTTGAACACTTCAACAGCTTCTTCTGGCGACGAAAATCGTTGACCACGCATTTTTTTCTTGATGTGCGGAAACAAGAAGGAGTCATTAGGTGCCAAGTCAGGGCTATACGGCGGATGATCCATTAATTCGACGTTTTGGCCGGTCAAAAACGCTCTGGTTTGAGCCGATGTTTGAGAGCTCGCATTGTCATGGTGAACAATGATTCGTCTTCTCTTGTTGGTTTTTCGAATTTCTCAGATGACTTCAGGCAAACAAATTGTAGTATACCACTCAGAAGTGACTGTCCTACGTTGCTCAAGCGGAACAGTCGCCACATGACCAGTTTTGCCGAAGAAACAGGCGACCATTTGCTTCGAAGTGCTTCTTCCACGAACAACTTTTGTTGGATTTTGCTCGTCTTTGAAGACCCACACGGTCGATTGTTGTTTCGTTTCAGGCTCATACGCATAGATCCATGATTTGTCACCTGTGACTATCTTATAAACGTCTTTTGAAGCACCGCAATCGTATTTTTGCAACATTTCTTTGCACCAATCGACACGAGCCTTTTTTTGAGCGACTTTCAAATTGTGCGGGATCCAACAAGAACAAACCTTTTTTACGGCCAGGTGTTCATGCAGTATCGAATGTATGCTGGTGGAAGAAATTTCCAAGGATCTCTCTATCTCTCGGTATGTCGCATGTCGATCTTGCATTATGAGTTCACGCACGGCATTAATGTTCTCTGGCACAACAGCCGTTTTTGGACGACCTTCACGGAATTCGTCTTTGAGCGAGCTTCGGCCACGATTAAATTCATTATACCAATTTTTCGCAGTGCTATAGGATGATGCTACATCGCCATACAAAGATTTAAGTTCATCAATGCACTCTTGTCGTGATATTTCACGTCGAAAGTTGTGAAAAATGATGGCACGAAAATGTTCACGAGTTAATTCCATTTTTTTCTATATTAATTTTTTAAAGTCACTGTAAACAACACAAATAATGGTCAGATTGCACTTGGCAAAATCTAATCTAATATATATTATAAATCTCTTTGTAAATTTTTTTGTTTATTTGTGAGTGTGTCAATCAGGGTATTTATATTTTTGAATAGCAAACCAGGAGAGGAAAAAAGACAAGAGGACATTTTTATGCGTCTGAATCAAATTTGACAAAATCTCGGCTAATCAATTTTTATGAAATTAGAAACAGAGATTCGTCCTCATCTATATCTATTTCCGTAGCTAGGACATAGATAAGAGAAAAATGGGAAAAACGGGCATTTATGTCTCTGCCAATTACAACAAATTTTTATAATTATTTATTTAATTATTTATGTAAAGGGTAGAGTATTCTATGTTTATTTTAAAAAAATAATAGGAGATGGGAGTGGGGGAGGTTACAAACGCGCAATTTTATGAATCTTACGCGATCTTAACAAAATCAGTTTATGAAGAAATTTAAAATATAGATATCGCCTGCTCTATAAGTACCAAACTGATTTGATAGATTTCGCACGTGTTCGGAGTAGAGCCCCATAGTAAAAAGGCTATAATATATTACACAGTGCCTATAAAAGCCCTAAAATTAGACCTAGGCAACGCCGGGTACAATAAGCTAGTTTATATATAAAAATATCAGATATTACAGTCTTTTAAACAAACAGTTGCATTTATAAATATTTAAAATATAAAACTGTTTTTAGATATTTAATTTTTCGTTCTCGCTATTTAAAAAGAAATAAATAAAAAATAATTAAATTTGATCCATTTTCCACATAAGAAATTATCATTTTATACAATCGCAGGTGTGAAAATAAAATCCAATTAAGAAAATAAAGGAAATTTACTTTGAAATGATTTCTTCGTCTGTATTCAATTTTTACAAATAATTCGTCAAATAAAAAAATATTAATACGTTTGACATGTTTGTCATATATACAAAATCTCTAAGAACAAAAAAACCCGACACAAAAGTACGCAGTTGTTTATCTTTGTTTTATATTATTTTTTAGTAATTCTGGCAACTATAGATTTATAAACATTAAAAGTAATAATTTGTTTCTTAATAATTATTGTGTGAAAACCTGAAATATTTTCACTTATATTTCATAAATAACTTGTTTTTAAAAACCTAATTTGTCCGTAGTCTTGGTGAAGTTTTACACTCCAATAGTTCTTAGTTAATATAGTAGTAATACAACAACAAAACCATTCCAGATTGTTATTAAAAATAGCACTCAAATAGATATTAAAAAAAAATTTTATAACAATTTTTGGGTATGAAGAATGCAATTACTGAATCATAGAAACATCCTAAAAGAAATAAAGAATAAACAAATAAATAAAACCATTTTAAGATTATGAACGTTTTCAAGGTCAGTTTCCATAACAATATAAACCTTTTAAAATTATAAATATTTTCTCAGAAATATAAAAAAATGAAAAAGAAAATTATCCATCAAATCTTAGTCTTGTCATCTTATGTGATCTTATCCGACAGGAAAAAGTCGGTGATCATATCTTAACTGCAGCTTCGCTGGAGCCACGTTATCAGGGGTCCGAAATTATTAAAAAAAAGCACAAGTTATAGTATCCCATGTGACCAGTTTTTTGTCATTTCCTAAGAGTATAAAAAGTACTTTGTGAAAATGGTACTTTTGATAAAAACTGCCTTTTCTAAAACATCAATTTTGAAATTTATTTTTATTAAAGGTACTTTTTATAAAATGTACTTTTCATACAAGGTACTTTTAAAAAACGTACTTTTCAGTACTGCCTTTTCTAAAACATCAATTTTGAAATTTATTTTTATTAAAGGTACTTTTTATAAAATGTACTTTTCATACAAGGTACTTTTAAAAAAACGTACTTTTCAGTTGCAGCTTACTAAATTATTTTATGCCTCTTTACTATCTTATTTTGAATGCTTTTTTTTATAGATATTTAATATTTAATTAACATATAGAATGTTTGTAAAAAAAATTCCTCTGTGTACTTTGTTCAAAATGTACGTTTTTAAAATATGAACATAAATGTATAAACGTATATATTTTTTTGGCAATATTTTTATATTTTTTTAAAAGGTGCCTACATCCTTTAAAGACCATTTTTTTAATGAACTTCCATAAAAGTGACCTTTTCTTAACGGTTCCTTTTTAATGGAGACTATTGTTTTTATTAATAAAAACCTTTTTTTTAAATAAGAGTTTTTAAAAATTTCAAGCTTTTTATGTAAACACTTTTTTTAATACACTTTCTTTAAAAGAATTTTTCGATAAGGTACTTTTCTAATTGGTACTTTTAATATGGTACTTTTGTACAAGGTACTTTTAAAGGTAATTCTTGTTTTGAATGTATTTTTAACAAGCTTAAAAAAGTATTTTAAAATGTACTTTTAAAAAAGGTTCTTTATAAATGTATTTTTTTTTTTTTGTTTTTTAAGTTAAAAAAAAATGTTTCACTTTTGTCTCAAGACAAAAGAAGTTGTCAAATTGGACCTAATAAAACCATGAAAGTAAATAGCATTATTATTATTTTGCGCAAATCTATTAAGTACATAAAGTACAAACCACTCATTTGTTAATTCTTTTTGTCTCTTTCGTAAAAAGAAATGCATATATTTTATTTTAAAGAAAATTATTTTTTTATCAACATTAAAATAAAAATTGTATCTTCTGGATACGTTATGGTTGTTGTTCACGATTTTGTTACTTCTGCTGTTTTGTTGTGTCATAAAACTGAAGTTTTGTTGGAAATTTTCCAACATATTTATTTAAATTTGTATTTTATTTATTTATTTATATTTAAATTCTTTATTGTTTGAAAAGTACATACTTTTTGAGGGATTACATTCCGTGGTAGGCGACAGCAAATATTTATGTACGAGGGATGAACAGATATGTTAACTCTTTGTAAATGCTTTTAAGGTTTCAGTGATCAAAAAATTTATTTCAAAATTAAATTGTAAAAATATTAAAACGAAACAGCTTTTATGTTTCTAATGACAAATATTTAAAAAGTAAAAAAACACACGTATACTCGTACATACCTCGCATTTTCATTAAAAATTAAAGAATTTGTCATAACACGATTGAATAAAAACTAAGACTAGAAACTCGAAGTTTAAAAAACTCTTTGTTTAACAACAAAAAAAAAACTGGTTTTTTATGTGTTTTCTGATCCATAAAATCGAATGGTTCCCTACAATGTACCATTTAGGTTTTGACTTTAATTTTTCAAACATACGGCCATAATTGTCAATATTAGATATATTGAAACACCTGATAATTCTTAAATTTACATACACATATTTGGCCAGCTGTTCTTGCTGCTGGCTGGCCCTCCAAAATTCCATAACAAAAACCGACCATTTAGTTGTCGTAAACCCTCGACTTAGAAGTCAAGGCAGCAACCACACGAAGGCACCATCCGAGCTTGTTAGAAGAGTGTATTGAGAGCAATAGCACAGCCCTAGACGAGCAATAAGGATTATAAGGTTTTAATCATGTGTTTTATATACATGAGCGACCCTGGATTCCGCTAAACCTACCGCAGCACCCAGCGAGAACTTGACGTTGCATGTCTGCTTTTTAGGGTTGAAAAACCAAAGCCGTACATATCTAACAGACAGACGGAAACAATGCAATTCCTTAATTTTATTTAAATTCTTCCCAGTGATGTTTCTATCAACTTCCCCTTTGATGGTTATTTAGAAAAAACAAGTTAAAATTGTGGTCGCACAATTATGCCACCAGCTTCGTATTGCGAAAACAAACCTCATATTAAAACAACAGATTTGAAAATCATGAAAATAACAACCAACTGCCTAAGAGTATTTATCAATTTAAAGAGGAGCCAGAGAACGAGCAAACATAAGGAATATAAAATAATAAAATATGCACAATTGAATATTTAATTTATAGATTGTTACAATTTTTATTTTATTTTTTTGTATTCTCTTGTTGTAGAATAAATGAATAAATAAATAAATGCAGATTGCGCACCTCTGTCTGTCAAAAAGAAGCATTTCTAAGCATCATGGATTTAGTTAGGCATACGTCTTTAAAAGAAAAACAACTTTGCTAAAGTTTTATTTAATTTTTTAACTAGTTCTGTAAATGAATTTTAAGGTAATTTGATTAAAAGAAAATCCGTTTTACTTAAAGTATCGTTAAAATAAATTATAATTTCTTAGAGAAGGAAGGGAGAAAAAAGAAAAAAAATTTAGTTTTATTCCTTTTGTATTTTATTACTATTTTTGACAACGTAAATTGTAATCATTTAATTTTTTAAAACATAATTAAAGAGAAAAATAAAAAAAAAAATCAATTATTAACAGACTTCCTTTTAACCAGCTGGCTGAAAATCATAATCAAATAAGAAGAGGAAGAATTTTGTTTTTTTAATACAGTTCTGAGAAACATAATTAATTTACTAAATTTTTTTTTTTAATTTAAAACAAATGTACAGAACGAGTAACAGAGATAGCAACGAAGAAATGCTTTGTGTTGTGTGTGGACTTCGTCCAACAAAATTAATATTGATTAAATTTGTTGGTTAAATAGATGTTGTTTACAATGTACACAACGTGAAGTAAATAGATGCGAAGAGCGGTTTTTTCTTTTTTTAAGGAAAAGAGTTCTTTTGATTACAAATACCAGCAAATAATTTTTATTTTGTACCCAAAGAGTAACAAGCGATTTACTAATGTTTTCGCTAATAATGTGTGTCCGTCGTCCGTCTGAAAATTACATGGTGCTCCGCAAGTGAGGTGATATTCATAAAAATTTTTTAATCTTTTGAATTGTCAAATTAGCACAGTGTATGTAAAACTATACCACCTATAGCAACAAGTATAAAAAATTATATTTTAAATTAAAGAGTGTCCCAATAGTTACGTAATTTTCATGTAAGTTACCTTAGTTTTGAACCACTATAGGCGAATAGTTTAAGTTTAGGTATTTTTATGTGCGTTCTCATAACAAGTGCAAAAAATTAAAATAAAACTAAAATATAAAGGGTGTTCCTAGAGTGACGTGATTTAAATGTATAGGGTTTTAAATTTTCAACCGTGTAGTTGGTAGACATTTAGAAATCACAAAGAGGATGTATAAATATATCAACTTTAAAAATATGCGTGTGCAAAAATTGTACAATAAACAGGTGTTGGCAAAGAGGCAGTGATTTTGACAAACATGCCTTATCTTTTAAAGCATTATAAATAGACACCTTAAATTTTTAATGTGTGTGAAGATAAATACGTATTTAACTAGTGGAGACAAAAACCATTTTTTTTAACATTGCCGTTTTTACAGTTAACAGAGTACTGTTAGCCACTTAACAGTCGTTCTGTTTTTGGGTTCCTTTCTTTTGAAGGATAATTTAAGTAGAAAAACACAAGTCCTTATAAATATAATTTATGAAAATGTTGCTTCAAGTGATATATTATGAAACTATAATAGTTTGGTATCAGAAAAATGTTTAGGAAAGCATTAAAATGGGTTATAATAAAACACTAATTTTTCATCATTTCTTGAGAAGAAGAAATGACCATTTTGGACAAATATGGAATAGCACACATACTACACCCTATACACATGGTAGTCTGAAGGGTCCATAATAAGGCACTATTAGTCCAATATCTGAAATAATTTTGGGATTTGAGAAAATTAAGTTTTAAAAAAATGCTTTTTCAGCGAAATTTCTTGAGAAGATAAATGACCATTTTGGTCAAATATGGAATAGCACACATACTACACCCTATACACATGGTAGTCTGAAGGGTCCATAATAAGGCACTATTAGTCCAATATCTGAAATAATTTTGGGATTTGAGGAAATTAAGTTTTAAAAAAATGCTTTTTCAGCGAAATTTCTTGAGAAGATAAATTACCATTTTGGTCAAATATGGAATAGCACACATACTACACCCTATACACATGGTAGTCTGAAGGGTCCATAATAAGGCACTATTAGTCCAATATCTGAAATAATTTTGGGATTTGAGAAAATTAAGTTTTAAAAAAATGCTTTTTCAGCGAAATTTCTTGAGAAGATAAATGACCATTTTGGTCAAATATGGAATAGCACACATACTACACCCTATACACATGGTAGTCTGAAGGGTCCATAATAAGGCACTATTAGTCCAATATCTGAAATAATTTTGGGATTTGAGAAAATTAAGTTTTAAAAAAATGCTTTTTCAGCGAAATTTCTTGAGAAGATAAATGACCATTTTGGTCAAATATGGAATAGCACACATACTACACCCTATACACATGGTGGTCTGAAGGGTCCATAATAAGGCACTATTAGTCCAATATCTGAAATAATTTTGGGATTTGAGAAAATTAAGTTTTAAAAAATGCTTTTTCAGCGAAATTTCTTGAGAAGATAAATGACCATTTTGTTCAAATATGGAATAGCACACATACTACACCCTATACACATGGTAGTCTGAAGGGTCCATAATAAGGCACTATTAGTCCAATATCTGAAATAATTTTGGGATTTGAGAAAATTAAGTTTTAAAAAATGCTTTTTCAGCGAAATTTCTTGAGAAGATAAATGACCATTTTGGTCAAATATGGAATAGCACACATACTACACCCTATACACATGGTGGTCTGAAGGGTCTATAATAAAGCACTATTAGTCCAATATCTGAAATAATTTTGGGATTTGAGAAAATTAAGTTTTAAAAAAATGCTTTTTCAGCGAAATTTCTTGAGAAGATAAATGACCATTTTGGTCAAATATGGAATAGCACACATACTACACCCTATACACATGGTGGTCTGAAGGGTCTTTAATAAAGCACTATTAGTCCAATATCTGAAATAATTTTGGGATTTGAGAAAATTAAGTTTTAAAAAAATGCTTTTTCAGCGAAATTTCTTGAGAAGATAAATGACCATTTTGGTCAAATATGGAATAGCACACATACTACACCCTATACACATGGTGGTCTGAAGGGTCTATAATAAAGCACTATTAGTCCAATATCTGAAATAATTTTGGGATTTGAGAAAATTAAGTTTTAAAAAAATGCTTTTTCAGCGAAATTTCTTGAGAAGATAAATGACCATTTTGGTCAAATATGGAATAGCACACATACTACACCCTATACACATGGTGGTCTGAAGGGTCTTTAATAAAGCACTATTAGTCCAATATCTGAAATAATTTTGGGATTTGAGAAAATTAAGTTTTAAAAAAATGCTTTTTCAGCGAAATTTCTTGAGAAGATAAATGACCATTTTGGTCAAATATGGAATAGCACACATACTACACCCTATACACATGGTGGTCTGAAGGGTCTTTAATAAAGCACTATTAGTCCAATATCTGAAATAATTTTGGGATTTGAGAAAATTAAGTTTTAAAAAAATGCTTTTTCAGCGAAATTTCTTGAGAAGATAAATGACCATTTTGGTCAAATATGGAATAGCACACATACTACACCCTATACACATGGTAGTCTGAAGGGTCCATAATAAGGCACTATTAGTCCAATATCTGAAATAATTTTGGGATTTGAGAAAATTAAGTTTTAAAAAAATGCTTTTTCAGCGAAATTTCTTGAGAAGATAAATTACCATTTTGGTCAAATATGGAATAGCACACATACTACACCCTATACACATGGTAGTCTGAAGAGTCCATAATAAGGCACTATTAGTCCAATATCTGAAATAATTTTGGGATTTGAGAAAATTAAGTTTTAAAAAAATGCTTTTTCAGCGAAATTTCTTGAGAAGATAAATGACCATTTTGGTCAAATATGGAATAGCACACATACTACACCCTATACACATGGTAGTCTGAAGGGTCCATAATAAGGCACTATTAGTCCAATATCTGAAATAATTTTGGGATTTGAGAAAATTAAGTTTTAAAAAAATGCTTTTTCAGCGAAATTTCTTGAGAAGATAAATGACCATTTTGGTCAAATATGGAATAGCACACATACTACACCCTATACATATGGTAGTCTGAAGGGTCCATAATAAGGCACTATTAGTCCAATATCTGAAATAATTTTGGGATTTGAGAAAATTAAGTTTTAAAAAAATGCTTTTTCAGCGAAATTTCTTGAGAAGATAAATTACCATTTTGGTCAAATATGGAATAGCACACATACTACACCCTATACACATGGTAGTCTGAAGAGTCCATAATAAGGCACTATTAGTCCAATATCTGAAATAATTTTGGGATTTGAGAAAATTAAGTTTTAAAAAAATGCTTTTTCAGCGAACTTTCTTGAGAAGATAAATGACCATTTTGGTCAAATATGGAATAGCACACATATTACACCCTATACACATGGTGGTCTGAAGGGTCTATAATAAGGCACTATTAGTCCAATATCTGAAATAATTTTGGGATTTGAGAAAATTAAGTTTTAAAAAAATGCTTTTTCAGCGAAATTTCTTGAGAAGATAAATGACCATTTTGGTCAAATATGGAATAGCACACATACTACACCCTATACACATGGTGGTCTGAAGGGTCTTTAATAAAGCACTATTACTCCAATATCTGAAATAATTTTGGGATTTGAGAAAATTAAGTTTTAAAAAATGCTTTTTCAGCGAAATTTCTTGAGAAGATAAATGACCATTTTGGTCAAATATGGAATAGCACACATACTACACCCTATACACATGGTAGTCTGAAGGGTCCATAATTCATTGGTCATTTATCTTCTCAAGAAATTTCGCTGAAAAAGCATTTTTTTAAAACTTAATTTTCTCAAATCCCAAAATTATTTCAGATATTGGACTAATAGTGCCTTATTATGGACCATTCAGACTACCATGTGTATAGGGTGTAGTATGTGTGCTATTCCATATTTGACCAAAATGGTCATTTATCTTCTCAAGAAATTTCGCTGAAAAAGCATTTTTTAAAACTTAATTTTCTCAAATCCCAAAATTATTTCAGATATTGGACTAATAGTGCCTTATTATGGACCCTTCAGACCACCATGTGTATAGGGTGTAGTATGTGTGCTATTCCATATTTGACCAAAATGGTCATTTATCTTCTCAAGAAATTTCGCTGAAAAAGCATTTTTATAAAACTTAATTTTCTCAAATCCCAAAATTATTTCAGATATTGGAGTAATAGTGCTTTATTAAAGACCCTTCAGACCACCATGTGTATAGGGTGTAGTATGTGTGCTATTCCATATTTGACCAAAATGGTCATTTATCTTCTCAAGAAATTTCGCTGAAAAAGCATTTTTTTAAAACTTAATTTTCTCAAATCCCAAAATTATTTCAGATATTGGACTAATAGTGCTTTATTAAAGACCCTTCAGACCACCATGTGTATAGGGTGTAGTATGTGTGCTATTCCATATTTGACCAAAATGGTCATTTATCTTCTCAAGAAATTTCGCTGAAAAAGCATTTTTTTAAAACTTAATTTTCTCAAATCCCAAAATTATTTCAGATATTGGACTAATAGTGCTTTATTATAGACCCTTCAGACCACCATGTGTATAGGGTGTAGTATGTGTGCTATTCCATATTTGACCAAAATGGTCATTTATCTTCTCAAGAAATTTCGCTGAAAAAGCATTTTTTTAAAACTTAATTTTCTCAAATCCCAAAATTATTTCAGATATTGGACTAATAGTGCTTTATTAAAGACCCTTCAGACCACCATGTGTATAGGGTGTAGTATGTGTGCTATTCCATATTTGACCAAAATGGTCATTTATCTTCTCAAGAAATTTCGCTGAAAAAGCATTTTTTTAAAACTTAATTTTCTCAAATCCCAAAATTATTTCAGATATTGGACTAATAGTGCTTTATTATAGACCCTTCAGACCACCATGTGTATAGGGTGTAGTATGTGTGCTATTCCATATTTGACCAAAATGGTCATTTATCTTCTCAAGAAATTTCGCTGAAAAAGCATTTTTTAAAACTTAATTTTCTCAAATCCCAAAATTATTTCAGATATTGGACTAATAGTGCTTTATTATAGACCCTTCAGACCACCATGTGTATAGGGTGTAGTATGTGTGCTATTCCATATTTGACCAAAATGGTCATTTATCTTCTCAAGAAATTTCGCTGAAAAAGCATTTTTTAAAACTTAATTTTCTCAAATCCCAAAATTATTTCAGATATTGGACTAATAGTGCTTTATTATAGACCCTTCAGACCACCATGTGTATAGGGTGTAGTATGTGTGCTATTCCATATTTGACCAAAATGGTCATTTATCTTCTCAAGAAATTTCGCTGAAAAAGCATTTTTTTAAAACTTAATTTTCTCAAATCCCAAAATTATTTCAGATATTGGACTAATAGTGCCTTATTATGGACCCTTCAGACTACCATGTGTATAGGGTGTAGTATGTGTGCTATTCCATATTTAACCAAAATGGTCATTTATCTTCTCAAGAAATTTCGCTGAAAAAGCATTTTTTTAAAACTTAATTTTCTCAAATCCCAAAATTATTTCAGATATTGGACTAATAGTGCCTTATTAAGGACCCTTCAGACTACCATCTGTATAGGGTGTAGTATGTGTGCTATTCCATATTTGACCAAAATGGTCATTTATCTTCTCAAGAAATTTCGCTGAAAAAGCATTTTTTTAAAACTTAATTTTCTCAAATCCCAAAATTATTTCAGATATTGGACTAATAGTGCCTTATTATGGACCCTTCAGACTACCATGTGTATAGGGTGTAGTATGTGTGCTATTCCATATTTGACCAAAATGGTCATTTATCTTCTCAAGAAATTTCGCTGAAAAAGCATTTTTTTAAAACTTAATTTTCTCAAATCCCAAAATTATTTCAGATATTGGACTAATAGTGCCTTATTATGGACCCTTCAGACTACCATGTGTATAGGGTGTAGTATGTGTGCTATTCCATATTTGACCAAAATGGTCATTTATCTTCTCAAGAAATTTCGCTGAAAAAGCATTTTTTTAAAACTTAATTTTCTCAAATCCCAAAATTATTTCAGATATTGGACTAATAGTGCCTTATTAAGGACCCTTCAGACTACCATGTGTATAGGGTGTAGTATGTGTGCTATTCCATATTTGACCAAAATGGTCATTTATCTTCTCAAGAAATTTCGCTGAAAAAGCATTTTTTTAAAACTTAATTTTCTCAAATCCCAAAATTATTTCAGATATTGGACTAATAGTGCCTTATTATGGACCCTTCAGACTACCATGTGTATAGGGTGTAGTATGTGTGCTATTCCATATTTGTCCAAAATGGTCATTTCTTCTTCTCAAGAAATGATGAAAAATTAGTGTTTTATTATAACCCATTTTAATGCTTTCCTAAACATTTTTCTGATACCAAACTATTATAGTTTCATAATATATCACTTGAAGCAACATTTTCATAAATTATATTTATAAGGACTTGTGTTTTTCTACTTAAATTATCCTTCAAAAGAAAGGAACCCAAAAACAGAACGACTGTTAAGTGGCTAACAGTACTCTGTTAACTGTAAAAACGGCAATGTTAAAAAAAATGGTTTTTGTCTCCACTAGTTAAATACGTATTTATCTTCACACACATAAATTTTTAACCATCAATCAGAAAAATTAAAAATCGAAAACTAAAAGCAGTTCCATACTTTATACGGAGCCCCTGGGTTGTGAGTTACACCCGCACTTGACCGATTTATTTTGCTCTTCTGTGGCGCTTTATTTACAATATTTTTCTTACTCTGGGGCTGTTCTAATGTTGATTTATTTTATTAATTATTCGTTTTAAGATACTTACTCAGCTGTTCACTCCCTAATGCTATGTGATTTCTGCGAGACTCGGAACAGTTTGATATCTTGTTAGTGCAAAGATGCGCCTAATACTCGTACAATCATGCAAACCACGATCTTTAGTTCGCTTGCTTTACTAATCAGAATCTTTTTAATCAACTCAGCTGTGATAACCACACACTATTGTTATTTGTTACTTTTCATCACTAAACTAATTGATATATGGTTTTAATATACAGACGCCTGACGAATCTTGACGATTGCTCAAGTTTTGAGCAGCTTCTTTCCCCCTTTTAAAAAAAACTTATTTGCAGGAACTATTCAACACAATTAGTTTTCTTTATATTCATGGCAGTGATGGGAGTTAAAGTCATGACTCCTGATATATTGTTTTACAACACAACAGACTCTCTCAACAGACCAATTCTAAACAAGACTAAAATATCAATTGGCGAGCTGGTATTTTTAATAAACAAAACTTAATGTTCATTTGGTTGTTAACTTTTTCAATTATTTTAGCATTTTCTTTTCTGTTCTGTTCTGTTCTGTTCTGTTCTTTTATTTAATTTAATTTATTTTTTTTTTTTTTGTAATTTTTGACACAAAATAGTGTCTGACGGTTTAATTTTATTGCCGATGCAAATTGTTTGTGAGACGCAAATTTAACACAAATTATGTAGCTACTGAATAGTCAGCAGAATATTGTAAATAAAATAAAATTTGCCACGATTATTATTTTAAATGACATGTTTTTTTAGCAAGTAATAGCAAGAACAAATCATAGGTGTCATTGACAGTGCAATTGACTAACAGTTTTAGTTGTAACATTTGCTGGGAATTCGTCAGTGATAACTTTTGAGAAAGTTTAATTTTTCAAAGAGATTTAATTTTTAATTTTTGAAAGAGTTTTAAACCATTTAATATTTAAAAAGAGCGAGCTTTAGGTTTTTAGATCAATGATGGTGGTGGCATAATGTCATTCAAGAGATCGCAGATATTGGTCCAAGTCTTATGGAAAAATGAACTTCGCGACCCTTTACATAACTTCTCATTGTAGCAAATTTGATGTATTTATACGGACAGTTTCAGAGGGGTGATAGAAGTCGAGAGAGGAGCTTACACCAACATATTTATAATTAGAATGACATTTTAGAAGAGAAGTAACACTAACAAAAAAGAAGGAATCCGCCTGTTGTAAAGAAAAGAGATATTCATTTAGCAAAGGCGCATTAAGGTCTCTCACACACTCATCGGCATGTCCGATAATTTAGCAATTATTTGTATTTTATTACCAGGACCTGGGTGTTCAGAATAGGCTGGCCAAGACAGAAGAAATAATTTTTCGTGACGTGACAAACATGTCGGCCTGTGCTCTAAGCTTTTGCCTCGAAAACAGCAAAATCCGCCCAGGTTGCCGTTAAAAACGAACGCTACTTTTATAAAAGAATATGTAATTTGCTTTTGTCATGTAATAAATTCATCGCGTTTTCAATTATTGCACCGATGCTGGCTCAACAACGTAGCGCATGTAGCAGCAATAGACTTTAACAGTAGTCATAACTTTTATAAAAATGGATGAAATTAATTTTATATCTGTAGATTAGAAGTGACCAAAATAAACATGAAAATACTTTTTGTTCAGGGATGGTAAATGCGATTTTCAAATTTTACCAATTAATTTCATTCTTAATTAGTACTTTTTTTAGTAATTAAATAGTACTAACCTCACTTTTTATAAATTCTTGTTTTTTATTTTCATCGCTGAATTTTTTTTATTAATCTTGACCAAAAGTTATTTTTTTTTTTTTCTTTTCAATATTTTTAAAATTCAATAATTACAATTTCATTAAGTAGAGACAAGCGGGTAAAACTCATTATCAACTTTGCGCTATCTCAGTGTACAAAATTAAGTAGGTTTTGTACTAGAGTAGTTATGAATTCTAATTCAGATTAAAAATTTGTTATTTGTTTTAACTTATTACAAGAAAATTTATTATTTGGAATCTTTTTTATATTAATTAACCCTGATTGTGCTTGATTTCTTCAAATATATATATATATATATATATATATATATATATATATATATATATATATTCTCATGAAATATTTATTATTATAACTTAAAAATGAAATGTATTACTGCGTTGAAAGCATATTCATATGGCCATTTCGCTTTTGCTCATATTTAACTCATCAGTAGATTCTACCCGAATTTTGTAAAAGAAAACCTCAGTGTCTAAAATGGTCTTGACCTATTTAAAAGTGACTTCATTTGTACAAAATTATTCTACTTTGAAAAATGATGAACACAAGACAAAAATAAAAAATAATGTTGAATGTGAAGTTTAAAAATGTAAAAAGTTTACTTTAAAAGAATACCTCACTCATTTTTCTTTCCTCTTCATCTAAACAAAAAAAAAAATATTTTAGGAATTGCCAAGAATTCATCTGTTTACATTATTAAATATGTTATTTTTCAAGGAAAATGTTAATGAACTTATTGTATAAAAAACCAAACAAAATATTAACATTAATAAAAATTTAATATGTTTAATTGAATAATAAAGTAAACAAAGCAAGTGCCCGTAAGTAAAATATAAGAAATACCTATTTCGAATAAAGTCACACACACACACTACATACACAAACATACACACAGCTACACAAACGTAAAGAGGTTTGAATTTCTTTATTTATTTGATGTTTGTTTATAAAGCTCTATTTAACTGAATAATTATTATTAATAATACGCCGGCTTTATGGCCAAGTTATTTATATAATAAAAAATATATATTTAGCAAATAATTTAAGAAAATTTTTAAATTTTTAATATTAAGTAATGTTTTAACACCTTGTTAGTAGGGGAACTTCATGTCTGCGGGAACAGTATTAAATAAATTGAAATGCTATTTGTTTGAAGAAGTTTGATGTGACGTTATAACGTTATAAAAAAAGTGAAAAAACGAGCCCAGGGAGATTTATTATAAATCTATATATATAAAAATGAATGTCTGTCTGTCTGTTTATTTGTGCTTTATAGGAGGCCAAACCCTTGGACCGATCTTCCTTAAAATTTTCACAGCATGTTACTGTGACTCTGGAAGGAATAATAGGCTATATGAAGTTTTTATTGGACAAAGGGGCGTGGCACCGCCCATATAACCCAAAAATTTAAATCGCTATATTTTGGCCATTTTTTGACCTACGTCGACGATATTTGGTACATATGGTATTGGCACAATTAGGAATACGTACCAGGAGAAAAGAGGGTGGGACCCCGCCCCTTTTTAGAAAAATTAAAAATCGTAATATAGTCTTAACTACTGGACCAATCGTCATTAAATTTTCACAATAGGATATTCTTGACTATATAAAGTTGGGAGTGGACAAAGGGGCGTGACCTCGCCCATATAACCCAAAATTTATTATCGTCATATCTTCGGCATTTTTTGAAGTAAATATATAAATACTTTTAATTTTATTTAATAACGAGAGGGTAGCGAAGCACACCGGGTTCAGCTAGTTTTATTATTAATTTATTCAAAATGGTAGTCAATCCTCCTAAAAAAATTTCTTTTCAAATAATTTAAATTAAAATATCACAGTAAATTTATAAAGCTTCATTATTTCGACTAAGATAATTTTTACTTAGAAAAAAAAACTAAGTTAACGGTAATTTTAGTTAGCTATAGACACCTTCTCTTTATAACTGCAACCACAATTTCAATAGTGTTCTATCTTGTCATACAAAAAAAAGAGAAACAATTTTGCTTTACACTTCTATGTCGGGTCTCAAAAATTACGTCTCGCAACAAAAGAGCTTTAACGGTTATAATTAAAGAAAATCGTCAGTGCACTGTAAAGCTAGGAACACATCTAAGACGAACGCCGAAGTTTTGGTTGCAAATATTCGTAGTCAAAAATAAAACACATTTGTGTATATGAAAATGCACACAATCATAACGTCAGACAAAATTCGTCGTACGCGGCGAACTTTGCAATAGAATTTTTCCAATTTCTTACGCCGGCGAACGACGAAGAAATCAGTACAATGTGACCATATTTGACTTTAGATTCGAAGTATTTTAGTAAATAAAGTTATTTTACTTAAAAAATGTATGTATTTTTATTTCGCCGCATTTATAATAAGTTCACAGATTATAAACTAAATATACAGTTTTTACTTGTGTTTTTTCTAGTGCTTAACTTTTTTAACATTATTTTTTTAATGGTCACCTTAGCAGCTTACAAAAAGGAAACAACTTCAAAAATTATAACAGCTGTGTTTTTAGTGGATATTGTGCTTCATACGACGAATTTACACAACGAATTTCTGACGACGTATTCGTCGTGTTTGACGAATTTCGTCGTTCGTCCCAGTTTTGTTCCTAGCATTGGAGACGTAGCTTCAAAATGTTCTGAAACAATAGGAAAACCCGTAAAATAAAGAAAAGCATTCTTGGGAACAAAGGCAATGGGATACCATTATTTTTAGCGATGAATCAAAGTTTGATGTAAGTGTCGGTGATGCCCGAAAAAGGGTTATTCGGAAAATCACAGAGGCAATTAATAAAGCGCACTGTTATATTCCGAGATAGCCTCATGGCGTGGGAATGCATGTCATCCAAAGGTATTGATCAGCTTCACTTCATCGATCGATATTACCAGAAAGTCTCTTTTCATCGGTATCAAACCAAACGACTGTGGTGAATGTATATTCCAACATGATGGTGCATCTTCCCACACAGCAAAAATAAATTATAAAAAATGGCTGTTAGGAAATTGAATAAATATTTTGGATTGGCCGTCATCAAGCCCAGACCTTAATGCCATAGAAAATCTTTGGGCACTGATAAAAAGGAAGTTGTGAAATGACCCACAACGTACTGTAAGGGCCTGGAAACTCAACATTTAGAAAATATAAGACTCAATGAAAAAATTTGATAACTTTTTATAAAAATAATGAAGTTTATTTTTTGTTTTAAAACGCTTTGCCTAAAATGAAATTTTTTTTATAGATTTGAAGACTATAAAACTATTGTCCAGAAAATTAAACGTTTGAGTCGCATTCAATATAATTTTTTTTTTTAAACATCTAGTTGAATGATGAATTATTAATGGTTAGGACTCGTATAACTAAAAAAAAATTTTAAACTGTTGCTTTCTAGTTGTAAAATAATATTAGTAATTATTATTTCATAATAAAATTTAAAAGTGTTTAGTGTAAAAAACATTGCACGGATTGTTTGAAACGCAAACCCTTAAATATCTCAATATATGAAAAAATGGACTTATATCACTTTCAAAACAACCAGCTCATTTAGTTACATTGAAATGTACTTAATGAAATTTACTTATAACTCTCTTTCCGCATCAGATTATTATTATTTATTTTTTTTTTATTGTTTTAGTTTTTTTTTTTTTTTTTTGGGCAACAACAACAATGAAGAACTTTTTTGTGTTACAACTAGAAAATCATTTTGAAACTTGTTTAAGATAAAATTTGTGACCTTCAATGTGTATTCTTAGCGCTTAACATTTCGAAGATATTTTAATATGAGAAAAATATACGAAAATTTTTTTTGTATATTTATAATAATTTTATGAAGATTATGAGATAACCTTTATCTGCAATTTAAAAAAAATGAAATATATATTACAACTCTTAAGACGAGGCGCAATCATGTACCGGTTAAAGCAATTCTTTAGGTTACACATTTGTAAAGGAAGAATTTAACATACATAAGCATATCTTGCGATATTTACAATCTTGTAAAATTATTGATATTTACAACATGCACAACGTAGCAACAAGTACAAATTAAGAATTCAAAACATCAAGGGTACCCACGAGGGCTATAGCTTCTTTTCTGATAAGTTGAGCTTGTTCCCATTTGATTTTTTTTTTTTTTTCTTTCAAACTTTTCCCTTCCTATCATTGTTATTGTGTGTAGACTTGGTCTAAGCAAATCAATATTGATTGATTAAAAATATTCCTCGTGTTGCTATTTATTGCATTAGTTTCATAAATAGATGATGTTTACAACGTGTACAACCTAAAGTAATTGCAAAGAATTCTAATGTCAAATATCGAGATCCAGTAAATTATGCCTTAAACTTTGCTAATGTTTATTATTTTCCTGTTTTCTTAAAAAAAATTTACACATACACATTTGTAAATAATTTCTCGTTCAAAATAAATTAAAAAATTAAAATAAACTTAAACTTAAAATTATTAATTTGGTAGTAATATATAAAATAAGTACACTTTTAATTTAAAAAAAATACTTTCATTAAATGTCGTTTTGTTTAAAGAAAATAATGAATTTATTTATTTAATTCTCTGTTGCACACCTACATTTAAATTTATCTGCTCTATTTAAATGATGCCGAAAAAACACGTTATATAAAATAAAATATGAATACTGCCTAATATGTACATAAAGGTAGTTTTTTATTTTAAACAAATTAACAACAACTTACCTTCTTTTGAATTTGTTGTAGCAGCAGAAGCCATGGTTGTTGTTTGGCCTGAAACGCTAGTAGTGCCACCAGCTGATATGCTACGCTCCATGGAACAGTGCATTAGTCACGTTTTTTTTATAATAAATTGTATAAAATCGAATATATTTCTTAAAGCAAAGAATAAGAGGATAAACTGACGAACGAATGGAAAATATGATTCGACCACTTAGTTATGCACAGAAGTTACTAACAGAAATAAACACAGGCACGCACTACTTAAATTTCAAAATATTTCTTTTTGCTACTTTTTTAATTGCTTCTACGTTCATAAATATTGAAATTAAAGTTTAATAAATAAATGCACTTCTTGAGAACAATATGTAGAATGGATATTGCAAATTTTATATTATGCCAATTGAATGTTATTTATTAAAAACAAATTTATTTCACTTTTAATTTAGATATAATTTTTTTCACTTTTAATTTTGAACTAAAATTAAAAAAATAATTTTTGTTTTACATTTTGTTATTTGCATACAATAAATGAAGACAACACAACGAATCCAACTGACCGACCAACGAAAATACACGACACGTTTAAATAATAAGAAACAAATAACTGCAAAATTTTAATTACAACAACAACAAAAAAGTATTTTAACTGCCTATAATTTTTTGCACAAATTATTGAGAACTATTGTTAGAGTGTTTCATTTATTTAAATAGGTATTTATATTTACAACTTTTTTTTTGTTTTCTTTAAATAAATTTACAACAACAAATTCTACTTGTTTATTTGTATTAAATATAAAACTTTATTTCGTACTAAACAAGAAGAAATAGTCCAATTGGTGCTTAAGTATTTCCAATTTGAAAAATTAAATGCAAAAGCAAAACAACACACAAAAAGGAAGAACAAAGAGAAAAAACAATAAAGAAACAAGTTATAAAAATGCAGAGAGCGGTACACGTTTTTCTTAGATAATCACTACTTTTGTCTCTTTCTTTTACATGCCGTTGCTATGGTATAAAGAAAATGTAAAATGACAATTGCTGTCAAGTGTTTTTGTCTTCTTGTTAAGAAAATGAGTAGGCAGCAAAATAGTAAAATAAAATTTTTACTTTAAACATCACTTGCATATTAAATTATGGTCTTAATAATAATAAAAATTTAATTTTCATAGCATGTTACTAAATAAATTTCCACTTTTCTTTTAAAAACAAATATAGTTTTAGGTTTAAGTTAATTTCTCGTTTTGCAATCAAAACAAATTGTTGTTGCTTTCATATATCGCTGACAATTAAAGCAGAAAGTTTGGTCAGATTCTTAAATTTACAATTCCAACACATCTTTTTGTTGGCTTGCTTTAAAAACACTGTAGTTTGTTAGTTTATATTTATTATCCTTTTAGTTATAGTTTTCAAAGAACTTGCAATGCTCTCGTGAATAAATTTCGTATAATCTATCCGACACACAATTACCACTAGATAATTTTATCAAAGAAGAAGGAACACTGAATTGTGTTGACCAAAAGTTTTGACATTTAAAAACTTGCGGCGAAATGGGAACTAATTTAAATGCAACGAATTGTTAAAAGGTGGGTTCAGTAACACAGCAAGCAGAAACTTGATATAAATATTGTTAAAATATATATTTTGTTGGTTTAGCCGCCAAAATCTTATATATGTATATTTTTCATAGAAATGATCCGTTTCATTTGTTTTTAGTGTTCATTTTGAACTATCCTTTGAACATATCCTATACTTCGTTTATATGTGCAGTATTCTTATCCGTAAAAATTTTTCGTGACTTTGATTCATAAGCAGTGAATAACAACAAAAATAAAATATAACAGTCACCAAAATACTTCATCACTTAAGAATATAATAAAACAAACACTACAAGGCGACAGTATCAACAGCTTGCTTGTTTAAAATATTGTCATGAATTACTCGAGAACAGCACGTACCTCGTCAATAATTGTGTCTGTTGCAAGGCGAAAAAAATTATCATTATTTATCAGGTGGTAGCGATGGTAAATTCATTGACTTTCGTCGTTACCCTGTATGTCAAACTCCATATCAAAAATATTATACAAACTTTTTATACATGAAATTTAACAGTCAGAATACTGGCGAAAATATATGAATTCGCAATCGCTACCACCAGGTAAATGATTCGCCATGCATGAAAGTAAATAGCAAGGCGAATCCATGGCGAAATCATGTTTCTGGCAGTGGCAGTCGCGAATGCATTCATTCAGGAAATTTCAAACTTCATATGAAAAAATTTTACGCTGATATTTTATGTATGAAATTTGACATTTCCTGCAACAACTTCAATGAATAAATTCTCCACTGCCACCACGCCATTGGCCAATCAATACTAGGTGTAGCGATGGCGTTCTCATTAATTTTCGCCGTAAACACTAAATGCAAAACACCATATAAAAAAATTTTGCCATATTTTTTATTCACAGTTAAGCGTTTACTGTTTTGCCGAAAATTAATAAATACGCTATCGCGACCACCTAGTATAGATTCGCCTTGCATTTTTTATATATGGAGAAAGGCAAATTAGCAACAGGTGGCCTTAACAGTCCAGGTGACAATTGTAATATTTCCTTCTTTGATTGTCAAAAGTTTTAATCTCTTTTGTTTTGGACAGCCGAACACGATTTATACAAAAAAAAGGATGTATTTCCTTCGCAGCGTTGTATTAATTTTCGCCGTCAGTACACCTGTTATTAATTCGCCTTGATGTGGATTAATAAAATAGATATGAATTTTTTAGAACTTCTAAATGAAAATCACTGACTTGGCAGCACACTTTGTTGTTTAGTAGATAACAAGGGATGCCAGACTAGTAATAGTCTTTTTTCAGCTACGAACGAAAATATTTTTTATAAAAAATGTGTATGGTAACATTAAACCTTTATTGTTAGTGATGTGTTACCGTTAATTTGAATTAATTCATTAAAACAGAGATTAAAAACAAATTTTAAGTTAAATTCTTAGATTTAATATTTTGCACTTTCACCGAATGTAAGTAAGTTTATTGGGATTTTCAAAGTTCTACCTGGATTTTATGGGCTCCATGAGAGTCAGTTTAAGAATTGCCTTGCAAGTTAGAACGCAAAGATTTGAGGTCGTTTACTGCAGCAGAGTATAATAGCTTAGTATATCAAACTTCATTTAAAAAAGGTTTGAAACAAATATTTTTTATGTTGTTTTACATTCTGATCGACAGCAACGATTAATTGCGATCTGCTAGTATTGATTTCTACAAGGTGAGTGCATTACTTTATGCCGTCTAATTAACTTTTTAAATTTGCATATGCCGAAATTTCTATTCTTATATTGATAATTGAACTCAATTGCTTTTAAAGCAAATACAGCCGCCTGCTATGAATTCGCCACGACTTTTCTTAATATTTTTTTCTCGTAACTGTTTAATATACATATGTATTCTGCGATAACCAATTTTATTCCTTGTGATATAATTTTTTCGTTAAAATTTCCGCACGGTTAAAGTGAAGTAATCCATTTTTTTTAAATTTTTTAGTAATTTACACAATAAAATAATTTTTATGTTAAATAAAACACTGCTGTGCTAATAGTTGTTTTATTATATGCCCAACATATTTTTGAAGAAACTCTTTGATTAGTGAATGTTTAAGAAATTAAATTGGTAAACACATTTTATTAAACACCTTTGGAATTAAACTTTGTTAAATTTAATATTTTTAACCCGGCAGCATAATTGGTATTCTGAATTGACATATAAATTACATATCTGATGTGAATTTATAATTTCTTTCTTTTTTCTTTTAGTGTAGTTTCATTTCGAAGCCAACGAAAAAGCAGTTCAATATTGTTTTTTAAACGTTAAATAAGAAGTTAATTTAATAATGCACGTTTTGTGTTTGTTTATGTAATAAGAAAGGAAAATATGGCATGTGACTTGATTTTTTTTCAATTTAATATTGATAAATACGATGGCGATAGCAGAATTCATTCTACAATTTACAAGTTAAAAAATTATATATTATAAATTATTATATTAACTGCTATTTCAGATTTCACTAATATTGCTTATTTCAAATATTTAATTATAATTAAAAAAAAAATAATTTTATTTAGTCGTAGGTTGGTAATTCGTGGTTATTTTTAGGAAAGAAAGCGTTGTTCAAGCTATCAGAAAGCCATTTACGAATTTTTATACGATAAATTTTAAATTTCACCTGAAGAAGACATATACATTTCTGTCATGCAGCAACGGCTGGTACGTCAGTTTTTTTTTTTTTTTTTAAGGCTAATTTTACTGAGAGAAAAATGTATATTAAAATAATTATAATTTGTATGGTTATGTTTTTTATTTAATAATGATATAATTGAATAGTTTACAAGACTTTAAAACAACGTACATTTCGCTACTACAACTTTTCTCTGCGTTTTCTGTTTATAGGCGAGTAAAACGTCCAGATTAAGGCGAATCAATTACCAGGTGGCAGCGTAGGCGAATTCATTAATTTTCGCCCTGAACACTGCTGTCAAACTCCATACATAAAAAATCTGTGTATAATTTTTTATATATGAATTTTGACAGTACTTTTTACCAGCAAAATTAATAATGAATTCGCCTACGCTGCCATCTGGTAATTAATTCGCCTTCGTCTAGATTCTTGTTGTTGTTTTTCTACTTGTAATTATATACTTAAAGGCGAGGTACATTTATTTTACTAGGAAGTAGCGGCTCTACAACAAATACAAAATTGCAAAAACAATATGGCTTTTTATTGTTGGTTTGTGTGTTGTAAATGTCAAAAGCATAAAGAGAAATAAAAGATAACTGCTCTTGCAAATGCATATTGTTAGTGTTTTTTTTTTAAATTCGTAAACAAACAATGTAAAATAAAAACAACTTTAGACATTTCCAACTACAACCAGCTGGACGGACGACACTACCTAGTAAAATAAATATACCTTGCTTTAGGGCATGGTAAAATACTACAGGTGTTCTCGACGGCGAATTTGTAATTTTCACCGTAAATGCTAAATGTCAAACACCATAAAAAAAAACAAAAAATTACACATATTTCTTATATATGGAATTTGACATTTAGCGTTTACGGCGAAAATTAATTAATTCGCCATTGCTTGAGAGTATGAGCAAATCGAAAGAATGTGCGGCAACAGCAACTAACCCAAGTTATTGATTTCTGTAGTTTATTTGTGTGAATAGCATAGAGCAGAATTTTTGTGTTGTTTTAAAATGTTATAACAACAATAAAAGCATTTCTTTTTTACCAGCCAACTTCACATTTTTACTCTGACACCACCCTCGTAGGATTTTATTTTAATTAGAGTGTAAGAAAGCAAATAAAAATTATTAAAAAAAATTCATGGTCATTAAGAAAGAGATTTTACTAAAAGGGGATTTTTTACCTTTTTATTCCTTTTTTTTTTTTTTTTTGTTTTTTGTTTTGGAAGAGAGATTTCAATTATTTAATCTTTTTAATTATAATTTACTGAATTCCAGTTGCTTAATTTTTATGAGACTGTTTTGTAAGTGCAATGTGTTGTGATTGAGTTGTAATTGCAAATATAGTGAAAGTGTTTAAAATGTTAATGGAGACATACATATGTACACATGCACGAGTGATTTGAATTTAATGTTTTAAATTGTTTTGCTGTAGATTGGTTTGTCGTTTGTTAGCTTGTCAAATTTAAATGAATGAATATCGAGCATTTTTTTTTTTTGCTTAAAATTTATTCATTTTAAAAATGTGACGAAGGTGTTAATTATTTTTATTTATTTTTAGTTTATTTATTTTTTGTTCATTTCAATGTTTGCCACTTTTTTGTTGTTTTCTTTGCAGTATTAAAAATTATAATTTGGCAATAACATTCAATTTCAATATCGGTAGCAGTTGTGTTTACTTTTGTCATCATAACAATAGGTGGACAATTGTTAATATCAATACAGTATATAGCTGGTCTCATGTAGAAAGGCCCTAACTCGATTTTTTACGAAATTGAAATTTTTCGTGATTCCAATACATTTCACACAGATACACCTTGTCACAAAATTTGAATGCAATAGTATCAAAAATAACGATTTTCTAAGCATTTGCATTTTTAATATTACATTGTGATAAATACAGTTTCTATTATGTTTTTACCTTCTCCTCTAAAGTTACTTATATGCGAGTTAGGGCCTTTTTACATGAGACCAGCGATATGTATGTTAAATATTTTTTATTATGTAATCTTTAATATATATATTTTTTCTTCTTAATTTAAAGATTTTATTAAGGGGCTGACTCAATTGTGCTAAAATAAAGATACACAGACCTTCAACAGAAAATTATTTTATTTTAAAATCTTGTATTAAAAAAAAAACCAAAAATAGACTGAGATAAAGAAATAGTGACTTTAAATTATCCACTAGATCACTGATATGAGACAGGAATGAAGTAGCAAATATTTTATACAATAATTATACTGAGTCGTACGATCTGCCAAAAATTGCAAGTGTGCTCAAAAATTATGATAGTTTGGATTAAAAGAGCATGTGTATGACAGACTTTTTGACAGATCTGTACGATTGTATAATCTTTTGAAATAATTCAAAAAATATTTTTCTCTATGCGATCAGAGTTGATTTCTTAAGATGTAGAGAAAAAACAACAAAATTATAAAACCATATGTTTTTTGTATCTTTTTGTATGATAGTGTGGCACTGACGGCGCCATTTTAAAACGATTTTTAAAGTAGGACAGAATTCTGTCAGATTTTGTTTTGTGAATAGATCGTACGATTGTGTATGACAGTGAATCCTGGCCCTTACAAACTATTAAGCCACAGCAAAACAGTTTGATAATATTCGTACTTTTGAAATAATTTTACTTCTTTTTAAAATCCTGAATAAATGAAATTAAAACACAATTAAATGAAGCCATAAGTAAAGAAATCTATTATTAATTTTTTTAATTAAAAAATAAGTTTAAAACCAAGGCACATTAATTTTACAGGTAATAGCAGTTCTAAAACAACTACAACAATAAGTAAACAACAGGTATTTAGTTTTTGTAAAATATATTTTCAGATGTTAAATCAACTGAGGCACAGTGGTTTGAAAATGATTTTTTTCACAAAATGAATTTTTACAGAGGCAGCGCAGAGATGTTTCTGCGGGCGGCAACAAATTTAGGTAACTTGGACATATAATTTTTTGATAATGTCATAAAAAGTTTGTTTTTAACTCAAACGTTAATATTTGGTAACTTAATTAGACCTTGAAAATATCTATAAAAATTTGCTTAAATGTGCAGGGAGAAAATTGGCTTAAATTTTTTTTATTTTGTTAATTTTGGCCAACCTTTACTTAGTATTTTTGGCGTAGTACGCTTATTAATTATCGGATTCTTAATAAAATTTAGAATAAACAAGTTTACAGCTTTGTTTTGATAGCGCTTTTCCTTAAAAAAAATAGAAGCCTCTGAATTAAGAAAATGTAAAAAATACCGTTTTTTAAGGATTTTCCCCAAAAAGATGGTATTCTTTTTTTTCTTATGTAATTTAAATTTACTTCAGTACTAGCAAATTTGTTTAAATCATTTTCAAGAGGACATGACAGGCCCGTGATTAATTTAGGCAGGGTAGCCTCCTTTGTAAAAAAAAAAACATTTTTTGGGAAAATATTTCCCCATTCCGGGAATTTACATGTTGAAAGAAAAAAATTTTAATTTTCTTTCATCATTTGATTAAAAACTCTTTTCGCTATATAACTTCAAAATTGTGTAGAAATATCTCGAGGCGTAATGATTTTGTGTCAATTTTAATTCCATATTTAATTTCTCAAAAAACCACCTTAACATGATTTTATCAGTTTTTGAAAATGTAGCGCGGAAAAAATAATTACAATATTATTAATCTAGATGTTATAATCTTTCCTTTTTTTACATGTATATCGAGCATATATTATAGCTAGAGGAGCTTCCTAAACATCGCCTTCTCGTGATTTTGTTTGCTTATTTTTTTAAATGTAAAAACCAAAAATCTAAAAACGTAAACAAGAATGTCAACTGTTCTACTGCCACAACCTTTAATGTGCCTTGTTCAAAACTACACTACTTCATCCACTTGTGTAGTTTGAATTAAGCAAATTCACAAATTGTGTTTGCCTGAAAATGTAAAAAAATGTTTAAATAATAAATTTTATTTTTCATAAATGTAAAATAATGCTGGCAAAATAAAACCGACTTCAAAAGGGATTTATCTGTCCATCTATAACGATTCAAAAGTATTATTGGACCCCTATATACCATCTCTAAACTTTATACTTTTTATAGCAGACTTAGCACTACAGCTTGGCAATATACATCAAATTAGAGTAACTATTGTAACACCCTTTAATTTATAATTTTAAATATTTATACTTCTCACTATACCCAGTAAACTATTCGACATGCTGTCTAATTTTCAAGAGTTTGTCTATAACGGTTCAAAGATACTGCCATATAGGTGAAATTATAGTTTCCCTACAAATTTCAAGCGTTTGTTTACTACTATTCAAAAGTGTGGCAATATAAATCAAATTAAAGGAACTATTGGGGTACCCTTTAACCTATTATTTTGAATATTTATATTTGTTACTATCACGGTCATATCAATCGATATTCTGTCCAATTTGCATGCATTTGTCTATAACGGTTCAAAAGATAGACCACATACATAAAATACAAATCTGAATTTTTTACTTATTTTTTTTAGCGGATTTAGCAATACAGGTTCATTATAAATTTCAAGTGTCTGTCTGCAAGTGTTCTAGAACACGGTCATATACATTAAATTAAATAAACTATTGGGACACCCTCTAATTTATTATTTTGAATATTAATAGGGTAATAACAATCGACATTCTGTCCAATTTTCAAGCATTTGTTTATAACTGTTCAAGAGATAGGCCCATATATGTAGGTCAATTTACGTCATCTACGGGGACACCCTTTAATTTTTGGATTTATTTTTGTATTAGTTTCTGCCATTTGGAGCTATAGTTTTTTTTTTTTAATTTTTGATTTTAAAGAGGTGCTCTTTACGGTTCATAATGCACGTAAAAAACATACATGTTGTACATGTGCACCCTTAAATTTTTAAGATTATAGGACCAATCTTTCAAATAAAAAATTTCAAAATCTAACCAGAAATGAATGAGTTATTGAGGCATAACATAAAAAAGTCTGTTAAAAATTTCTCTGTTTCATTTTTCATTTGAAATGTGCAAAAAAATCTGTTTCCGTACGAAATATGTGGTCAGTTTCTTACTTTGCTTAAGCATATGACAACGTAACAAACTTGACTTAAAGTTTTGTTAAGTATAAAATAGTTTGCCGCTTTTGATTTTTGCACATTTGCTTAAGCTAATTTAAGAGAACTTTACTAGCCACGTTGTCGAACATCCGTTAACCAAACCAATCCGAAAACCGAGTAATTACTGATCGCTCAAAAAAATTTTCATAAATTTATTTTTAATATTGATTTGCAATTTTTGCTATTTTAAAAGCTTTTTTGGAACAAAACTTTAATAATCTTAAAGACGACCTAAAATTTTTCTTGTAATTGTAAATTTGCTTAAAATTTTTTTTCATTAAATGTGTAAATGAAAACTTTTATTGGAAATTTCTGTAATTTCAATAAAAATTAAAATAAATTTGCCTGATTTTATAACTGTAATTTCTGAAATTCTGTAAATTTGTGGAATATCAAAAGAATATCAAAAGACTTGCAATTCGCTTCAACTTCAACTTAACCCTCTATTGCTCATTAATTGCGATTTGTTTAATTTTTTGTATTTGAGATCTTATTAGAAAAGTAAAAAAACATGTATTTTTGGATTTTTAATAATTTTTTTTTTTATTTGACGAGAAATTTACAAATTTGCTTTTTGGCAACACTGTAGTAAGCGATGAACATTTCTAAAGCTACGTTGCATTTTTCACATACATTATAGGTAAATTCAACATAATTTGGAAACTTGCTGCTGATATTCATATCAGACCATTGTGGCCAGTGCCTGATATGGTCTTGTCGAACTACTTATGGACGTACGCGCCAAGCAGGTCTTTTATTCTTTTTGGCCTCAATCTCGCTGTGAGTGTTTTGTCTGAGGTTGTATTTAATTGATCGCTGGTAATGTCTCAAATAAAATTTCGTATTAAATGGAGGTAATCTAACTGTCGTTGAGTAGACGCCCCGGCGGTACCTCGAGTCTGGCTGAGAGATTATAGGCTTTGACGATGGTATCTTCGAGGTATAGGGGGAAACAGTCCCCCGGTGTGCAGGCACTTAATCTGGATAGAGAGTGGGGTACTGTCGAAGGATGCTCCAGGGTCCTTAAATGATAATAACATATAAATAATAGTAGCAAATAAATAAACATACAGAGAGCCGCCCCTCTCTGTAGTTTGTTATAGGTGAGGTCCCTCCGGGATTCACGTGGTGGCTGCGGTTAAATAAAAGTCTATATCTGCGGGTCTGACGGGGAATAGATGGAAGTGTGCTATTGTACTCTCAACAGAGGAGTTTATGGGTAGGCTCCGACCCTTTAGCAAGGGGTAGATTCATGGTCCTGCAAGCCATGGTCTTAAAATTGCACAGAATAGTGGTTAGACCACTGTCTGATAAGGGCTTCGCTCCAGGTACAGACGTTAATCTAAATCACATATCCTGTCGTTGAGTAGCCACCATCCTAATGAACATCTGAAATCACCACTCTTTTGGCTTTGAAATCTTATACTAGTTCTTAAACGTAGCTTGTTAACAGATTTGACGACAGTAGATGAATTATTACGAAACGAATCCAATTAAATTAATTCCAATATTTTACTCTTTTGTTAGATGAATGTCACGGGCAACATACCTTATTTATCAAATAAAATACTTTACACAATTAATTGTTTTATTTCTTTTAAAGGGAGCAAACGTTAAGAAGTACAGCTGTAGGGACAAGATTTTTATTTTATATTTTCCTGGTATTTAATTCTTGACCGCTTTCCCATTTGCGATGTCTCTATGAAACCATTTCAAAAACTGAAAATGTATTCTCTGGCAGTATCAAGTTAAAGCCACGAATTTTTCTATAAAACGTCTTAATTTTTTAGCTTTTTATCGCACAAAAACTTATTATTATAGTGCATTAATTTTTTTTTCTTGTTTTCTTTAAGCATCATCTGCCATAATTTCCCTTCTTCTCATTAACTTTTATACCCTGCAGTAGTAATTTACTTTTTTTTTATACACCGATAGTGAAGGAGTTTTTTCCTTTGATTTAATATGAATCTGTGCCAAAGAAAAAGTCGTAAAAAGTCTTTCTTTGTGGTTTGCAACACTGTTTACTGTCGTAAATTATTACGAATCCACAAGCAACATTTTTCTTCCTTTTTATTAAATTTCTTCCTTTTGTAAATTGGGTTGCCGGGCCCTTCAGAAAAAAAAATTTTAGCATCATATTGAGTGGCCACATCGTTTGAATATTTAAAGATTTAAGATGAGCTGCCACTTCAGATTAAATAAACTTTTTTGTATTTTTTTTAAATCTTTATTAAATCTTTATTTTTATTTTACATATGTACAAGTTATGAGATTTTACTAAAGAAGTACTACAGCAATTAATATCTAAATAATTGAATATAAAGACAAAAGCAAAAATATTACAGTTTTAAGGAAAAGTTACTATATAAAAAACCTTGTGTAAACACAAAAAAATTTTGTATGAGAAAATTTAGATAAAAATTACTTAAAGATTCTTTCAATACAAAAGAATCTCAGTGGTTGCTTAGTAAATCCCTTATTGTTTCATATTCAGACATTCTGCATTTTTCATTGAATTACAGCGTCAGTTCCCTTACAAACGTATTAAACATTTTATTGCTAAAGTTTTTGTGCAGTAACTCAGTTGAGAAAAAAAAGGATTAAATAAACTCTTTCTGGCACTTATAGCAGTTTTCTTCATAAACAGACAATTATATCGGGATGTGCCGGATTTTTCCTTTCTGTTTTCAAAACTAAGGCCAAGTAGCATTATTTGATAGCGATTGAAATTTCAAAGGAATTTTAATAAAAATTTCCAAACTTCATATGAAATAAAAAAAAACAAAAAAAAGTTTGCGAGTAGAACCTCTTCAACCACTTTTATATAAATCAAACCGGTATTCAATCTACTCCTTTTATCTTCATGTTCTTGTAAATTTAATAAACCAACTACTTTTGGCTTTTGGGTTTTTTTTATTTGTAACAACGTAAGAAAAAGTGAATCTACACCACTTTACACAATTTAAGAATTTAAAGCTGATTAAAGTTGAATTTTCTTCTTAAGTTTTGCAGACACCATTAAAAGTCATTGAACTTGATATAAAAAAAAAACCAAACATATTCGCATGAAGATGCATTTATGCAATGATGACCATAAAAACCTAAAAGGTTAAAAATTTCATGTTTTTTTCTTACAATTAGAGTTTATTTTGACCAGCAGACATGCAAACTTGATTTAAAATTTAATATAAAGTAAAATTAAATAAAATTCATTCTAAATAACAATAAGCATTGCAAGAGATTTGTAAATAATTTATGCAATTAGTTTTGTGATGGAAATCGATCAATTTTAAAAGAATCGTTTTTGAACTTGATTTCGTTTTTAAAGTTTTCATTACATTTATTTTCAAAAAAAAATTTTCAAAATATTTTGGTTTTCGTTGGTGTTGGAATCGATCGAAATTTATCACATGCCTTAAAAATCCCTCTCAAATCAAAATGTTTTTTAAACTTTTTTTTTGCGAAATATAAAAATTTCGTTTTTGTTCTGAAACTTGGATTTTTGTGGAAATCTTCTCCTCTTTGTGAATTTTTTATTTGGCGAAATTGTGTTGGAGAATAAAATTGCTGTTGACCTTCTGTTTTTTTTTTTTTAGGAAATTTTGATATTTTATTGATCGAAATTTTTTTCTCATATTTTTAGTTTTGTTGTGAAATTTCGATTTTTGCTAAAATTTCACATTTTGGTCAATTTTGGATTTCTTATTTGGTGATACTTCGACTTTTTTAGTGAAATGTTAAATTTTTATGTAGTTCTTTTTTACTGTAAGCCGTTTAATTTTTTTTTTTTTTTTTTTTTTTTTGGAATTTTCCATTTTTCTAAACTTTCGGTTTTTTGTTGCAGTTTTTTTTCTGTTAATTTCCATGTTATGCTGAACTTCAATCTACTGCTCAGTGACATTTTGAGTTTAAGTGAGAGGCTAAGATGTTTTTTTTGTCGTTTCTTTAATAGTCACTCTCTTAAGAGTCTTAAATTTTTTTAATTTATTTTTTATTACAATTTTTTTATCTAAATAAGTTCAGGTTGCTGATGCAGCTTCTGTTGCCGGTGATATTAAGGCTTTTATACGAGGGCTGCTATATATATTTCTGGCCTGGCAACACTGAGTGCTGCCAAGTGCAATCTGACATTTCCATTGGAAAGTTTGTCATTTTTAAGCATAATCGTACTCAAAACGTTTTGACGTACGACCATTATTTGTGTTGTTAACAGTGACTTGAAAAAATTAATATAGAAAAAAAATGGAATTAACTCGTGAACATTTTCGTGCCATCATTTTTCACAACTTTCGACGTGGATTATCACGACAAGAGTGCATTGATGAACTTAAATCTTTGTATGGCGATGAAGCACCATCCTATAGCTCTGTGAGAAATTGGTATAATGAATTTAATCGTGGCCGAAGCTCGCTCAAAGACGAATTCCGTGAAGGTCGTCCAAAAACGGCTGTTGTGCCAGAGAACATTGATGCCGTGCGTGAACTCATAATGCAAGATCGACATGCGACATACCGAGAGATAGAGACGTCCTTGGACATTTCTTCCACCAGCATACATTCGATACTCCATGAACTCCTGGCCGTAAAAAAGGTTTGTTCTCGTTGGATCCCGCACAATTTGAAAGTCACTCAAAAAAAGGCTCGTGTCGATTGGTGCAAAGAAATGTTGCAAAAATACGATTGCGGTGCTTCAAAAGACGTTTTTAAGATCGTCACAGGTGACCAATCATGGATCTATGCGTATGAGCCCGAAACGAAACAACAATCGACCGTGTGGCTCTTCAAAGACGACCAAAATCCAACGAAAGTTGTTCGTGTAAGAAGCACTTCGAAGCAAATGGTCGCCTGTTTCTTCGGCAAAACTGGTCACGTGGTGACTGTTCCGCTTGAGCAACGTAGGACGGTCACTTCTGAGTGGTACACTACAATTTGTTTGCCTGAAGTCATCGGAGAAATTCGAAAAACCAACAAGAGAAGACGAATCATTGTTCACCATGACAATGCGAGCTCTCACACATCGGCTCAAACCAGAGCGTTTTTGACCGGCCAAAACGTCGAATTAATGGGTCATCCGCCGTACAGCCCTGACTTGGCACCTAATGACTTCTTCTTGTTTCCGTACATCAAGAATAAAATGCGTGATCAACGATTTTCATCGCCAGAAGAAGCTGTTGAAGTGTTCAAAAACCATGTTTTAGAGGTGTCTCAATCGGAGTGGAAAAAGTGCTTCGACAACTGGTTTGAGCGCATGCAAAAGTGTATAAATCATGCTGGAGAATACTTTGAAAAAAAAAAAAAAAATAAAACCATTTTTGATTATAAATATTCGCATTTTCACTATTAGGCCAGAAATATATAGAGCAGCCCTCGTATTTCGTTTTTAAAATTGTAGGGAATTTTAGGATAAATTTTCTTGCGATAAATTTTTTTTTATAAACTTTTTTTTGCTGAAATTTAATTTTTTGTGAAATTTCCATTTCGGGTCTTAATTAAGTTTTATTGTATTGTGCGAGGATGAGGTTAAAAAAAAAAGAAGGAGGTTATCAATTCGTCTGAATGTTGCTTTTTTTAATCTTTGCGCCTACCTGTTCATAAATAACTGAGTTAGTTATTTCTGAATCGTTTTTAAAATTTGTTTTCCTTATTTAAAAGATGATGCATAAAGATTGGTCCTGTTTTAAAAACAGTTCATAATATTAAAAATAAAAGGGTGTCCCTTCTCAACTAACAGGTTTTTTTCGTGTATTATGAACCAAAAAGGGCACCACTTTAAAATAGCTCCCAATAGCAAAAAGTAGTGCAAAAATAAAAATAACAATTATAGGGTGTCCCTATAGATAACGTAAATTGACCCATACAGGCATATCTCTTGAACGGTCATGGACAAAACCTTGAAAATTTGACAGAATGTCGATTGCTATGACCGTTATAGTAACAAGTATAAATATTTCAAATTTCAAAACAAAGGGTGTCCCAATAGCTAATTTAATTTGATGTATTTGGCCATAATTTTTTACATTTGTAGGCAGTCGTTTGAAGTTTATAAAAAAACTGTATTGCTGAGTCCGCCATAACAACAACTAAAAAATTTGGATTTTCAAATTAAAGGGTGTCCCAATAGTTGATTTAATTTGATGTATACGAAACCATTATAGACAGACAGTTGAAATTTACAAAGAACCTGGTTGGTAAGTTTACTACAACAGCAAGTATAAAATTTGAATTTATAAATTAAAGGGTGTCCCAATGGTTGCTGCAATTTGATGAATATTTCCAACTGTTGAACACTTATAGACAGTCGGTTGGTATTTACAACGAGCTGTAATGCCAAGTCTGCTATAAAAATAAATAAAAAATTTGGATTTGAAAATTAAAAAGTGTCCCAATAGTTGATGTAATTTTATATAGGTGGCAAAACTTTTGAACCGTTATAGGCAAGCAGCTAAAACTGACCTGTATTTCTAAGTCTGCTATATCAACATAATTTGAATTTAGAAATTAAAGGGTGTTCCCAAAATTGATGTAATTTGACCTAGATGGTTGTATTTTTTGAACCGTTTATAAGATAGACTTGAAAATTAGACAGAATATCCATTACTTTGTTTGGTATAATAAGAAATATAAATATTTTAAATTATAAATTAAAGGGTGTTACAATAGTTGATGTAATTTGATGTATATGGCCACATTTTTAAAATGCTATACACAGGTAGTTGCAGCTTACCAAGAACCTGATTGCAAAGTCTACTACAACAGCAAGTATAAAATTTAAATATGGAAATTAAAGGGAGCCCCAATAGTTGATGTAATTTAATATTTTTTGGCCAAACAGTTTAACACAGACGGTTGGTTGAAATTACCAAGGAGCTGTAGTGCTAAGTCTGTTATTAGAACTATTAGTTTGGAAATGGAATATAGGGGTGTCCCAATAGTTAATGCAATTTGATGTATTTGGCCATACTTTTGAACCGTTATAGACAGACAGATAAAATCTGGTTTGAATTCAATTTTTTTGCAAGAATTATATAAAATTTCCACGTTTTCTGAATTTTCCATTTATTTGGTGAAATTTGTATTTTGTTTTTTAAATTGAAGATTTTTGTTGGTGACACTCTATTATTGAGAATTAGTAACAAATTTTTAAACTTTCCCCTTTTTGCTTGCTGGGAAATTGGTTTGCTAATTTTGCACACATCTTGGCCAGCAAACCTTTTCCTTTACTTTTGTAACTTTTTAAACTTCATGACCAGACTCTTTTAACAACTTTATGCAGCGACTGCACTTTTTTTGTAACTAATGAATTTCATTTAAAATTTTTTTCCTACCAGACTATTCATTCTTAAACGGGTTTAACTTTCCAAGTGTCACAAACTGTAAAAAAAAACTCAATTACAAATAAAAATTGAAAGACCTCTTAAAGTCGAAGTTGTCACTTAAGTTTTAAAGAAAATATTGGTTTAAAAATAATATTGTTTTTGTTGTTGTTATTTTTCAAAGTAAAAGCGTTAAAAATTGTATTGTTTGTAGGTCTGTGGCGTTGACATTGTTTGTTTGTGTGATCAATAATACTAGTTTTGTAGTGTAGTGTTCTTTAAGGTTAAGTCAGCTAAAGAAAGTGTTAAATTTTAATTTTTCCACTTTTTCTTGGTTTAAATATGCAAATGTTTTAAAATATTACTGAATGCATCTTGTTGTTGTAGTTGTTAAAATTGTTAAATTGTTAATTGTTAAATCTTAATGTGGGTCAGTGTAAAAAAATAATAATTTGTAGAGTTAGTAGTCTGTCTGTCTGTTTTGTTTGAACTAAAGAAAGTTATAATTTTTTACATTTTGATGTTTTCGATTATAGAGAATAATCCCAATAATTGGGGCACCCTTTAATTAATAATTTTCAAAAATTGTACTTTTTATTATGACGGTCATAGTAATCGGCATTTTGTCCAATTTTCAAGCGCTTGTCTTTAACGGTTAAAAAGGTAGGCCAATATAGCTCAATTTGCGTCACCTTTGGGAACACCCTTTAATATTTGTAGTTGTTATAGCAATACAGGTTCCTTGTTAATTTCAACTGTCTGTCTATAGCAGTTTAAAAGTTTGGCTCCATAAATCAAATTATATCAACTTTTGGCACACCCTTTAATTAATTTGTTATAGCGCATTTAGCAATACAGGTTTTTTAAAAGTCTCAACCATCTGTCTAAAAATGTTTAAGAGTATGGCCATTTACAACAAATTAAATGAACTACTGGGGCACCCTTTAATTTATAAATTTTAATAATTGTCCTTGTTATTATAACGGTCATAGTAATCCCCTTTTTTCAAAATTGTAAGCGTTTGTCTTTAACGGTTCAAAAGATAGGGCAATATAACTAAGCTTGCGTCACCTTTGGGGACACCCTTTAATATATGTTGTTGTTATAGCAATACAGGTTCCTTGTTAATTTCAACTGTCTGTCTATTGCAGTTTAAAAGTCTTGCTACATAAATCAAACTATATCAACTTTTGGCACACCCTTTAATTTCCAAATTTAAATTTTCTACTTCGTAAATCTCAACCAACTGTCTAAAAATGTTTAAGAGTATGGTCATTTACATCAAATTAAATAAACTATTGGGGCACCCTTTAATTAATAATTTTTTATAATTGTATTTGTTATCATAACGGTCATATTAATCGGCATTTTATCCGATTTGCAAGCGCTCGTCTTTAACGGTTCAACAGATAGAATATAGCTCAATTTGCGGGAACACCCTTTAATTTTTAGAATTATTTTTCAATTAATTTATGCTATTGGGAGCTACCGTGATACTTAGTTTTTCTGTTTTAATTTTAGTGTGGTGCTATGTACGGTTCATAATACACTTAAAAAAATATGTATGTTGTAAGGGGACACCCTTTAATTTTTTAAACTATGCACTGTTTTTAAAACGGGACCAATCGGTAAGCATATCTTTCAAATAAAGAAAACATTTTCGAAATCGCTTCAGTAGGGGTTATGCGGGCACAAACATAGAAAAAAGCAACACTCAGTCGAATTGATGATCTCCTTCTTTCTTTGAAGTCGGTTAAAAATATACTTTTTTGTTTTGTCATCTATTTGCAACATTATTTTTTAAATGCGTAACTTTTCAAAAAAAAGTTTCTCTGGACGGTACTTACGAATCCATTGCAGGTTAAGTCATCTGTGATAGAAGAACTGCCTGTACTATAAGAAAAAAATCTCACATCATTAATATTTTTACAAAGCGTTTTAATGTAATCGAACTACAGTCTGCAGAAGAAGGTTTAATAAAATTCTTTTCTTTTGTTTTTAGGGTTACAACAAGTTGTCTGTTGCTTTTTGACTTCTGATGGTTAAATTTTGCAACAAGAAAAATTGATTCAAGGAACACCTAAAGTGGTTAAGAATACTAAAACTGATCAGAATTGTTGGTTTTATCACATGCAGGGTTTTTTGCAGACTTCAATCAGCAGTCGTTGAACTTCACTAAACATTTAAGTAGCAAAAGCAGAATCAACAAATGAAAATGCGTTTGGAATGATATAAAATGCTGAAGAAAAAAAAATGTACGAAAAAGAAGAAGAATTTGCTTGTGCCACAAAATTATGCTGCTGTATCTTTTTTTTTTAATTTTCGTTGTAATTCTGTTGATCATGGTTGGCATAAGAAAGGTTTCTTTATTTTCTTTTTTTTTTCTATAACAAGAATCTTTGCTTTGTCTGTGTTTGAACTAAGACAGGCTTATGCAACAAATATATTTTATTTTTAGTTTGTGCTTAAAAAAATCAAAGTATCAAATGTATTTTTATGAAACTGGTTTTTTCTTTATGAGTTACAAACTTTAAAAAAAAATATATATATAAAACAAACCGTAACCTAAATGAAGCTTTTTAATTAAAATAATAAAAATATAAGTTTTACAAGAATTAAAGAAATTTAAAATTAACATGCCTTTAAACCAAAAATAAAACATTAAAATTAAATATACAAATAAAGGTTCAACATAATAATCATAAAACTAAATTATTTAAAGAATTTTATTTTCATCTTTTTTTTTGTCGATTTTTATCTTCGGCGTTAATTTGTTATGGAGGTTGTTAATTAAGACGAAGAAAGTGTTAAACTTTTAAATATTTTCTGGAGTCTTTAAATGAGTTTTATAATATTGTTTTCGTTAATACAGCTAAATATGAAAATTGTTGTTCAATAAAAAACGAAAGGTTAAAGAAAGTTTTGTTTTCAATAAAAAAATTTGTATAATTTTTAAAAGCTGGTTGAAGACTACATAAAGTGAGTTATATGGTTATAGCTTAATAACATTACGAAATTGGTTAAAGTTTTTTTTTTAAATCACTAAAAGGCACAAAATACTAAATACCTGTTTTTAAAAAGAACCTCTTCAAATTGGATTATTCCCCTAAGACTTAAATAAATAAATAAATTGTATCAAAAAAATATTTTTAAAGACAATTTATTACACATTTTTTTAAATAAAACACTATAAATAGAAGCTGTTATCTGAATCGCTTATTCAAAATGGAGTTTTCTTTATGTATTTCTTAAATTATATTTTTTAAGTACTTTTTGTAGGAAGTTAGTTTACCCTTTGAAAATGAACTTTTTCAAAAATGGACTTAATCACAACTATGTCTTTTAAAAAATATTTTTTTTAAAAAGTTCCTTATTTAGAAGTTTTTTTTTAAAGTACCCTTTTTATTTTTTAAAAAGTACCTTTTTTAAAACTCGTCTTCATTTACTTTATTTTCTAGAAAAATCTTTTTAAAAAACAATTTTTCAAAAGTATCAATAAAAAGTACTTTTTAGGAAGGTACCTTTTATGTACCTTTTGAGAATAACATTTTTGAAATTAAATTTTTTCCATCAAAAAAACTCTTGAATTTACCTCTTATTATAGGCTTTTCAAAGAAGCATTTTAAAATATCCTTATTTAGAAGCTTATTTTGTAAAAGTACCTTTTTTATTTTTTTAAAAAGTACTTTTTTAAAACTCATCTTCATTTACTTTATTTTCTAGAAAAACCTTTTCAAAAATTAATTTTTTAAAAGTATCAATAAAAAGTACTTTTTAGGAAAGTACCTTTTTATGTAGCTTTTGAGAATAATATTTTTAAAATTAAATTTTTTCCCATCAAAAAACTCTTGAATTTACCTCTTATTATAGGCTTTTAAAAGAAGCATTTTTATAAAATAGCATTTATATAAAATATCCTTATTTAGAAGTTTATTTTGTAAAAGTTCCTATATTTGTTAAGTACTTTTTTTAAAACTAGTCTTAATTTACTTTATTTTTTAGAAGAATCTTTTTAAAAAACAATTTTTCAAAATTATTAACAAAAAGTACTTTTTAGAAAAGTACCTTTTTATGTATCTTTCGAGAAGAACATTTTTAAAATTAAATTTTTTCCCTTCAAAAAAACTCTTAAGTTTGCCTTTTATGATAGGCTTTTATAAGAAGCATTTTTATGAAATATGCTCAAATTAAAACTTTTTTATTATTTTTTTGTTTGTTTATGACCAATTACCTTTGTTATTGTGAAGTCTGTATCCCGGGCTATTTTTGGTCGGATTTGCTTTCAATGCGAATAAAAAAACTTTTTAAATTAAATTAAAAACACCGGAAAATTTTACTTTCTAATTTAATTTTCAAAAAATTATTGTGCTATTTTTTAAATTATCCCGATTTTATTAACAAATTACCAATATTTATATTGAGGGTGCACGCACGTCTCGATGGCCATTTCGCTCCCACTTCAGGAAACTTCTCACAAACATTTTAAATAAACTAAAGATTTTTTTCGAAACAACAAAGTAAAGACAAACATTAAAGTTTAAGCAAAAACAACAATAACCAACAATGGTTCTATTTTTCTTTCTTCACTTTTTGAATTAATATTTTCAAAACTAATCGTTCAAAATACTTTTAGGGTATATCTCTTTAAAAAAATTTTTTTAGCGCCACATTTCTAAGCTTTCAAAAAGTACTTTTCAAATATTTTCCTTTTAATTTAAACCTTTTCTTGTCTCATCTTTTACAAGACATTTTTTTCAACAAGTTTTTAACAGATTCAATACTTACTTTGGAAGAATATCATATCAATATCATATCATAACTTTTGAAAATGTATATTTTCTAAAATCCTGCCTTGCATTTTAATAAAATTAAAAAAAATCTTTTCTAATAGTATCATTTCGAAAAATACCTTAAATTATAGTACCTTTTTCTAAAATTGTATTTTCGAAAAATACCTTTAATAAAAGTACATTTTCAAAAAGTACCTTTAATAATAGTACCTTTACAAAAAGTACTTTTTATAAAAAAATCATTTTTAAAGTATCTTTCGTAGGGCAAATAATTTAGAAAAATATCATTTCAACAAAAAAACTATAAAAAAGTACTTTTTTAAACCCTTACTATTATAAAGAGCGCTGCCTTGAATCTACTTTTAATGTGTTTTTTTAAAGTAATTCTTTCAAATTGAGATCTTTTAAGAGGACACTTTTAAAATGCCTCAAAAAACTTAGGTTAGGTTAGGTTAGGTTGCACAGGCCGTCGGCATAAGACCGACCCACTTGGGTCCCAAAGGTCCCGTTGTGTTGCCTGGAAACAGGATTTGCAGGGGATCAGATTCAGGCCATTACGGCACCGTCACAGATCCCAATCCAAACCACCCCGAGGACCGGATAAACAAGTTTATCCTACCAACGTCGCAGACAGATAAGTCTGCAACACCATGCAGTCTCGGACTGCCGAAGATGGCCGCTCTATTTTCAGAAAGAGCTGGGCAGTGGCAGAGCAGATGCTCAACCGTTTCTTCCTCTTCCTCATCTTGACAACTTCTACAGTAGTCATGATGCGGAAGATTCAATCTCCTAGCATGGGTACCAATGACACAGTGCCCCGTCAGCACCGCCACCAGTGTGCCCAGCTGCCCCCGAGGAAACCTCAGTAGATTTGCGGTTCTCTTATTATCATACTGAGGCCACAATGTCCTCGAGACTCTGCAGGTAACCTCCTCAGACCATCTAGACTGTGCGGCTCTGAGGAGTTCCTGCTGAAGTAAAGCTCTACAGCAGCTTAATGGGACTCCCACCAGTGGATCTGTCTCCCGGTCTTCCAACCGGGTTCCCGATCTGGCGAGTTCGTCCGCAGTTATATTCCCGGGTACGCCCGAGTGAGCCGGTACCCAAAACAGTTCCAGGTTGGAATGTCTCGCCATCTCGTTAAGAGATGTCCGGCATTCACGAACCAATCTGGATGTCGTATAGACACCCGATAAGGAGTTAATCGCGGCCTTGCTGTCAGTACAGATCCGGATATCCTCTCCGTATATCCTGTGGTACCTCATCCAGCAAGCCGCCCTTCTGATGGCTGAAATCTCAGCCTGTACCACGCTACACTGATCCCGTAGCCTAAACTTCATTCTGACTCGAAATCTAGGAATGAAGACGCCCCCCCCGACCCCCGTGTCCGACTTTGACCCGTCAGTATAAACATCAAGCACATCCCCACGCATATTCGATGTGCCCGACGTTGATACCCCGAAACCAATATCAGACATGGGGGTGGGCGTGCAAAAACTTACTACTCAACAAGTTCGTTTTAAAGAAGTAATTTTATTACTAACTTCAATTAAGCACTTATAAGACAAACTTTACTAAAAGTACTGATTATTAATTACATTTAAAAACTATAGCTTGTTACATTCCAAATTTGTTTTTTTTTTGTTGTATAATATTACAAGTTTCTTCGCCATTTTTATTGCTCGGTTCTTTATAATTTCTATTTATCCAAAATCTCAACTGCATGTTTGTTTCTTAAGTCTTTCGTTTTGGAATGTACTTCAAATGCTTTTTAAGTTATTTTCCCTTTAAAAATCTAATTAAATATAAAATAAAATGCACAAATACTGAGAAAATAATTTATTTCAAATAATTATTTAAAATTTTTTATACCATTTCCTGCTCAAGTTTTTCTCTAATCACTGCATTTTTTAGCAAACCTGAGAACAACATTTTTTGTTTACAGAATATTTAACATGACTTTAGTATTTTCAATTATGTACAATAATGAAAAACATCAATACTTTTATTCCCATCAATAAAAATGCAGTACAAAGCATAAATATTTATAGAGTAAGAAAAAAAAACATACACACACACAGATACACAATGAAATAAAGGCAAAGATAAAAAATATTAAATTCAAAGCCAAGTGCAAACAATGACAATCAATAAAAGTGATGGTGGTGATGGTGTTAGTGGCTACAACATACAACTACAAATACAACAACATCAAATGTAATACATGCATGTTGTTACAATCCGAGTATAAATGCGCTTCTGCAAAAGAAATTTCAAACAGTTTGTAAAGTGCTTTTCAAGTTTTAACAACGATCGTACAAACACGCGCACTTCAGTTGAGTGGATTCAAAAATAAAGTTGATTGGATAAAAGCTATTTTTTACACACAGCAAGTGGATTATAAAAATTATTTTTAATAAATTACACAAAAGTAGCTGCAATGCGTTTTTTTGCCGCCTTTGTAGGATTTTTCCTGGTGGTGACCGTGTGTGAAGCTGCTGTCGTACAGAGACGTACTTATCGTAATACAGAAGAGATACTTGTGCCCGTGGCCATCATACAAGATGAAGAAGAAATTAAGGAACCTGCAAACATAAATGAACTCCAAATTAAAAACTTAGAGCCAGAATTAATTGTGAAAGAAAGTGCCACAGATGTGAATACAGAAGAAAAACTAGAGGCTATTGAAGCTGTGGTAGAGGCTCAGCGTCGCATCGATGAAGCCATAGTTGAGGAGGAAATAAAAGAAGCTGTACAAGAAGAACAAGACAAGGAACTTATCAAGGCTTTAGAAGAGAAAAATAAATTAAAAGAAACAACAACAACAATTGTTGAGATACCACAAACAGTGTCAGTAATAGAAACTGAAATTAACGAAGCTTTTAAAGAAGCTGCCCAAGAAGAAGAAAAAGACAAAGTCAAGGGCGATTCTGAGGATAAAACTGTAATTTTGGAAACACAGAGTCCAAATAAAGTGCTAGTTATAGTAGAAGCTGGTAAGGAACCTGGCAATATCGAGGGAGCAGAACAGCCGGAAGGTAATGTACGTCAAGCTACTCAAGCCACTCCTGCACAAACAACAACTCAACAAAACTTTGTACAACAATTAATACAAAACTCACCTTTGGGACAATTTTTCAATCAAATAACTGGCCAAACTACTCAAGGTCAGGTGGCCAACGATGAGACTGCTCAGGCTCCATCACCTGGACTCTTTAATCCCGTTACAGCTGTGCAAAATGCTGCCCAATCTGTAGTAAATTCTACTACTCAAGCTTTTCAGGGATTACAACAATTTGCTTCGAATTTAGGTAATCAATTCCAAAGTACTTTATCCAGTTTGGGAGGGCAACAACAAGATCAAGCAGCAACTACTGCCAGACCAGCTGGTCCCATACAACAATTGGTTAATACCTTCATAGGAACACCACAACAAACTCAACCAGCACCTACACAGCAAGGTCCTCTACAGGGTCTACTTAATATCTTCCAAGGTAACAATAGACCTCAAGGATCTGCTGCCAGTACAAATAATCAATCGCAGCCAGCCAAAGAACCAGGTATTCAAGAAGGAATCGAATCAGCTGCTGCTGAAGCTACTGAACAAATAAACAATGAAGTGCGCGGCAGTGGTGAGGTTGATGATTCTTTTGAGGAGACTGTTAAGCCCGATGAATTAATTGTGGTCAATGACGATATTTCCCAAACAGGAAACTATCAATTGCGAAAAGTTGCAAATGTTTTAAAGTAAAATGTCGCATTCTTGTATCTCAATCTAGTTTATAGTTGTAGTATTGTTTTGTAAGAATAATTTTAAGAGTTTCGTATTAAAAAAAATTCGAGTAATTGATTTCCCGCCATTGTAATCGCCATTTTATTTTTCATTTAATTTAAATGTCACAACATATTTTTTAAGGTTTTTAAGATGGTTAAAATGAAATTATTTATTTCTCTTTTAATATATTTTATTTAATATTAAAAAAAATTAAATACCTGTGTTTTTATTTCCAGTTTTTTAAAACTATTTTCTGACACATTTTAAATAATTATTGAATTAAAATTTATTTTTTTCTTTAAGAAAACGGTTTTAAAGAGAACAACGAAAAAGCTGTAAAAGCTTTTAAAAATAATAAATTTAAATATACAAATAAAAGTTATTAAAATAATCATAAAAATAAATTGTTCGAAGAATTTCATTTTCATTGTTTTTTTTTTGTCATTACCTCTCTTTTCGTTTTTTATCTGAGGCGTTAATTTGTTATGGATGTTGTTAATTAAGACGAAGAAAGTGTTAAACTTTTAAATATTTTCTGGAGCCCTTCAATGAATTTTTTAGTATTGTTTTCGTTAACACAGATAAATATGAAAATTGTTGTTCAATAGAAAACAAAAGGTTAAAGAAAGTTAAAAAAAAAATAATAATAATAAATCAATATTGTTACGTTTTTATCCTTTTTAAACAAGCAAACGTACGGATTCTTTTGATTGCAAATACCACTGTGGCTAAATTCTATCTTCGAACTTTATGTCTTTCTCTGGCTTTACTTCTCGATTCTACCGGTCTTGTGAACCCTTGGTCTCGTATTTACTAAACATGCGTTACCACCACAAACGCAGCCATCCACGCTACACTACTGTGTTACTCCGGCGAGACATGAACTACTCGATGCCTTGTTTAGTAACCTTAACCATCCACAGACATCTCCACTACTCCTTTTATCCAAGCCAGTCATCTCCTTTATCCAGTAGCCACAACACACGTCTGCCATACACTGTTGTTATGCTGTTACATTTCCCCGCGCTTACTGCTATTACTCTTCCTTTTTATTATACAGGGGCTTCTTGACAATTATCTGTTGCTCTTATATTAAGTTGGACGTCTCCACTAAATTATCTGCCATGGCTTCACACAATAATTGCCTTTTTGCCTCTCGGGAGGTTTGTACTGCTGTTTATTAATTTTAATTACTTATAACAATTATTATTTTTATCGTTGCAAGCATGCCCGCATGCGGTATCGAACTCGGACCCCCTGGTTTGTAGTACGCACCTCTACCAACGCAGCCATTGAGGCTGCTCAGCTCTTGTTGGCTAACTTGTGGTTTTGTTATTCCGTAAACACACCATTGGTTGTTGAATTAACTTTATTCACCACACTTATACGGAAACAACTACAGGGGTTGTCAGATTTTATTATTCGTAACAATATATTTTAAAGGTGATGGAAGACTACATAAAGTGAGTGACATGGTTATTGTTAAATAACATAGTGCAATAAGTAAATTTTTTTTAAATCACAAAAAATAATACAAAGTACTAAATACCTGTTATAAAAGAACCATCTCAAATTGCATCAAAAATTCTTTTTAAAATATAATTTTTAAGAAATTGTATTTTAGAAAATAAACCCTATAAAAAGCAAGTTACAAAAATTTTTGCAACTATTTTATTGTAATTAGGTAAATTTTAATTATGTAATTAGGTAAATTTAAAAAGTACTTTTTTTAGAAAGTACATAACTTCTCGAATGATAGTTAAGGCTTTGTAAAAGTTATTTTTTTAAATAGGCCTAATAATATTTAGCTCTTAGATGAAATAATAAATTTTTAAAATTCCTTATTTAGAAGTTCATTTTGTAAAAGTACCTTTTTATTTTTTTAAAAAAGTACCTTTTTTAAAACTAGTCGTCATTTACTTTATATTCTATAAGAATCTTTAAAAAACAAACAGTTTATTCAAAGTACCATTAAAAAGTACTTTTTAGGAAAGTACTTTTTTGTGTACCTTTTGAAAAATATATTATTTTAATAAAATTTTCTTCTTAAAAAAAAACTCTAAGTTATAAGTTGGCTTCATCTAAAAAAATTAATATTGCTTGATTAAGAATATTTCTCGTATTCTTTGGTTACCAAATTAGTTGATAACACCATCAAAAATAGACAGATGCCAAGAATGCTGAAAACGTCCGCAAAAATTTGTAAATAATTTTTCTTTCTTAGTAAAAATTTTGAATTTAAAAAGAACTTAAGCCAAATGAATTAACTCATTTGTTATAATTATTAAATTATTCTTTTATGCTGCAAAATGGAAATAAATATGTTTGTTAATAAGATATGAAAAACTTCACTTTGCTCTAAGTATATTTGTTGTTTGAATTAATTTCGAATATTCACGATACCAACTGAAATAATATAGTTTTAATTATAAATTGAATGAAACAAGTTTCGAATATAATTGAATTTAATATCTCATATTTATACGAAAATTTACCCTACAGGCTTCGTCCCGTCTAATAATTCTTTTCGTTATTTTAAAGTTATACAAAAAAGTAGAACAACAATTATATTTGATTTAAGTCTGCACGATTTCTTTGAATGTCTGCAAAAAGCATCACCTGTTAAAAAGTTTTGTCTTTTCTGTTTTCCTAATTTTTCGCGTAGCAAGATTGTGGTTGCTTTGAATGCTTAAAACTTTAAAACGACTTCGAAAACTTTCTTTCGCGGGATTGGATTGCAGTAGTATACCAAATTTTTCTTTTACAAATATTTAAAAGTTCTATTGAATATTTTTAGGTTTTTATTGTTATCACAGCAGGAAGCGTAGAGTTATTTTTAGTCGTATCACGGCATAATCGAAATTGTGGAAATGATTGTAGAAACTATGGATTCTTTTATAATCAGCTGTCTCTGAGGGTAATTATAGTTTTGGATCAATTCTATGATTATACAACATGAAAATGCTCGTAAACATAATACCAGAGTTGGAAAAGAATTTATTTCAAATTAAAATTTTTAGCTGCTTAATTGGTCACCATATTTTTCAAACTACAATATATTTTAAACCCTTTAGGGTTGGCTTTTCCGAATGGTTTATGAAAGAGAAAAATTATTGTACAATATGGAATTTATAATTCAAGGGTTCTTAAAGATGCATAGAAAGAAATTTCCTTTGAAATTTGAAGTCACTTTATGACTCAATGAAAAACCATGTATTTAAGGTGTTTATCAAAATATCGAAAATATTAAATATTACCAATAAACTTAAGCATTTTAAATGAAAATAAATTAACGGTACTTATCATATAAGCGAAATAAAAAATCTAGATTTTTTGGTTTGTTTCTGGAAAAGAGACATAAAATTTGAGCTGTCAACAAACAAAAAAAAAAAAAAAAAAAGAATAAAAAACGTAATCTTGACATAAAAAGGAAAAAAACACAAATAATGTTTATTTTATTTATTTTTTTAATTTTAAAATATTTTTATCTAATTTTATTTTATTAATTAGTTTTTCATTCAGAAAATTATCAGAAATAAACATATGAAACGTGGCTGGCAACACTTTTTAAAAGCCGTGAAATAATGCAAGTGGATGTTATTTCGTACAGAATTTTTTGAACATTTGAAAGGTGATCAGCAATAAAAATATTCAAAGCTGCCAATGAATTTTATATATCTATATAAAAATATTACAAAAAATGTTTATAAGTAAAAAAGGGAAATTACCACAAAAGTAAAAGCAAAGTTCAGTTTCTTTTTGATATTTTTTTAAAACAATATAAATACATACTTAAAAATAATAAATAAATCACTAAGTAGACAACACACTTTAAATGTCAAATTTTCCCCATAAATTAAACATTGTTACGCAATAGTTTTTATAAAGATGGCGGTAAATCATTGTTTTACCGTTTTAATTCATGCCTCCAATTTTTTCTTTATTTTAGTTGTGTTTAATAATTAAATTTGTTGCCTTGTTACTTTCCTTGAAATATGGAATAACAGGCTGACTTGCTTTGTATTCGAACAATGTATTTTGTTTCCTAATGCCGTGTTACTAAATGTTTACAATGCACACCATTCTAAATTGTCGCAGACAAGGATTAGAAACGTTGCAACCGAGCAACTAACGCATCAGTTTGTATATTGAGGCTTTGTTTTGCAACTTTGTATATATACAAGATCTTAATACCGCAGCAACACTGTATACAAACTTTGTATTAATACATTTTGGAAGTCAGCTAAACTATTTAAAATATTTTATATAAATCACATTAAATCACAACTTATATGAGCAAAATATTTCCAAATATAATTTTTAAGGAAAAACTTTAATTTTTTTGAAAGAAAAGCATAACTTTTTTTCTCTTCCCCTAGCAACCTCGCAAAACTAGATAATGTGAAATTCAAATAAATCTACTTTTTCTCAAAACTTTAAGAAGACAAAAAATTATTGTTATTTAGTATAAAAGCTATAATTAATGAATTTTTACTTATCCATAAATTAGAATGTAAGTAAATTAATTTAAAAAATATTGTTAGATTTTTATTTACATAAAATTATTTGCATAATTTGCATAATTTGCAAATGAAAATTACACCTGGTTCTGAAATAATCGCTAGATAGTTACGCTATTTTCCAAATAATTTTTATATTTTGGGCAATAAAAAACAACACATTTTTTAGTTTCTTTTTTATGTTTTATACATATAGTCGCACTTTATTATTTATATTTTATTTTCATTTATTATTTAATTATACATTAATAAATTAAATGTTAAAGTATTTCAGTTTCAGTTTCTGTTTGTTTTTTGTTATTCTTTTCTTTAATATGTTTGTTGTAATTATATTTAGGTTTATACAATAAGGTGGTTGCTTTTTTTATATAGACTTTAATAAGAGCAGGTAAAAATTTATAACTTTTTTTTTTGTTAATTCTTATATTTATTAGAATTTTATTTTTATTTATTGCATTTTTATGCTTTTTACCTTTGTTGCAAACAAAACAATTGTTATAGAATAGAAAACTTGAAAAAAAACACAAACAACAATTAGCCAACTTAATTATAGATTTGCACGATTAATAAATAGCATTTATTTTATTTTATAGTTTTAATAACTTCTAAGCCTTGTTCTATTTGCAAATTAATTTAGAATTAATAACAATAGATTTGATTTTGATTTGTTTGCTGTTGTTGATTATGCAAAAAAATAGTTTTTAAATTTTATTGTATTTAAGAAAATGTTTACGTATTCTTTTTTTGTTTTTTTTTACCGTTTAATGAGTACATTTTAAAGGGAAAAAGAATTAAAAAAAAAACACACGTGTATGGGCGGTTGTGAAAGAAATACAATAAAAATATGTGTTGTAATCAATGTGGCCAGATCACAAAAAAAACACATTAGGAGTTTAAATAAAACATTTAAGAAAAAAGCTTAAAGTTAAAAACAGGCACAGAAACAAATTATTTATATTGAACAACTGTTTTTCGCTTCAAAAACGATTAATAAAATATTTAAAGTTGTTATGCTGGTGAAAGGACATATTTTTTTATTAATATTTTTTTCAAAGCAAAAAAATAAAGTAAAATAAGTAGTGGGAAAAAAATATATGTAGGGTATTTTTAGGGCTAAACTGACATACTATGCATGACATTTATGATCAGTATATTCTGGCAAATCATTATGAATAGACCAAAGCTCAAAAACGCTATCAAATAATCCAGAAAAAAAATGAATTCGCCTTACTTAAAGATGCAAAACTGTGTTCAGCGATAAGGGTCATTTTGGGCTTAATAGGTTTAAATAAAAAAAATTGAATCATATGGAGTGATACCAGCACACAACGGACCCTACAGTCTCCCATTACATGCTAAAAAAAAAGCATCATGAAGTTGAAGCCTGCTTAATAATCCATGGCTTAAACATTTCTCGATTTATTTCCTCGCGAGACCCCAGAAAGCCACTAGATTATGTTTATAATCAGTACCAATTAATAACCTGGAGGTCATACCTGAACAAGTCGCCCAAAATTGGACATAATGCATTATGTCAAGAACGGCCTTAGTGGCCATTTGCCTGAAAACGTAATCAAATATTAGAATCATGTATTAAATATACTTAGATTTTTTAAATATGAAGTTTGACAGTAGAGTTTGCGGCGAACACTAATGTGTTTGCCCACGCTGCCACCTGGTAATTGATTTGCCTTGGCAAAGCGTATCAATACCAGGTGATCGCGATGGCGAATTCATAAATTTAGAGTTTACGGCGATTATTAATGAAAACGCCATCGTGACCACCTAGTATTGATTCGCTTTGCTAATTAGTTTCTACCATGCTAATCATTTACTTTGTGGTAGCGATTGCGAATTCATTTATTTTTGCCGGTAATCTGACTGTGGATCTTCATGTATAAAAAGTCTGTATTATTTTTTTCAATATGGAGTTTGACATGATGAAAGTCAATGAATTTACCATTGCTACCATCTGTTAAAAAAAATTCGCCTTACTTTCTTGAGGTTGAACATGGTGAAATAATACAAAGTGGTCGCGATGGCGAATTTATCAATTTTGCCGTTAATGCTTAATGTCAAACTCCGTATATAATAAATCAAGGCGAATTAATTATAAGGTGATAGCGGTGGCGAATTCATTTATTTTCGCCTGTATTCTAACTGTCAAACACCATATATAAAAAAAATCTGTATAACAGTTAGATAAATTTTTTATATGTGGAGTTTGACAGTTAGAATACAGGCAAAAATAAACGAATTCGCCACCGCTATCACCTTATAATTAATTCGCCTTGTAATAAATATATATAATTTTTTTTTTTATATGGTGTTAGACATTAAGCATTTACGGCGAAACTTAATGAATTCCCCATCGAGACCACCTTTATTATTTCGCCATGAGCTTGAGCAAATAGGGTTTATTATGATTTAGTTTTCTGAGAATTTCTTATATTAAATAATAAAAAAATATAAAATGTAGCTAAATATTAGATATATGTTTGTTTGTATGTATAGAGGATTAAAATATATTGAAGGTTTTTTTCTTATACGAATAATATTTTGTGATTATGTCTCTTAAAAATATGTTGATTAAGGCCAAAAATTATAAATAATTTATGATTACATTTTAATTAATTTAAATACACAGCAGACATACATACATGTTTTAGTTTTGAGTTGCTTATGGTTTATGATAAAAGGTGGTTAATTATTTTATATGATTTGTTTTGTTTTAGTTTCGTTTTAATATAATTGGACCAAAATATTTTATTTTTTTTTATCAGTATATAAATGAAGCCGTTTTAATGATTTGTTTTGGATTTGTTATAATAATTTAAAGGGGTTTTTTTTAATAAGTATATGGGTTTTTTATTAACATTTAATTTATAAGCTGTAAATAGTTTTTCATTTTCTTTGATAATTTGTATTAATATTTAAATATAAATAAATGTATTTAACTAAATAATTGGTATGAGGAGTATGGAATTTTTATTAATATTCTATTCATCTCAGCACAATGTTTCGGACAGTAGAATTGAATGTATGATATTTTGCTTCAATTTTTTTATATATATATATTCTATTTGATATATAATTTAGTTTTTTCTGAAATTAAGTCTTTCAGGATCAGCCATCAGCCACTTTTTTCTTAAAATATAAAGAATCAAATTAAAAAATTATTATTCATTATAAAAAAAAAAACTTAAAAAATAAATATTTTTGAATGGCGAATGTAGTTATCAAGAAAATGCTGCTTTATATTCTGCTGGTGTCAAATTTTTCTTTCGAAAACGTTCGCATAAATTTGTTAATAATATTTCTTTTTTGATAAGAAGACTATTATTAATAACACCAATAAAAAAGGGCCTTAAGTAAAAATTTGGATTTTTTACATAACCTATAAAATAATGTTGTTAATCAACTTATTAAATCAAAATAAACAAAGGCCATCGTTGGCCAGTGTAAGCCTTCAAGAAATTTATTAGTTTAAAATTTAGGTTGTAATATTAATAATGTGCGGGGAATTTTAAAGCATATCGTTTTCTTTGGTTCCCCCTTGGACCCACTTTGCGCCACTTTCATTGTGTCTCGTGCTAACACTAACTTTAACTCTTGATATATGGCATTTACATTAAAAAAGTGTCTGCTCGCGGTTCTAAGCCTTAAAATGACCAGTGCTGGACATTTACCTATAACTTTCGCTACAGTTTTAGCTTCTTTCAGGCACTGTCTGCAAGTATCACCTTTTTCGACTTTCATCTTGGTCAGATGATACTTGAAGGCAGTAATTCAGAAGCTCTTTGAGCATACTTCGTGCCTGTCTATTTCTGGTAGCCTCCCTCTACTTTTTTAAGCTAATTTTGTTTAGCCATTTTTTTTTTTATTTGTTTACCTTAGGCTTAATGCAGCTGCGAAATTGGAATATATATAAAAGTTTTGCTGTGCAATTTAAAAACTAATAATTTTTATACAAATCTCCATTCCAATACAAAATTTATTATTTAAATTATTTTTTAAATATTTTTTACATCAATCGTCGTGCTAAATTAAAAATAAAATCAGAAATATTTGTGATCGGTTATAATTCTCATTTAGTTAATTACAGTTTATAAATAACCTTATAGCATGGCCATCCATTTTGCTATTTATATACGGATAAAGGACATTTTTTTAAGATATTACAAAATTGAAAGTGGAACTGTGTTTTGCAATTGTTGAGTTTCAAGTTGAGTGAGAAAAGATAGAAGTGGAAAAGGGTACACTATTTCCTAAACTTGCAACTCTCTTCTGTTTTATTATTCGTATTTTTATTCCAAAAGAAAATCTAAACAAATAAAGCAACAATTGCAGGTACAAAATTTCAGTGAATGGATAGGGAGGCAATTACAAAAGAGAATAAAAAAAATTACATATTTTCAAGGAAGAATTGCACGAATGGACCTAGACTTAGAAAAGTTATTTCTTGACGTAATTAAGCATCATTTACGTAAATAAAAATAAAAAGACATTGAGACAAAAATTCACCCACAATATCGGTGATTTTAATCAGTTGATTGGGATAATTAGCTCTATATTTTTTTTCAAAAATTAATTTACTTAATATTCCTGTGATTTAATTTTAACTAGAAATTCAGAAGTGCCCGTGAATAAAACAAAATAAATTATCATGGTATTTTTGTGATATTTTATTTGTTGTTTTAATTTTTTTTCATCATCTTTCAACTGTATAAAAGACCCGAAAAAATGTCAGCCGTGCACAGTGGATAAAAAAATAAAATCAGTGTTGATTACTGTTTGGACAAAAATCTTTAGTTCATTTAAAATATTTGCGAGAAGTTTTCTGACGAGCTAAGTAAGCGATAGCGAAATGGCCATCAAGACGTGCTTTCATCCTCAATAATCAATATCGTTGATTTTAATCATTTGTTCGGGATAATTAGAGCGATAATTTTGTAAGATTAATTTATTTAATATTCGTGTGAAATAGAAAAAAAATTTTTAACAGAAGGTTTTGTTTCTTGAATTCTTTTAAAATTGCTCGCAAACGTTTACTGCCATATTCAAAAAAAATAAAATAAGTTTGAAATGTGTTTTACGACAAAATATTCATACAACTTTCCTAAAATAGATTTTAACTCTATTTGAATATTTTATGAATACGGCAAATACTACTTATGAGTTTTTTTAACCATTCAAACCTTTTTGCAGGTATATGTAGGTCCTACTATGAACAATGTATTAGTATCTGTCAATGTGTTCGAAAGAATTTTGATTTATAAAGTGCATTCGACGATAAAGAGCGCTATTGTGATTTTTATTTGTTTTGATTATTCACAATGACAAATACATTTAAGAAAAATAAAATATTACTTTAACTGGCTGAAAATAGAAAACCTTTAGGAGATGCTTCCTTCCTAGCCCTTGGAAATGAAATGCGCCACGTTAATGTATCGTGCATATTGCCACCGAATGTTAAATGCCTTAGTTTAAAGCAAATTACGACAGATGGTGTGTAAAATATAATCAATATATTTACTTAAACAAATAATTTTCGAATTTGTTGTTGCTGTCCCATTTTACGTTTAAAAACTCTTTTAAAGCTTCAAACTCTACGAAGTTATTTATCATTAATTTTTTAATTTATTTTAAATAAATTTTTAATATAATAAATAATTACTTTACTTAATTTGACTAATTATTGTGATTAACTGTAAAAAATGTAAAAAAGTAAAATATCAGCAATTTCAATAAATAACGAACTTAAGCTTGACTGAAAATTAATAATTCGTTTTTAACAATAATTCGAAAAAAAATATCAGATACAATTTTATTCAAAATGAGTAAAATTGTGAGCTTATTATTTTTATGAGGAGTGTATATGATTTTTTTTATGGAATTTCTAATACTGATAATTAATAGCGTAAAGAGCATAGCGCTTTTAATTGTTGAAATTGATTTCGTTAAAGGTATTTTTAAGGAAGGTTTGGAAGGATTTGTTTTTTATTTGTCGTTTTAATAAAAATATTAGGATTTCTTTAGGAAAAAGGTACTGATTTAAATAGCTCTTTTCTTGATAAAATAAAAGTAAAAAAAAATTATTAAAATTTTTTTTTTACTAATTTACTTCATATATTTTATGTTGATGTTTGTAAAGGATCATAAATTAATAATTCTTTGCTGATTAATTTGTTTGCTAGATTTTGAAAATTTATTGTACATTTCGTATTATAGGAATTTATAAATACATGCACATATAAACTTTTATTTATTTATATTTATATTTAATTATTTTACAGCTGCATATAAAATCGTATGATTTTAGGCATTTTTATTGAAATTTTATTTATAATATTTTTTTAAATGCATTTTTTTTGTTTGTTTTGTTTGGGGCTGGCATTAATTATCTACTATTCACATTTTATTTTTCTTTAGCAATAGTCTTATAATTTCTATAAATTTTACATAAGTAAGTAACTATGTTATTATAATATGCCTGTTCATTGCTTATAGCTTTAGATTTAGAGTTTAGCTTTGGTTTTTGTATTAAAATGTTTTATAAATTGCTTTCAAACTAACGAAAAAAGTTATTTAAATAAAGATAAATTGAAGTTAAATAAAATCATAAAATTATATAACAAATAATCCAGGAAAAATCTTAAACTATTTTACAATATTTTGATGAAATTTACTCTCATGACTGTTTGTGAAAGAATTTAAAACATTATCAGCCCTGTTCGGTAATGAGATTCATTTTAAAATCGAGTTAATTGTAAAAACGATAAATATACATAGAAATGTTTTTTTGCAGATCTAGTGATTTTGAAATTAGCACTAAATACTCCAATAAGTTCTTTTAACGTTAAAAATATTTACTTTGATAAGTTCAAATCACAATCGAATTACGTGTAGAAAGATTTAAATACTTAATACTCAGTAAAAGAAATTAAATAAGAAAGTTTCAATAATAAGGACAAAGAACTACTAAAATTTCTTAAAAAAAAACTCTTTAAAATACCTAAAATTTTGAGATTAAAAAAAATTTTTTTTCAATACATCCAAACTTCCACATTAATTATTTACTTCCAAAGCGCTGCAGCGTGGGATATACAAATTTTTACATGGCCTTATAAAAATATGGAATCTATAAGGTGCCGCCCTTACTTAGGACTGCCCTAGAGTTAATTTTTAAAAATTTAGATAAATGGTTTTTCACAAAAGCTTCAAGAGCTTAAAGTTTTGTTATGAAAGTAGATTTGGAGAAAATTAATTTATACAAGCTTAGCGAACCATATTTCGTTCACTACACGTTGTTAATAAATTGAAACAGAGCCCGCAAAAATTTACTGTTAAATATGGCGTAATCGACCAACACTTGCAGGAGAAAAATGGTCGGTGTTAAAGTAAAAAATTTTTTTTGTAAATTATTAATAAATTTTTCAAATCATAATTTTATCAAAATTTCGTTAAATTGCATTTTAGAAATAGCATTTTATAAATTTGATTTTCGTTTTTAAAAACTAGCTGCACTTTTTTCAAATTTATATAAAATTTAATTTTAAAGCTTATTTTGAATAAATATTTTAAAGTATTTAATTAGTACTTGTTTTAAATTTAATTAAAGCTAAACTTTACAATAATGCTAAGTATAAGTTATTACAATATTATTTTTATAAATACACAATTACTTATTTTATTATTACAGTATAATAAATATCATTTAATTAAATAATATCCAATCAAGAAATAAACTATGTAGTTCATACATATCTTATTATAACCTTTATATACTGTATCATGTTTCTGTAACTAAAGCATTTTGGTTTCTCATAATTTCATGCGAAATGCTGTCAAAAGACCGTATAAAAAATTAAGTAAAGAACTTTCTTTAATTTTTTCCGTGAACTGCTGTTAAACTTCATATAAAGAAATTAAATACACATGAAATAATGTTGCAAAAAAAAACATATGAAATGTATCTGACAATATTCGAGCATCATTTATTCCAAAATCAGAAAAAATTAATCGGCCAGAATATACTACATTACATTCTACTATTGTCTATTTTTTCCTATTTTCATTAAAAACCACACAAAAATTTATAAATAATTTTTCTTTTTACTTAATTTAGTAATTATAATAACCGTAAACTTAAGTCGAATTAAATCAATGCATTTAAAATAATTAATGTTGCACAACATATTTGACATATCTGAACAGAGTAACTGAGTTGAAAATTAGATATGATTAAGAAATGTGGTTGGCAACATGTTTATCAAATGCAAAATGTTTCTAGTAAAACTTTTTTCATAATCCAAAATAATATAAGCTACACTTATTTAGAGTTAAACTGTAACCAACAACAATGCTGCGTACTTAAAGGCAAACAGCGTTGAGTTAGAACGATTAGCTAACTGTCAAACCTTTTCAGAGAAGTATCTAAATAAACTTTAGGAACTTTATGCTCTAAACACATTCGCCACAGCAAGATGCACGAACACCCGACAGCAAATGTCGCTAGCAACATTTGTCGCCTTGTATGCAGCTACATTATTATTTGGAAGGCAGCAGCTACATAATAAAAATACGAATTAACTGTATTTCAGTAATGTTACTTAAGGGATTTTTAAAAAAGCAGCTTCGATTTATAATTAAAAAAATGTTTTAACTATTTTGTAAGAGGCTATTTAAAAAGTAGAATAATTCGTTTGGATTGTCTTTAAGATTGAAAATATAAAGAAGTATTTCTCAGAAGCAATAATAAGTACAGTAGTGTGTATCACGTAGTTTCTTGTCCACTAAAAAAAAAATACTAAAAACAACAGTTTTTGATATTTATTAAAACCAATCGTGTTATGTATTTACAGATATCCCATACGACAATTGAATTTAATATACATAAGTACTTCAACCAGCAAGTACTAAGAACAGAAGTAAATTTTTAACTATATGTTGTCCATACAAAAAAGGAATTTTAGTTTTATGTACATCTTAATACATTCCTCTGAAATTTTAACCATTATTCTTCGTACACTTTCGCCATGATAATTGTAGTGCTTTTAATTCGTCGGAGTGGCATTTCTAGTTTTTTTTTTTAAATTTAAAATTCGAAAAATATGTTTTAAGCAATTATTGAAAAGTATGTAAAAAGTGTTAAAATATTTCTATACACAAAACTAAAATGTGCTGACAACTGTTTCAGTACAATTATACCGGTAAAATTGGGTGATTTTACATTGGTTTCTCTATTTTTCTAAGAAAAAAAATCCATGTTTGAACCAAGGTTCTAAAGGATCTCCTTATGTGAGACAGATAAGAATTCAATAAATGGATATTTTGTATTCCGAATCAATTATTGTCTTCACTAGCAACACTATTTTACTTAAATATTTCATGTACTGAAATTATCCTGTTACAGTTTTATTATAGATTTACACTTAAATCTTTAAATAAATAATTTTTATTTAAAATTTTTAATTCTTTTTTCATAATATGAGATTTTAAGCACTTATTATTTTAAATGTCTTATAGTACTGACATCACTAAACTGCTTATTGTCGCCAATAAAAATTAGTTTATTTTGACTGCAGCGCCGAATTCAGCCCAGACAACAATCTGCCGCCTTGTTGCCTTGCTGTCAACAAATTAATCATTCTCATATAAACACATACATTATAATTCTGACATTTTGCAGTCGGTAGCTGCTGTCTCGAATGCGTTTAGAGCATTACTTTTCTTATATTATTGTTTTTATGCCCTATTAGTATGCAACATTGTTTGAAGTTTTTTAAAATACCCCAAAAAGTAACTGCAGCCCATATTAATTTCCAGTTAAACACAGTACTCTATTCATCATTTCGTGCAAAATGTTGTCAAAAGTTCGTATAAAAAAAGTATTGCGGAATAAACAAGAAATAATGTTGCTGAAGTAGCGCTCTATTAACTTGTGACAAAATCGCGAAATATTTATCAAACTGAAAAGTATTTCTAGCAACATTTTTTCAACTACGAAATAATATAAGCAGCACTTTTTTCGTTCGGAATTTTTGTGAAGCATTTTTTCAGAACGTTACTTTTAATCTAATTTTGTTGTATTCAAAAAATACAAAATGAAAGAAAGCGTAAGTTTAAAAAGAAAAAAAGGCAAAAATAAATTTAATGATGCAGAAAAACGTTTGGATGGAATAAATTCTATAATCATACTTGACGGCAATAAAAATTACGGTTTAGAAGATAAACCGCTGAATTGATACCACTAGCTAATCGAATCGAAAAGAGTACTAGGCTTTAGAAAAAAAATTTGATAGAAATATTTTTCTGTAATTAAACATGCAGCTAGAAACATTTCGTCACATTTTGCAGCAAAATTATTTTTTATTTATTTTGTATTAATTTTTTATGCGTATGTGGTTTTGACAGAATTTCGAATTTAATGCGAATTTGATAAACTCTAGTTCACAATGTGTAAAACAAGACGAATTTTATTTTCATGTGAGCAATTTCTCACTTTAGTTACAGACACGAGTCACTGGTTATTTATTATCCATTAATGTTAATGAAATAAATTAGCATTTTAGTTTAATGGTCGCGAGATCATTTTTTAAGTTTCTATTTATACAATATTTTTTGTTTTGTTTTTTTTTTTGTGGTTTAGGCTTTTTATAAATTCGTTTCAGTTCTTTGAGGCATTGAACCATTTTTAGCTGTAGTTGTGGTTGTTGTTGTCGTTATTGTGTGATTAATATTTAAAGAAGAATTTGTATTGGAAGTTGACGAAGATACTTTTAAATCGTTAAATTTTGTTCCTGATGCTGCCGTTGTTAAGGAGGCTGACGTATTTGTTAGGTTTGAGGCCACTGTACTGTTATTGTATTGATTAATTGTAGTCCTGATACGTTCACCCTTTCCCGGTCCTATGCCAGCCGTAGACGTTGTAAATAGCTTCATGTGTCTTATGGTTGGCTGTCTATTTGTAGTGTTTCCCGCTGCTGCTGCTGCTGTCGCGTTGATTGGATTAAAATTTGTATTTTGATTTCTAGTGGTGCGCATAGACCATTCGTTTTGTTTCAATAGGAATTGTTTAACATTATATTCCATTTGAGCTATGTCGACATTTTGAGTGGTCGTATGTAGTTCGGCTTTAATCGCTCTCGTTTTGTCACTGTCATTCGGATAATATTTATAATTAAGAATATCACATGTTGGCTGTTCGGGTAAAATTTGGGAACACTGCGAGCTAGAGTCTTGTGTATCTTGGGCGGCAGCTGTGTACGCTACTGGTAGGCCAGAGCGTGAGGTACGCCTGTAATAGGTTCGGGGCGTACTAAAGATCTGTGTATTATCAAGAGGTTCCTGTACTCGTGATTGTTGTTTTGGAGAAGATGTATTAGAGTCGCATGTTATTTGTAAGGGATTTTGTGAAAAATTTAAGGGACTTTGATTGTTTAAATCTGATTTGGGTGACAAGGAATCTTCAGATGTTTTTATGGTTTCATCTTGACTGGAATTGGTTACAGGCTGTAGCTGTGGAGTAGTTTTGTAGCCCGAGTCTACTGATAGTTTTTCCACTGAAACTGAATCTAATTGGTCCAAGGTTGAAAATGAGGACTGATGATCAGTTCCCGTTGAATCACATTGAGTTAGAGGATTGAGTTGTTGTTGTTCTATTTCCATCTGTTGATTGTTGTTTTGTACCCATTCAGCCACACGACTTAATTGTTGCCGCCTTAATATCACAGTCTCCTGGAAATCTATATTTTCACTTATGGAACTAGATTGGGTACCCGAAATTTTGGATGTATTATCAAAATTAGTAGTTGTTGTAGTTTGTTGGCAGGGTTTAGCTCCTTCCACTTTTATTTCTAATAAATTATCAGTCTTTTCTTCACCACATACTAAAATCGCTTCTTCATTTGGTTTAGCAATCTCTAAATCGTTAAGACTTTTAGTTGGAGTTTCGTTATGAATTGCAACAGCATCTATTGGCTTAAGCTCTTCAGCTATCAGTTCCGCCTCTTTAGCTTCTTTAGCCGTTTCTATTGGTGCATTGATTTCTATGGAAGTTTTTGACGTTATAACATCTTTACCGTCATCTAGTTCTTCGTCTAGTAATCGTTCCCGTCTCCGGTATATGACCGGTGTTGTGGACTCAATCGACTCGATATTATCGAGTAGTATATTGCTTTGTCCATTCTGTTGTATACGCATTGCGCATAGACGTGGTCCTCTGTATTTGGGATTCTCAGCCTGAAAGTAAAAAATTTTGTTAAATATTTGGTAAAATATGTTTTTTTATTGGACACCCTGTAAAGTTGAAATGTTAAAATCTAAAATAAGTGTAAGGGAGAAAAAGAATTTCTATATCGAAAATTCCCAAGTATGAAAACCTAGAGTTTTAAATTTGCTTTTTTCCACATTCAAAGAGAGAAAGAGAGTAACTGATATATAAATGACATCGACTTGTGGTTCTACCCAGCAAGAAATTGATGACTGAAACTAATACGTTCATTTATATTGAACGGTCTTGCCATTGTAGCGCTTTTAGTACTAAATTAAAAAGAATTTTTTTCAGAAGATTAAATATAATTTTGAGCTTGTGTTTTTAAATAGTTGATAAGAAAAGTTTAAAATCTGTTTTAAAGATTAAGCTAAATTTGCATTAAATTATTATTATCATTTTTTGACAAACTAGATGAGATTCCAGAAACTTTCGTAGTTCAAAAAAAAAAAAAAAAAGTTAAGAAAAATTGTTTGGCAACAAAATATGGCAACACTGTTTGCTGCTTACATCACGTGCGTATAAAAGTTGCTGACATTTTTTTTTCCTAATATCAAAAAAAAAAATTTATAGAACAGAGTTTCTGCGCAATGACCGATATTTTGTTCATTAAAGACCGACAGTGTTTTTTTTAGAATAAGCGGCCCTGAACACTTTTGGATGCCACTTTATACATTTACTCACCTTTATTGTCTTAATTAAATTTCTATTGAAATTTTCAAATATTTTTGCTCCTTCACAGCTGCTCGTCTTACTCCATACACTATTGACACTGCCCGAAATTTGAGTTTTTATTAACGAATTTGTAGCCTTAAGATCTAAAGCACTTTTAGTACTGGCCGTTGGTGATTTAAAATGTTCCCTTGCCGCACTTAGCTCACAAGAACTTTCAGTTCTTAATTTAGTCTTAACTTTAGATGGTTCTCTACTTTCGTTTTCACTTTCCAAAAGATTTGAGTGCATTAAATTCGTACCCAATAAAGGTTTTTCCTCATCTTCTAAATCGTCATTACCATTTAGGTCCTCATGAAGAATTATCGGCTTTTTGGCATTTAATAATTTTGAACGCTCCTCTAACATTTCTAAGGCTGTACCGCCGCCATCTATAAAACGTCTTTGATAGCCATTTAAGGATTTTATATTATCTAAAATTGTATTGTAGGACATCTTGTTGGCTCCCAATTGGCCATTGACTCCTTTGAGTAAAGATGTACGCTCGCACAAACGATGATGACCCAATATGGGATTGACCATTAAATCATCTTTTTTTGCAGGCGTAAATAATTTGTCCATATCATTGAGATCGGAAACCGAGCTTTTGGTTTCCGATATCACTGAATCACTGGATTTCAAAAGATTTTTAGTGAATGGTGAATTGGTGCGTGATGGTGAGTTTAGATTGCTGTAACAACGCAGACATAACTGGGCCATAGAATCGTTAAGATTGCCATTGCTGTTGTTTGAATTGTTGACAAAAGGTGTTTGTGTTGCCACCGAATAGGAGCGTGACACATCAGCCAACACTGTCAAATCTTTTGAACACTGACAGGTGTCACAATGTTTTATTTCACCCACTTTTAATTCATCTTCCAGAAATTTTGCCATAACAGTCGGTGATATCATATCATTGCCATTAAGCGTATAATTTGTATTGTTTAAGGATGTTAAAGAATTGCGAATTGTTGTATTATCGTTTAAATTGTTGTTGTTATTATTATTGTTGCTATTGCTGCAGTTATTATTGTGCCCATCTCTTGTGCTTTTGTTGCTGTTATTATTCGAAATATTTAGTGTGGATTCACAGTTTTGTTTAGCATCTAGATTTAAAAAAATATATAAGAGATTAAAAAAGTTATCACGGTAAGCAAATTAAATCTATTGAAATAAAAACAGAAATATTAATATTTGCATCAACAAAAAAATAAACAGTTGTATGAAATTAACACATCCACAGAATTGAAGTTGACGAATAAAGTAAACAATTTTGTTTAAGATTTTTACAGTTTAAAGCTTTTGTTTATGACGAAGAACTAAATGAAATCAGTAAATGTAAGTAGAATCACATCGTCTGTATGGGCCACCCTTTAAATTTTAATATTAATTTTTAGTTTTATTATTATAGCTAGTACGCTCTCAGTGTATATTTTAAAGATTGGCATAGTACAGTTGAAAGGATTTGCGTAGATATGTAATGTTCACGTCTTATATGTGACTCCCTTTTATTTATTTTGATCTTTTTGTTAAAAAGCAGATAGTTATGCAAATTTCGCATAAATTTCAAGTGTCCGACTATTACGATTAAGCTTAGTACTGTGTTCATTATTTTCTGTTTTATTAATTTTTTACTTAAAGAAATGTTGAGAGCAATATTTCACTGTTATTAAACATTAATCCAGAAACATTTTTTGAGTACAGCTACAGCAACATTATTGTTTTCTCTTATTTCTCCCCAAATTGTTTATATGGGACAACATTTCGCAGAAAATGCTAAACGGAATCTCCGGCTTTACGTTACGGAACCCAAACCGCCCTATAAAGTAAATTCTGTAATTAAACAAAAAATATCTAAGTCTGATGAGTCTAATATTTAAGTTTTTTAACGCTGGTTGCCAAGACTTATTCAAATACTTTCCGTCGTGATATCTGTAATAATAACAAAACACAAATTGTGAGGCTAAGCATCACAAAGATCATTCAGTTCTGATGGTCCTCATAGAATTTGTAGTCGAGAGAAGTTGTTGCGAAAGAATTGTTTATTTCACCTGGTCAGTAACAGGAAAAAAAATAGCAATACACTATTCATGTCGAATATTTTAAGAGAAATTAAAAACAATTTTAGAGTTTAACATGACAACTTTTTAAGCACAAAAGGACTTTACTTTTATAAAGAAAATTCCATGTTAAACGAAGTATAAACAAAAAACTTTTTAAACCAAGTCCGACACGACCTTAAGGTCATGTGTCATTTGCAGCAGACAGCATGGCAGAAAATTTCCAAATAACACTAAAATTAAAACTTTTGGAAAAAGCATTTAAATATCTGAAAATTTTTCTCAATGTTGAGCTCACGAAAAGTGGTTCGGGAAATAGTTGAAAGGCAGCTGCACGTGTATCACTAAGCATACAGAGGCGACACGAGAATATAGTCATCTCTTTTTTTCTATGCATCTCTTTCTTGACATCCTATCGACTTCAATTTTATTTTGTAGTATTCGATAGGATGTCAAGAAAGAGATGCATAGAAAAAACGAGATGACTATATTCTCGTGTCGCCTCTGTATACTCGGTGACGTGTATTGTCTCTAATAGGAATTATTTTTAATGGCTTAAAATAAAGTTAGTTTCAGTGTGATAATAAGTGAAATATTATTTTCAAATAAATTCACTGAACGTTAAAAAACCTTAAGGTTTGTGTTACTTAATTTCTTTGTCCACATTTCCATTAAATTTCTAAACATATACGAGGTTGAACATGTGCACAACACTTTGTAATCCATTTCTGACTGCAAACAAAAATAAATAAATTATAAATATTCCAATAGACAATATATAGAAATGGATGGACGGAAAGAGTGATGATTGTTCTGTTAAACGTTTGATGGAATTTCCGACAATTTCTGATTGATTATTGTCTGATGAATTATAACATTATTATCATATCATTTCTTTGATATCAGACATGTCTACGCAGAATGTATATTGGTACACATGTAGGTGCATATATGGATCAAGACCTATACATTTTGGGGGAACTAAGTTTTTGATGCACTTCAATTAATATTTCTGTTTTTCAATATTATTTTTGTAAAAACAATATTTATTGATTTTAGACATTTTTAAATTATCTGCAAAATAAAATAAAAAAAATAAAGAAAGAGTTAATTAGTAAAATAGAAAAGAAAACAAATAATATATAAAATAAAAAAATAAATAAATACCAGCACCTTAATTAGCAATAAAATTTTCATAATTGTGCTAAAATAAAAATCAAATTCCCTTGGTTAAGTCCACTTGTCAGGAAAGCGTTTCCTAATAACTTCGTAACTCCTTCATAGCAAAATTGTTGATTAAACAATATTATTACCCTGGCAGTCCAAACATTTTCATAGAATTTTTTAAGCCTTTCGAAAAACTTCTTGTGAAAATGTAAATTGCGATTTCTTAATTTGTATTTTTAAGAGTATTTGCACTATTTTATTATTTATCAGTTAGGCCTAAATTCATAATTAACAATTGTTAAAATAAGTAATTAATTTTTGCAGAAATTAAAAGTCGCAAGTTTTAAACAAAGTAATAAAAAATATTTTTTGTCATTAAAGATATTAAAACGCCATGGGCACAACAACCCATAGGCTCTTTTGAGCGACATTTGCGTCTACTTATTCAATCACCTGGCTCAGCTAAAGATCTCATACATATATTTCTGGAAGAAATGGAGTCCTCAAGCAGATCAGAGCTGGATATTCATAACACATTATATACGAGGGCTGCTATATATATTTCTGGCCTGGCAACACTAAGTGCTGGCAAGTGCAATCTGACATTTCCATTGGAAAATTTGTCATTTTTAAGCATAATCGTACTCAAAACGTTTTGACGTACGACCATTATTTCTGTTGTTAACAGTGACTTGAAAAAATTAATATAGAAAAAAATGGAATTAACTCGTGCACATTTTCGTGCCATCATTTTTCACAATTTTCGACGTAGATTATCACGACAAGAGTATATTGATGAATTTAAATCTTTTTGGCGATGAAGCACCATCCTATAGCAATTGGTATAATGAATTTAATCGTGGCCGAAGCTCGCTCAAAGACGAATTCCGTGAAGGTCGTCCAAAAACGGCTGTTGTGCCAGAGAACATTGATGCCGTGCGTGAACTCATAATGCAAGATCGACATGCGACATACCGAGAGATAGAGACATCCTTGGACATTTCTTCCACCAGCATACATTCGATACTGCATGAACACCTGGCCGTAAAAAAGGTTTGTTCTCGTTGGATCCCGCACAATTTGAAAGTCGCTCAAAAAAATGCTCGTGTCGATTGGTGCAAAGAAATCTTGCAAAAATACGCTTGCGGTGCTTCAAAAGACGTTTATAAAATCGTCACAGGTGACGAATCATGGATCTATGCGTATGAGCCCGAAACGAAACAACAAACGACCGTGTGGGTCTTCAAAGACGAGCAAAATCCAACGAAAGTTTTTCGTGGAAGAAGCACTTCGAAGCAAATGGTCGCCTGTTTCTTCGGCAAATCTGGTCATGTGGCGACTCTTCCGCTTAGGCAACGTAGGACGGTCTCTTCTGAGTGGTTCACTACAATTTGTTTGTCTGAAATCATCGGAGAAATTCGAAAAACCAACAAGAGAAGATGAATCATTGTTCACCATGACAATGCGAGCTCTCACACATCGGCTCAAACCAGAGCGTTTTTGACCGGCCAAAACGTCGAATTAATGGGTCATCCGCCGTGCAGCCCTGACTTGGCACCTAATGACTTCTTCTTGTTGCCGCACATCAAGAAAAAATGCGTGGTCAACGATTTTCGTCGCCAGAAGAAGCTGTTGAAGTGTTCAAAAACCATGTTTTACAGGTGTCTGGAGAATACTTTGAAAAACAATAAAACCATTTTTGATTATAAATATTCGCATTTTCACTATTAGGCCAGAAATATGTAGAGCAGCAAGAAGAAGCATAAAAAATTTTTTATTTATATACTTAGTAATTTCACTCTTCACACACATCTTGGTAATTTGCTCATCCGTGATGGGCAAACTTGACCTTCCAGACGGTACAAATTTTATTTTTCCAAAAGTCTTGGTCTTCCATATCACTTTTATAAGCATTATAACGTAATCCAGTCTGTAGATGTATGTTTAAGGTTAGAAATCATCACTGGATAAAATAAAGTGACTCATGCTCGACAAAGACACCAAGTGCTTTCCGTCGCATTTAGGTTATCTTAGAGTGGACAGCATATTAATTCAACCGAAAGCTTAAATACAGGCCAAGCTACTGATATTGAATATTATTAACTGTGAGCCGCCATCAGTTATGTTATTTAAGGAGTTCACATCCCCAACGATTGCATAAAAGAGACTTAATTTACCACGTAGTAATAGAGTGGTTTAAATTCGGTTTAGTTACACCTAAGTTCGGAATGTTGTAACCGTCTTAACTCGTAATTGCTTTCCGCCTCTTTCATTGCAACGAGAATCCAACCCTACTAGGACTTCCTCCAAACACTTTGGACGTACCCTAGTCCAACAACAGGATCAGGACCTAATTGAGTTAGTTAACCATATAGACATGCGTTTATAGGTCTGATGCCTGTCATTAAAATAATTCAAAGTGTTGTATGACACTATTCTTTGTCATCCAATTTTATTCCTGAAGTGGTCGTAATTGGTCCTAAGATCATATAACTTAACAAAAATGGACAACAGCTACTTCTTAAAGGAGGTGATATAACGCCGTTGCATCACTTTAATTCAGCTACATTTCGTCCAAATAAATTTACTTTACATTCCATTAAAAAAAAACATTCATACATTTTATAACACTCTTTACTTTCAAATCTTTAAAAAAAAAATTTTTTTCTCTCTTTATGTTCTTAATTAATTTTTATAAATAGAAAAGCAAAATAAAGAAATAAAAAAATAAATAAATAACAAATACAAACCCAATATTTAGTTTAATAAATTATTTAATATAAATCTAGGAAGCAAAATAAGTAAAACAAATAAAAAAAAATTATTTAAAAAAATAAACAAAAATAAAAATAAAAAAGCTCGGTCTACTAACACTTACCAAGGCCCCTCATAGAATAAACCATGGCTGTGGGCGGAAAGGGGCAGGGTGCCGGTGGTGGTGAGTCAGTTGCTGGAAGCACTTTATAGGCAGCTGTTGTTGCAATACCAACTCCCGTTACACTACCCTCGGAATCGGAGTGAGAGTTGGTATCCAAACGCATATACGAGGATACTTTCGTTTGTATATCAATTGGAAGCTAAATTCATTAAATTGAAAATTCATATTAAAGAAGGTTTTAAGAATTTGTTAAAAAAAAAAAGAAAAAAAACAAAGCATCGCTTACTGAGGATATTTTTTGTGGCACAAATCCATCCGGTTTGCATTGCAACAATTGTATGGCCAAATTAATATCAGTTTTGTAACGTTCCTGCAAATAAACAAAAAAAAGAAAGATTTTTATTTGAACTTTTTTAATTTAAATCAATTTGTTAGTGTATTGGCGAAAAGTTATTTTTCATTTATTGTTTTCAATTTCAAATCCAACTAAATAACTTTAAATGTTGCCATGCATTTGAAGTTGGTTGTTTTACGATTCAATAAATGTTAAATTAAATAAAATTAAACCAGAGTTATTTCTCAATTTCAATTGCAAACGTAACAATTGCTTATTTCTGCTGCCATGGGAGCTTCAATGTATTTTTGACTTCCCTTTCACCTTTTCACATTTTCTATTTTATATTTATCAGGATGGAATTGATTTTAAGCCCTACAAATACCTTTATGAGTAAACAAAGTTGTTCAATTTATTGCTAAATTATAAAATTGAGAATATTCTAGAATTCGTGTCGACAAGTAAAACTTTAAATGGAAAACAAACACAAAATTTCCAAAAACTAAAAAAAATTTTTATTTTCTATTTTTCATAACAAATGTAAATTTTAAAGCGGAGAAAAAGACCAATGAAAAATAAACACAAAAAAATTTATTTCAAATTTTGTGCTTTTTTTCTATATAAAGTTTTTGTTGTCGATACGTATACCGGAATAGGATGTTAGAAAAAAATAATAATTGAATTGAAATTGATTCGTTTTTAATTTCTAAAGATTATTTAAAAATGTATGCGGACGTTTTCCAAAGAAAACAAGACAAATTAGACGCCAGAAAAATGTTATGCTGCATTTTCTGGATCGCTACATCCTTCATCAGCATTCTTCGCATCTACCTACCTTAGGTTGTTTACATTGTAAACATCATCGTCTTAACTAAATAACTTTGTAAGTAAGAATACGAGAAGTATTTATATCAATAACAATTTGGTTAAACGAAATCCACACACAAACCAAAATAATTCTTCACTGTTTTCTTTATATTTCCTCTTGTACATTTGTATTTGCTTTGTATCAACCCTCGGTTGATCACGATAGCAATTTTTATTTTTAATCATTCTCTGCTTGTTTTCTCACAAAGATTTATAGGTGCTGTTTTAGTATCATATTGATTGTTAGGAGCTAAGCCTGAATGTACATGCGCTGTGCAATGCGTTTTTATGATTTGATTTTTTTTAAATAAGAAAAAATTAATCTAAAAATATGAGCATGTTTCCCTTAATGTTCCCTCGTGTGTAGCAATGTTTTTCTGCTTAAACTTATGTTGCATGAAATATCAAATGAAGAGCTTGATGGACTTAAAAATAATTTATTTGCTGCTTTTTCTATAATTCATAAAATTGTTATTAGGCGTGTCAGATTTTATTCCCTTATTTAGGTTAACACACTTTCTCATTTCTCTTTGCATTAAGTTTATCTGTTTAATAGTCTTCCACTTATTCACAATTACGCACGGAATAAGTGCAGCTTATATTATTTCTATGTTGAAAAATTTTCCATAAACATTTTGCTGTTAATAAACCTTTTGCTGTTAATAATCATTTTGCTGTTAATAATCATTTTGCTGTAAATAAACATGTTGACAGAAACATTTAATGTTTTTAAGTGAAGAGAGTAAAATGTCAACAACTTAATATTTTTTATACATTTCGCACTTTTTTATGTAGGGACTTTAGTCAGAATCGTCAAATTTTAAATAAAATAATAATGTTTCCCATATTTGAACAGAGTACTAAGTTTTATGTGTTATAAAAAAAGTTTTATGGTCCCTAGTGCTCTTTAATTAAAATGTTTTATATATTTATTAATTCTTTTAAAATCAGATAATCTTTTATTCTAATATCATTGCTTTTTACACTCATTACACCTAAAAGCATTTAAAAGTAGCGTTTACATTTATTCTTACTAAATCGCTGTTAAAAATGTATCCTTTCATTTTGCAATTTATCATTTGAAATGGATGGAATTGACCTAAATGTTTGTGATGTGTTTATTTGTTTTCAAATTGATTTCAGTTTGTTGTTCTCTTTTTATTTTTATTATTTTAACATTTTTTTTTTCTTATTTTCTTTTTATTTGAATTGGTAAAATTGTTTTCATGTTTTAGCACAAATTAACACACACCCATGCACATTGGGTTAAATAAATGGTATTTTTGTTGGGAACCAAGTGAATTGAATAAATTTCTTTAGTTTCTGCAACTAAATGTGTGTGATTTATTATTACTTTTTATTTTAACACACTCTCAGCCCCAAAAAAAAAAAACCAAGAACAGTTAACTGTATTGGATAACAGGAAATGAACGACTTAAAACAATGAGAAACCAATTTATTAACAACTAAATTATTTAATTTTCTTTAACAATTGTTTGATTTTATTTTATTGCAAATCTTTTGCAGAACAGAAAACAAATTTTTTGTTATTTTTATTATTCGTTGAATAACGTATTGAAAAAAAACAAAAGTTCTGTAAAAATTTATTTTTCCTTAAAATTGTCATCTTTAGTAATAGAAGCAAGCACAGGAAGCCATAAGTTTTTATGCAAAGAATTTCAGTTTTATTAAAAGGCACTTTATTATAAATTATGCAAAACGAAGAAGTTAATGTGACAAGCTTTTATACAAAGAATTTTAGGTTTATTAGGGGGCACTTTAATATAAATAAGACAAAGCGAAGAAGTAAATGTGACATTGAAATTAAAAATAATTTTATGTTGAATTTCGAATAAAATTAAATCCAATAGAATTTAATGAAGTACAATAAAATAGAACAGAATAGAGTAGAATAGGATAGAATAGAATAGAGTATAGTAGAGTGGAGTAGAAGAGAATATAATATAATAGAAGAGAAAAGAATAGAATAGAATATAATAGAATAAAATAGAATAGAATTGAATCGAATAGAATCGAATCGATTTAAATTAAATTAAATAGAGTTGAATCAAGTACAATAAGATATAACAAAATAGAATAGAATAGAGCAGAATAGCAGGGAATAGACGACAATTGAATAGAATACAATTAAATCAAATAGAATAGATTAAAATAGAATAGAATAAAATAGAATAAACTAGAATAGAGTAGAGTAGATTAGAGTAGAGTAGAATAGAGTAAAATAGAATAGAATTGAATCGAATAAAATTGAATCGAATCGAATAAAATTGAATCGAATCGAATAAAATTGAATCGAATCGAATAAAATTGATTCGAATGAAATAAAATTGAGTCGAATAGAATTGAATGTCATATAATAAAATAGAATTGAATAGAATTGAATAGAATAGAATAGAATAGAATAGAATAGAATAGAATAGAATAGAATAGAATAGAATAGAATAGAATATATTAGAATAGAATAGAATAGAATATATTAGAATAGAATAATAAATAATTAAAAAAATTAAGAAAGCACTGGAAAGTGGCCAACAAACAATAATACGATTGTTTTTATTTTGAACCTAAAATACACTTTAGATTACTTCTTACCTGAGGTATTAGTGTACTTTTTACAAGTAACCATTTTCTTTTACAATATTATATTAAATTAGTTTTAATGTTTAAAAATTAAAACGTTTTTCACTCCGATTTATTATAAACTTGAGTTTCATTTAAAATTTCTCTAAAACTATAAAAATGAAATGTAAATAAATCTTTATAAAAAAAAGTTTATAATTCATGTACATTGTATTATATTTAAATAAACAATGTGCAAATATTTAATTAAACTTAATGAATAAATGGAAAATTATTTAATTAATAATAATTAAAAACACCCACTGAACTGAATAATTGGATGCATTTACTTGTTATACTAAAAACACTTCTATCATGTAGAAATGTAGTTTTCATATTTAGATTATTCATAGTTTGTTAAAACATAAAAGACATGATTTTTAATATAAAATTAGTTCTAAGTGTCTTTTTAGTTAAGTGCAAATTGATTGTGAAATGACACAATTACTTTTCTGGCTAAAAATTTAAATAATTTTCGTTTGAATGCTTTGAAAATGTTTTGTAAAATAAAAACAGAAATAAATATTTATTAGTTGAATAAAAAAAATAAAAGAGAATTTAAAATTGAATTTTATTGATAAAAGCAAAACTATTTCAGGGTTGTTATATATGTACAAAACTAAAAAAGTATTAATATGTATTATGAAAACTCTTTTGCTGGTTTATGATTAATAATTCAAATATAAAATCATAATGGAAATTATTATTTCATAATTTCTTAGTTTATACATTTAACAAACAAAATAAGGCAGGGATGTCAGATATGACAAATTTTTGCCAAAAGCTGCGATTAAACTTTTTTGATTTGTGGTCATGGCAACTTTTTATTAAGAAAGTTTTGGCATTTTTAAAAGTTAAAATGAAATAAATTTAATTTGGATTCAAAGTTTTTTACTATTAACTCTTCGCGTGTGAGTTAATCAAAAATATAGTTATCCTTAAAGTATGCAACATATTTTGTTGTTTTTTAATTCCTTGTAATTAATGAGAATGTTGCCAGAAACATTTTGCATCAAACAAACATGCGGCCAAAAACATTTCGTGTCTTTTTACAAAATAAACAGGATAAGGAAAAAGCGTATAGGAAGATTATGTTGCCTTTAAATTTTAAAGGTAATTTTAAGAGTTTAACGTTGCCACATTTTCTCTTTACAATCAAAATGTAGCGGCAAGTGTATAATTTATAAAAATATTATTCTTTAAGGTAATATTACGTGTCACTTCAGACTTAATTTCTTGGCAAATTTTTCTCCAATTTTTTTTCATGCTTCTTCTTTTTCTTTCCATGTTACGACTGTTTATTTTCGATGCTGCTTATGTGAGCAGCACCACCAGTAAAACTTCCTCTGCCGTGTAATTTGTGGACCGTTATCTTGCTGATACATTTATAGTAATTTGTTATGCATCGTCATTTTCAAATTTTACGATTTTTTACACTTTTTAAAAAATACACAATACCAAAAAAATTATTTTTCGTTTGATTAAAAATATTCAAATAAATTTAAAATACAGCGTTGCCACTACTTTTTTAAAAACTTATATAATTTATCAAAAGTGTTAGCTTTTATACTGCCATATTTCAAAAACTAAAATTTTATTTTACAAGGAAGTTATAATAACGAAAAATAGTTACATTCGTAATTTACCGGCAAGTTATAATAATGGGCCTACCACTATTTTTTTACACACACTAATTTTTTTGTATGTCTCATACAAAATGCTGAACAGAATACAGTGCCTTACAAAAGATATTATTTATTGCAAAAACAATAACTGCTCGGCGCACAATATGAAATTAAAAAAACTGACATGTATGATGTATTAAATTTTCGATAATAATTCAATTTAATGGTAAAAACAAAACGGCACACTCACACATTAATATTTCTATACAGGAAATATTCTAAAATTAATTGCAGTTTAATTAATAAAAAATGAAAAATAAATAAATAAATAAAAATAATTGTTTACAAATACTTGTAAATAATTGTTAAATAATATTTTTCATTTTCTTTACTTAAGGGAATTAAAAACGGCTCTTAAGCACGTTTTAAAGTGTGTATGTTTGTGTGAGTGCCCCTGTGTGTCTGTTAAAACAGAAGCTAAAGAAGTTAAGACGCATACGAAAACAAAGGTAGAGGAAAAGGGAAAGAAGCAAATGAAATAACATTTATCAAATTCTTTATGGTAAGTGAAGGAAAGCGAATGCCTTTATGTGGCAGTTGACTTTAAAAAGCCATCAGCAAAACATGACGATAAATTTTGTCATTCGTAAGGATTTTAATTTTGCAACAAAATTATTTTTTGTAATTATTTTTGCCACTTATTATATCAGTCGATTTCTTGGCATTTCTTGCTTTTCCTACGACTACAGACGTCAGCGTGTTAAAAAATCTTGGACGTCATATTTATACAGTGCTTGCTTGTTCATCATTGCTGTCACATTTATGCCAATTTCCCTATACATCCTGTATACCAAAATGGCGTTTTTACGACAAAATCTCCTGCTTACATATGTGGGTTATATACGCTATGGCATGTTAATGCTCTGTGCTCTGGCCACACTCTATATGCAAATGTATTATCGCAATGACATTATGGATTGTGTCAATAAGATGCTGGAATCAAAACACATTTTGCAAAGAAATATTAATAACAGAAACCGTTCTCATAAACGTCTTATTTGGAACATTATGATCAAATGTTTAACAATTATGTTGCAATTTATTTGGATTATAGTATTAATTGATATAGATGAGGAAACCGAACATCTTTGGTATTTGTTTACACTAATGTACGTTCAGTATTGTCAAACGATTTTGATGACCAGCTTAAATTTGTTGTTCTATGGCAGCTGGATAATTGCTTTAATAACTGACGAATTAAATAAAAATTTATTTGAACATTTAAAGCAATTAAAATGTGTATCGTATCATCGCATGGGTAATCACAAATATCGTTGCCAATATTTGCACCAGCAACTAGAAGAAATTATGCAAAATCATTTGAAGATGTTTAAATTGAGTCGAGCTTTAATGCAACTCTGTAGCTTGCAAATAATTTGTTTCCTGACATTTGTCATTATCGAGTGTGTAACACAAATATTTGTTATGTATTTTTTAGCCAGAAATATGTTTTTAAGAAATCATAACTTATGTTATGGTGGGGCGGCAGGAAATGAAGAACCGTCAATAACAAATTGTGAGCATGAAAACAAAACTAAACTTTATGGCGTTGCTATAAATCCTTATGCTTTGCTGTACGTATTTGGTATTATGACGGATATGTTTTTATTATTACTGACAATAGATGAAATGCGTACGAATTTTTTGAAGACACGTTTCATCTCTTCAAGTATTGTGTGGCTAAAATCGCTCTTTTCTTCGGCCAATCAGCAATTGGATAAATGTGTAAGTATAGTTAATGGATTCAAAAGTTTTTCTAATTGTTATTTGCAAAATATATTAAAAGCCTCATGTTGCTAAAGTTGTACTCTATGCATTTTGTAAAAATGTACGAAATGTTGCTAGCAGCATGTTAGTAAACTTTAAAATATTTCCGATGCCACTTTTTTACATCCTTCGCTACAGGTGGAAAAGGGTATATCTAAGTTTGTCATTCCGTTTGTAATTTCTACAATATCCATTTCCGAACGCATAAAATATATTTTCGGACTTCTTATGCATAGCGAGGTCGATTGAGCGATGTCCGTCTTTTCGTCTGTGTTCGGTTTGAAATCACCTATGCCAAAGCACTAAATGAGGTAGAGAAAATTTAAATGGGCAATTCGATCAGACATAGTTTCGAAAATTTTGCTATTGAAAACCAGCGGGCAAAACCCCAAGCCTGCCTCTAATTTAGAACAAATCAAATCAAAACAAAAATATAGATATAGAGAATTGAAAAATAAGAAAAAATGTCAAGTGAAAAAATTGTCACTCTTCCACATTTTCCGTGTTATAGGCCACTAAACTTTTCATAGAAAAGTACGATTGTGCATTATATTTTTTAAGATATCAATATGGGTATCATTTAAAAGCTTTTAAAGAGATCTTTAAGGAAATACTATTATTTTTTTTAAATACTTTACCCATTAAGAGCTGATGACATTTTTCTGTAAAATAATACATTGTATTTAAGTTTATTTTTATTTTTCTGTAACCCCAATGATTGTTTTTTTTAATTGGAGTTACTTCACTAAACTAGAAAAATATTTTATATTATTCAGCTAGCTGAATATAAACTCTTACTTGTCTATAACTCGAAATAAAACGAAAACTTTCCTCCCTTTTATATTTGCGAAAATTGTTTAGAAACTTTACTTATTCCACTTCAAAAATTTTAGAACAAAAATGTAATTTTTATTGCCTTAAGGTAATAAACATTTTTTGCTGTTTTTTATAATTCTGTTCGCAATAAGTGCAGCTCATATTATATCGCACTTGGTAAAAAAATTGCTGCCATAAACATTTTGCTGTTAAAAACATGTTGCCAGCAACATTGCTACATGTAAATAAAAAGGTGGAGATTTATTTATTAGAAATAACCAAAATCGATCGAAACGGAATTAAAACTATTCCGATCGAAATTTCTGACATGCCTGTATGTCTTATTAATTTCACAAAATTTTTTATATGGGCTTCTGATAGTAACTTACACTAAAAGCTAAACAGAATATCACGTTTTATTAGTAGAATAGGCACTACTAACTAAAGCGGGTGAAAAATACTCCAAAGTTTGATTATTTTTTTTGTCACATGCGTAGATTTCTTATCAAAGATTATGAATATTTTTATGTAAAAATACGCATACACTCACAGAATTTAATTCAAATATTTGAGTGTTTGTCACATTTTTAATTTTTCAAATTTTTCAAGCAAAACTGTTAATTAAATATTTAAAAAAGACGTATTAGAATCCTTTGAAATTTATGCTGCGCATTGTTTCTTACCCCTCCTATTTTTTTAACACGAGTTGTTCACAAAAAAAACATTTATATGAAACTAATTGTACGAAAAATTGCATGGTGTAAATTAACTGTCTTGCTTCTATTTTTATTCTCGACTCATACTAGATGATCTGCGAGATGACCTAACCTTCATACGAAAAGTTTTTTTTTTATTGAGCTTAGCAGAAAAGCTGGCAAATTTATGTGAAACCTAAAAACAAATTGCCCTAGCCATAGCCATGAAAAGAATAAGCCTTAAATTTTCTAAATTATATTTTTGAAAAATATATACATTATATCAATCATAGATAAGTAAAAATATACTTTTAGCGTTAAAATGTGTTTGATCAAATTTGCTAAAATTGCTTAGAAACTTTACTTTTTGCACTTAAAAAATTTTGAACTTTGTTTGCCGTTTTTTATAATACTGCACGCAATAAGTGCAGCTCATATTATATCGCACTTATAACAAAAGAAGTTGCTGCCAGAAACATTTTGCTGTTAATAAACATGTTGCAAGAAACATTGTAGACAAGGCGTATGATTATTTACGCAAAATTCTATTGAAATATTTGAGTGTTTTTTTTACACTCTTATTATTTTAATTTTTCAAGGGAAATAAATTTTCTAAACAACTTTTAATTGAAGATTAAAACGGAAATATTATAACCCCTTAAAAAGTATGCCAAGCATTTTTTCTGACTCCTCTGACCTTAAACTAATTGTATGAAAAATTGCATGGTGTAAATTAACTCTTTTTCTCCTATAATTGATTTCAACTCATCTTAGGTAATCTGTGAGATGACCGAACTTTCACACGACTAGTGTTCTTTATGGAGTTAACAGAAAAGTTGGCAAATTTATGTAAAACCAAAAACAAAAAAAAAATAATTTTAAAGTTAGGACAAATTATTTTAAATGTCTGTAGTGGTGTGTGCAGATATATTTCACGAAGACAAAAACAAAAACACAATAGTATAAATTCTTAAACTACTCAGTGTCATCAATCTCTGAGAAACAATTTTTTCTTCTTCTACTATGAACCTGAAAATATTATTGTTTATTGACTTTATTATGTATTATTATTGACATAAACTTAAATACTATTAACAGCTTTTCATACTCCTTAAATACCACAGAATAAAAAATGCCAATAAAACAGAAAAAATGTTAAACTCGTATATTTATTTGTTCATATCAAGTGAAGACATTTTATTTGTTTTCCATTTTCTAACATTCTTCAAATTTAATCGAAAATTCATTGATTTTTGATTTGATATTTTTGTCATCTACTATTTCATATATTCGTTTATCTCTTCATCTTCATCAATCATCTCTTCCATTTAGCTAATGTTGCTGTTTATATCCAAAATATTTATACTTTTCATGTATTTTCTTTTGTTTTCTCTTTGCAGCTGTCACACTTTAACCTTTATTTGTTATATCTTCAACCTTGTATTTCATATACCGCCTGTGGCCTTTTTATATTCGATAAACATTTAATTTTACGTTTATTGGAAAGTATTTTCTTATATTTATTACTCTTAATACAATTTGATATAATATTCAATTAAAATTAATTGTTTTGTTTTGCTTCGCTTACAAGTTTCGATTTAAACTTTACAGGTATTTTAATAAAAATTTATAATGCATTTTATAAAAGTTAATTTATATTGATTGTAATTTTATTTTGCGAACATAAACCAAAGTTTTATGTAGACTGATTGTTAGGCACACACACTGATGCTCTCATTAGCAGTTTTATTTGAATAAATAGAAACACATGCCATCACTGTTCCTTTATCCCTATAAACATGTCAATCTTCTCCGAAAGGTTAGAAATTACAACTTTTCACTTTGTGTTGGAGAAATCATGGCCAAGTTTTAAATTAGAAACCTCGCAAAAAACATATTCATGTTGCCATCTTTCGTTGTTTCCAATAAAAAAAATAGCCTCATAAATCTCAAATTTAAAAATTATTGAAATGCCCAGAGACCCGTTCCAACTCGCTCTGTTTAAAATTCCAAGTATGGAGAACTACAGAAGGACACCTCGCAAACAAATCCCGTTCAATTTGATTTTGCCATATTTCAATATTTCCATAAAAATTACAGTTTATATGCATAAACCGAATTTGTACTTCTCTAACAGGGCTATGTTATCTTTCTAACAGAGTTCTGTTAAATCAAAAGGTTTGCCTCAAATCTAAACATTTTAAAATTTATCTTTACACACATTTGCAAACCTCTTCCTAGTACAGTTCCATAGCTAAAAGATAATAAATTGAATTCTATGGAAGATACCACGCCCACAGTTCAACGAGTTATTTCTCAATTTATGTTTATTAAGGAAGGATAAGGAAGTTACTTGCATAAAACTTCAAGGCCTAATCTGCAATAGTTTCCAAGTTACACAATGTAAAATTATTACTTTTTATAAAAAATGCCACGCCCACTGGAAATTTTAACCACGGATCGTTAGCGATTAACTGCGAAAATTTTAGGAAGATCGAAACACTACTGTGGGAAGCCAAAGTTTTGCGACAATATAAAGATTTGCACGGTTAACAACAAAAATGTCGTTTTTATTGTCTATAATCGCAACATTGTTTGCTCTTTTTTACACTTCCGAAGCAGCTTTTATATTTTTACGAAAATAAGATCTGGCATCACCTTTGTGGTTGTCCGTATGAGCGTGGTGTATAAGTTACTTTCCCTAATGGTGTGTGTGCAGAACCTCGTTTGTAGAGGTGCTTGCTGTAAAACAGATGATCGTGAATTCGAGCCCACGAAAAATAATAATTGTTACAATGCAATTAAAAATAAGAAGCAGCAGTACAAATCTCCCAACAAGCAAAAGACAATTATTGTGTGAAGCCATGGCAGATACTCGTAATTTAGTGGAGACGTCTAATTTAATAAAGGAGTAACATATAATTTCCAATTTCCCTTTATAATAAAAAGTAAGAGCGTTAGCGGTTAGCGCAGGGAAGTGTAACGACATAATAAAAGCGTATGGCAGTCGTGTGTTGCGGCTATTGGATTAAAGCGGATGACTGGCTTGGATAAAAGGCGTAGTGGAGTTGCCTCTGGATGGTTATGATTACTAAACAAAGCATAGAGTAGTTCATGTCTCGCCGGAGTAACAGAGTAGTGTAGCGTGGTTGGCTGCGTTTGGAATAATAACGCATGTTTAGTAAATGCGAAACCATAGGATTAAAAAAACCGTAGGATTAAGAATTATAGCCAGATAAAGCCACAAAGTAAGAACACAGAATTTATAATGAGCCACAGTGGTATTTGCAGTCAAAAGAATTCGTACGTTTGTTAAAAAGGGAAAAACGTAACAATATTTTATCGCAGTTGTAAAGAAAAAATGTTGCTAGAAACATGTTGCTGTAAAAAACATGTTGCCAGAAACATTTCGTTACTTAAACTTCTAATGCATTCCAAAATTGAGCTAAAATTAATTAATTTTAATTTAATTTTACGCAATAAGAATATTTGAAAAGACCAGTGAAACAAATATTTGTATTTCTTTTATATATTATTTTTATTTATAAGATTTCTTGACTTTCCCAGTACTTTATTAAATAACATCAAAAAGGTTAATGTTGCACAATTCTCAATGTTTTGCTAAAGAGTTATTTCCTTAAGCAACGAAAGTTAAATAGATATAAATTACAAGTGTATGTTTGTGTGACTGAAACTATTATTTGAAATTTTATTTATTATTAACAATTCTAAATGGCTTCTTTAGATAGAAATTAATGACAGCACACAGTGGGGAGTTTGGTAAAAAAAATGGAAATAATTCTGTTTTTCCTAAACGTTTAGCCCGATTGTAGTGAAACTGTACACATAGTAATATTAGAGGTGTAATCGATGCTTTAAAGAAGCCCACCTCTGGTGTGTGAAAAATTAAAATTTTCTCCCAAAGTCGTATCCTTGTTTTGATTTTAAAAATTTGTGTTCTATCGATATCTTTTGTCAAGCTCTAAAAATCACAGCTGAACATCTTTTATAGTTGAGGAGTTATTCGCCTCTTAAAATTATTTTTTTTCCTTCCTTTTTTATTTCTCTTAAATTTATTTATTAGTTTTTTTTTTTTTTGTTTTGAATAAAAGCAAATTTTCTAGTATTGAAAAAAAAAATTTTTGTGCGTAAATAATTTTTATATATTTTTATTAATTATCGTCCCATAGCGAGCAATTCGAAATAGACTAATTTTTTGTGAAAAATCAACCTTAAGACGGATTTAATCTCAAGACTAAGATCTGGTAAACGGTTTTAATTTATCATACACTCAAAGCTCCCTAACTGTAAAACCTTAAGTTCGACTACACCACTAACAAAGCCGCGTGAAGCTCAAATATATCGTGGCAAGCCGTTTTTAAAAAATCAAATTTTTTCCATTTTCTTTTACCAACTCCCCCACTATGCAGCGTAGACAAAACTCAGCCACTCACACAAGAATTAACAATTATGAATGCAAGTGCTTGAGTGTGCAAATAGTGGTTCCTGCAACAATGGCATAATAAACTAATTAATTATTTTATTAGGTATATCAAATTAAATTGTGTGTGTGCAATTTGAGAATAACTATAAGAATGAGAATGTGGATAAGGATGGTAATGGTGATATATTGTAAATGTGTAAGTAATTATCCTATGAACTGCTTCTGTTTAATAACATTACAAAAGTTTTTAATTAAAACTTTAATTAATATTTGTCACAAAGTCTTTAGTAACTAAAAAGCCTTATTTTATATAAAAATCATGTTTAAAAACACACAACTTCTCAAATCCTTAACAATCATACTATCACTCATATTTCTTCTTTCCCATGTTTGTATAAGTAATACAGGCATTTTATTTCAAATGTAAATATCAATCATTAATTACAAAAATGAAGCAATAAGCATTTTTTTAATGTGGTTTTGTTTGACAGCAATTTAATTAAAACATTTTCAAAATAAAGGCAATGCATTTGTAAAATGTTATTATTTCATTAAAAAAATCAAGAATCATGCGCTTTTAAATAATATATTAAATTGCTTTTTCAAACGTATATACTTAAAAAAATAAAAAATAAATATAATTTAAAAATGGATAGTAATGGATAAAATTTTTTGAAACATTGATAAAGTTTTAAAATCATCCTCAAAGTACACCTTAAGATATGAAACTTTAAGAAAATTTATTTTACATACTTGTTACGTGAAAGTGTAACTACTTAAGTATTTTAAAAAAATTTTTTTCCATACTTATTAAGACAGATATTAAAAAAATCGTACTACTTCAAAAAGTACTCTTCAAAAAATTTACTTTTAGTTAAAGTATTTTGTAGTTTAGTACTTTTTTTGTATTAACATAAGCAGTTAGGTGGTAAAAAAGTACTTTTAAAAATTTATTTCTAGTTAAAGTATTTGTTAGTTTAGCATTTATTAAAGCAGATCCGTTTCAACAAAAAGTACTATTTTTAATACTACTTTTTCAATAAGTACTACTTTTTAAAGTACTTTTAAAAAATTTATTTTTCGTAAAACTATTTACCAGTCTAGTACTATTTGGTATTTATTAAAGCAGACACGTTTTAAGAAAAGTACTTTTTTAAAGGATAATTTTTTAATAAGTACTTTTTAAAAAAGTATTTATAAGTTCAAAATTTTCTTCAATCTATTAAAGCAGATACGTTTTAAAAAAGTACTTTTCTAAACAACAAATTCTTGAAAAAGTACCTTTTTGAAAGTACTTTTGACAAATTTTCAGTTATAAAGTATTTACTATTTAATTACACTTTTAATTTTCTTAATTTGTTTAAGCAGATACTTTAAAAAAAAAACTAATTTTTTAAAAGGTACTACTTTAAAAAGTACTTTTATTAAATTTATTTTAAGAAGTATCTTGGAAAAACTAGAAAAGCACACTATAAAAAACTCATGCTTTAAAAAATTTTAAAAAGACCCATTTTAAGGTCCTTTTAAAAATTAGTTTAAATTATATTTAAAATATATAAAAAAGCATTAAAATAGTACCATCAAAAAAGTTTCTTTATTATAATTAAAATGTTTCTTCACTTTACTAAAAAATATAAAAAGGCACTTTTAATACTTTTTTAAAGCCTTTAAAAAAAGTCCCATAAAAATGCTATAAAATAAAAGTGTTTTAAAAAAGTTCCTTTAAAAAATTAAATTCACAAAAACACTACGTAGATGCTGTATAAAAGAGAAGCCTTAAAAAATTAACTTCATTTAAAAAAGGGACATTTAAAGAAGTATTAAAAAACAAAACTACTTAAAAATTTAAAGTAATAGTTTGAGGTTTTTTTAAAAGTACTTTTAAAACAACGGTCCCTCAAAATCATGTTTAAAAAAGGTTTTTTTAAACATTTTATTCTAAAAAGTATTTATGCAATAAGCACCATAAATAGCATTTTGAAAAAAGCTTAATTTGGTTTTTAAATGGCTTTTGAAAAAGTACTAAACAATTAAAAAAAATACTTTTTTAGGTACTTTTTCAAAACGTACTTTTTTAAAGTAACCTTTAAAACAATAAGTTGTTGATTAAAAAAACTGTATTAAAAAAACCTTACAAAACAGTCTTCAAAAATAAAGCCTTAACAAAATTACCTTGAGAAACTGAATTAATTTCTCTCTACTTCGATGATTCTTCAAGTGTAACTTTTAACTCCGTATTTTAGCCCACAAGCTAATAAATTCAGCAAAATATGAGCATAACATACAAATTTAAGTGACTTTGTTTGCATAAATTCATATGTACGTAAAAGGGTTAGTGATTAATTTTTTAAACCAGTGTGTGTAAAATTGTAAATTTTATGCTGAGTTGCATACAACAATATGCTGGCCAAAACGTCATAAATGTTGGTTGTTTTGTACTATGTGATATACTGGTGTAATTAAATTAATATATTCAACAATTTATAATAGATATACACACATACAGTAGGGAAAAACGCATCCGAAAAATTGAACACACAAGCAAATAACATATTGTGCAAAATGAGAGCATGTGTAAATTTGTATTCATGAATAAATCTATATTTTTCTTTATTTGAATACATACAAATGAATTGTGCACATAAATGTTAATCGGTGCGCTTACTAAAAATACATTACATATTATACATAATATGTGCGTTTTTCTACTTCATGAAATCGCTTATAACGCTAAATTTACTAAAAATATTTTCTTTATTATTTTTGTTTTGTTTTATTTTTTTTTTTTTTTGTTTTTTTTTTTAATCCAGTAAATAATCGCCAATAATTTTGTATGCGAAAAGAAATCTCACATACCATCAACAGTTAATAAAATAACAATTATATTATTTCTGATAGCACTACTACAAGGAGTATATTTATGACCCCATGAGTGCGAAATAATAATTATATAATTTTATGGGGGGAGTTTCATACTGTGTTTGTTAAACTGAGAATTTTTATCTGTGCTTTACCTGCAAGTTTTAAATACGAGTATTATGATTCTGTTATTGCATGTGATTTAAAATATGGATATTATGTTTTTAATACAATTAAATAGTCTTTCTAGGGGACTTACTGCGTATTTCGATTCGACAAAAAACTTGTAAGAGTTCGATCCGTTAAAAGTTACGCTTTTCATTAAAAATTACATTTTGAAATTATCCTTAAGTAAGTAGTAAAAACAAAACGAAAATAAAAATAAAAAAAAAAAATAGAAAAACGTATGAAAAAAATATTCAGCAAGAGGATTTAAGTAAGGACTCATGGAAAAGTACATGTTCTCGATATTCGTTAACTTTAGTTAAAGTTGGATTTTACATTTTTTTTTAAATATTGAGCTTTAACAGAATTTACTACTTTCATTATTTTTAAAAAGCCGTTATTAAAGACAAATTTGAGTCTTATTTGCTTAAAAGTAAAACATAAAATTACAGGTAACTTTTCTGTAATATAACCCGGCATTTCCTAAAGGAAATTATAAGACAATTTCCTTCTAAATCGAGGTATTGCTAACAATTTTCACAAGTTTAAAGAGAATGCAGAAGAGTTTTTCCACACAAAATGCAGCTCATACAAATTACTTTACAATTGGAAAAAAATTCAATTTGGATTTAGAAGTGGACTTTCGACAATGCACGCTCTGACGGTACTAGCGGACTTCATTGCCAAAGGATTGAACAGAAGATGCCCCACGATAGCTGTCAGTTTGGACTTTGCTAAGGCTTTTGACACGGTTTGGCATGATGGGCTTATGTTCAATATAATAAGTATGAGATTTGGTGTTGGCATTTGCCGTATCCCGGATAGTTTTCTAACGGATCGATCCTTCAGGGTACGTTTGGGTGATGTTAGGTCTGGCGAGGGAGCGATTTCTGCTGGAGTACCGTAAGGCTCTTTGCTAGGACCTGTGCTATACAATATCTTTATGTCATACATACCACAGCCGTGACGGGAGGATCTTTTAATTATCTATGCCGATGATATTCTCATTGCCTCTTCAGGTACTAGAGCAAGGAACACAAACGACCGACTGAACCGATATCTGGCGTTACTGAAGGACTATTTTGCAAAATGGGGTCTTACCTTATACATTGCGAAGACCGAAGCCGTAATATTTAAGGGAAAGCGGAAATATATTTACCCAAATTGTAGACAATACATTTCTACTATTGGACAAGAACGGATTGGGACTTCGGACAGACTTAAGTACCTAGGTGTCACCTTTCACGAGAATTTCGAATTCTATCGACATATTGATGAGATTCTCGAAAAAGCCAAGAGAATCTACTCTTCTTACCAGGGCGTATTGAAGCGTACGGGAGGTCTTGACAGGAAAGTGCGCCTTTTGTTATATTGCCAAGTTATACGCCCTGTCATATCCTGCGCGTTTCCAGCTTGGTTTGGAATTTCTTCTCACCAGATGGAGAGGCTTAGGAGATGGGAAAGAAGGGTTTTGGTTGCTTGCCTTAGCTTGAGGCCATCATGTAGGTCAATCTATAGTTTGTAAACATTTTTCATTTTGAAGTACATTTTTTAAGCGCCTCCTTTTTTAACCCCTTTTTCAGATATTTTGTAAATTGTTTTTTTTTTGTAATTTTTTGAAAGATGTGTAAAAAAATACGCACCTTTAGTTTAGACGTAGCAAGTTCTTGAGAAATACCTTAGTATATAAGAAAATTTGTTTTTTGATTGCTTATTTTTAATTTAATTGTTAAAATTTGTATTTGTAAATATTTGAGTAATAAACTTGAACTTGAATTGGAAAACAAAATTATTACCAGAAACATTTTAATGTTTCTAAACATGTAGCTAGAAACATTTCGTGATTTTTCACGAATTGGACAGAGTAAAACTTCAGCAACGTAATTTTTTGTTTATTTCAAAGTAATTTTTTATATGAGATTTTGATAGCATTTGCAAATAGCGTTTGCAGTAGCCTTTGTTATTAAAATCGATTTAATATGTTAAAAAAGATATCAACCTTTGCTTTAAATAATAAAAGAAGTACTTTTTCAGTCATATTACTTTATTTCGTGTCCGTACGAAAAGTTACGAAAATTTAGCGAAATATGACAAAATTATACATGATACGCGGAGACTTTAAAAGTTACTAAAAATTTAAAAAATGTAATCAAACGGCAACACTGATATATAGTGTTTTTATATATAAAGTTTGTTAGTTGGATTACCGGCAAAAATCAATGAATTCGCTGCCACCTTTTAACATTAATATTATTATTTATTATAATTTTTTGTTTTAATTTATACTTGCTGTTTTTAAATTAGAATTTAATTTTTACCTAAAATTTTGACATGAAAATAGGTTTTTGCCAAATTTCTATAGATATATCGTGAAAGGTATACAAGATTCTGGGGGGCAGTTATGTATTTCTATTCGAATCGGAATTTTTAACGAATTCGTAAAAATGGGATTATGTAGTGCGATGTAACCAAACGGCAACACTGGGCTGCATGTTTATTATCAACAAAATGTTTCTGTAAACACATGCTTTTTTCGACTGCGAAATAATATAAACTACACTAACTTATCTCGCGCGGCAATAAAAACGACAATTTTCTCTCAGATTTTTCGAGCGTAAAAAATTAAAGTTGGTCCAGATTTATACTATGCAATTTTTGAGGCATTTTTTTATCAATTTTCTCTTTAAGTAACAGCGTTATGTGTTATCTAAAAATAAACATTATCAACAGTAACATCTCCTCAAAAGTCAAGTAATACCATATTGCTTACTCTTCCTGCTTCACCAACAAACAAAAATTTCATGCAAGTTTCATGAAAAATTGCATAGTGTAAATGCTGTATTGCTCAAAAATTCTTGAAAACTTGCACAGAGTACAAAACTTACTAAGAATTCTCTAGAAAGCGTCTAAGTAGGCTATTAGTTGATTTTATTCCGTATACTAAATATATTTAAACAAGTATTTAGTACGAAATGATTATGAGAAGAAAGTGTAAAGTGTAAGATGAAAAAAAAAATTATATTTAAACCGAAATTTGTATATTTAGTGTAGTCTTTTTGTTAAGCACTTTATTTTACATAAACGCTTCCATTAATAAAAAAAGAAATAAAATAAATTACTTTTACTTGTTTTACACAAAACATTTGTTTTCTACAAATTCTTCCATTTTGATACAATAAATCGTAAATCGACAATGTTTTCTACTATAGATGATAAAGAATCTTGAAATATCTGTCTGTATTATTAAACTACAAATGTATTTTGTATTTAAATTAAGCAACAAAAAAACATTGCTTCAAAGGCTTTTAAAAGTAATTTTCTTGAAATTTACAAAAAATGAAAAAATTACAACAACATTGTCATGCATATAAAGTACGGCCAAAGAAAATGGAAATTTATATATTTTCTAGTTTGTGAAGAAAGTCTTTTATAACTATTACTTCTACTTTTTTGTTTCTTTTCCTTTTCTACTAAAAATGCAAATGTTGCACTGAATATTGTCGTCTCTTATGCTGATTTTATTTAAATTTTGGAAATTCATTCGGTGATCAGAAGAACTAATACACTAAAACACTGGGAAAAATAACCACATTTACATTGCTGTGAAATTGTTGGCATTTTCAATGTTTGCTTGACATCAAAAGATGTCACTAAGGATTTTTGTTAGCAAACAAAATGTTCCATAAGCAAAAAACAAATCAAATACAAAAATTATTTTTTGAGATTGAATAAACAACTATGACAAGGAGGATGATGTTGACGACGTCAACTACATATTTAGCCAAACATGGTTAACAGTTCATATGTTACATTAATTTACAAGTTCATAAAGTGTCTTTTAAAATCTGGATGAAAATTTCGCTATACTGCAGCTCTCAAGGGCTTCAATGTAAAAAAAGCAAGCTTTCAAAGTGCAATGGCTACGATCTTAAAGACAATTTTAAAATTGTAATCTTTTAATTCACTTATTGGGTTTTTTAATTTGCATAATAAAATGCGTCAATTATAATTTTAATCTTATTTTATTTACTTAGCTATGCACAAATTTTGTTAACAACTGTATTTAACACACACACTTTACTAATATTTACACGCAATTTATTTTATTTTATACTGCCACGCAGCTCGCAACTGCAATTTTTATTTATAGGCGAGTTAAAACGTCTAGATTGTTTTAATATAAAAAAGATATGGCAGCTTGTTCGAGTTGTTTATTTCCTACTTATATTTATATATGTGTGGATATGAGACAATTAAAAACAATAAGTCGCATTGTTTCTTAAATGCTTTTCTGGTGTGTAAATACAGCAAAGAAATTTTAATAAAAAATAAGTTTTAAAAAATCTTTAACTAGAAAGAAAAGTAGAAAAAAGTGACAAAAAGTTAAAAGAAGTTTACGGCAAAAAAAGTTTAAGACAAATTTGCTCGGGAATTATAAACAAAAGAATAAAACTATTAAACATGCGGTAACTCGTTTACATGTAAAATTCTGTATTACAAAAAGCTAAAGGCGTTCAAATTTTAAACGAACTTTTGTTCATACGGATTTATGTCAGAATGGCCTTACTTGTGTAAAATGAGAAAACAAAAAAAAAAATTGTAATGTTTCTAACAAAAATCAAATTATGGTTTATGCTGTAAAAATATAGGGTGATTAACAAACGCCTGCTTTTTAAATAATACTAACCTACAATAGCTGCGTTAACAAAAAGTAGCACCAGGCGTTAATTTGACTTATTTTTGGTTATATAATTATTCCTGAAATCATTAATTGGAATAAGAGAAACAATAATGCCACATCAGAAAAATGTTTATTTATTAACTTCTATCAAAATGTAGATGGATCGATATTTAAACATGTTAGCGGATCTTAATGATTACATAGAAACAAAGAAATTGATCCTATAGTGTCTTACTTTTCATGGAGGAATTAAGCACGATTAAAGTAAATTAACATAATGATTTATTATAATTTATGTTGTCTATTAAGAAGTGACGTTTATTAATGGTAATGATTGAAATCAATTAATTACTTGTCAATGATAATGACTTGGTTTTTAACAAATTATCAGTGAAGTCTCTTCATTACAAATCATTATCATTAGTAAAAATAATGGTAGTGAAAAGTCATTAGCATTATTTTTTATGCAATGCCAATGAAATTGGCAATTAATTAGTGCAATTAATTAATTACTCCCATGTATGTAAAATACACACTAAAGAAAATAAAGTTTTTAAATTACTAAATCTCTTCCACAAATCCTTAACTATAGCCCAAAATTGCTTGCTGTTTTTTTTTTTTAAGAGAAGTAGAACTTCAGGCATTAATACCTACTTAGTTTTTGTAACCGTGCTACATTCTTTATGAAAGGGATAGATGAGAGAGAAGACAGGTGGTGAAAGGAGATAGATATAGCCATTTTATTAATTATTTTACTTCGCCGGCAAATATGCTATGAAGAAGTACCGACGAAGGAGGCTGCATGTTTTTATGGTAATTCTGATTATGTATTTATACCATTAAACAGAAAAAAAACATTTTTTTTATTTTTTGGCTGCCGCAGGGCAGCCAGATTTGTAGTCAACGTGCTTACCACCCAGACTACAGCAGCCTTAGTGCTGTTAGTGGATTTTGATACACAGACGTTTTTCTTAACGTTAGTCAAAAGATTCTCTATCGGGCTTAGGTCGGTCTTATAATATTAACTCCATATATATGTATATAGTGTATATATAGTATAAATATCTTTGTAAGTTTATTTGTTTGTTTTTGCGTGCATCAGTCATGCCCAAACGACTGAATCGATTTTAAAGAAATTTTAAACACGAGTAGATGTTTGTCGTCATGTTAAAGTAGGGTATGTACTCGTACATTTTCAAAGAGCTTCCAGAAGGGAAGAAAAAATAGAAGCGGGCGTCTTTATGCTTCTGAATCAATTTTAACAACGTCTTGGCTAATGAATTTTATTGAAAGTCGAAACATAGATAGGTCCTCATCTATATCTGTTTCTTGAGCTAGAGCCTAGATAAGAGACAAAGGGGAAAAACGGGTAGATACGTCTGTACCGACTACAATATAATTTTTAACATAGATATTTATGTAAAAGGTGAAATATTCTTTGTTTATTTAAAATAAGGGAACTGGAGAGGGGAGTAGGGGAGAGAACAAGTACGCAACTTCATGAATTTTAAATGATCTTAACTAAATCGTATTCTAAAGATATTTAAAATATAGAAATTTCCTGATCTGATAGACTTCTCATTTATTTGGAGTAGATCCCCTTAGCAAACAGGCTATAATATATTACACAATGCCTAGAAAGGCCCTAAAATTAGACCTTGGCAACGCTAGGCACAATGGTATATACACCTCTAACAAGAATATTTTCTGCTCATATGTTTTGGGTCACCGTCTTGTTGGAAGAATCACAACAAAAATAGTTATTCTTCTATATAAAATAGTACAATATTTTTTTAATATCACAACATAAAACTAAGTTTTTCCACTTTAAAATAGGAACAGAATGCTCAACACAACATTATATTTGAACCTCCGTCCTTTTTAATCTCGAACGTTACTCATTGGTTATATTCAGCATTCAGCGAATTTCCAACTAATGAACGAGAACGATTTTAATCTCATTCACCTAGCAAACAATTTCTTCTGCTCTTATTCTTATACCTACATCGTTTCAGATTAAAACGTCTAAGGGGCGAGAGTTGTTAAATCGTTTTTAACTCAACCCATATTTTTTCTCTTTTAAAGGTTTTTAATTAAAAGTGATATTCGCAATTATTATTCATTAAACATACTGACTTCAAGAACAGATAGATGGACAGACAAGTGGCGATCGAATCTAAAACAAGTAAACATAAGTTAAAAACATTTTAATGCGGAATATACACTTTTTTTAAATTTCAAGGTAAAAAGATAACTTTACAGTTTAGTAAGCTTTTCTTTAAAACGGCGACTTATCGCTCCTCAACTCCAAACTAATCAGTCCGAAAACTCTAAAAACCACAGATAAAAAATTTAAAACAACTAGCTAATTTTAAGCTTTTATTTTATTCTCTACAACAGCTCCAAACCAAAAGAAGAAGATAACAAAATGGTTTGCAAATTAATAAATTATAGACACGGGAATATTTTTTAAATTATTTAATTTTCATAAAAAACTTTGTGCTATTTTTTTAATTAACCTGATTTAATTAATTACCGATATTGATTATTCAGGGTCAAAACACGTCTTGATAGCCATTTCGCTACCGCTTACTTAGATCTTTAGGGAACTTCTGAGAAACATTTAAAAAAAATAAAAAATTTTGTCCAAACAATAAAGCAAAGACAAAAATCAAAGTTTAGGCATAAACAACAATAACCAACAGTAATTCAATTTTTCTTTATCCACTGTATACGGCTGACATTTCTGCATTTATTGCTTTAATGGTGACATGAAGAAAGCATTACCCGAGGCTTATATATTGCTTAAAAGTAAAAGAAAAATTTTTAAAAACGCTCTTTCAAGGGAATAAATTTGTAGCTGTGGTCTTAATTAAAATTCCTAGCAATGAGTGTTTCACATTCTATATGATGTTGCATTGTTAACACATGCCCCAATGTGCAATTACACTCAAGAAGTCTTTGTTATTTCAGTATAATTAAGGAAGGATGGAAGAAGTCCTGCCAGCTAATATTTTAATTTGCCACTTTTGGTAATATTCGCATTAGAACGCTGTTCGTCTGTTTCACCCAGTGGTTATATATTCGCTAGGTTTGTGTAACACCTCAGCCTATTTTTTTATCAAAGTGCGAATTAAGAAACTTTTCGACAAATAAAAGGCGTTATAAGAAATAAAAATTTTGTTTAAGAATCTTATAAAGTTGAAATTCAATGTTTTATGAATCCTAATCATGCGAATACAAGGTCTTCTTCACTTAACGAAAATTCATAGTTATTATTGCTTAGAGTTTTTATTTGCAACAATAGCAACTAACTATTGATATTAGATCTCTAACCCGTGTGGTTTTCTTGAAATTTTTCGAACTTCAAGGATGACTAAGAAAATCATACGGTTGAAAAAAATATGTAAAGGTTTTAAAAAAAAGATTAATTCTGCGGTTTGAAAAACAGGCCTTCCCTAAAAATTGGCAGTTTTATCTCAAATTTAATCTTCATAATTGTTTTTTTGTTAGAAGCTGAACGCAAAACTAAAGTGATTTCATCTAAAAACTTTTCAGACTAATAACTACAAAAAAAAAAAAGAACATCAAAAAACTTGGCCTTTTTTTTCTTAAAATCAAATTAAAAATATCTCAATTTTGTGTTATTTTCATCTTTGGAAATAAAATATTTAATTACAAAGTTTTTCATCTTTAAAATCATTTCACTATTTTTACTTGTGTTTAAGTGAATGTATAATTGTACTTAAATTTTCTTTTGTCGGTATGTACGTTTTAATGCGTTTGTTTGTGTTATTTACAATAGAATCTTTGTTTACTCACTCATTTGCTCGTTTGTTTGTTTGGATGTTTGTTTCTTTGTAAGTTTGTTGACATCATGAATAATTGATGAGAACATTCAAGACTCAAGTAGTAGAGAGAAGTATTATTTAAGTCAAGGATACGAATATACATATGCATAAATATGAGTAAATGTTTTACACTACAACATATACGAGTATGTGTTAACGTTTATGAGTATGAGGAGTATAAAATGATGATGATGATAAAATTGACATCTAGGGTTATGTTTGTTTTAGTTTATAGTTTCTGTTTTATTTTTTGGGGAATTGCATTTATTTTTGTATTTGAAAATGAATCATATTTTGCACTGACATACATGCGTACATTCGAGGGTAGTTAAAAAATAAAAAAATATAAAAAAATTTATACATTCATCGTGCACATATGTATAATGGTGTAAGATTTCCTTGTGTTTTATATACTGTTCTTCCTGTCCAGTTTCTTATAAAAAGTTTTACGAAATTCTATTCTGGCCATTATCGCAAGTAGAATACTTTGCTGTGGGGGACTATAGTCCTTAAACAAAAAGAAAAATTTCATGTATTAGAAACTCTATAAAGCCTGGTATTCCGTCAACATTCTATTCGTGCGGAATGTTGTCAAACTACGTACATAAAAACCTGTGTGAAAAATGAATGAAATAATCTTGAAGAATTACACTCTGTTTTTACCTCAAAAACCATACCGCTTCTTTATTGCAACATATTCATATCTCCAAAAAACTTGAAGTTGGCAAAATGCGATTTAAGTTTTCAAGACATAAGTCCTATGATCTAATTGCCGCAATTGCAATCGCTATAACTTCGGTTCAGTTTGCGATATAAAACTGATTTTTTTTTCAACATGTACAGAAGGTCTAAAAGAGCAGTTTTGCTTAAGTAACTACAAATTTTTGATTTTTTGAGATATGACTATGTTGCAATAAAGGAGCGATATGAAATGTTTCCGGCAACATTTTCTCAAAGTTGCACGTGAGTTTTATTCCATGCGGAATTTTTAAAATAAGAGCTGTTAACTTATCAACAGTGTACTGTTGGTGTTTAAAACAAATTGGGAGCTGTCAATAAATTTATATCTTATAATTATAAAAAAAAATAAAAAGGATATTTTCTGAGTGTTGTTACAGAATCATATTCGAACGAGTTTTTAGCTGGAAAAGCCCTTAATTCGCTTAGATTTGACGCATTGGTATATCCGCTTTAGATTCTATATATATATATATATATATATATATATATATATATATACGACGTTAAAGAAAAAATATGCCTAAGGCATCCATCGTCGAATAACAACATATTATGGTTACACTAACTATACTATGTTTATAAGCAAATATAACTACAATAATAATTCCTTGAATCATATTTGTCTTAAATACAAACATGACATTGTAACATTGTTTAAAGTATAATCATATTGTTATACTTTATAACCATAATATGGTTAAAAAAATTATCTTGTTATGGTTAATTTTAATAATAGTTTGATAAAAAGATGCTTTACACAATATATTCCAATATGACACAGTGTTGTCAAAATAGGGGAAAACATTTTGTTTTAGGAATTAGGAAAAGAATTTCTTTGGAAAAATTTAAATTCTTTGGAGATTCTCGGGATTTGTTTTTTAAAATATAAAAAAAAATTAACACATGTTTATACCAAGATGCTGCTAGCTTAAGACCATCTGTAGACCAGGCACAATTGTTGTTAACTCTAATTTGATTGTTAACGGGAAACGCTTGTGTAAATTTTTTTTCCACAATGAACGCAAAAAAGCAACTAAATGAGAATTATTGAAAACTATTTAATTTCAAAAATAATTCCAAAACAATATTTTTATTTTTAGGGTTATATCCGGATAAAACTAAGTGGCCGCTGGGGGTTATGGAAGCCCTGATATGACAGCCAGAATTTATTTTTGTGTAATAAATTAATTTTTTTATTTATTCAACACTTTATACAATCGAATATAATTAAGGATATTCGAATATAAAACATAGTAAAAAAAATGGCTTTAAAATAATAATTTTTTAAGATACAGAATTGAAAAAAAAATTTACTTTGAAATATAAAATTTCCGGGTAATATCACAATGTTGTTTAAGTTTTACTCTGTTTATTTTGTAAAAGTCCCGAAGTGTTACTGGCAACATGTTGACTAACAGCAATATTTTTCTGGCAACAATTTGTTTAAAGGGAATATAAGTGACATTTTTTAAAAATTAGGGAATTGCATTCAGTTTCTAATCTCATAGTTTTCGAGCGTAAAAAAGTTTAGATTTCAATTCTTCACAAGAAAATTGTTAAGAAAACGTTGAAAAGAAAGCTATGAGTTGCTTTTATTCCGTATACTAAATATATGAAGAAATATAAAATGAAGAATTATAAAAGGGACAGACATGTTATAATTAAAAATTTATTATTTAATATAAACTGTTAAGTAATTATTTTATATACCAATTTTCATGGTTGGATGATGGTTTTATGCAAAATTAATATTTCTTAAGAAGTTTTCTAATTATTATGTTAATTTGGAGCTAAAGAATAGAAAGAAAAACATAATTTGTGTTCATTGTTAAAACGAACTTTTTATATTTAGTGTAGAGTTTTTTTTTTTGTTAAGCACTATATTGTACATAAACATTTCCATCAATAAGACAAATAAGATAAATTACTTTTCCTTGTTTTTAACGAAAACAAATGTTATACAAATTCTCTCATTTTGACTCAATGAATCGTAAATCGACAATATTTTCTTTAAATGGAAGATAAGAAATTTGAAAATATCTATCGGTATTCTTAAACTGCAAATGTATTTTGTGTTTAAATTAAGCAACAACACACATTTTTTGTAAAAGTAAGAAAACAAAAATAGATTTATTTTATTAATGTTATTAATCACATTCTATGCTTACAGATACTATAACGTTACATATTACAGTATTTTACAAATGTATATATTGTTGAACTCAATCATATTAGATGTTGCAACTGTATATTTTATTTAAGACAGTTTTGGCACTAAAAACGAATTATTTAATTCAAAGGAAATTATTATTTTTTAACTCGAAAAAAAAATTTGAGAAAATTTATATTATTATATTTTAGCCTTCAATAATTTTTCATTTCATGATTATACTTTATGGACTTAGTCACTTTATGCAATCAGCGGGGACAAAAAAGCAAAAAAGTAATATAATTTTTAATTTAAAAAAAATACTTAAATAATAACTATTTTTGAGCACATCTCGTACATGTCTGTGTGTGTATATGTGTATATATGTGTTCATGGATGTGCCATGATTGTTGATTTTTTAAATCAAAACTAATCGCTAAAAAGGTTGCATTATTTTCTAAATGCTCATTTATTTAAATATCATAATGTATTAAAAAAAAGTAGTTATTTATTGTTGTTGTTATTCTCATTGCTGTTACTGTTGCTTTACGGGTTGCTATTAGTTACATAAGTGTATAAATATTGTAGCTTGACAACAAGACATCAACAGCTTAAACCACAGCAATAAATGTTGAGAAATAATGATTTTCATTTTATAAAAGTGAGCAAATTTAAAAGGAGGAAAAAAACTAAAAAATTGCTGGCGATGACATTGAGCTTAATTAATGAAAATTCTCTATTTTTAGTCATCTGTATTCTATTCTATATTTTTATGTTGTAGTCAAACTATTTGTATAAATAATTAGTATAAACATTTTCATAGTTAGTGCTACTGCTGGCATTATAGTGATTGTCATATAGACTTTGACATTCTTATCGATAGAGTTTAAGGAATATTTGTTAGTTTTACACGTTTTTTTAATGCAGTTATCAATTCGGGTAATTAGTCAACCATTATAAATCTCCTTACTGACTCTTTAATATCTTTAAAAGGGAAATTCTTTTTTTAATACAATTAAAATAAAAGCTGTAACGTGTGAATAATCTTTATTATTATTATGATTTTTTTTTTTTTTTTTTTTTTTTGGTTTTGCATAAAATTTTGATTTTTGTTTTATTTTATTGTTTCGAAAAAAAATTTTATTTTATTTAAAATGTTTGTGAGAAGTTTCCTGAAGAGCAAAGTGAGCGGTAGCAAAATGCTCAGCGACACTTGCTTTCACTGGTATTAATCAAAGATGAACTTATAATTAGAACCAAGTAAACTATTTTCATCTGACGTAAGTTCCCATATACATCCATATATCAATTTCAATATTTCTTACGAAAAAAAACTTATTTAAAATAATTTTTTTATAATAAGCGAGCTTTTTGATTTTAATTATTGCGAAGGTCATCGAATATGAAATAAAATTATTTTAATTTTCCATACTTTTTTCCTGAAATTCTAATATTGTACTCGAGGCTCGACCCTCAGAAATCGAGAACAAATATATGTGACGATTAATAAAGAGGCAAACGTCAAACTTTTTTTTGTTGTGTGTGGACGTTGTCTAACAAAAATAATATTTAATGATGACTGTACCGATCCAGAAAATGATACAATGCTTTAAACATTAACAATAAAATTTGTAATATATTTATCATTCTTTATAAGTTTAAAAATTAAAATAAACGTGAACAGTAGCGGAAATAAATTAATTCATTTGTTACAACACAAAACAGTTTAACAATTAAAATCAAAAATTAATTTAATTTTGTTTAAAATTAATTTAAACCATTTGATGGCTTATAGTTAACTGAAATATTTAAGTTTCAATTACAATTTTTTAACTCTATATGATTTAAAAATAATTCTTTTATTTATGGAAAAGCAGAACAAAAACATATTTATTTAATTTTCATAACCATACAACACGCAACATTTTGCAAATGATTGCTTAAATTTAACAGCAATAATAATAAAAAATTAAAAAAAAAACATGAGTGACACAAATTCTTAAAAACAAAAGGATTAATGATTTGCAGTGGCGCCTTTGAAGTACTTTCTAATTGAATCAAGTCTGCAGTCATGCAGTCATAAATAAATATAATGAACAATATTTAGAGGCTTGCAAATGGTTTACCAGGCTGTGTTTATTGCCTTTGTAATTATAGTCAGTAATTATATTCATTACTATGGTCATTCTAACTTTTTGAGACCGATAGAACTTAAAAAAAAATAAAAAATAGCAAGATATTTTTACAAATTAATTAATTTAGCATTCGAAATTATTAATAATAACAGACGAAAATTAAATTTAAATCAACAGTTTTTTATTTGAAGGAATAATGCATTACATTAGCTTTTGTCCATGACTTCGGGCATATGGACAACACGGCTATTCTAGATGAAGGATATTTTGGACTTCGAATATTGAAGCACCTTTTCGAACAATATTGATCGTTCGTCACGTTTAACACGAACAATCAGCCCTAATATGTATGTCGTCAACGACTTTGTGGAGACTTCATAGCCACTGTCGTATTATGGCGACGTCACCACCGCCTTGACCACTTAATTGTTATTAACTGGGAGAGTTGAGTTGCCGTTGACTTGTTATTGATAAATGAAAGAAATGAGTACCATTCCTATAGATTTATTTTGAGTTCAAACATGTATTTGAAATTGGATAGTTGAAGAATATCAACAAAATCTAATGCTTCAAAAATATAACCTTCAATGAGGAGTGGATTTTGATCGACGTTCGCCTTCAACACAATAAAACTGGCTACAGCATTGCGGTTCTCAGTGCAAAGTTCGTATCAATTAAGTGTTACAAATGACTTTAATCTTGTATTGCCACAACTATTTTTTCCAACTATTAAAATCTCTTATTGTTGGGCCAATGCAATTAAATTTGGTTGTAATGTCTTTCCAATCTTGCCTTTAATTGGTGGCAGTTGTGCCTTAACAAAATCCTTTTGCTTTTGCTCCCGTTTAACAATTAATGTTTCAAATTGCTTAGTGGTAGTTACTTAAAGTTTTCTTGTCCAATTTAATTTTTTTTTTTGTTTTAATTTTTTTTTCTAATTTTTACGCTTTTTCGTTAACTGCTATAAATTGTTTGAGTCGCTGTCAAAAAATGTTACGACAACGGTGACTTTAAGGCGCCTCTCAAAATGATAAGTAACCATCAATAGTACACCCAATCCTGCTTTTACACGGTAGATTGGTTTCAGAGAAAACCGTGTTAAAAAGACATTGATCAAGTGCAAAAATAGGTGATTGCTTCATTGTTCTTAAAACCTATTAAAATTATTGAAAAACAAGGATTTTTTAATAACAAGTATTCAATTTTTTTTCCTAAATTAAAAAAGGCAATTTCAGAAACTAAAAACAATTACTTTAAATAGCTTTGTTATTATAAAAAAAATATAAATTTAAAAAAAAATTAAAAATGCCTTTACTAAGCATGTTGATTGCATTGGTAGTTCACAAAATATTAAAGAAATTCAATATTTGTGACAATTAAATTTACTTGTTTCAAAAAAAAAAAGAATTCACCTAATTTAAATTTGGCAAAAAAAAATATCAAGCCCTAAAATTCGTGCTAAATGGAAAAAATCTTGTAAAAAAATTCAAATTTATCATTTTTCCATACGTGTTAAATCAAAACCGTGCAAAAAAACGTGAAAAAGCAGAATTAGGTGTAACTGGTTGCTCTCAACGGCGAATTCTGTAATAGCCAGTGTTGCCGTTTTTTTAATGTTTCGTAACTTAAGAGGCTCCACTTAACATGTATAATTGTGTTACAATTGGCCAAATTTTTGTAACTTTGGTACAGATACGAAATAAGGTAATATATCTTTTAACATATCAGCTTTTCTTAACATATCAATTCGATTTTAATAAAAAAAGGTTATTTGCAAATGCTTTTAAAATCCCACCTAAAAAATCAGTTTGAAATAAACAATAAACAGCATTGCTAAAGTTTTACATTGTTCAATTCGTGAGAAATCACGAAATGTTTCTTGCTTCATGTTTAGAAACAGCTAAATGTTTCTGGCAACAATATTTTCTAACTGTGAAATAATCCGTATTTCGTTCGGGATATTAAGTATTCGGTTCAAACTTGCAAACATTATTAGAATCTTAATTTATTTTATGTGTGAAATTGTACAACTTGCTAGTGGTACCATACCTATACCTCAATTTAGAAAAGAGTTTTCTTCAAATTTCCTTGAAATAGTGCCGGATTATATTACGAAAAATTTTCAGCAATTTAATGTTTAATTTTAATGTTGTCTTTAATAACATTACTTTTAAAATAATTAAATAAGTAAATTGTATCTAATTCAAAGAAAAAGGTCAAATAGATTTTTGAAAAAAAAAATCCTGCCTTAACTAATTTTATTAAATAGGAAGAGCATAGGAGTCCTAATTTAAATACTCTTGCGGCTGAATTTTTTTACATACGTTTTTCTTTTTTATTTTATTTAGGGTTTTTGTTTTTATTAGGACCAGCACTCAGGGGATAAGCCCTACTTATGCAATGCATTGTGCCAGAACTAGAAAATTCGGTTGTGGGAAGGGGGATAGAGGCAGTAGTGCTTGTGGACATTTAATTTGAATCTTTGAACATTGAAAGTGGCAGGAAAGACCTCTGCGGGGAGTTTATTCCACATACGAGCTGTTCGGCTAAAAAGCGAATTCTCAATGTAATGCGTAGTGCGATTTACTGGCCAATCGACCACAAAGGAATGCGCTCTTGATGCAGAACGCGTTGCGCGTACGTAATTACGGTTTTCAGGAACAAGTTCCCTGATTTCATAAGAGCATATTCTGTTGTAGTAACGATAAAACAGTGAAACACACCCCACATTGCGTCGATGCTCCAGTGAGTCAATAGAGCTAGATACCCTACTGTCACCGATGAGCTTTCTTCTAAATCAATATGTTGCCTTGTTATTTTCGCTTAAAAATTAAATAAAACTTTTTACTATATTTAAAAAAAAATAAATTATATATATAAAATTTTATATATATTTAAAATTATATAAAATTATTATATACGAGGGCTGCTCTATATATTTCTGGCCTAATAGTGAAAATGCGAATATTTATAATCAAAAATGGTTTTATTGTTTTTCAAAGTATTCTCCAGCATGATTTATACACTTTTGCATGCGTTCAAACCAGTTGTCGAAGCACTTTTTCCACTCCCATTGAGACACCTCTAAAACATGGTTTTTGAACACTTCAACAGCTTCTTCTGGCAACGAAAATAGTTGACCATGCATTTTTTTCTTGATGTGCGGAAACAAGAAGAAGTCATTAGGTGCCAAGTCAGGGCTGTACGGCGGATGACCCATTAATTCGACGTTTTGACCGGTCAAAAACGCTCTAGTTTGAGCCGATGTGTGAGAGCTCGCATTGTCATGGTGAACAATGATTCGTCTTCTCTTGTTGGTTTTTCGAATTTCTCCGATGACTTCAGGCAAATAAATTGTAGTGTACCACTCAGAAGTGACCGTCCTACGTTGCTCAAGCTGAACAGTCGCCACATGACCAGTTTTGCCGAAGAAACAGGCGACCATTTGCTTCGAAGTGCTTCTTCCACGAACAACTTTCGTTGGATTTTGCTCGTCTTTGAAGACCCACACGGTCGATTGTTGTTTCGCGTCGGGCTCATACGCATAGATTCATGATTCGTCACCTGTGACGATCTTATAAACGTTTTTTGAAGCACCGCAATCGTATTTTTGCAACATTTCTTTGCACCAATCGACACGGGCCTTTTTTTGAGCGACTTTCAAATTGTGCGGGATCCAACGAGAACAAACCTTTTTTACGGCCAGGTGTTCATGCAGTATCGAATGTATGCTGGTGGAAGAAATGTCCAAGGATGTCTCTATCTCTCGGTATGTCGCATGTCGATCTTCCATTATGAGTTCACGCACGGCATCAATGTTCTCTGGCACAACAGCCGTTTTTGGATGACCTTCACGGAATTCGTCTTTGAGCAAGCTTCAGCCACGATTAAATTCATTATACCAATTATTCACAGTGCTATAGGATGGTGCTTCATCGCCATACAAAGATTTAAGTTCATCAATGCACTCTTGTCGTGATAATTTACGTCGAAAATTGTGAAAAATGATGGCACGAAAATGTTCACGAGTTAATTCCATTTTTTTCTATATTAATTTTTTCAAGTCACTGTAAACAACACAAATAATGGTCGTACGCCAAAACGTTTTGAGTACGATTATGCTTAAAAATGACAAACTTTCCAATGGAAATGTCAGATTGCACTTGGCAGCACTCAGTGTTGCCAGGCCAGAAATATATATAGCAGCCCTCGTATTTAAGGAAAATTTCAAAATGTAATTTTTTATGAAACAATTTTATTTTTTTTAAGAAAAAGCGTAACTTACTCCTATTTTTACCTGGCAACACTGATAATACCATTAATAAGCCGTCGACCTAACTTTTTGTCGCCGACATACATTATAGGAATGAATATTGGCATCTAGGGCGTCAATTGCTGCTGGTTTATCAGCATTAACTGGGGACCTTCACGCGATCCCACAAGAAATACTCTAGAGGTGACAAATTAACTTAAAGCAAAATTTTAATTTCAATAAGTCGGTGGTTGCTGTGGCCTCATGGCACATAGCGCCATTCTGTTATAAAAACATTTCGCCCTCGTCTATATTTCCAAACAAAAAACATTTATTATGGTGAGGTAAAAATCTTCATCGACCGTTGTGGGTAATGATGCAACCAGCGTTGATGCTGCATTTTTGTGGTTTTACTACATTTGCAACAATTTTGTTTATTAACAAACTCTTTAAGCCAAAAATGACCCTCATTGCTTAATACAATTTTACGACAAAACATCGTATCAGCTCGTAACTGCTCATTTCTATTGTCACTTAACCGCTGTTTTGTAAATTTTAAGAGCTATAGTCACCGCTGACACAGTCACTAACATTCGTTATTGATTTAGTCAGACTATTTTGAAGGTAAATATAATTATGCAAAAATCTCAAATCAAATTTTTCAACACTAAATGACGAAGACTACGAAAAACACAAAGGACAATATTGTCTCCACCAAAAAGGAAATGCAAATAGAGTATAAATAGTAATGGTTAACTTTTTTGGTCATGTCCAAATAAACCATCCATCATCATGGTAAAACAAAAGGTATGAAATTATGTTTAAGAGAGTTTTAAGCTGAATGTCATTTTGTTAACATCCTGTAAAACGACAATAGTTTAAATGACCTTTTGTTTGTGCAATCTGTTTTTCAATCCTCTTGTTGTTGGGTTCTTTGTTGTAACTGAGTATGATTCATATTTATAGAGTAACGCCGTCATCATCAGTTGTATCAACACAATAAGGGACAAAAGAAGTTTTCTTTTAAGATGACATCACCATCGTCCTTTACACTTACATATATACACACACACAAATTCATATGTCTCGCTGCTGTCTGCTATTGATGATGCTATTTTCTTGTTATTTTCTATAAAGATTTTTATTTATTTTCCTTGAGTTGTTTTTTTTTAATTTTATAAAAAAAAATTTATTGCCAATAAACGCGCATGATGTGTTTTGCAAAAATATCCTTGTATGCGTGTTTAATGATTAAAGGACATTTATGTAATAAGTATTTATTTCCCATCAATATTAAGGAGGTTTGTGTTTGAGAGGGAAACGGAAATCAGGAACATGATGATAGAAAAAAGTGTAACAAGATAAAAATTACAAAAAAAAAAACTTTATCAGGTATTCATTATTTTTGTTGTTGTAATGATAATCTTAAGATAACGACATGTAGTGGTAAAAATTTACAATGGCTCTTTAAAGGTAAATAACTAACAACAGATATATAAAAACATCACTTGCTTGCACGAACACACGTTTTAAGAAGTTATAATAAAAAAAACTTAATATCACTTTATTAAAAGAAAATTTGTAGAAGAAAATAGACTCATAAAAACTTTAATAAAGAAATATCACGTTAAAAACTAATTATTTTTATAAACAGAAATTATGTGATATTCTGTCTGTACAGGTTTTTATAAAAAGATACACATCAAAAGCATTTTTATTATAGAGAAGGTATAAAACTGCTTAGCTGCCAGATATAAGTTTTAAAAGGAATATAATGTATGTTAAGTGCTATTCTGCTAATTAGTATGGAGTCTATAGAAAATAACAAATAAAAAATTAGAGTGACTTTATTAAAATGATTTTATTAAAACACGTTTTTATGCAGGTTAATTTTGTATAAGATTTCATTTTGATAATAAATAAATATCATTCAAATTAAATCTAGTATTTTTAATTAAGTTTCCTTTATTAAAAAATTATAAACACCTTTTTGTAACTTTTTGCAACACCGTAAGAAACGGAAACCTCGTTTGAAGTGGAGAGCTTAGTCTCTGAACGATTTCTGGTTTGCAGTAGCGTATGGGAGAGACTGGTAGAGATGGACAAGAATACCTTGTCTGGCGAAAATTAAAATCTTAAAAAGAAAATACTTGCAGACTGTGTCTGGAAGAGGCTGACACTGTCCAGCACATCTTCCAGCATTGGATAGCATTAGCAATATTATTACAATAATTTAATAAATGTGGATGCTGTGAGGTGCCTTAGAAAAATATTGAGAATAATAAGAAACGCTGTGACAGTTGTAGTCGGCAGGAAAGACTATTGACAGCGCACAGTGGGGGATTTGGTGAAAAGTAATAAAAATTATTCTGTTCTTTTTTAACGGCTTGTCCAATTATATTGAAACTTCACACGGCTATAGTAGATTTAGAGTTAATTTGAAGAAAATTTGGACCCTATAGATGGCGCTGTAATGCACACCACGGGTTTTTAAAAAACTAAAATCGTTAATAGATTCTAAATTTTGTTTTGATTTCAAAAAATTTTATTTTGACGATATCTCTAGCCAACATAAGGATTTTTTTGAACAGGTTTTACAGGGATATTCGGCCTTAAAATAAAAAAAAAAATAAAAATTTCTAAAATTTTTTGTATAATTTTTTAAAAAAATACGAAAATAAAAGTTAAAATTTTTATATTTTTTTGCAAAAAAAAATTGCATCCATCCCTTGTTAGAGATTCAAAAAGTTTTTTTTGTATTGTATCTTCTGGATATGAATTAACAATAAGTTATCGATTCTTAAATCTAGAAATAATTAATAGACCCAACCAATGTCAGACATACTTAGTGGCAGAAAATTAATGATTTATTGTTTTAACACTAGTATTTAGACGCTTTAACTGAATCGTTGACAACTAAAGCCTTAGTATCCCTCCTTTTAAGCGGCTGTGACCACTAAAGTTTAATATATTGCGAGCAAGTGGGTTAGGATGGGTCTCGAGTTTTGATAAGTATTTTCCTGCGTATTTAGCAATTTCAGCAGTCACTAGAGATATGTTTAAGTCACGATGGATATTAGAATTCTTGACGTACCATGTACCATTTTATTTTGTCTACTTTGGATCTTCTCTACATTAGAAGCTGAAGCAGTGCCCAATAGCTGAATTCCGTAGCACCATATTGGTTTCAAAAGAGACTTGTATAATACTTGTATATACAATCTAGACTCAGGGTAAAATTTTTGCCCAATCAGCCAATGAATCTGAGCTAATTTAAGCTTCATCTGAGTTAGCGTTGCATTAATGTGATTCTTTCACATAAGCCGTCGATCAAGGTATTTTACAAGTAAATGTTCCGGAACAATTTGGTTATTGATTCGAATGGGGGAACAAGTATCCCTTTGCAGGGTGAAAGTTATATGAACACACTTTTGTTGGTTCACCTTTATTCTCCATAACTTCAACCATATTTCCAGCTGGCTAATATTCTTCTTAAAGATTTTGAGATGCTACGCGAGGATCCTCGTGCACACCAAGACAGGCTGTATCATCGGCAAATGTAGATGTATGATTATTACTACTCGTAGGCATATCACAAGTATAAATTAAAAATAAAACTGGACCAAGTATACTGCCCTGTAGCACATCCGCGGCGATAGATTCGAGAGGACTCATGTAGTTTCCTTCAGTAACAGTAAACTTCCGCCCAATAATGTAACTTTCCAAAAGCTTCAGAATATTGACTGGCAGATATATTTTTAATTTTGAAAACAGGTCTTCATGCCACACTTTGTCAAAAGCCTGGGAGAAATCTATAAAAAGAATAGAACAATACTTCTTTTGTTCAAATGTACTTCTGATGACTTGAACCAATGTGTGAGCTTGTTCAATGGTGCTATGCTGACTTCTGAAACCAAACTGATGGTCCAGAATGCAGCCACTATTTGTTGGGATAGGCAAAAATTTACTCATCAGGAGCTTTTCGAAAAGCTTAGAATTTATTGACAATAAACTAATCGGCCTATAAGACTCGGCCTTGGTAAGACCTTTTTCTAGCTTCGAAATCATTTTAACTTTGGCAATCTTCCAATTTGTGGATAATATTCCACTCTTAAAATTGAATTTAATATAAATAGCAAGATTCTAACTGCAATATCTGGTAACTCAATCAGCATTCTGTTACTGACACTATCAACACCCAAAGCTTTTTTCGCGTTAAGTTCACCAATGACTTTTCGTTCATCACGCAATTCCAATTTTAAAGGTCGCGAAGGTAAAGCAACTGTATTCGGCAATTCAATAATACCCGTACTCGTGTTTGGGGTCTTTTAATTCAAAAAGTAATAACCAAAAAATTTTTGCCAAATTTTCTCTTATAAATTAAACGAAATCAAGATAATAACTAAAAACTGGTTTGAAGCTACAATATATCCTTTCATACCGTGCAATTTCTCCTCTAAAAAAAAAAAAACAAACTAAAAAATACCATTTTAGAATTTTTTAAATCTTTTCTAGGAATTTACAATATTTATAAAAGTCAATCTTAATTATATTTCTTATACATTTTAAACTTAAAATCGACTTCACCTACAGCGTGAACCTTCATGAGGTTAAGAGAGTTTCAAAATATTAATCGCAGAACACAAATCAGCGAGAAAAGAGGGATTTCGAAAACAAACCCATAATATTGTGATCTGCTGTGGATTTTTAAATTTGATAATTTTTAATATTGCAAGATAATAAAAATAATTATATTAACATCAAAAAACGTTTAAAATCATTAATAGGTTAAATACCAATATAATTGTTCGGTTCGGTTTTGAACTTTTTTTAAAGAGAAACAAAATACGGTTGAAATATGATCACAAGAACCACGTTATTTTATTTATTTATTATCAATGAACGTTAGCCTAATAGTCTGAATAATTCAGTATTATAAATGTTATGACCTCTGTAACAATAAATGGTTGCAATAAACAAATTATAATTATTTTAAATAATACTTTAGTCACAATAAAAGATTTACTATTGATTACATGTTTATAATATGGTGACAAAAGCCATATTATATTCTCTGTAACAATATATGATTGTGGTGAAAAAATGTTTAATATTTTAAACAATACCTTCGTCACGCTAAAAAAAACATTAACATTTGATGAATGGCAACAAGTTAATTTTATTTAAATAATTTGTCCTAAAATTCTTAAAACTTTTTATAGCTCTAAAAAAGATTATAGTATTTAAATTAATAATATGTTACTAACAAAAATAATATGTTTAGTTTGACTGAAAGTGAAACAAAATTTTTTGGTAATAAAAATATTTTGTCTTCTTCCTTGGCTTTCAATTCAGTAATTTGTGTCGAAGCTATGGGTTTGTTTAAAATGGCAAAGTTTTAATTATTAAATTTTCTTTTTTTGTACATAAACCAAAAACAAAAAGTAAAAACAAAAACAATAACAAAAAGGAACAAAAATATAATAAATATTGAAAAAATATCAAAACAAATGAAAATTAAAAATAATGTTTTTATACTTGAAACATAACTCTGGTTATGTTTTACAATGTTATTGTTATGTAAGACAATAATATGGTCCCAATAACAATAATATTCTTATATTCGTATAACATAAATAAAGCTGGACTTCACAATAGAATGCAATCATAGTATATTGCTCTTAGACTATGGTTGGGGTAACCATGTTAAGTGTAGCTTAAGGTGACTACGGAAAGAATTTGAACTCATATGGAGAATTTCTTAGCATTGGAACTACAAAAGTCTCGTTTTCGTTTTCTTAGTTCATTTTTTCGAGCACATTTTACAATTATTAAAAATGTGAGCCCCTAAAAAATATCAACGTTAACAATAAAGACAGACCGATTAATGTTTAATTTGGCGTCCTAAATATAAAAAGATTAATCAATTAAAATCATTACAAAATCAAATTATGTTTACAATCACAAAAAAAAAGCAAATAAATGGGAATAGAAATAGATAAAAAAAAAGGAAAATCTACAAAACTTTTTAAATAAACATTATGACAGTTAGTGGTGTACATGAACGTGTACATGTGAGTTCATAAGTGTGATTGTTGAAATTGGCTTGATGGTGAATGCATATATCTTATCACTGCATGCTTCCACACTGACACTAAAAAACAATTAAAAAAAGGCAATCAGTAAAAAGTTGAAACGCTGAAAATCCAATTATTAAAAAAAAAGAAAACAATATTGAAATGAAGAACATCAAAAAATGAAAAACACACAGATTAAAATTCAACATACACAGGCGCACACATACAAGAACTCTTGTTTTTATTCATAAAAGTGTAATAATGTTAGTTACTCGTGTAAAAATAGATCAGCAAGTGTTAAAAGCAAGTGAGGAGGGGTTAGAATACTTTGATACTATTATGAGTTCGAAACAAGGTAACAGAAATATAGAAAGAGAAACAGAAACAGAAACAGAAATCAGGATCACAAAAATCCTGTATTTGCATTAGTTTCACTTTTTTTTTGTGTGTGTGTTTAATAATATTTTTTTGATAAGCCACTGTTTCGACAGACTGTCGGACCGCATATGGTGGAGGGCACAACATAAATACATTTTTAGTTATGTTTTATTTCAACACACACATAGACACCCATTGATAACAATGAAATAGTAACAAATATTAGAAGAGGCAGAAAGCTAATAAATGAACGTAAACACAAATTTGCAAAAACTGCACAGAAACATGCATCATGATTGAATGTAATTTTTTGTTTTGCTACTAATTTTAGGACTAGGATCTATTAAACTTATTTTAATATAAATTGTTAAAATTTGAACCATTTATAAAACTCTTAATTCAGGGGCAGATGTCAGACCGACTCGATAGATCAGTCACATAATTGTAAAGTAAGTAATCTACTAAAGATACTCAAGGATAGTAGCTTTGCGACTTAGTTTATTACGGAATAGGAATAACTACCTTGTAGTTAAGTAGACCAGTGTTGATCCTAGCAGACACCTTACTTCATGGAGATCTAAATCAAAATGGTATTAGATGAGCCAAGACTCTACTCTGAAAAAGAACGCGCAAGCAAAGAAGCTGAGAGCTTAAACTCGACACCATCAAAGAACTAAAAATTCTGTGCGAACAGGCAGAAACCCTATTCCAAGGACAAATAATGCCGAAACAAAATTAATGCAAGTCAGGTTCTCAAAATGGTTATATTTAAAAAATATGAAAAGATGGTGGAAGGCAAATATCAGTAGGCAGGCTGAAATAGTGTTCAAGGAGCCTTTATACAGAAACAAGAAGAAGGTAATAAGATTATATAGACGCACACTCGAAGAAAAATCACCGGGTTGAGGTAATAACCCGTTGTACCGTGTATATAAGTTCAGTACATGGTATTTTATTTACAAAATACCATGTTGTTATGATAAGTCATAAGTCACGAACGCAACTATTTTGTGCGAACTTTAGATAAACCAACTACACGACCATACGAACGAACCCTTAAAAATTTACCGAATTCGGTTCGACCGAACGTGAGTAATAAAGTCACAACACAGTTGCAACAATTTTTTATATATAGATGTATGTATGTATGTTGTATTGTATGGTTGTAAGCAAAACATAAAAATATTTAATAATATTATAGTTGAACCCTGAAGCATATTGTTGTCTAGTATAGCAAAGACATGGTAAAGTGAAAACATAATTATGTTTAAAATGTTAACATATTATAATTAAATATCAATTAACTATAATCAACTATAGTTTGTTCGCAGCAACTTTACATTACTACAGAGAATATAATATGATTACTGTAACCATATGGTTATTGTAGCTAAGACCCTTCCTGCTACAACATCTGCATTTTAACGAAAAGCAAGATGTCGTAGAATAATCACCGTTGTCTATGACAATGTTTAGCAGAATCCATATAAGACTCTTTACAAGAGCAAAATTTAAAATTAAATGCTAATAAATATATTTTTCATTTTTAAAGTGAAAACAACATTGAATAATTACTTCCGATTGAGTTCATCTCCTTCCTCTTTTTATGAGATAAATATTTTTGTGTATTTTGTGTTAACATGTCAAATAAACATTCATGCCGAGTAATGTTAACACATTTCAACATGCATTCGGCATATTTGCAAAACATTTTTGTTTATGCAATAACAACAAAAAACAACTAAATGATCAACATTATGACCACTTGCAAACCATGAAACATAATTAAAAAAAAATATGTTGAAATAAAAAACCACAAACAAGCACACACAAGCACACACACACACCAACAACATTGTTTAGAAACACATCCTTGTTAATGATCATCAAAAAAAAGTATTAATTTGCTTTTGCAGCAAGACAGCAATGCAGCTGGTTGGTTGCATTCAAAATTACGAGCAAACAATATTGATTTTAAAAGAAAAATTTTTATAAAGATGTTAATTTAGGCCCCGACAACAGTTGTTATTTTGATGTTGTAAATTTTAAATTGTGATTATGGTTTACAACACTTATCGGTAGTTTTGTAGTTTAGTTGTCTATTTCTATTGATTGCGATTATCGTTCACAACATTTGCAAGTATGTGTTGTAATAAGTGTCAAAAATTTACAACTGATGATTACTGGTTGTCTTGCTGCCACGCCAAGTTGAAATTTAAAATGGAGAAAACTTGTAAATAAATATTTTTTTTATTGTAAATATCTATAACTGCCATTTTTTAGAAAAATTATGAACAAAAAGCAAATGGAAATTCTGGTAGAGCTGACGACGCAAAATTCTGATATTGGCCGTGACAAGCCCTCATTTTCATGTAATAAAATGCAGTTAAAGGACAAATGAGATCTACCTATTTGAAATGCGAAAAAATAACAAAGAGTACGAGTTGATTAATTCATTTTATAGAATTATATAAAATTATGTATTATTTTTTTATAGGTTTAAAAAGAAAGCTAGCTGCCAACAAAAGGAGCATTCCTTGTATTTTTTTAATTGTTTTATTTTTAAAAGTTTTCCATATGAAGAGATTTTATGGATATTGTATGCTGCAATAAAATACAACCCTGTGACATACTCAACATGTAAATGTTGTAAACCATAATCGAAACAAATATAAATGTTGTTTTTTAGCCGACATTTAAGTGTTGTGAACCATTATCGGGGCCTTAAATTTAAAAACAATATTGTACAAAATTTTATTAATTTTACTGTTGAGTGTTGCTAACACTATCACCAAATAGTGCCTAAGACCAAAAAATAATTCGCCTTTAATGGCAGAGTTGTTTCTTAATTGAAAGCTAAAAAATTTCGTTGTTTGTTAGTCAAAAACTAAAAAACCCATAAAATATGTGAATTTTTACACTAACGTATTAATGGGAAACGCCATTAAAAGGCTATATAAAAACCTAATGTAAAATAAATAAAAAATAATGTTGCCAAGTGATTCTGGCTTCATGTTGATAAATCGTAAAATATTTCTGGAAACAGTGTTTTGCAACTGTAATGTAATGTTGTACTCTGTTGTGCAACATGCACTATTTCGCTTGAAAAATTTGACAATTAGCTGCTGGTGACTATACAGCGGTTTAGAAGATAATTTTCGTTTTTATTGCATTCAAGAAAACCAAATTATTTTAACAGGAACACAACAAAATTAAATCAAAACAAAGGGCCGAAAGAAATGGCTGTCCAAAATTCAGTGCGAAAAAAGTGCTGCTTATGTTATTTCGTAGTTGAAAATAAATGTTGCCAGAAACATTTTTTTAGTTTTAAAACATGCTGCGTGAAATATTTCACAGATAAACAGAGTACTACTTCAGCAACATTATTTCTTTTTTATTTCGCAGAAATTGTTTATATGGACTTTTAACAACATTTCGAAACGATGAATCTTGACATCGGCACCATTTGCTAACGGTAGAGTTTTACAAGATAAATAAATAAAGTTGCCAAACAAAATTGAATAGAGTATTTTTTGGAACTAAGTGAAGTCGCTTGTCAATACGAAAGCCAAGTTTATTTTTAAGGCAATAAATTTTATTTATTCCCTTAAGCCAGTTTAAGTCGAAAGAAACTTTATGAAACGTTTACTTTATAATGCGATTCTTAAAGTTATAAGGTTTTAGAGATTTTATTACCGGGGCAATTCCTTTTTAAGCAGAGACAAATAATTCTACGAATAATTAATGCAAATTTCTGAAATTGGTTGAAGTGAAATTTGGAAATAGACGAAAGTGCAGTGAAATAATCTTGAAATATGTCTTAACCCGTAAGCTTAAAAATTTTTATTAGACTGAATTAAAAGGGAACAGCATAGATAATTTTTAATTAATAGAAAATATCATAAATTTTTTTGCGTACTATTGGCTGAACTCTTGCAACGAACACTATAAAAAAATCATCAACAACATTTTAGAGATCCCAAACAAGCCATTATTAAAAGGCTCAAGTAATTCTTTTTATTTTTTTTTATATTTAAAATATACTCGTATACATACGTATTTGAAACATCTGACCTTTTAATGAAACATAATTTAAGGACTCAAAATTCTTAATTAAGACTTCACGTATTTCAACGTCACTTTAAATACGACTCAAATGCCAAATGACCCTGAACACACCACTCACACAAACATGCATTTACAAAAAAGCACAGTTTGCTGTAAAAAATGAAGAACAGAATCGTTTAAACCCACAATACGACGACGTATGATTGATGCGAAAACATATTTCAACATTCCATCACTCATACGCCACGGAGTTTTTTATTTTTAGAAGGTCTTCTATTTTTTATTTTTATTTTTCAGATTTAAAGCTTAAAATTTTTTATTTGAAAATATAAGTAACTTTATTTAAATTATTATTTTTTTAATTACCCTGTTATTACTTCATTTTAAATTTAATAATTAACATTTATGCCAAAAGGTCTTTGTACCGCAATGGCAGTAATGTTGGTCATTAAAATTATATTTTACTGTCTACTATATTAAAGACTTAAATCCTCTTTTATTTATGTATATGCCATACAAAGACAAATGTTGTAACCGAGTTTAAATGGTTGTGAATAAATAATAAATTATGCGTTTTCGTGTCACTTAAATGGAATGTCTTTTATATTTACATGCATTTTTGCACAAAAGTTCCATAGCATCATGTCATTTGCTGGTTCTATTATACTACAGACACAAACAGCAATAGACACAAACATAGACTCGCATAAATACACTTTCATGCATACTGCTCACTAAAAAAAAATTAAAAAAAAAAATATAACACCGTTATAATAAAAATAAATGTTATTTGTGTTTTTATTTTCTTTTTCTTCTTTTATCCTTTCGCTTTAAGTTGTAAATAGACAGAATTCTAAAATAGAAATAACACGCATACATTTAATTTGTTTGGTTTCTTTTGCAATACCTTCTCTGTGTGCCATTTTGTTGTCTAGATATTTTTTATATATATATATTTTTTTTTTTCTCATATTGGAAAAGAAAGAAACGTATGGAAATTCTATGTTTGAAGCAGAGTTGGGAATACAAAACTAAATTAAATTCACTATAAAATTAACGGCTTACACATCGTTTCTATTAAAGAAATGAAAAAGCTGACTTCCTCTTAAGAAATAAAAATAATAATAAAACATTACACAAGATGACGCTAAATTTTATTTAAAATTTTTATGGATTGAAAAACTATTTTAATTCTCTTGTAACCTGAATACACCTTGTTTATCAATATTTATCCTTATTCTAAATAAGAAGTGAAATTTATGTTTCCATGAATTTTCATTCAACCCGAATAGAAAATTTGCATCATAAATTTCGAATAAAATATTTGTTCCGTGTTTCCTGCTGTTTGAAATAAAATAAGCTGTCAGTGTACATAGAATGTAAATAAGAAGTATAAACGCTGTAAATATTGTTATTTTGAAATTTAGAAAAATACATTTAGAAAATAATTTTTCTTTTTAAAAAAAAGTTGTAAAAATTAAGAAAAATGGGTTTAAGCTAGAATCAATTTCAATTTGTTGAAAAAATATTTTAATAAAAATTTTTAAAACAACTAAACTAAGCAACGTCCAACTGTTGGTTGGGGTTTGCAAAATGCACTTCATCACTTAGAGTTACCAGAGACAACGCAAATGAACGGTTTAATAAAAATACTGGAAAAAAATATTTTTTTTTTTTATTTAATGTAATTTATAATAAAAACTTACACTGTTAAGCTATTTCCTATACTCTGCCATAACGGCTGTAGAAATCTTAACAAACTCTTTGTTCTGCACCAAGACGAATTAATTAAAGGGTAGTAGCGATGGCGAATTCATTGATTTTCGCCGGTAGCCTAACTGTCAAACTCCATTTATAAAAATCTGTATACTATTTTTTTATGTACATAGTTTGACATTCGTGCTAACGGCGAAAATTAACGAATTCGCCTTCACTACCACCTTATAATTTATTCGCCTTGTTCTGGAACTTGTCGAGCATTCCAATTATAATTAATAAAAACTTACAAAATATGTAGAGTTCCCCAGAAAAATGTTATTATTATTATTTATTCAATTAATCAGCAGAATAAATTATTAGACTGAATATGAGAGTGAGGATTGGCAGCCATCTTAGGAAAAAGTAAAAAAAATCAAGGGAAAAACATATTCATGTTGAAGGAAATGTTTTAACGTGAAAATTTTGTTTGGGGAAATTTATTCATGCTCGAAACTTAAGAAAATGGAAAAATATTTTAAGCAAAAAATATTTATCCGAAAATTTGCATCAACATCATCGTTCATTTTAAAGAACGATGCTTTAGTGAATTAAAAGTGACTTTTTTAATATGGACACACTTAACTTTATTTAAAAGCATCTCGTGAACAATATTAAAAAGCTTCACAAGATTGCTTGCTTAACACAAACATCTACCGTTATCTAACAAAATTATATGTCTTTTATTATAAACAAAAATCGATGAAATTAGAATTTGTGAAGAAAATTGTGCAGAAATTTAGTTTCATGAGATAAATCAATAAAAATAACCAACAGGGGAAAGCAGAAGCAAAATTTTGCGAAAGTTTGTTCGATAATTATTATCTGAAGCTAATTAATTAATTTATTTTCATCTCAGAGGCTGTTTTGTTCATCAAGCGTACTGCATTTAAAGTTTGGAAATCTCATATACCATTGTCGAGCGTTAATATCCCTAATGCTGTAAACACATTCGAGACAGCAGCTACCGACCGCAAAATGTAAAAATTAGAACGCATGTGTTTATATGAGAATGATTATTTTGCCAACAGCAAGGCAACAAGGCGGCATGTTGTTGTCTGGGCGGAATTCGCTGCATTCTATTTTTATTGGCGACAATAAGCAGTTAAGTGATGTCAATACTATAAGTCATGTTAAATAATAAGTGTTTAAGATCTCTTATTATGAAAAAAGAACAATTTTTTATTTAAAGATTTATTTATTTAAAGATTTGTATATAGAAAAATTTTAACACTTTTTACATACTTGTCAATAATTACTTAAAACATATTTTTCGAAATTTGAATTTTAAAATATTTAGAGATGCCACACCGACGAATTTAAAATACTACAATTGACATGACGAAAGTATACGAAGAATAATTGTAAAAATTTCAAAGAAATGTATTAAGATGTATATAAAACTACAATTCCTTTTTGTGTGGACAACATTTAGTTAAAAATTTACTTCTGTTCTTAGTACTTATATTAATTTCAATTGTCGTATGAACCATCTATAAATATTTAACAAGATTGGTTTTAGAAGATATCATAGAACTGTTGTATTTAGTTTTTTTTATTTAAGTGGACAAGCAACCACGTGTTATTTATACTGACATTATTATTGCTTCTAAGAAATCTTCAATATAATTTCAATATACTTCAATATATATTAAATTTTAAAGACAATCCAATTCTAATAATTATAGTTAAAATATATTTTAATTTTAAAAACCGATTTGCTTCTTTAAAAACTGCTAAAGTGACATCACTGAAATACAATCAAATAATTTATTTATAATGAAGCTGCTGCCTTCAAAATAATTATGTAGCTGCGTACAAGCCGACAAATGTTGCCAGATCCATTTGCTGCCGTTTGTTCGTGTATCTTACTGTGGCGAATGTGTTTACAGCATAAAAACGTTTGACTGTGTGATGCGAAGCCCTTATGAATTTATTTATAAACAATGTTTACAGGCAAAGAAATTCATTTAGATCACAAGTCACAAGTTACATTTTTGTGATTACAGTTAATTTTTTACAATTTTGTACCATCTGCCAAAAGCCAAAATTGAAATTAAAATTGCCTATATTTCGCTACAACATCGAGTAACATCGTCAGGGCTATGATTAAGACTACAAAAATACAAAAGAAATATAAATCATCTTAATATAAAGATAAAGCACTGAGAGTAAGCTAATATTGTTTAATTTACTTATACTAATTATTGCACTGTGGGTTATATTTTGTTGCTTATTTATTAAATGTTGGTATATTTAGGCACAACTCTCTGTGTCAGCTTTAATGTTAATTCTCACCTTCGATGGAGTATTGATGTTTGTAAGTATTCTCCGTTGTTAATATTTCTGTACTCTGTAAATCTGGAGAGTGATTTAAACATGCACAATGGGCCTGTAATGCTGTTTTTTGAGTTTTTTTTTAATATTTTACTAAAATATTTAACTTGCCATTTGAAGCTTTGTCATATACTTTATTAATGATTTTCAAAACAACTAAATTCAAAGGACACGAATCCCATTCTTTATATATACATATATATATATATATATTGCCGATTTCCACAATTGCAAATATTATAGATGAGCTGTTGCTTATTTTCCAGAAAAAAAAACAAGTCGTTTTTTAATTTCGAATATTTCGAACAAACTAATTCCTTTGAAAAAATACTTTTTTAAGGAAACTAATTTCTTATTAAAATTTTAGCAAATGTTTCTATAAAAAGAAAATATTTATTTATAGAAATTATTTTTCATTTCGCACACTAAAAGGCGTCTTCAAAATTCCAAAATTTTTAGAAAAACCCTTTTAAATGAAAACATTTTTAACGCACACCTTTTTTTTAAAGTACCTTGTCAAAGAAATACTTTTTAAACAGTATTTTCTTGAAAAAGTATTCTTTTTTTTTACTATTTTTTAATTTTTCACGTAAACCAAAATCGTATTATAAATCTTATATTTTTAAATAAAGAAGTATAGTTTTCAGACGCAACTATTTTTAAAATGTAAACATTTTCTCGAAATTCTTTTCAGAAGCGCATTATCAATAGAGCAGTTATTAATTTTTTTTAATTTATCACAAAAAGCAAAAGTAGTTTATTAAGCCCTAAATTTTTCAAAGAGAAGTACTTTCTTAATATAGTACTTTTACAACCAGTACCATTTTAAGGAGAGTATTTTCTAAGAGAAAATGAATTTTGGATGGACCTGTTTAAAAAGTACCTCTTTATATAAATATTATTAAGTACTGAAGTAGCGTTTATGCATTAAAAAAAAACAAAGTCTTCTTTTAAATATTGAAACTTTTTGAAAAAAGTACCCTTGCAAAAAAGTACAGTTTTTAAAAGTGCTTTAATGAAATATTTTCTAAATGAAACTATTAAAAAAAAAGCAGTTTATTAAAAGGTACATTTTTATAGAAATATTTTTTAAAATTTTTTTCTTAAAGAGCTGGCTCTTTTTGTTAAAAAAAACATAAGACGGCTTTAAAATCTTGATTTCTTAAAAAAGTAAGTTTTTAAGAAAAACTCTTTCACAGAAAAAAAAACTTAAAAAAAAACTTCTAAACGAAAATATTTTAAAAACGTGCCTATTGAAAAAAGTATCTTTTTGTAAATTATTTTTTTAAATAAGAAACTTTTATTTATTTATTTGTTTGTTTGTTTTTTAAAAGAACGACGTCTTTTGAATTTTTTTCAACAAAAAAATATGTTTTTAAAGTACCCTTTTTATTATCAAACGTAGAAAGTACCTTTTTTTAAAAAAATATTTTTAAGAAAAAACTTTTTAACGAAAATATTTTTGAAATACACCCACATAAAAAAACTTTTTTTTAATTTTTTGTACTTTCTTAAAGAAGCAGTTTTTAAAAAAATATCTTTTTCAGAAAAAAAAACATTTAAAAATTTGCGTAAAAAAATATTTATTTTATTTAAAGTATTCAATCGAAATGTTTCAATAAGATTGACATACAGTAGTAGTATTTAAATTTGTAATGACTGAGTGTAGGGTGTTTAAGTAAATTTTGCTAAAATACATTTTAAATTTATTTAAAAGCAAAGTACTGTTTATTATAAACTGGATTTTTCTTAAAATATTTTTTATGAACTTACAATATTTAACACTTTAAACTTAAAAATAAAATAAAAAAGAATATAAAATAAAATGAAGTAAATAAAAATTGGCAAATATTTTTATAAGACTTGTATTTGTTTTATGTATTTATATTCTTCTTCTTTTTTTTTTTTTTTTTTGTTATAAAAATTGTTTTCTTAAGGAGTTTTATGTTATTGCTATTGTAGTTGTTGTTATTGTGCACTGATGTATGTAACCAATAACTAACGAATGTATGAGTGTAGGATTGTGCGTAAATGTGCGGGTATCCTTAGCAATAGTTGTTGTGACAGTTGAAAATAGAGCTGGCGATAGTTTTATGTTGTTTCATTTTAAATAAATGTATTTTTCACATGCACAAATTACTCTGCACTAGAGTGCATTAGAGCAAAAGGCTAATGGCCTAAGGATTATTTTTTTTTCTCTTTTGTTATTTATTAAACCTAACGGTTTAAATTCAAACAAATATATATTCAATATTTAAAAGTAAATAAAAAAAAAACAAGAAATAAATTGAAAATGACAAGTTTTTATATAGAAATATTTTTTTTATATATGTAAATGAGACGCTTCATTTTTTTGTAAGACAAAAATTCTTGAAGCAGAATTTACTAATCCAAAAGAAATTTTTGTATGTAAATTGTTTGAGCAGTGTAGAGTTGTATTTTTTAATTATTATTTAAGCAATAGACGAGAAACAACTGTAAAATCAAAATTTTGGAACAATCTGTAAACAGCCCGAATATAGATCGAAATCAGGTCTCTCACGGGCCAGCCTATTATTATTATTTTTATGTTGTTCAATATTTTAAAAAAGTTTGCGATGCAGCCATACACTTAAAAGTGCCTAATGGAAGGGTAGGAACGTACTTCAAAGTTGTTAATCCAAAAGATCAATACATGACATAAACAATTAAAAAACATTTTAGGCACATGGCCACCGTGGTCACTTTTTCGATTGCTGACCGTATGTCACAAATAATACAAAAATGTTGGTCAGCAAGATGTCAATTGTTGCTGGTGTGCGGCCACATGAAGTCACTAATTTATAATATTTATGATTATCTAATGAGTCCCAAAAAAAATAATAATGTTTAAGGGTTGTCAAATCGTTCAACCTTGGAGGCCAATATTCAGTTTTGTTTTTTTAAAATTAGCTTATCGCGTATTTTGCCCGGATCAATCAAAATTACCCTCGTATATTATGCAGTTGTATACAAACATTTTTCGCTACTGTTTTATATCCAAAAAAATTTTGATTCTTTTCTTTGTGTATGAGTACATTTTTTAAATGCTGCATCCAACCACACAAGGTCATACATAAGAATTTGTTTGTGTTGAAAGATTAGAATCAGAACACAAATTATCATTGTCTTTGTTTAGACATTGTTTGGCGCGTTATATTTGATGAAATTGTTGTTAAGGAATGAACATATCACAATTCGTAATGGGAGCATAAAGTTCAGAAACTATTTAAGATTAATGGAAAATTTTTGAAATCGAAATGCGTTAAAGAAACCCATTCAATATGTAGATAAGAAAGCAAGAAAGCAATTGAAAGTAACAATAATTATGACAAAAACAAAATTGGAAAATATTTGTCAAAGAAGCATTTTCGTACACATTTTTGTGCATGTGTATCGATGATTTATTAAGGTCATGACAGCAATTTCTAACAACACATACAAAATTAAGAATGACAAATAAGAAAGAAAATCGATAGTGATAAGCCGGTGGAAGTATTCCTACTCTACGAACCTTTCATGAATAGTCCAGATGATTTAAAAGTTGCTAATTTGGTCTGCATGATAGAGAGCACTCCTGTCAAACGAATAAAAAATAAAGGATTTTTTTTTTTTTGCACAAGCCTTAGGTCAAACGCTAAGAGTGTTTAGGGTGTTTTTTTAAGCCTGTTAGAACTTACCAATGAGTTAACTGTCCATGATCAATGCACTCTGGGAAATCTTTATAAATAGTTTGACGCTTAAGCAACGCTACAAAATTATCCAAATTTATTTTGAAATCCGGAATCAATTTAAGCAACTTTTACACCTAAAATTGTGTCAAGTGATGAAGCTTGTTTTAACGGCCAATTAACAGGATTTTATATGGAAATCAATTTATCGCCAAATTTTTATTTCAATAATTCCATGGTTACGATCGCCATGTAGCACATAGAGACAATCTGCTGAAACCACATCTAATTAGGATCAATGTAATACTTATTTTCAAACAAGAAATCATTGATCATGGTGCGTTAAAAATTTCCATTGAACATAATGTGAGCTATGACTTCATTTTAAGGAAATAAAATCAAATCATGCGAAGCGTGCCAACTGCACTAAAAGGTGAAGTTTTCTAGCTGTTATAAAGTCTGCTTTGGATTGCTTTCATTCCATATGCGGCATATTGTTTATTAAGAAACCTCTTTAGCCAAAAAGGAGCCACATCGCTGAACACAATTTTGCAATCAATCATCGGGTCAATTTTCAAATGCTCTAGTGCACAATAAGCGAAGAATAATGCATATGATGTTCCCAGGGCTTTAACTCTTGTAACAGCTGGATTTCATAAGGATCTAGGTGAAGATTCTTGCCCAGAGCTCTACCAGCAGTCAACGACAAACTGAGAAATTTATATCAGAACGCAGATTCCTTATTGATTGGTATAATTGCATCTTTTAGAGTGTATAAAATAAATTGGTATAAATTGCTAGCGTTGTTCAAGCGTCAGTCTACTTATGTAAGTATGCCTAAGTATACTGATAAAAAAAAGTGAAATAGTGAACACAGTATGCCAGTTGTTGTGTTGGTTAGTCCTTCAGGAGTTCTAGCACGCTTAAGAACACACGATATAAGTTTAAATTCAAATTATCTTTTTTAATTCGTTTACACAAAAGAAAAACTTGGTTGAGACAACCATAATTATGATTTTATGGTTGTAACAAAAACATAATATTGTTAAATTTCATAATATTATAGTTGTTCCCCGAACTATATTGTTGTCTAGCATAGCACTGACATAATTACGTTTAAAGTGTAAACATATTACAACTAGTGTGTTTAAATATTTTTAAACCAAAACATTTATTGTTGGATTTACCCCTCTTTAAAACGAAAATAAATAATTTTATTATTTAGATATTTTGACTAAAAATAAAAGTATGTCCTGGGTTAGAAAAATTAATTTTAAGAAGAAAATTTTAAATTACAAAATCATCGGTGACCCATATTTTCAAAGTTAGGTATCGCTAAAAAGTTTGTAAATATTTTGTGATATCTCAAACACTTTTAAGTTATTTACACTATGCAATTTTTCATAAAACTATCATGAAATTTTTGTTCGTTTGTGAAGCAGGAGGAGTAAGCATTACGGTATTGCTTAAGTTTTGAGGGGATATTACTGTTTACTTTTAGATAACGCTCAATGCTGTAACTTGAATAGAAAAAAGAGAAAAAAATGCCTCAAAAAATTGCATAGTGTAAATCTGAACTTTATTGCGGAATGGGTCAACATGAATATCGTAGAAGATCTTATCACAGTTCCTATCAAGCGCCAATAATAGCGCAAACAAATTTTTAACTTATTATGAACCAATAAGATTCCCAAGCATTAAAAATGAAAAACTAGCCCTAAAGTCTAGTTTGAGCAAGTACGCCGGAATACGTACATACCCATATACATATAACCTAACATTTTTACTACAAAAAGTTGCAAATTTAGTTTAACAATGTGAAAAAATTCGCAAAATTAATAATAAAAATTCAGCAACATTTAGCCGTTTTCTAATGGGTTGAAATTTTTTTCATACATATTTTTGTGAGGATCCTGATAATTTATTTAAAAAGCTTTTCTATGATACAGGTGTTGGCCCTTTCTATTAAATAATATTTTAAATGTTTCATATTTTTTATGAAAACTTTAGGTTTCTGTAACACTGAAAGTAAATACAGTAGTATTCCGGTATAACGATTATGCGATTTAATGATTTTGCGATTTAACGATGGCACAATTCATTACAAAAATGTTGTACTCAATATAACGATTACATGCTAAAACGGAAAAATTATTATTATTTTTGTATTGAACTACGGCTCTCTTTCTTACTCTCCGTACGCACAGAATGCTGGAGTATTTGAAAGGGGTTATTTTTGTATTTATAGAACTTAGCAACAGAGAGTGGCTTTGTTAGTGGTTTTATAATGTAGGTAAGAAAAACGCAAACAGGCAAAAAAAAAAAAAAAATACCGTAATTATTCCAGTTGTTGTATTTTAGATTTCTGTATTGTTTTTAAAACTCATTGCTATTGTTGATCAGATCTTTTCTTTTTCATTAAATTCTCTTAGTTTTTATAAATAATTGCTTTCCTATAAATTACTGTATTTCATATTTTTAATGTTTTCTATTATATTTATTTTTATAAAATATTTATAATAATAAATACATACATATAATAAAACTAAAAAAATAGCTTTACTCTGCAGTTCAACAATCAAAAATCTTCTCTGTGTAAAAATACAATATATTTTATTTTAAATAATAAAAATCATTCAATTGAGTTTTGTTCACACTTATCTTCTTTAGTCTGGGATCAGACTAGTTTTCTTGCTGCAATTTTTTTAAGTTACTTTCCCATATATATATGCTTCTATAAAGAAATATAATTGCAAAACAAACAAACAATGTTCAACTAACTTTCCTATAATTTATAATTGCAAAGTCTTGGAGTAGCAATAGAAGCTTGAAGCACTTAAAAATCAAAACCTTAAACTTTATTCATATGATATTGAATTTCAATTATTTATCATTTTATAAACTTGCTTAAGTAAAATGATTTCTAATGAAGAAAAATATATAAATAATTCATTTTTATATTGTTGTTACTTTGTACTGCTAGTTAATTTCTTCCTTAATGCATTTATCTGCTTCTTAACAATCTTTGGTTGACCAGATTTGCAAAACCATTTTTCACACTTTAGCAAACATTTTAAGTTTTTTTGTTTTGTTCTTTTTTCTTTCTTCTACTTTTATACCATTTTCGTTTTCTATTTTATCCAACAAAGGACAAATGTTGCAACAAAAATAAGTCTTAGTTATAGTGGATGGGGAAGAAGAAGAAGAAGAAAAGGAAAAAGAAGGCATGTAAGTATATAAACTTTTCCATTAAAGCTTAAAAAAGACACAAAACTTGTGGCAAACGACCAGACAACTATTTTGTATTTTGCAGCCATTATTACAACTTAAGTTTGCTTTTCTTTTACATTTTTAGTGAAAATAAAAGTTTTTTCATATAATTTTCTTCTTCCTTTTTTTTTGGCAACATAAATATGACTTTTTTGCATTATGTTCTCTGTGGTTTTAAGAAGAAAATGTTATAAAAAAAGTTTCGGAAAAAAACTAAAACTTGTGGATAAAGTGAAGACAAATGCTTTTTATGAACAAAATACTAAAATTAACGTACACTCGAACATATTTTACCACAAGTGGTTGTTTAAGTACTTTTTCTTAGTACTGAACATAAGTATTTACGAAATATAATCAGTTACTAAATATGAACATTTATTTCTTAAGTACTTTAATGCTGAGAAAGTGGAGAAGAAAAAAATCTCCAACGAGAAGCATTTTGTTGTCTTCATAAATGAATGAGCAATTGCCATTAAATGGCAAAATCTTTGTGTAGTTTTAAGTAAACACAAAAAGTACCATCTTTTGTTTCCACTTACCATTTTGTAATTGCATAGTGATGAATAGCGAGAGATAAGATGTAAGAACTGTGCATGTTTCTTAATAACTTCGGGATATTTTAACTCTCAGATGCAAGCAACAGTAAAATAAATTGAAATAAAACGAAGATTGTAAGAATATAATAAATTTATTTTTACTTTACTTTAAAGCAACATTTGTGCCATTAGGTATGAAAAAGCCAAATTTACAAATGACCGTCTTGACCTTGCTGGCAGTGCTTTCAGGTATCATTCTTTAATTATGGCAATAAATACGGCATTATTTCAAAATTTGGTTCTTTAAAGTGATTGTTCAACGGAGGCAAAAAACGTGGTTGTGATATGGTGGCAATAATCATATTATGTTGTCTTTAAATATGTTTAGTTGCGGTAAACAAATTAAAGTATTTTTCAATAAAATCTCAATCACGGTAAACATTTTTTGTTAACATATAATCATAATATGGTTGGTCACTTTGCACAAAATATAAAACATGGCTGGTTTTAACTGAAAGAAAAACGACCTACAACCAAACGTTTATGATTAATTTAAAATAATATAAAATACTTAACAATAATATACAATTATTAGTCAAAGTATGATTAAAAGCAAAAAATAATAAAAATTCATATAAAATATGCATAAATAAAAATAGTATAAAAAAACAAATTAAGTTTTTTGTGAATTTATATTTTTAAGTAATTTTTGCAATAAATCATGGAACAATCAGAAACTGCCTTCACTTACGGGACTATATTATGTTTCAAATTAACCATTTGACGCTTATATCTAAACATAATATTTTTATATTTTATTATAATATGTTTACATTTTAGATATAATTATGCTTATAATGTCATTGTTATGATAGGCTATGTTGCAGTACTATGTTTTGCTTAAAAACATATATTTTTGTTTAAAGAAGTAACACTTCAGGCATAACCTATTTAGTTATTTCTCGTAACCGTTCCACATTCTTCAGGAAAGGGATGGATGAGAGAAAAGACACATAGTGAACGGAGAGAGATATAGCCGTTTTATTAGTTATTTTACTTCGCCGGGGAATATGCTATGAAGAAGTACCAGCGCAGGAGTCTGCATGTTGTAATGTTAATTCTAAATATGTGTTTATATCATTAAACAGAAAAAGCATTTTTATTTTTTTGATTGCCGCAGGGGGTTGAACCCTGGCCATCCAGCTAAAGTGCTTACCACCTTGACTACAATAGCCTCTAAATTGTTTTGTTTAATACAACCACAATATATGTTTCTCTTAGATTGCGGTTACCTTCATCATGTTTGTTTTTTGCGTATTCGTGAACATAATATAAAGAACATAGTCCCAAAGATTGATTTAATGCAGGTGGTGAGATGAATCATTCGTACTAACTTTGGATGTAGCGCCGTCTTGCAGGAAGAACAGCTAAGATCTATCAATGTTGTTAGGTCAGACCTCAGAAAGTCGGTTACTGGCTGATCACCTCTGAATCGACATTGATGGGGCTTCTTGTGGATATCCTTTGGCCACACCACAATAAACTCTGACTGACAACCTGACTGATAACCTCTGCCTCTAACCTTTGACTGGCAGTTTAAAATTAATCTATTTATTTTATTCACCCTTATTCTGTTTGGCGTCGTCAACATCGTCGTCAATTTTGAGACAACATCAATTTAACACAACATCAATACTAATTTGGTATTCCCTAACAAACTAATGACGATGTTGACTGTTTATCGATAATATAAAAAAATAAAACACAAATACATATCTACACGCAAAGAAAAAATATGGTTGAGGTAACCATAATCTAAGAGCAACATACTATGGTTGCATTACATGGTTGCTAACAAAACATAGTATTGTTATATTTGCAACCATATTTACTTCAACTTCTTTTAAATGTTTTGGTTCCCGTTTTATTTGTTTTCATGTTTTGCATATTATTTTTGGTTATTTATTTTGTACATAATTTTTTATTTTTTTTTCACTTTTTTAACAATAAAAAACTATTTCAAATTTTAGCTACCAGAAAAATTACTAAACTGTCAAGTACTAAAACAAAATATTTTTTAGCGCAAACATTATTCTGTTGCTTTTAACCATACTTTGATTAATGATAATATATTATGGTTAAATATTTTATATTATTTTTAATAAGTTATAAAAATTTGGTTGTGGTTGAAATTTTTTTAAGATAAAACCAACCATGTTCCATTTTTGGTGCACAGTAAACATATAATCGTTAAAAAATAACAAAAAATGTTTATCGTGACTAAAGTTTTGGTGAAAACAACTATAATTGGTTCTCCGCAACCATACATTGTTACAAAGAACATAATATGGTTAGTGTGACCATATTCCAACCATGTTTTTTTTCTGCGTGTCATATTTCAATCAGTTGATTCAATTTGTTTTCTATTGTGTTAAGTAAGTGTTGTGGAAAATACAAATTTTATAAAAAAAACAGCTACAAACAATAAAATAAGCAAAACTATTACAAACAACTAAAATAAATAGTCTAAGGGCCATTATTACAACTTGCCGTTATATAAAGGTAGGATTTTGTCTACCTGATAAATAGCTTTGAATTATTAAAACTTCCAATTTTAATTGCTATTATTATCAACAATAATAATATTTAATGGATAAAAAATATTAATAAGTGAAGTTTTTATAATGCAAATCCATTTATCGGTCCGACAAAATCCTACCTTTAACTAACTGCTTTTTTTTCATTGGGATGGATTCTTTCTAATTCTCCCACTAATTTTTTAAATTAGCAGAAGTTGGTAATTTTAGCTTTTTTCATTTCTTTTTTGTTATTTTGTATATTTCTTATTTTATTATTTTAAATATTGCTGTATACTTTTTCGTGTTTTTTAAATTTTCCTTTGCTCACAACACAACTCAACATTAAAAATGGCGACGACAAACTAAACGGCAACACCAATCGTTCTTAGAAAATACCAAACATATGTAATCAGTCATCGATTCAGGACAATATTGACAACGGGAATACCGATTTACAACAAACAAAGAAAAACGACGTCGTCTTGTGTTGACGACGCCAAACAGAATATGGGTGATTATTTAATTATTTAAAAAATTTCATTTTGCGACGAATTTCCTACTCACTATAGTCGTGAACACGACAACTACACCAAAAGTTAAATAATATTTTTTTAAACAATTTCTACACCTCCGGCAAGTGAGAAAATATGCGTGATGAAAGGCACATCTTAATTAATATTTTAAAGGCATAATGTCAGTGGTAAAATATAATTTTTGCAACAATTTAAGTATGAAGTTGGGCGTGTTGTTAATTTGAGCAGTTCTATGATAACCGATGACAAATTATTACATCACTGTTAAACACAGCAGATAAAGTGTCAACAATCTATAAGCAAAATATATTGATTTAATTCAATGATTGTAGTCAAATTAGATGATCAAATGTAGTAATAATATTCATAATATGGTTGTTATTGGAAGTTCAAATTTGGAACTATATTGTTGTTCAACATCATAACATAAACACACTTATGTTTCAAGTATAAACCTATTGTAATTATCTTATTGGGAAAAAATCAAAAATCATTTTCATAAAAATTTAAATATTTGTTAATGTTTGGTAAAATAAAAATTAACAATGAACAAAAAAACTGTATGTTTAAAATAAATAAAATACAAACTTTATTTCAACTTAAATTCGTTCATTTGTATAAGTAACTAAAATTGTTTCTGTAAAAGTTAAATACTAATTATGTATTTAATATGAATTAAAAGAAAATATATTAACGTTTCCTTAAAACCATAGAAATAAACAAGCTTATTCTTGCATAAAATTACAATTCTTCAAAAATAAGTTCATTAATATTTCATTATATTTCTATTCTATTAAATTTAACTTTTCCCATCAATAAATCAAGAAAAATATATTTTAGGAAAAATAAAAAGAAAAGTTATTTTATTTATAACCGCTGTTTGATTATCAAAACACAACTTAATTATATTGATTTATATATTAATATTTACACACAGGTATATATACTCGTACGTATGTGTACAAGTGAGTTGTAATCTACAAAAGCTCTGCAGGTGACAAAATTGTTGGATGTTGAGGAAACAACTTGCAAAAAAAAAAAAAGAATCAAAATTCCCTCTTGGGAAATTAAATTTGCCTGTAATAACAGCACATGGAATTAGTTTACCTACCGTTAATGCTTTACAGTTGAAAAAATCGTACAAACGGGTATTTACTATCATTAAATAATTAAAACTCTTAAATACTATTTAATAATTTAAAGCTGGCGGCTAACTGCTGCTGTTGTTTAAATTTAAAAATTTGTTATTTTTCCCTTGTACTGCTTCTCAGAATTTGTGTAATTCTGAACTCATTAAATTGTTACTGTTTTTGTTCAAACATTAATAATTCTACTGTTTAAACAGAAACAACAACAATTAAAAAAAAAACTTAAATGTGCATTTTAAATTAGTGTGAGACTAAAAATATTAAAATTGTCCCTTCAAACAGGCCAGCAAACATTTAATTTAACCAGCTTGTATGTCAGACATGGACAAGTGAAATTTTTAAATGGTACACAAACAAAAGATTTTTAATCTATTGAAGATTTTATGGGTTTTTGGGTTGTAATGAAATTTTTAATTTAATGAAATTTTTAATTGACTTTTATATTTGATTGGAAAATAAATGCAAAACGTTGTAATTAAATAAATAATTGCATTAGTTATGTATTTAGTTAAGAAAGAACATAATAAACAATTAAGAATTAAACTAGATGACCCGTGCGAATATTTCGCAGCGTTAGTTGTCATTTTTGTAAGATAAAATGAAAATTAATGGAAATTTTAGTAACTTCAATACATTTTATTAAAAGTATAAAAATATTAGAAATTATACATGACATGATCATCGTTAACTTTTTGCCCGTACGAATCCTTAATACAAACAAAAATAAATCTTTTAATAAACGGCATTATAGTAAATAGCGGTATTGCCAGAATGGATTTTAGTACATACTGTATAATGTAGAACTGCATTACTATTAAGCGACCCTGTATTACCACACTTGAACAAAAACATATAATCACTGCATTATCATGCAGTTCTATATAAAATATAATTTTTATCAATGAAAATATTAATTTTTCAATTTCTAATTATTTTTCGTCATTAGTGTTAGAAATAAGCTTTAAAATGAGATATCATTCATTAAATTTGATGCGGTGGTATGGAAGATATTTGCAACCGACAAAAAAGGTGCTTGAGAAATAATATGTATGTGTGATAAAAAATTCATTCAATTTAATATTTTAATAAAATTTCAATATGACAATAAATAAATGATTTATTGAATTTAATCAAAGAAGGAATTTAGGCAGTTAAATGAAGAAGAGGAAATTATCTGATATAGATCGAAATTTCCACAGAAAAGTTTGCGAAATTTCGTTCCAATATAAAACCGAAATATCTTGCAGTGTCCATCCAAGAAGATACTAATTAAAAAAAACTTTATTTTGAAAATTTGTAAATAATTTTTCATATAAAGAAGAGCTGTACCGCTTCCATTCGGTTTTTCCCCTAAAACACATTAAGTAGTGCAATTATTCAATAAACTCAACGCATTGGGCATAACGCCACTTATCTGAAAGCCTCCTTAACACAATTATCACTATATACCCATAAACAACCTCTTCTATTCCTTTATTTTCTGGTTCAATAAAAATTGAGTTACCATGGACATTACACACCAACTTGATTACACTCAACGCTGTTACAAGGGTTTGCGCTAACTAATCTTGATATTCAACATGAATTGAAAAAGAGTTAAGTATTTAAAGACGTTAAAGCCTCTTACTCTGTCTAAAAGGAAACTCTTTACCCAGCTGGCATTTGAAAAATTGTTTGTCGACCGCGATGATTTTACGTTTATTTTTTAAATCGATCAGATGATCGTACAACTTAATTTATAATTTTTTTCTTTCAAATTCACTTTGACGAATCTTAAAGGAATTAATCGTCTAATACGCATTTTGACGGGCATCGAAAGATTGTTAGTAGTCAACAATAATTTTTTAATCTTCCGAACGGGACACGATTTTTTTATAGAATTCCACAATGGTAGCTTAAAATTTTTTGGTATTAGTAAGAAAAATTAATTGATTTTCACTATATAACGTAGACTTTTCTGCGAGCGTAATATTTTTTTGTAGAATTATTTATTTTAATTTTTTTTCATTCCGCTTGTTATCAATTTAAAAGATGTGTCGCGTTCATAATTAATGTAGAGAAAAACAGCTTTAATATGAAATTTATTATTACTCGGAATCATATTATTATTATTTTTTTATTTTTAAAGAGGGCAGCCATTTCAAATTTTCTGAAGTGGTAAAAGTGCTGGTAAAAGGCTTAGAAAGGGTGACCGAGATATAATTTGGCTCAAACCTAACTTAAATTTTTTATTTTTGTATTTTTTACTTCTCTTAGTCTGTTTTGTCCTTTTTTATTTTTAACCTGCTTAAAAAAAAGAAGAAAAGAACGACATCAATTTTTAAATTCAGTTTCCCATCCAAGGAAATTATATATACATATCGTATATGAAGGTATGTTCTGTTAACATATTTAGCATTTTATATTTGCACGTTCTGTTATGATTTCGTTTACTTCTTGTTGTTGTTGTTAATGTTGTGATATTGTTTGTTACATGTGGATATGGCGGCAAATTATTTCTTTTTTTTACTCTTTATTAATATACCTGTCGCCTGTAGAGCACCAGTGGTAGTAAAACAAACAACAACAAGAACTGTAATAAACGTTTTTGTTAATAGTCTGCGCGTCTATACATACATGTTAAAGCGTGGATGTTTGTGTGTCTTTTTGATACAACGATTTTGATTAAAATATTGATTGTTTTCATGATTCATTTTGTGCTGAGTTTTTATTTTATTTGGTTTTTTTTTTCATAAAAAAATTGGTATTACTTTTGATTAAGGAAACTTTATTGGATATTCGGTTATTTGAAAAATAATTGAATTTGCAAGAAAGGAATGAAAAGCATAAAATTGGCAAATTGAATAAAAAAACAGAAATAATCACAACAAAAAATTATTTTTTTTTTTATTTTTGCGAAAAGCATCTTTTTAGAGATAAATCCTGCATAAAAATTTTACCCTATTTGTACAAAGTGTTTCCTCTGGAGCTGCTTGAAATCGATTTTTATTTTTTACGAAATTTTTAATGGGACCCTAAAACTGAGACCGGCTGAAAAAAGAGCAAAAAACCACTAGATATTCTCAAAAATATTTAAAAGCCCTTAAATAGTTTTAAAAAATCTAATTTTGTGTTTTTTTAAGTATTAATTGAGAATTTCGGAATTCGGTTTGTAGCATTCTGCTGGAATTTTCTGTCACCAGTACGAGGGCTGCTCTATATATTTCTGGCCTAATAGTGAAAATGCGAATATTTATAATCAAAAATAATTTTATTGTTTTTCAAAGTATTCTCCAGCATGATTTATACACTTTTGCATGCGCTCAAACCAGTTGTCGAAGCACTTTTTCCACTCCGATTGAGACACCTCTAAAACATGGTTTTTGAACACTTCAACAGCTTCTTCTGGCGATGAAAATCGTTGACCTCGCATTTTTTTCTTGATGTACGGAAACAAGAAGAAGTCATTAGGTGCCAAGTCAGGGCTGTACGGCGGATGACCCATTAATTCGACGTTTTGGCCGGTCAAAAACGCTCTGGTTTTAGCCGATGTGTGAGAGCTCGTATTGTCATGGTGAACAATGATTCGTCTCCTCTTGTTGGTTTTTCGAATTTCTCCGATGACTTCAGGCAAACAAATTGTAGTGTACCACTCAGAAGTGACCGTCCTACGTTGCTCAAGCGGAACAGTCGCCACATGACCAGTTTTGCCGAAGAAACAGGCGACCATTTGCTTCGAAGTGCTTCTTCCACGAACAACTTTCGTTGGATTTTGCTCGTCTTTGAAGACCCACACGGTCGATTGTTGTTTCGTTTCGGGCTCATACGCATAGATCCATGATTCGTCACCTGTGTCGATCTTATAAACGTCTTTTGAAGCACCGCAATCGTACTTTTGCAAAATTTTTTTGCACCAATCGACACGAGCCTTTTTTTGAGCGACTTTCAAATTGTGCGGGTTCCAACGAGAACAAACCTTTTTTACGGCCAGGTGTTCATGCAGTATCGAATGTATGCTGGTGGAAGAAATGTCCAAGGACGTCTCTTACTCTCGGTATGTCGCATGTTGATCTTGCATTATGAGTTCACGCACGGCATCAATGTTCTCTGGCACAACAGCCGTTTTTGGACGACCTTCACGGAATTTGTCTTTGAGCGAGCTTCGGCCACGATTAAATTCATTATACCAATTTGTCACAGTGCTATAGGATGGTGCTTCATCGCCATACAAAGATTTAAGTTCATCAATGCACTCTTGTCGTGATAATCCACGTCGAAAGTTGTGAAAAATGATGATAATGGTCTGACGTACGACCAAACGTTTTGAGTACGATTATGCTTAAAAATGACCAACTTTTTAACGGAAATGTCAGATTGCACTTGGCAGCACTCAGACGCCTGCTTGAGCAGTGTTTTCTAGGGAACGAAGGAAGTAGTGTTTGTGGACATTCAATTTGAAGTTTTCTACATTGAAAGTGACAGCAAAAGCCTTTGCGAATTCTCTCTATAATGCATAGTGCGATACACATCGACCATAAATGAATGAGCTATTAATGAAAAGCGTGTTGTACGCAAAAACGTACAGATATCGGAAACGAGTTTCTTAAGCTCTTTAGAGCACATTTCATTGTAGTTTTAATAAAAAAGCAAAAAAACACAACCTACATTGCGTCGGTGTTCAAGAGACGCAATAGAGGTGGATACCTAACTATCACCTATGAGCCTCTACGCCTCTTTTCTTTACGCGGTTGAGTAACTTAAAAACAAACTTTGGAGCACCGGCCCATACATTAGAGTTGAATTATATTTTTGGCCAGATGTAGGTGGTATAAATATTAGGGAGATCAGCAGCTTGTTGCTTAAGCTAAATCGCCATATCTAAAATTATTTAATTTTAACAAAGCAGTGTTTTGCTACAAATACGACATTGGAACATATAACCCTTTACTTAACATCCTCTTATTTATTGAAATAGACTTACAGATACCGATTAATTAGAGAAAATAGATAAATTTAACATTTAAGCAATTTAGCTTAGAAGAATTACAGAATAAGGCCTCAGATAAAGTAAACTATCTTTTAGCGAGACACTTGAAAGCTTTAAGAGTCACTTTACACAATAATAACATTTTAATAAATTATTTTTAAACGCTGTCACGTTTAAAATTTATATCTTAAATTTTTTTTAATTCAAAAGTTATTTCTTTCTCATGCAAAAGTCACTGTTTTACACAAAGGTTTTTTTGATTTTTTTTCCTTTTTCAACAAAATTTTACTTTTCAACTTAAATTTATATTTCATACAATAAATATGCAACAGTAAATAAATATAAATAAAACTCATAAAAAGTCCCTTTATAAAAAAAATCCCTTTTTTACAAAAAGTTACTTTTTTAAATTTTTTATTTACTTTTTTTAACGCATTCAATTTTATCAAGTTCAATAGCCACGTGCCAATATGGTTTTGATCTTTTAAATAATCGATTATGTTTTGTATTAAAAAAAGTGTCTTTATCTAAATTTATATAATAACGACGTTTGTGTGTGTATGTGTGTGACTAAAATTGCTACTTAAATAGACCTCCTGTCCCACGCCAACTTACAAAAATGGCAAACAAAAAAGTTTTATTGAAACTTTTTTATTGAACAATTTGCCATGCGTTGCCATGGTTTGTTTATTAATTTTTTTTTTAATTTTTTATTTTATTTTCATAATGGAAAACATGAAAACTTTAGCTTCTTTTTTAATTGAAAAATTCAATAAAATAAGTTGTAACATAAAAATCCCTTATGACTAATTTTGTCTATGTAAAGGTATGGGGCTCCGATTATTGCCATGTTAGGACAAGTTTTATAGCAATTTTTAAATTATTTCTATAAGAAAAGTGTAAAAAAATTACATGAATAAATAAATATGGAATAAAGAAACATTTTTTATTTTATGAATAATCGAAATAAGCTATAAATTAAAATTAAAAATAATTAATTAATTAATTCAAAAAGTATTTATAACCAAGAAAAACAGATCAAGTTTCACAGTTGATTTTGGAATGAATAAAAAGAATCAGTTTGGTGTATCGAACACTGGTTTTTGTTAAGCAAAATGAAGCAAGCATCAAATAATAAGAGAAGACCTAAGCTGTATTAAAAAGTTCTTAAGAAGTTTCAGAACATATAAGGATGAAGTGGATTGACGAAAATGATCCGTTGACCTTCAAAAAGTTTTAGTAAAATGTTTCTGCGAGCAACGAAGAAATAAGGAATCATACAACAGGATTAAAAACTAACGGCACATTGTTCATTGAACTATCAAAAAAGAAAAACTTGTCGTTTAATGAACGATGTGAGCTTCAATAAAATATTATTGTTTGTGAAAATAAATACACACACATAAATGCTTCTAACCCATAATATGTAGGTCAAGTTATATCTATTAGTTAAGTTTTTTATTAATTCAAAATAAATTATAATACCTTAATTTATTAATTTATTTAATTCTGTACCATTTTGTGTTGCATTACTAACACTCAATTAACTTCTCTGTTTGATTTATGCGATTTTAGTTTATAGGCGAGTTAGAACGTCTAAATGCTTCTGACATGAAAAGATCGGGCAGCTTCTTTTAGTGGTTTCTTCTTGGAGGCAAAATCATTATGCAACAAGAATAACTACAAATAATTGAACACAGAATTATTGTAATGTTGTAAAGCTGTAAAGATGGTTGGTTTCAGTGATGTAAAATAGTCAAGTCTGCTTTTGTAACATTATAGTCGTAGCTGTGAAATCGTTTATTTGTAAAATAAATTAGCCATATCGAAAGCCACTAGATTTTAAGAACGATTTTTAATATTTCTAATATAAAAACAAATAAAAATTAAGATCGTAATGGTACAAAACAACTTGAGAAAATTATTTAAATTTTTATCAATATAGATAAACATATTCCTACAAAAACGATGCATCCATTTAGCATGTAGAATCAATCGATTTTTCATCGTCTAACTTAGAGCAACTGTTCGAAAAACCAATTAGCCACCAACCGTAAATGAACAAAGCGAGAACTTATAAGGTGGGCACTAAGATCAACAACTGTTTTTAAAATAGATATTCTGTAAAAGTGATTTGTTGATAATATTGCCTGAAACAAAGCCGACTTGAAGCGATTGATGAAATTTAGCAACGTCCCTTAGCCTTATAAGACTTCCTTGGGTATTAGATCTGTGTTAAATGACCGTTGCAGAGGGTTTGGAATTTTACCAATTTAAAATATCTTTTGGTAGCTTCCAAATAATTTAAGGTCTCTAGGTAAAAGCATTTTTTAAGTACACGATAGTACATGATAGACTCACTTTTCATGTTCAGGTAGCCAAAAATTTAATACAAAAATACAAAATGCTTTTTGCTTTGAAATAATATTTGGTTCAACCCATTTTTGATTTTTTAATGACGGTGGACTTATTTTGTTCGATACAAATATACGAATTGATGAAATTAATTTGTAGCTGAACGTAGAAAATTATTAAAATTTTTTATTAAAATATGGGAACGATCCTCACCAAATTAATCACCCTTATTTTGTTTGCCGACGTCAACACAAAACAACGTCGTTTTTCTTCGTTTGTTGTAAATCGGTATTTCCGTTGTCAATATTGTCATTAATCGATGACTGTCGCCATATGTTTGGTATTTTCTAAGAACGATTGATGTTGATGTTGCCGTTTAGTTTGTCGTCGACATTTTTGATGTTGAGTTGTGTTATGAGCAAAGGAAAATTTTAAAAACATGAAAAAGTATACAGCAATATTTAAAATAACAAAATAAGAAATATACAAAATAACAAAAAAGAAATGGAAAAAGCTAAAATTACCAACTTCTGCTAATTTAAAAAATTAGGGGAAGAGTTAGAAAGAATCCATCCCAATGAAAAAAAGCAGTTAGTTAAAGGTAGGATTTTGTTGGACCGATAAATGGATTTGCATTATAAAAACTTCACTTATTAATATTTTTTTATACTTTTAATATTATTATTGTTAATAATAATAGCAATAAAAATTGGAAGCTTTAATAATACAAAGCTATTTATCAGGCAGACAAAGTCCTACCCTTAACTACCGACAAGTTGTAATATCGCCCTTAGACTATTTATTTTAATTGTTTGTAATAGTTTTGCTTATTTTATTGTTTGTAGGTATTTTATTTATTTACAAAATTTAAATTTTCCACAACACTTAACACAATACAATAGAAAACAAATTGAATCAACTGACTCAAATATTAGATATGAGTGTTTTATTTTTTTATATTATCGATAAAAAGTCAACGTCGTCATTAGTTTGTTAGGGAATACCAAATTAGTATTGATGTTCTGTTAAGTTGATGTTGGCTCAAAATTGACGACGATGTTGACGACGCCAAACAGAATAAGGGTGATTATTCGAACTTTGCAAGTATTCGGAAAAATACAAAATAATTTTAGAATATTTTTTTTTCAATCAGGATTTGAACCGTGGTATAATTTTAGAATATTTTTTAAATAGTTTATTTTGTTTCTGTAATCTTTCAAAAATTTAAAAGATATCACATGCTTAGATTTTATTTAGTATTTAAAAAATCGTTTTAAATAAGATTATTAAATCATCCATTGCAGCTAAAATAAAGATTATAACAAATTTATTTTCTGTCTTGCCCCGAGAGATTAAATTATAGCAAGAGATATTAAATATAAACTTTAAAAATAAAACGTTAATCAAATTAAAAAAATTATTACTATTAAATAGTGCATTAATGTTAAAGAAACAAAATTATTATAAAAATTTAATAAATTATTGTATTAATATTTTACTACTCCTTTGTGCAGCATCATCAAGAAATAACAATTGTAAATTTCTGACAATGCAAAACAAAAGAGTAGTGAAATATTGATAAAATACAAAAAAAAAGCTTAAATAAATTAATTGTTATAATTATTAAAAAATTGAAATAAACTATTAAACCAGAATTATGTTGAATGCAGTTATAAATTTTAATTATTTTGCATTCAATGTTGACAATTTATTTAAAATGTTAAAAAAGAACTATTTGAATATTATAAAAACTCAAGAAAAAAAGCAACAACATAAAATTTAAATAAAATATTTAATTGCAGTAAACGCACTTCAAACTTTAAAAACTATATAAAAGTAATAATTTGTTTAAGTTTAGTTGTGAGGTCAGTGAATGTGCTTGTATGTTTCCCTTTTACATTAAAGTTAAAAACAATAAATAAATGTACGTAAAAATTTAAATGTTTATGTGTATGTATAACATAACATGTAATTATAAAATTATAAGAAACTTAAATTTATTATAATCTTTTACAAAAAACACTGGACAGCATGACATTCTTTCCTTTTATACATAATTAATTAAATTTTTTTTTCACTTAAAGCATGAAATTTGTCCAATTTGATATTAACCAATTCTTTAAAAAATTTTCTTTTTCAATAATATCATCTTTATTTATTCTTTAAGAAATTAAGAATTAACAAAATTATTTTAAATACAAAACTAGCAAGAAAAAAACAAAAATCACGGGTAATGGGTTAAGAAATAGACAGGTAGCTGGATTAAGGATATTATAAGCATATGTAGCACGAAGAGACTTAAAATTAAAAATTTAGTGGAAACGAAGCAGTTTACATTAAAACCATTGAAGAAACTGAACCCTCAAGGCACGCTTCAGGAAATTAACTGACAGAAACAGGGTATTAAACGAGAGGAATAAAAGGTAGAACATACTTTAAATAGGAAACTACTGCTCCTTTAACTACTGCTCATTTTAAATCGCTATTTAATTGAGACAAAGTCACCATTTTTTTAGGGAAATAAACGAAATTGGTAGGAGAATGTTAGAATTTGATAAAAATTAGTGTGTTTAATTGGTTCTAATCACACAGTGCTCTTGCATTTTACTTGAATATATGGGAATATACACATTCATTTTTTTTTCTTCTAAAATAAAACTTGTATTTAATAGTTATTTTAATGGCGTGTTTAGAGTGTGTTTTATTAAAATATATTTTTAGGTTACCAGCAAATATAATGACTTTTTTTTTACAATTCTTTCATTATTTTGTTTTTGTTTATATTTTTCTTTCTGTAACAACTATAATAGATTCTCACTATAGAAAAGTATTTGTGCCACTTTTTTATTTTTTTTTCTTATGTATATGCATGTGCAATATATATATACAACAATATGTGTCAGAACATTCATTAAAATATTTCCTTCTATTTTTTATTATACTCTACATGAGTATTTCCTTCACAAGTATTTGTTCCTTTAACATTCGTTACATTATGTTCGCACAAAAACAATTACATGTTCACAGAAATGTTGATTTCAAGAAACATAAAAATAGAAAAATGTGAAACTCATTTTCTTGTATTTGTTTGAAATGCAATTTTGTTGTTTTGTTTATTTAGATTTTGAAAAAAGATTTTACTTGAGAGGAATTTATGCAGCGTAAACCAATACGAAAGTAGTTTTTTTTTATTAAATTCGGAAGTAAAACAATAGAATGATATCTAGTTTCTAACAAAGGCCACCAGCTGGCATTACTACTTACAACTGACTGTCCATTTATACAAATTTGTTTTAATTTTTGAATTGTTAAGTGCTGAAAGATTGTTGCCGATGACTTGAACTCAGTCTGTTCGATTATTTACACTAAATATTAGTTACATTTTACAAATTGAACTGAGAATTAAAAAAATTATTTCTAATTCATATTTGGCTAAGAACTGAATTTTGAAAAGTATTAAAGAAAAACTTTTTATCATAAATAAAATAATTTCTCAAGTTTTTATAAATCATTCTTATTTCGCTTGGTTTGTCTGTTTTTAAACTATTTAATAAACTTAAAATTTCACTCATTATTGGCTTGAAATCAAGTCTTAATCTTATATAGTAAGTAACAGTTATGTTCCCATGACATATTAATTTTCTAGAAGTAAAAATTTGTATCATAAATTTCCCATTAAATATTTGTACCCTTCATTGAAGGCTATCAGTTCACATTGAATGCAAATAAGGAAGAGTAAATTCTGTAACAATCATTAAATTAAATTTAAAAACAAGTGAGAGTGATATATTCAGCTGTGCCGAATCTTATATTTTTTTAGAAATTTTTTAAATTGTTATTATTAGTGTTTAGTTTTTTTCTGTTTTGGATGATATTTTCAATTTTTTATTGCAACTAAAATTTTTTGGAAAAATTAACATTTTTGGTGAAGTTTTCGTAAAAAGAAATATTTTGACGATATTTCAAAAGTTTAGAAGAATTTAAAGTTTTAACTAATCTAAATTTTTTTTTTTATTTCCGGTTATTAATGCAATTTGTCCAATTTTTTATTGCAAAAACAATTTTTTTTCTGCAAATTTTTATTTTTTAGTGAAATGTTGGTGAAAATGTAATATTTTGGTTAAAATGTTGGTTAAGATGTTTTTATCTGAAATTTCGGTTTTCAATACAACAAACTAAAAACAACAAGAAGGAAAAATTAAATATATCTCCACGATTTATGAACCGCTCTTTCTAAGCTATGTCTGAGAGAGTGGTGGTCGTAAGATTTCGGTCGCTCATCTGGGAACATAATAAAATTAATATTAACCCTATTATGGACACACGACGAGACACATGGGCATCTACTCCCCTATTTACAAGGATCAAGAATATATACACTTTATGCGATCGAAAAAATTACAAACGGAATGGCAAACTTATATCTCCTTTACACTTGTGGTGTAGGGTAAAATAAATAAATAAAAATTTGAGAAACCAAAAAAAATTCACTCTTTATTAGGAGATGTTCTCTATAAGTAAACGCATTTAACACATTAGAGTGAGTCTTAAAAAAATATCTCCTTTTTTTAATTAAATTATAATTTTCATAGCGAAATAACACAGGTGGTCTCGATGGCGAATTTATTAATTTTCTCCGTAAACGCAAAATTTCCAACACCATGTAACTGCCATCCCTAAATTAGCGCGTAAGACGCAAAGCAATGTAATTCATAGCTTTCGCGCTGGAATGTCATCCCTAAATAACAGCGTCAACTTTGTGCCTTTAACAGTAATGTTAACTCATTTTATTTTATAAAACCCGCTGTATAAAAATAAAAAAAGAGATAAAACCGCTAGTTTGCCTTAAAAATAACTAAATTGTCATTACTTTTCAGCCATAACAAAACAAACCAACAAGCAGGCAACTTCAATTCCTAACGCACTGTCAAAATTGTATTTTCCAATTGCTAAGCGTTCACGCCGTGCTATTTAGGGATGCTTTATACATTTTGTATGAACATGAGAAATTTAGCCAGTTATCTTGCGCTTTACGCGCTAATTTAGGGATGGCACTCATAGAAATTATACATACTTTTTATGTATGGAGTTTGACATTTAGCGTTTACGGCGATATTAATGAATTCGGCATCGAGACCACCTCTATTATTTCGTCATTATATTTTTAATTAAAAACCACACTTTGTTATTTTATTATATTTAGTTATAACATGTGAAGAAATCTTCACAAATTTACAGGATCTTTGTTGTTGTTTTTTTGCACTTTGTTGATTATAATGTCACTCTGTAGTAACTGATCTTGAATTAAAAAAAAATATGTTAATTTAAATTTTAAACTTCTAATTAAAACTTATAAAAGTTTACAGTCGACAATAAAATTAATGGAAAAAATTAAAAAATTTCGGAAGACAAATAGATTCATGACAAGGAAAATTAAATAGGAAAATTAATTATTCAAACCTAAGGGAAAGGAAAAATATTTAATGCGAAAAATAATCACCATAGGGGTAAATGTTTGCTGGGATTTTTGTCTCATAAGTCTTAAAAGGAAGATTAACACAACGGATATAATAAAAAAATATTCTGGCAAAAAAACTCCCTTGATTTGTCTTATAAAAATTAAAGAAAAATGGAAGTGGGTTGTTTTTTTAAATAAAGTTAAATTAAGGAAAGAGGTTTTATTAAAGAAGTAAACCTTCAAATATGTATATAAATGTATGTATAAATGTATGTATGCGTGCGTATGTATGCAATTAAATAAGTATCTACACATATAAGTTTTGTTTATTTATTTACAAACAAAAAAAAAACAACAATCTGTTAAAATAAAACTATATATAACTACAACCATCACAAGGCAACAACTTAAACAGCAAAAGGTATTAAACAAAGGAAACACAAAAGGGAACTAGAAAATAATAACAACAACAACAAGAAGAAGAAAAGTATCATTAAAACTAAAATACTTTTATTGTAGTTAACGAACGTAAGAATTACAAGAGAGAAAAGATAAATAAAGATTCTAAGCAAATATGTATGTATGTATGAATGTATGTATGTGAAAAAGTACTCAAAGGGATTCTGCTTATTAACTATTTCTTTTTATGCCCTACACTATGAGTAGCAAGCTTGCCATCTCTTTTGTAGTTTTTACATTTTTATGTGTAGAAAAGGTTTTTTTTATTTTTTGGCATCAATAAAAAAAACACATCAAATTAAGATTTGGATAAAGTCCTTTGTGCCTTTGATTTTATTTTCGCTTTTAATTATAAAAAAGAAATATTATTCCAATGACCTCCACCCCGGGGATTCTTATACGCGCGAAATCTATTGAGAAGGTTGCTCCATTTAACGAACATCTTTGAGTCACATCAAAAAAAAAACAAGATTAATTGGCTGCATTACCAAAATCAGAAATTACATGTCCCAAAAATAAAACATTCTTTGACTTTATCCTGTTAATTTAAATCCTTAAAGTAACAGATAATGCTGTTCTTGTTCAAGAAAATTTTGGATTGTGTCTTTGATAATTAGAGCTGAATAAGTAAATACCTTCCGCAATTGACAAGTGTGTTATGGGCATGTGTTTCTGCTTGTTGGCTCAACAGAATGTTATAAGTTCAAATCCCAACAGATTTTTGAGCAAAAAGAAAAAAGAATTGTCGTTTAGTAAACGGCAGTTTAAACTTTATCGAAGTCTCAATTTGCCACTTGCATTTTTAAACATTGGGTGAAATGATTAAGGCACCTGTGTATAATACAATCACCCTTATTCTGTTTGGCGTCGTCAACATCGTCGTCAATTTTGAGACAATATCAACTTAATACACCATCAATACTAATTTGGTATTTCCTAACAAACTAATGACGAAATTAACTGTTTATCGATAATATAAAAAAAACACACATATCGAATATTTCAGTCAGTTGATTCAATTTGTTTTCTTTTGTGTTAAGTGTTGCGGAAAATTTAAATTTTGTAAAAAATTAAAATATCTATAAACACTAAAATACTCGTAAGCAAAACTATTACAAATAATTAAAAAAATAGTCTAAGGGCCATTATTACAACTTGTCGTTAGTTAAAGGTAGGATTTTGTCTGCCTGATAAACAGCGTTGTATTATTAAAACTTCCAATTTTTATCGCTATTATTAATAATAACAATAATAATATTTAATTGATAAAATAATATTAATAAGTGAAGTTTTTATAATGCAAATCCATTTATTGGTCCGACAAAATCCTGCCTTTAACTAACTACCTTTTTTCACTGGGATGGATTCTTTCTAACTCTGCCACTAATTTTTCAAATAGGCAGAACTTGGTAATTTTAGTTTTTTCCATTTATTTTTTGTTATTTTGTATATTTCTTATTTTGTTATTTTAAATATTGCTGTATACTTTTTCATGTTTTTAATATTTTCCTTTGCTCACAACACAACTCAACATCAAAAATGGCGACGACAAACTAAACGGCAACATCAACATCAATCGTTCTTAGAAAATACTAAACATATGGCGACAGTCATCGATTAATGACAATATTGACAACGGGAATACCGATTTACAAGAAACGAAGAAAAACGACGTCGTTTTGTGTTGACGTCGCCAAACAGAATATGGGTGAATATCTCGACGGAGCTTGAGTTTATTGTGTGATATGTGTGAGTGAATGTGTGAGTTTCTGCTTGCTGGCTAGACAAAATGTTATAAGTTCAAATCCCAACGGAATCTTGAGTAAAAAGAAAAATAATTGTTGTTTAATAACAACGGTAGACGAGTTTTTTAAAGGCTTGTAAATGATAAACAGCAGTTTAAACTTTATCGAGGTCTCAATTTGTTTTGTTCCCACAATATAAGATTTATCGGATGAAATTATTAAGGCCCCTGTGAATAAAACAATCGTGGTCATATCTCTACGGAGCTTCAGTTGATAACAGGGAAAAGTACAACATCAACAGTGTGTGGCAGTCACGACTGAGTTGTTTGAAAATCTCGGTCTCAGCGAAGCCACAAAGTTATTCGAGACTAGCAAGAATCACAGCATAATGCCTGATAAGCAAGAGATTGAGACTGTATTCAATTTAGCCAGAACCTGGTTGTATTTTATAGTCTTGCTCTTTTCAGACACACACCAGTCTTCTTAGTGGTGAAGGCCTTATCTAACATTTTTAACAACAAGATTAGTCGTTAGCTTTGTTGCAGATATGTCAAAGTTTTATACAGCACCTTTCCCTTGTAATTCGTCCATGTTGTGAGAAACAAGCGTTTTCAAATTGCAAAATTCTGAACTTATTTAAACAGACCCTCTAAGATTTTCGCCTTAAATTTCATTTGTAACCAATTAGACAGCTATTTTGCATTTGTTAGTCGTAATCGCAAATTTTAAGAGATAACTGCTTGTCGAAACATGGGACACTCCCTGCTTATACCAGCCTGTCAATAAAACCGATTTCGCCTACTTTTTCAAGAGTCTCTCATGCTTCTTAAAAGTCTTCGAAATTCTACTTTATTTATTTACTCTGGTAACCAGTTTAAAAAGGCGACAAGGGTTTCGACAAAAAGTTTCGTCACAAACAAATAAATTCTTATTTCTTTATTTAATCTGATTCTTTACAATTTTTTTATTTGATTGGTTTCTCTTTATTTTTTGTTCAGACAGGATTAAATGCTTTTAATGTGACTCATTGTATAAACGAAAAAGTGATTTTGTATTTTTGTTGTTGCTTTCAGCGGAAGGAAAGGAAAGTTCTTTTTTTTGCATTTGCTTTATTATTGTTATTGTTTTAAGTGCCCCTTTCTCGTTCGTAGTTTACTATTTTTTATTTTTTTTTTTTTTTGTTTTATTTTGCTATTGCAAAAACATGTCCAAGTGCTTAAAATTCCGTTTCGACACTTTTATTAGCTCTTTGAAAATATGTTGCCTTTCAAACAACAACAATAAAATGTTGTAAAAATGTATAAACAAGACGCAAAACAAAAACAAAAAAAGAATTAAGGATAATCGCGCAAAAAAAACGAAGAAAAAAGTAAATACTCAAAGTACTACGGGTTTTACTAAAATCACACATCCACACACACACACATATGCATTTTTTTACCCAACAAACACAAACGCTTGAATTGTGAATGTTTGTTTTGATATTAAGAGAAATTCGTTTACCGTCGACTGGCAAATAAAAGGGTTTCTTTTGCTATAGCTAAGTCTTAGAATTACAATCTATAACATCCTATACGGAAACTGGATATCTCTCGACCAAAACCAATGAAGCCTTGTTTGTGTGGACATCTTTTCGCCATTACTAGAAATTTTTATTGAAATAGAAATGGAAGCCTTTCAGGAGAATGTAGAGTTAGCCTTTGAAGGAACTGCAGTTTAATCCAACCGAAAACAGATGGAAAAGAATACAAAGAAGTAGATGAGCGGGTTAATCTCTAAAGGAAATACTGATCCAATAGCCTCTTTTCAGAATGTTGGGCCAGAAAAATGAATAGATAAAATTCTTTAGTTGCAGGTGATAGATATTTCGAGATCGATACTTGGAACTATGCCGGAAAGAGGCTAAGATGGCTGAGCACATATTGTGTAGCTGTCCAGCTCAGGACAGCATTAGGCTAAAGAGCACGAAATACATTTAATGTGAATGCTATAGAGAATACTAGCTTTGAAGAAATGTAAGATATTACGAGAGGCTCTGTGATGAGAATAAAGTGTGAAAGTTATCAGTCTAGAGTGCGTAACTACAGCATTCCACAGAAGCGGTTAGTGACAGCAGGAGACTCAATAAAAGAAGGATTATCGAAAATAGTCTACAATGTAAGTTGCCTGCTTCAGTATCTTTTCCATAAAATAGTTAAGTAATCTTGTAAAAAAAACCGACTTCAAAAGAGATTTCAGCTATCCCCTATAACGATTTTAGTTATATTTCCTATTGGGCCCTCCTTTAATTTCCAAATCCTAATTTTATTCCTCTTGGTTTAGCGGACTTAGAAAATTTTTGTCTAATTTTTAAGTGTTTGTATATAAAAGTTCAACCGATAGGGCCATATACGTTAAATAACATTAATTATGGGAACACCCTTTAATTTCTAAATTTAAATTGTAAACTTTTTTATAGTGGACTTAGCAATACAGGTTTCTTGTAAAATTCAGCGATCTGGCTATAACGGTTCAAAAGTTTACATTAACTATTGGGACACCCTTTAATTTTCAAATTTTAATTTTATAGCGGATAAAGCAATACAGGTTCCTTGTAAGTTTTAGCCGTCTATTTATAATGGTTCAAAAGTTTGGCCACATAAATCAGATACGTCAACTATTGGGACACCCTTTAATTGCCAAATTCTAATTTTATACTTGTTATAGCAGACTAAGCAATACAAATTCTTTGTAAATTTTAACCGTCTGTCTACAACTGTTCAATAGTATGGCCATATGCAGCAAATTAAATGAATTATTGGGACACCCTTTAATTTATAATTTTGAATATTCATACTTAGTATTGTAACGCTCATACTAATCGACATTCTCTCCAATTTTTAAGCGTCTGTCTATAACGGTTCAAATGATATGACCACATAAGTCAATTTACGTCACCTGTAGGGCACCCTTTAGTTTTTAAGTTTATTTTTCTATTACTTTGTTCTGTTGGTTCATATTCATAATACACTTAAAAAACATGTATGTTGTATAGGAAAACCCTTTAATTTTTAATATTATCAACTTTTTTTAAGCATAACCTTTCAAATAAAGAAAAAATGTTCAAACTCGGTACAGGAATGACTGAGTTCTGCAGTCACAAACATTAAAAAAAGCAACTTTCAGACGAATTTGTAACCTCCTTCTTTTTTGAAGTCGGTTAAAAAGTCAACGTCAATTTTAAAATAAAATAAGAAATTAGTAAAAAAAAAAATGGTGGTCAATTGGAATAAGTTATTAAATTCTTTTTAAATTTCAGATAAACTTTTCTTGAAAAGAAAGCTTTTTTTCACAAGTTATTAAAAATATAACAAAAAAAGTAGTTATTTCAATTTTAAGATCTAACAAAAGTGTTTGGTGGGAATTTTCAACGTATGGGGGTAAACGTACCCAGCAAACACAAGTTTATCGTTCGAAATAACATGTTTTTATTTATTTAAGTTGAATGCCATTATCAGAAAGTTTCCAAAGCCAGCCAGGGCTTGACGATTAGTATTTAAATTCATTTAATAAAATGCTTAAGAAAGTTTTCAACTCATTTCTCATTTTAACTCAAGCTTTTCTTGACTAAAGGCATAGCAACCAATTTCAATAAGATTGTCCCAAAATTAGCTTTGATTAAAATATATATTTAAAATTTAGAAGAAAATTCTTTTTATCCAACAACCATTACGAAAATAATTTCAGAACAACGTGTGAAAACAAAAACATTCCAACATTTATTCAAAATTAAGTATTTTGTAAAGAAAGCTATTGTTCTCAAATTATTTTGAAATCAGTTTAAGAAAAAAAACTATTTGAAATAAAAATATATTTTATAAATTTCTCTAAACTCTAAGACTAAACTTGCATGTTTGCTGGGACACGCTCAATGTAAAATGGTTGTTACTTAAAACTCACACACACTCAACATCACACATGCATTTTTAAAATAGCAAATTCACCGAAAACAGTAATAAAAACAACAAACGAAAAACAAAACAAAATGGTTGTTTAAATAACAAAAGGGGTTATTGACTTCCTGCAATGAAATGAGTCAGGATATGAAAAAGGAAACTTTAAGAGTCACGCAAATAAACTGTTATTAGAGTTTTTCATTCTGTTTTGTATTTTTCTGAAATGTGTTTTCAAACTCTTATTTTTAAAAGGAAAGAAAAAAAAATTCAACAGATATTTTAATGAAAGGCTTAAAAATCAGGTTGAATTACAGCAACAAAAAGTAGGGTGAATGGAATTTATTTGTTACTCAAATTAATTAAGGAAGAAGAAAATTAAAATTATATGTGTTTCTTTTTAAAGAATTTAAAAAACTTAAGTTTATTAAATTTTATTGTATGTTTTTTCCAAAATTATTGAAAATTTAACTCTTACGGCAGTTTATCGGAAAAGCCTTACCCGTAGTTTCAGAATTTTTCACACTAAATGAGAGTTAAAAAAACTTGAGAATTTATCTGCATTTTTATATTTGTATTCGCAGAACTTATTTATTTATGAATGAATATTATTTTTTTAATTGGAAAGTGTTGCTTACAGTTGTGTCTATTTTTTTAGAAAAAGTTCATGGCATTAAAAATTAAAGGGTGTTACTACACAGCACACATAGTTTTTACATATATAATAAATTTCTATAAATAATATTAATAACAATGCAAAATATGTATCTCTTTTACATTCTACTATTTTCACAAGAAAACGCATTTTTGTCTTTGCTTTATTGTTTGGACAAAAATCTTTAGTTTATTTAAAATGTTTGTCAGAATTTTCCTGAAGAGTTATGTAAGCGGTAACGAAATGGCCATCGAGACGCGCTTTGACCCTCAATAATCAATATCGGTAATTAATTTAAACGGGGTAATTAAATAAAAAATAGCACGAAGTTTTTTGTAAAAATTTAATTTTAATATTCCCGTTTAATTAAATATGAAAACGTTAAAAAAAAGTTTTTTTAATAAGATTTAATTTTATAAATATTTTTTTTTAATAAGTACTTTTTGAAACACAAATTACAAAAAATTACTTTTTTCGAATTATCCTCTTTAAAAGTCTTATTTTGTAAATCAGTAGATTTCTCAAATAAAAACATTTTCCAAAAAAGGTTGCTTTTCAAAAAGTACAATACAAAATGGTACCTTTTGCAAAAAAATTAATTTTGAAGTACATGACGTAAAGATTTTCCAAAAAAAAAAACATTTTATAAAGTGTTAGAAATAAATTAAACAAAAAATTTTTTAGAAACAATAAGACATATGTATATAGTTTTGATATATGTCTAATTTGTAGTAAATCAGTATCAGAACTTTTTTTAGTGATTGGAATTAAACAATTTGAACTTTTTTTCAAATTATGATTTTTGGCGGTATAATATTTAATTTACTTTTGATTTTTAAAAGACTTTTTCTCAGTTACGCACATGCGTATTATTTATATGAACGTAAATTATATAAATTATACGTCAAATTTTGGTTTCCTCAAAGAATGTCTAATAAGTATTTCATAACATAAGAAAACACCAAAAATATAAACGCTAAATACAGCAATAACAACAAATGAATACTAAGAATGTTGGCAAACAAAGCAAAAAAGTAATTAAAATTATCAAATATATATTGTTTTAATATTCCTTTGTACTCATTATTTTATTTTTTATTTTATTTATTTTTCTTTAATTTTTATTCTTTAAAAACAAATCAGAAGTAAACAACGAAAAACAAACAAACAATAATAAAACAAAACAAAAAAAGAGCAATAGAATTGTAAAAAATATCCTTTCTTTTGTTTAAATAGTTTTTCAACTTTACGTTAGGAAAACTCAAAAGCATAAAGTTTCTCTTTGTAGTAGCACTTTAAGCAAAGATAACGGAACTACTGCTCACTCCATCTTTTATACAATATTACACACATACCAACAAGTACTTTGACTCATCGTACTCATAATACTTTTTTTTGTTATTCTCACTCTTATTGGAGCGAACTTTTATAAACAACAACAAGTACAACAGGAATTGTATTAAAAACAACAGTAAAATGCAATTTTTATGGTTTTACACCTTTAAGTGTTTAGTTGTTCAGAGAGTAAATAGAATGAAAAACACAAAAACTTAACAGAAAAATACACAGCAACACACTGACTCATAAATACATATAAAAAACAATGCAGTTAGTTAAACACAATGAGAGCATAATTTCATTTGTTAGGGGTATAAGTAATTTTCTTTGCATTAGCGTAACAATTAAAACTAGATATGAAAAGTGCAGTAACGTAGTAACTTTTCAGTAAGTTTCAAGACTAAAATTAACATTCTTGTTCAAATCAACTATAAAAGTATTTACATGATTTATTACTGTTAATTTTTATAGAAGAAATTTTATTGTAACAAAATAAAAGTTAATTTTATTATTAGTATTTGTTCCTTTTGACTCAACCCATTTTTAAACTAATTGAAAACTTGCTTAAATTTGGTATGAGACAAACGCGACCCTTCATTAACTCCTTTTTTTCCTTGCTAAAATAATTTTAACATGATGCAAATTTTCTTTAATAAAAATAAGAAAATTAAGAAAATAAATTTTTTATTTTAACAAAATTAGAAACAAAACATTCGTGAACTCGAGTTTGACTAAAATTTTTGTTTTTTGTAAATCAAACTTAACGTATTTAATTTTTTTTATAAAATGTATTGCATTTTCTGTGCTACAACACATTCTTTTTATACCCTTCACCACAAAAAGTTGAAAAAGGGTATATATATATGAATATAAGTTTTTCATTCCGAGCGTAAATTCTACAATATCCATTTCGAACCCCATACAGTATATATATTCTGACTTCTTATTCATAGCGATGTTGATTGAACGATATAAAAAATAAATATGCCAATCGATCGGATATAGTGTCGTAAGAGGTGCTTTTGAAAATTAGCATGATCGATCCACGTCCTTCGAGGCAATAGGCAAAACACCACGCCTACTTTTAAATTTTTGATGTCTTTTGGAACAGTAAAGTAATTCCATTTAAAAAAATAAATACATGGGGTGATAGAGAATCAAAAAATAAGAAAAACACATCAAGTGAAGGAATTGGCGCTCGCCCATATTTTCCGAGTTACGGGGCTCTGAAATTTTAAAATTTTTTAAAATATCAATATGGGTATCATTTTAAAGCTTTTGAAGAGATCTTTAAGGAAATACTACAAAATTTTTATTATGCTTAACACATTAGCAGCCGAAGTCATTTTTATGTAAAATTATATCAATGCAGTACCAAAATTTTATTTAATTTCTTAACTCTCTGTCACCCCAATATTTGCTTTTTGAGTGGAGTAACTTCACTAAACTAGATTCACTTAGATGGTGAAGGGTATATAAGCTTCGGCATAGCCGAATATAGCACTTTTACTTGTTTAGCTTTGTATCAGCTGGCTGAGTTTGTTTTCGCCTAATAATATATTTGCTACTTAATTCTAGGTTAAAAAAATCATATTGAAAATTATTTATTTATTAGTTTAATAATGATTATTTGACCCTTTTTTATTAAATTATTTTCTATTTTATTAAGCTTTGGGTCCTTATATTTTTTATTAATATTTTATTTCAATATTTCGGTACTTTCTGCGTACCTTCTTCAGGAAACAATATCAATATTAATTTTGTTTCCTGAAGAAGGTACGCAGAAAGTACCGAAATATTGAAATAAAATATTAATAAAAAATATAAGGACCCAAAGCTTAATAAAATAGAAAATAATTATTTATTTATAGCAAAAAATTCTAAGATAAATATATAGAAAAAATATAATTCTCTCTCTTTAAAATCTTTTAATGTCTTTTCTCTATTCATATTTTAATTTAAACAAATTGACATTACATTTGGGTTTATGCTGGCTAGAATTATCTACTCTCCCAACTATTAACTTCCATTTTCTTCTATTTTTATTTTAAATATAAAAACAAAAATAATTATTATTGGTTGGAAATGCAGCAGCAAGAGCAAAAAAGAAAAAAGAAAAAAATCTAACACATAACTTGTTGACCTTTTTTGTTGAAACTAAAAGAGAGGAAAGTTGTGGAATTTTATAATAAAAATACCACAAAAAGCAATTCCATTTTCTATGATTTTTTTAAAGTCACTAGTTTAACTAACAACAACAAAATCAAAATGGAATAAAATAAAATCCTAAAATAACTTAGTAATAACCGTTTTTGTTTTTTTTTTTTTTTTTGTTTTATGGAAAATAGTTCTGCTGGAACAAACATGGGAGCACAAAAACAATTAAATATTATTAGCGTGGAAATGAACTAAAAATTTCTATTTAAAAATTTGTATAGAAATTTAATGTAATGTAGAAGGGTTTTTACACCATTAAATTAAGTCAAACTTGGTTTTATGTGTGGTATTTCAAAAAAAAAGTTTTTTTTGCATTTAAATACACAATACAAGCTTTTGCCTATTACTTTGGCTGTGTTGTACATTATGAACGAAATTTTATTTTCTATAGGCTCAAATTTTTAAAAAGTTCCAAAACATTAAATTATTTTATCGTCTGATGTTGACTTAAATATATGAAACAATTTTATTTGTAGCCCCTAAAGATATGCTTGGATTAAGTTTGTGCCTTCTCTAGTTACCTTCTTTTGCAAAGCCCACAAAAAAGGATGCCAGACTATCGTCTAGAAATAATGTTTCCAAAGCTCAAAAACTCAATACCCCAATTCACAATCTTGTGCAAATGGTCTTACATCATAGCATTTGCAAAATTGTGTAGCATATTTTACTCATTACTGTATGTTTTGTTGGTGTAGACTCAAAATATGCAAAATATGTAGGCTTATTTTCACAAGATTGTGAATTGGGCTAATATTTTCTAAAAACGGGGTACTCTAAGCCCCTTTCTAAAAATATGTGCAAAATTTTATAGCATTCACTTTTGTAGTCAGGAAGCAAAGGCATAACAAACAAACTTACATTCGCATTCAAAATATTATTTGGATGTACTCAATTTTCTCATAAAATTATTTGTTTCATTTGTATAAAAGAGAGTTAGTTAGTGTGGAAAATCTGACTCTAGGTTATTACAGGTACCTTACAGTGCGGCTGGGCTAATAATCCAGGCTTAATTAAGTTTGTTCTCACAATTACCATGAAAAAGAAATTTCCGTGAACCTGGTTGCTTTTATATTGGCTTTGTTTACTAGTTAACCTTGAGTTTAAGAACAGAGATTGTTATCTGAACTTTTGAGGAGCTAGACCTGCTGCAATGCTATTGACTCAAATAATCAACCTTTTTGCTAAATGAGAGCGGAGAAATAAGTCTTTGAAAATATCTTCATTTCAAATACGTTCGTAGAGACAACTGGAAACTATTAAACGGGAAAAATATGTAGAAATAATAACTTTAAGAACACTCTCAACCACTAAAAGAAAGGATTAAGGAGAATAGAGCGATGCGGACTGTTAACCTCGCAAGGGGTGAATATGATATCCAATAAAACGAGAGGTGATTACTCCGAAAAGCGGAGGGCCAGATAGTGGTTTAAGTGTAGTATCTCTGTAAACTTAGACCTGGTCATATCACAGCAAGATAACATTCATTGCTTATGAAGCCGATGATGAGTAGCTTTTTGAAAACCTAAATTCATAATCTGGGGGCAAATTACGGCATACGATATCGAACATTGAAATTTCGATTGATTTTGAATGCCTTAATTTACACCCTTACTAGAAGAAGTAATTTTAGGCTCGAAATATTGTAACCAAAAACCTTAAAAATCAAAACGCTAAAAGAATCAGCAAGAAATTAGAATCTTTTTATATTAAGATGCGTTTGGTTTTAAGCTCTTACTTTTCACTGATCTCTTTTTTTCGATGTTGCCACAATTTTTCAGTTTGACGGATTTTGTTTTTTTTTTTTTTGTGAATGTTTTGGGAAGAATAAGATTTCTTTTGAAAAAGTAATATAAAATAAATTAAAAAAAAAGAAGAAATAAATTGTGAAAGTTAAATAAAATTATTGCTGCCTTTAAAAATAAACATTTTTTATTTAATTATATAACAAAAAATAAAAAATGGCAAACGCCACGGCTGAGCATGTGGCTTGACTTTTCTCTCAGAAGCAGAGTCCGCTATCTTAACCAACAGGCTTTATGATTAAACAACCCAAGAAAAGATTAAATGATCTGCCTGGCTTTGTAAACCTAAAGAGAAATTCTATTCGTGTTAATCACTACGAAACAAATAATTTAAATTCAATAAATGAATTTAATAAGATTTAATTCAATTAATGTTTTACTTACAATATCTCTTTGTAGTTTGGATATATTGAAATTGGCCTGTGCTAAACGCACACTTAGCGTGGCCACATCACTGGTCAGTTGGGCTCTTTCGCCCGTATTACGATCCACTAATTTCAATAGTTTATCCTCTAAACTTTGATTAACTTTTTGCACTCGCTTGTGAGATTCATACAAGCGATCATATTTATCCTGCCATGCTATAACACTGTCTTCTAATTCGGCTTGACGCTCAGATTCCGTTAAACATGTGGCCTCCATGGCCAATAGAAGAGTTTCTTTTTCTTGTAAGGATTGCTTAAGTGTTTCTATTTCTTTGGCAGCTACTGCAGCGATAGTGACAGCAACTGGAGCCAAAGAATCGCAAATATTCTGAAAGTAGAAAGAAAAAGGAATGTAAGTTAGTAAAGGAATAAAACTAAAAAAAATTTTTAATTTTTAAACTAATTTTTTAACTTTAATTACAATGTTTTGTTTTTTATTATTAAATTAGAAATGGAAAACATGAACTTAAGATTGACTAAAAATTTGCCTTTTGGTTATGCACTAAAAGAATACAACAACTTATTGTTATGAATCCTAACGTCTCCTCGCTACCAGATGTTGGAATTCCTTTGGCAACGGTAAAAATAGCCATAAAGAACTACTACCTCAATTTGGCTCGCAAATTATGGGTAGAGGAAAGTTCCTGTTATGTCTCTAGACAACTGTGGACTACACTGGACCTAAAGCGGACCAGGCAGCCGCTCAGACTGGACAGAAAATCCATAAGTATCACGGTCTCGGTACTTACTGGACACTGTCTAATCGGCAGGCGGTCTGCCCTTTAATGATTTCTGTCGCAGCTGTGGCTCGGAGGAAGAGGAAGAGACCGTACTGCACCTCCTGTGCCACTGCCCATCCCTGGCTCGAAGAAGACTAAGAATTCTGGGCTCTCCTTTCTTTGGAACTCTTACGGAGCTATCATCTCACTCTATAGGGGACATAGCAAAGTTCATCCGTGAATCCTCATGGTTCTCGGCTGGGTAAGGGGAGTCGCGCCGCTTTCCTTGTGGTATCACAACGGGCCATTCGATTGTGCTCAAGTGAGCTTCGTCGCGAGAGGCTGCCACTCCTAACTAACTAACTAACTAACTATTGCTATAAAGTTAAATATTAAAAAATAAATAAATATCAATTTGTTATCTTTTAACGTACGTCTGACTCCTCTCAGTCATTTTTATGGTATTAGCGATTTTTCCAAAGTATCTTTTTTCAATTAAGCCATTTTAAAACAAACAAAAATTAATGAGAAAATAGTAATAGTTTTTGAAATTTTAATGTGCTTAAAGAAATTTTTTATTTTTTGTCGTTTTTTTGTAATATTGACGATTTTTCTTTACATTTGAGTTTTTAACGTTGATTTATTAGAATGGTTTTGCATTGCGATTTTTTTAAGGCACTAAACTTTAAAATTATTTAAAAATTGTTTTTGAAATACCGTAGAACTTTAGCAATAAATCTGGATTTTGCTTTTTTTTTTTGGTTTCAGTGAATTTTTTTTATCCAATTAGATTTATCGTTCGAAATCCTATTTTTAAAACCCGAGCTGGAAGAGTTTGATCTTCATTTCAAAAAAGTTTTGTTGGCATTCCCTTGATTTTGGCAGATGTATGTCCTCAGATGATCTATTAGGTTTTTAGTTTGAATTCTATTTTATTTTAAAAGATAACCCATTCTTAGGATTATTGATGGGAACGAACTTCATTTAAATAAATTTCAACAAGAATTTAACAATAGCAGTTTAACGATGTAAGCAAGACGAACATTAAAGGCTGTTCCTTATTCCGTCATATGTAAGAAGGGATAACTCATATGTTGCTGATTAATGTTTGTGGTGCTTAAGACGTTTGTACGCAATGTAATCTTGCGAATCTAGATGTTTGTGATAACTAACATTTAAAAGGGAAACATTTAGTCTCATAGCAAATTACGGGTGAGAAAGAGATAATCGTTTTTGTGTTCGGTACTCGGCAAAACGCTTTGTTGACATTTTCTTTCATACATTTAAAAGTGAACAACAACAATACTAATAAATTATTGCCGACAACATGTTCGCCTGTGTAAACGCGAATGAAAAAACAAAAGGGAATTCCAAATGTTTTTCTTCTAAATGTTCGTTCGTCTAAACTCGGACTTAAAGAGGAACTATTTTCAAGTTCATTTTTTATTTGAATTGCCAAAATTTGTTCATGATTTTCTAAAACTTTTAGTAAATCCTTTTTTTTTTTTTGCGGCGTTTATTTATTGAGAGTCTTTTTTCTCAGTTATTTTAAAGAAGTACGGTAATAAGATATGGCAAGCCTTAACATATCTGCAACAACAAAAGCAAATGATGCTGCTTTCTGCCTTTGTAGTAAAATCATATTGAGCAGCCCTTTGGCAGAGTTGGCTGCGTACCTGTTAAAGTGAAAACGAGTGGCTCGTTTCCGTAACTAAGTGAGAAATTTCTCACAAGAAAATATTATAGTCATCTTCTTTTACACAAGGTGAGCTAAGTATATTAATATCCTTTTTATTATACTCTAATGATAAAAATGATTTACTCTAGCTCGCCTTGTGTAATACAAAATGAGTATAATATTTTCATATCATAAATTTTTTAGTAAAGTTACAGAAACAAGACGCAGAGTTCAAATCCTAACAATGGCTTGAGTATAAAGTAAAAAATTGAGAAATCGTTTGCGAGTTCTTATAAATAATATGTGGCTTATTACACCACTCCTAATTTCTTGCACAGAACAATTTTTATGTCCATAGTGTGAAAATAAGTTTTTTAAAATCCGGTGAAAATTTCCATTTTCTGTGTCACTTTTTTAATAAACTATAAAACTAATTTACTAATAGACTATTATTAAGATCAATGAAAAAGGAATAAAATTAGAATTAATATTAAATATGTTCTAGTAATGAAACAAGTACAAGTGGATGAGTGTACAATTATTTTTTTTTTTTTTTGCTTACTCTTTTCACTTTACTGCACACGATACAAGTTACAGTGCATATTTTTCTGAAATCACTTTGTCATCGCCTTCATTTTTTATAAGTAATTTTTTAAAGTTTTCAATTATTAAATATTGGTTTTTAAATATTTTAAAGTTTTATTTGCAAAGCAAATTTTATTTAACTTAATTTTATATATTTATTCAGAAATTCCTTTGTTATTTGTATTTTCTTTAGCTAATTAAAAAATAAAATTCTTTTTTCAAACACATTTCCACTTACAATTCTTCCAATTTATAATTTTTTTATATATTTATTATATATAAATATTGCAATGAATGAAAATGTTTTTTTTTTTAATTTTTTATAAAACATCACATATTTCCTAAAAATATTTAGATTCTTTTTACTGAATCGGATGTTATTAAAGTCTATTAAAGAGTTTAATTGTGTTAAAGAGTAAAACAACACTGAGTTTATTTTAATCAAATCTGGTGAGTACAAATCATAAACGAGATTACCATCTTCATCATCATCAGCAAAAACCACCAAATTTACTATGTCGCTGTTATAAATAATAATTGTGGCAACACATAAAAGACTTGCTTCACACCCTTCTTAAAAAATAAATTTTTTATATATAATATAATATATAATAGTTTTCACGTGCGGCATTGCGCAATGGTAATTGTTGTCCTCTAAAAACGAAATTTTAAAACAAATTTACAAGTGGTAAATAATTGAAAAGATCTTGTTCTTAGGCAAATGCTAACAACCAGATAGTTGTGTACGATAGATCGGCACCTAAAATTGAAATTTAAGTAAAATTTAGGTTCCCATGAAATTTTCATTTTACTAGAAGTAAAAATTGATATCATAAATTTCCCGCGAAATATTTGTTCCCTTCATTGAACAGCTGTTCAACATAAAACAAACGCTATCAGTCCAAAGTGAATGTAGATAAAAAAATAAGATACATAAAAATTACTAAATAAAAGTTTAAAAATAAGTAAAGAGTATATTTAGAAAGGAATTAATAACTTTATTACAAGAAAGAGAAACCAGGCAACATCTAGCTGTGGTCGTGGTTGGCAAGATGCATCTAAGCCGTTGGAATTACTCGAGACATCGCTACTGATCCATTACAATGATAATTAACATTAATTTTTATATTTCATTTATTAGAAAAATTCTAAACAAAATATCTTCCTTTTTATATTTAAAAGCTCTTTACAAATTTACAGGCCAAAGATCTCTTTGTTTTGCATCTTGTCAAGTATTATGTTACCCTGTACTGTCATAAATGATTTTGTATTAAAACAATTGTGTGGTAATAACTTTAATATTCTAATTAAAACACATAAAAACCTACGTCTTCCCAGAAAAATTAAAATGAACAAATTAAAAGCTAAATTGAAAAAATTTCAGGGAAAAATACATTCCTGATAAGGGGAATTTTTTTTGAAGTGGATATTTTTTGGGAAATTTATTCATGATTGATATTCAAGGGAAACGAGAATAAATACCCATGACAGGGGTGAAAACTAATGGCACCAATAACTTGTTAGCCAGATTAATGTTCTATAAAACGAAAGGTGATTTAAAGCAAAAATCTAGAAAAGCAGTAGTCTGGTTTAATACACAGAACCTTTTTGCATTTGTTTTAAATTAATATCAATAACGCAATAAATAAAAAAAATATTTAAATTTGCCTACGACCCCTTCACTTCTTCCAGCGAAAAATTAATCACCTTACAAATAAGTTTTGGAAGGTGACTAGTATGTCACACTTGCACCACAAAAACTATAATTCAAACACTCTACAAACTAATATTACCTCCCATGACTAAGAAGTACAAAAACAAGGGTAACGAGCAAACAAAATAAACAATAATATAAAATAATAATTATCAGTAAAATATAACAGAGCACAGAGCACAAATTTAGTGTTAATATGAAATCAAAATGATTACAGCCATCATTTAATTGTGTTTTAAAGTCATACGAAAAATAAAATATTTCAACTAAATGTTCGCAGAAAACAGTAAAGCAAAAATTAATAATAAAACAAACAAGAGAAAAGCTTTTAAAAAGAGATAAGCAGCAAGAAATTGTGAATATTTAATATAAAATATAATTTTAATACATTAAAACCATTAAAACCACATTTTGTTATCAGTGCCAGAAAACGTCAAACGTCACTTTATTTACTTAAAAGTAAACAAAACGTACCACGAAAACAAACAATAAGTACGAGGTAGCGGCAAAAAGTTTTTATAAAAAACAAAAAAATAAAAATCATTAATTTCTCTTTTTATTTTTCACCTCACTTTACTATTTTACGACCTCTGCAAAAAATGTTTAAAAGCATAAAAACTGATTTTACATAAAGACAGTCTGGTTTTTTTTTTCTTGTTAAACTTTTTTTTTGCCAAAACATATTTTTTAATATTTTGATAATATAAGGAATTTAGTGAGAGCTAAGTCTAGACAACTTTAAGTTTATTCTAGACAACTTTAAATTTATTCTGGCGTATAGAAACATTTCTATCCATAAAGCAACAGAAGAAACTCATCAGCAGCTTAAGGCTTAAAAGGCTGTAACGAAATGCGCAATGCTTTCTACTTAATCGTACGATTTATTCACAAAAAAAATTAAAATGAGTGTTTAGGTGCTAAAATGTCACACAAAAACTATGCAGCGCTTGCTGATCACGACGAGCTATTATTTAAGGATATTTTTTAAAGATTAGCAAATCAGACAGACCTGTAAAAAAAATCAAATCCAGCAGTATCTCGTGGCATTAACCTAGACACATTTTAAGTCACCTGGCAATTATTAATTAACTTTATGGAAGCCATCAATTCCATCGGCACCCTAAACATTGTGCAAATATGTCACGAACTTAGTCCTATCCAACAATCTTCAATTTAATGCTATAAACATAATCATGTCCACCGACCATCGACTACAAGATGTCAAAAATAGAATACATGCGTGCTTATGAGAATAAATATTTAGCAGCTACACGACTACCGACTACACGGCTACTTTTGTAGCCCGTAGCCAACTTAGGCTAATTTCTATTTTTCTTGGCTACAAAAAACAGATTAGTGGTGCCAATACAATAAATGCATGAAATGGTGTTTTTAAAAACACAATACATTAAATATTGCTATTAAAAACGCGAAAAACTTTTATAGTGGCACCATTGAAAAATAATAATCATCTGTTAATTTGTTTACATTTTTCATCAGTTTATTACTTTATCTTGAAGGGGGAACATGTGCGCGCGAGCAGACTTTTTTAAAAAAAGTGAAGTTATAATTGAAGTCGCAACACGCACAGTTTTTATTCAACAGGATTTTCCACTTCCTATACGAAGGTATAGGTTGATGTGCAGTTCCTGGAGAGACTAGTAATATCAAAATACTTGTGGGATACCATGGCGCTGTAGTTATATACCCCTGCCATTATTAAATTAAGATTTCAAAAAAAAAAATACATTTTTCATTTACTTTTTGTTTTTGAAATTTTCCATTTAGTTCTTTTTTCATAAATTTCTAATTTGTTTCATTTATATTTATTTTTTGGGTTTTTTATTGAAATTGATAAGATTATAATTGTAATTTTTACTGTTTATATACATTTATTATATTGTTTAATGTAAATGTTTAGTTCAATTTACATGCAAATATGGACTATATGTTTCCGCTATTTTAGCTATAGTATTTATAAAGTTAATTAAATTTTCTTGAGACATTTAAATTTTATTTTTTACACAAATTCACTTAAAAAAATCAAGTTTGTTTTGTTTTGGTTAACTTAAATACATACATGTATGTCAAAACAGATGTTTTCTTTTTTGTAGTTAGTGGTCGATGGTCGTTAAAAAAATTAAGTAGCTGGCAACTTGACTATTTTTGTAGCCAGCTACTTTTGTAGTCGGTAGTCGATGGTCGGTAGCCTTTGGTTGTGTTTATAGCATAAATGTTTTGTTTTGTTTTTATATAACTGTAAAATACATATTAACTTACCCGCGTATTTAAATAAAGTGATGCTCAATCATCGCTGTTTTCACACACACTTCCGCAAATCAATTTTATTTAATTTTTTTCACACAGTTCTACTTTACGCAATTATAACAACAACAAGTGTCATTCCACTTAAGTTCAACAGTGACAAAGAATGGACAAATATTTATTATCATTAATCAGGCAACTACAAAGAAACACCAAAACCCGCTATTCAATTTTCCTCATTGGCATCATAATTTTCATTTCTAAGAAAACCACAAAATACTAACACAATAATAAAACAAAGAAATTTGGTTTAAAAAGAGAAGAGAATGAGTTTATCAAAGGTTTAATTTTAAAGAAAATGTGTAAAAGTATCATCATCAGTTTGGCCCACGTTAGTTTCTATGGCGAAACTTTTGCTCCTCTTTTTTTATCTTAAGCATGGGAATTTAAATTTTAGTTTCGTTTTTTTACGTCAGGGCATTTTTTCCTTCGAATAAACAGTTTTAACAATCTTTAAAATTGTTTTATAAATACAAAAGCAACAAGAAACCTGAGTTAGTAAAATTTGACACAATCAGCTGTGTTACAGATTCCATTCGGATCGGCAAGTAGCATTGCTAAAGATTTTATTTTATTGTTTTAGATTGCGTTTATTTTCATTAAACTGAAAAAAATTACTTTCTATGTTTTTTAATGAAAACAGAGTTTTAAATTTTATTAATGATCTGGCAACATTTTTTAATATCTCTTGCGGGTTTTCTTGACGTTTATTTAAATTTAGAAGCACTTATCGTAAAAACATAACTGTATTTTATAAATCATTCTTTTAATTTTCCGTATTTTGAATGAAGTATTATCCATCATCCCTATTAAAAATTTTCCCATTACCCTTAAGTTTCTATCATAAAAAATTTCGCAATAATATGTTCCCCTCAAAAAGGTAAAGCTTTTTTTACTTTCCCTTTGGATTCTGTTCACCTTAATTTTGCTAGGGAACTGTGATTTTATATATTTAATAAAAAAGATTAAAGTTGTTAACACATTATGCTGGACAAGATGTCGCACAAAGAAATCTTTAGATGTGTACAAATAAGTTTGTGAAGATTTCTGCAGACGTTTCGGCAGAATGTGACATTTAAAAAATGTCATTAAATGGAACAGAGTAAATATTTTGTTTAGAATTTGTTCAACAAATTTAATACAGAAATTTATATTTATTGAGCTGGGTCAGGGGCAATGTTTTAAACTTTAAATTTACTTATGTATATTAAATTTAAGCTTTAAGCTTAAGCTTATTCTCCTTATTTACATTCAATGCGGACTGATAGCATATTTTATTTTGAACAGCTGTTCAATCTAGGGAAGAAGTATTTCACAGGGTATTTTTATTCATGAAAATTTCATTTACTAATAAAATCCCAAGAATTAAGAATTTGCTGAAGCAGCTGCTTAGTTAATTTTGGTAATGATATTCTAGTTGTAGTTGTTGTAGTCAGCGGATTTAGATATTTTACTGTAAATCGATGTAGTAAATCTTCGTTGTGGGGTTGATCGTCATCATGACTTCAGTGTGCATGTTATTTATCGCTTAATGCAATAAACGCAATCAGTAGTTAGTGGTCGGTAGTCGTTAAAAGAATTAAAAAAAAAAAGGTAAAGAGAGTCGTTATTGTAGTGGCCAATTAATTAATGCTACATTTCTTCTGTATAACTTTAAAAATCACTTTGCTTGTATGTCATAAAACGCCATCTTGCGGTAACTATTGGTCAGATATATTAATTGTCAAACTATTACCACGGAAAGGTAATTAGAATTGCCTTAGACTTACACCCAATGTTCATTCCAGGGTCTTCTTCGATAATGACCGCCACTGCGGGTATGTTTACTTCACTTTGCCTCGATCGGTGGCTTACGGTGTTTACTTTATCATTATGCTATAATCACAATCAAAGGCTACCGACCATCGACTACCGACTACAAAAGTAGCTGGCGACTTGGCTATCTTTGTAGCCAGCTACTTTTGTAGTCGGTAGTGGCCAACTAATTAATGCTACATTTCTTCTGTATAACTTTAAAAATCACTTTGCTTGTATGTCATAAAACGCCATCTTGCGGTAACTATTGGTCAGATATATCGACTACCGACTACAAAAGTAGCTGGCTACAAAGATAGCCAAGTCGCCAGCTACTTTTGTAGTCGGTAGTCGATGGTCGGTAGCCTTTGATTGTGATTATAGCAAAGTGAAGTAAACATACCCGCAGTGGCGGTCATTATCGAAGAAGACCCTGGAATGAACATTGGGTGTAAGTCTAAGGCAATTCTAATGACCTTTCCGTGGTAATAGTTTGACAATTAATATATCTGACCAATAGTTACCGCAAGATGGCGTTTTATGACATACAAGCAAAGTGATTTTTAAAGTTATACAGAAGAAATGTAGCATTAATTAGTTGGCCACCAGCGTTGCCACACAAGAAATTTACTTCCTACCAATAATTTTCAAAAATCCTACCAAAATCGTTCATAGCCTACCAAAAATTTAAAAATGCATTTCTTGCATATAAACTCTGTTATACTCACTTGGTTTTTTTCGTGTAATTGCTGAGATGGAAGTTTGTCTTTTGGTGATTTTTAAGATGGGTGTTATGATTTTAAATAGTCTTAGAGAATACTATGCAGGAGGAACACCCATATCTTTCCTGGCGCCAATCAAATTCTTTTGACTGTTTCTTTACATGCAATATTAGTAAATTTTTATGTAATAAGTAATAAATAGGTACATATTTACAATTAAAAAAGTTTACTTTCTTTTCCATTTTGTCTGTTAATTTTTTTAATACATACACTTGAAAATTAACCTTCACTCAAAAGTATTGTTAATTTCAATTTCATAATATTGTTCGCGTTTCTTAAACCAGAGATGGTTATAGCTTTAATCATCTCTATGCAAAAAAGCAGAGATGTTTTTGATTGCACCTAATACAGTTTTTGAAAACAGTGGTAACACTATTCAAAGTTATTGTTTATTTAATTCAAAGTTACATTTCTTTTTATTTTATGTTCTGAAATTTTAAGGTGAAAAATTTACTATTGCTAAAAAATTGCTAGATGAGGAAAACCTACCAAAAATTAAAAAAAAATGCAACAAACCAACCAAACTACCAAACTGTTTTTTAAAAACAAAAAACTACCAAGTTTGGTCCGATTGGACCAAAGCGGCAACGCTGTTGGCCACTACAATAACGACTCTCTTTACTATTTTTTTTTTGGGTCAATGTCAAGTTATAAGTTTACGCCAAGCAGTGTTGCCGAAAACACACCACGCATTTAAAATGTTTGGCCACCTCTTATTTTAAAGAAAATCACGTTTTAGGAAAGACTGATTGACAGTTATTAAAATTTACGTAGATTGTTATAAAAATATCTTTTAACAGCAGACTTTTTTGGTTTAGGTCCAGGTCCTAATAACCCTTATTTGAAGTACAAAACTTAAATTTTTTACCAATTAAATTGATAGTGTTTTTGTCAAAAGCAATCAAATGTGCGAAAATTTTAATTAATTTTCAAAAATTCTCTTTTTCGTGCTATTTTCCCGATTTATCATCCAAATCACAGATATTGATTATTGATTTTTATTCCGCATATAACAAATAATTATTTCAAATTCAACAAAAATCCCCCTGCAAATTTCCTCCCCACCCTCCTACCAAAAAATTTTATAAATGCTTTTGCTATTTCTTTAAATCGTTTTAATGCCACCAAGAATGAACACAATTGATACATTATAAAGTAAAACGTGAATAAGATTTTGCAAATATTTTGATAAAATAAGAAAAACAATTTTTAAGAAATTCTTAGTTTAAACAGCAACTGCCACAGAACGAGTTTAATTCGCAATATGTCTGTGAATGGTAAATATTTTCGCAAGATAGTTGAAAAAAAATATGAAATAAATAAAAAGAAAATACTTTTCTCCAGATAAGCGTACGAGTTGAGTGTATGAACTTTTAGTGCAGCAGACTAAATAAATTTTAGATAAAGAAAACACTGTTTTTTTTTTTTTGTAATTAAGTCACAAGACTTATAAAGTTGAGTACTGAAGATGTGAAGAGTATGAACAAAAAACATACAATGGCAGAAATAGTGTTCCTTAAAATATTTTATATCTTAAAAGGAAATAGTTTGAATGACTGCAGGAAAGATACAAGAATTTATTTTCAAATAGAAAACCTCTACAAAAACATACTTCTTAAAAGTTATAATGAAACGACTCCTATCTTACATTTTAATTAAATGGAAAAAAAAAACGTTATTTCATTTATTTGCGAACTTTCAGCAATCTGTGCCTTGTTTCTATAACTGTTACTAAAGTGAGGTATTTTTCACAGGAAAATATTATATTCATCTTGTTTAACACAGAGTGATGTAAAACAATTCTTCAACGTTTCTATAATTTTTAATTATATATAATGAACTCTAGCTCATGTCATGTGAGAAATTTCTAACTTTAGTTACAGAAACGAGATATCAACAAGAAATAACTTCAGATATTTTAGTTTAATATCTTCATAATCAGGCTTAACCTAACTGGCAGATCTAAAAGTATTTAAAGAAATCTTCTAATATTTTCTATATCGTTCAGGCCTTCTTAAATAAATATGGACTTCAGATATATGGACTATGTTTCCACGGAGCCTAATATTCTTGCTTCGCTCTCTCATTCATGATTCACAGCTCAATCATATGCGAATCAACGTGCTTTCCTTAATTTTTTTTATGCGGAAGAAAACGTTCCGCTCTTCGCTTTTATTTAGATATGGCTGATAGAATTCCCAAAATAAAATTTTGTCGACTTTAATGTTTTTAATGTTCAACGGTAATCAAATGGAAATTTCTTTGTGTGGAAATTGACTTAGAATTAAATTGAAAATTAATAATTGAAAATTTTGTTAAACCTACCTTACCGAAATTGAATTTATTACAACCTATAATTCTCATTTAGTAAATATTTTTTTCTGTAATAGTATTCACCCTTATTCTGTTTGGCGTCGCCAACATTACATTGAGACAACATCAACTTAACACAACCTCAATACTAATTTGGTATTCCCTAACAAGCTAATGACGACGTTGACTGTTTATCGATAATATAAAAAAACACACATCTAATATTTGAGTTAGTGGATTCAATTCGTTTTCTATTGTGTTAAGTGTTGTAGAAAATTCAAAATTTGTAAAAAAAAATAAAATACCTATAAACAATAAAATAAGCAAAACTAATACAAACAATCAAAATAAATAGTCTAAGGGCCATTATTATGACTTGTCGTTAGTTCCAATTTTTATTGCTATTATTATTAATACGAGTAATAATATTAAATGGATAAAAAAATAATAATAATAAGTGAAGTTTTTATAATGCAAAACCATTTATCGGTTCGACAAAATCCTGCCTTTACTAACTGCCTGTTTTTCATTGGGATTGATTTTTTTCTAACTCTTCCACTAATTTTTCACATTGGCAGAAATTGGTAATTTTAGTTTTTCTCATTTCGTTTTTGTTAATTTGTATATTTCTTATTTTAGTATTTTAAATATTGCTGTATACTTTTTCATGTTTTTTAAATTTTCCTTTGCACACAACACAACACAACTCAACATCAAAAATGGCGACCACAAACTAAACGGCAATATCAATATCAATCGTTCTTAGAAAATACCTAACATATGGCGGCAGTCATCGATTAATGACAATATCGACAGCGGGAATACCGATTTACAACAAACGAAGAAAAACGACTTCGTTTTGTGTTGACGTCGCCAAATTATTATTATTGGTACTTTATAAAAAGCCAAACAGTCAGATCAACCGTTATTAAAATAGATCAAGATCTTTTAAGCGAGCCAAAGATAATTTTTAACTTTCCTATATCTAAAGAACCAAAATAGAACTCTAAACGTGAAGCAAGCTGCTCTGAAAACAGCGTGTGTTTTCGTGTAAAATCTTGGTAAAGGATAGGCGGCACAGGTACTAGCCATACAAAATTATTCTTAATTATAATACTTCTGGTAAACCAGTTTGTAAGATTTAAAAATTTTATGTGGGTCACTGCACATAAAAAGCAAAACGTCTACAAAGTTATTTTTAATTAATAACATAACGTTGCTTTTAAAAATTAGTCAAAATGTCAACTATTTATAGCCCAGTGTACTTAGTTATATAATAAAGTTAGAAAAGCTCAATAAAAAAATTCTTTTAATACAGTTTTTATTTGACCTTTTTAATAATTAATATATTTATTTAATTTTTAAGCACTAGGTCTTTTTTATTTTTATATATTTTCTCAATATTTCGCTACTCCGTTGTGTGCCATCATCAGGAAAATAATTATTTATTGAATCAAACAAAAAACAACAACAAAATGAAAAAATTTTTTATTACATTTTGTTGTTGTTTTTTGTTTGATTCAATAAATAATTATTTTCCTGATGATGCTACACAACGGAGTAGCGAAATATTGAGAAAATATATAAAAATAAAAAAGACCTAGTGCTTAAAAATTAAATAAATATATTAAAAAAAAAATTTTTTAATTTTTTAATATTTCCACATAATTTTTAGAATTTTGTTAGAAAAACCTTTAAATAAATATTCTCTTTTTTTAATAAAACTAACAATTTAAGCCCAACAAAACTTTTTTGATTAATAACTTGACCATTATTTAATATCTTAATAACAGTAAATACGAGTACTTTAATATAAAACAAAAGAAAAGGTAAAAAATAAACACAAAACCATTGTCTATGTTGAGGCTTTAGCAATTAATTAAATTCAAAGTATAATATTTCAAAGCATAAAAAATATAAAAGCAAGCAATAAAATTGATTTCCTGAAAGTAAAGTAACACGAAATAATGTTTTTTTACGAGAAAATTCCCTACAAAGCAAACCAGAATATATATATATATATTTATCTTACTAAATGAAAAGTATTATAACTGAAACCCGTATACACATAAACATAAAAAAACGAATACAAAGAAACTTCGATTATATCCACCCAACAAACACGCAAGTTTTATCTTTATGAAACATTAATTGCGATTAAATTTTCTTTTATAGAATAAAGATTTTAAAATTATTTGAAATTAAATTGAGATCAATGCAAATGAATTTTGTGGATTCAATATAAGAGTTAATTCTTCAATGTCCGAATAGTTAAAAGCTTCTTTTATTTACTTTTAAGAAGAAGTACAACGCTGTTCGAGTACCAAAAAAAATTAAAAATTTTGGTATGAAACTTTGCTTTGGTTTCTCTTCATAAACCAGCAAATTATTACAGATTATTCAAACATTATGACTTAACAAATTTTTTTTGGAAATTGAAAAAAGATGAAAAACAAATCCATAATTTATTTATGTTCCTCATTTATGTGCAGTTCATATTAAAATAACAGCGCCCATGAGACAAAGGCTGACTTCCAAAACGTATACAAATTTTGTATTAATAAATTTTGGAAATCAGCCAAACTTCCCACGTACTCGCTAAATAAAACTATTGTCTGCAGATTATTTTCAAATCCATTTAAAACGCGTGTCAGTAAAAAAAAATCATTTAAAAATATTGTCATAACTATTTGTTTGCTGGGTAAATCCATATACATTTTATTCCTACTGCCAACAGCAACTTGACATAACAATTATTTTCAAATTAATCACAGCATACTTTAAGGTACAATTATAAAAATGTGTGTATGTATAGAAATATATGAAATATTTTTCTTTAATATAAAAGTCAAGTGATGTTTATATTTGTTTTGTATTTTATCTTTAACCAAAGCTGCTACGGCAACTCATCATAATCTTCTTAAACGACAACGAACATTTTCTTATTTGAAGAAAAATGCTTTTGTTATAAATACTTAATAACAGTGGCACAAATAGACTTTAAGGGAATGTGTGAATTGTGTAAGTAGCATATTTATAACATGTACTCCTCTTAATAAACTTCGAAGGCGGAAGATACATTTAAGCATTCTGATACGATTTACTTAATTACGTTTTAAGTCTATTTATGTAAATTCTTTTAATTGTAATACAAAAACACATTTATTTTATTTTTACTCCAAGGCTCCTATGAGATCTAAGGGCAAATTGCGGGATTCAATATCGATTGAAATTTACATTAAAATTCTATTGGAATTTCTATCGATATCAAATGCCGTAATTTGGCCCCTAAACTCACGACATTTGTAAACAATCATTTTGTACATTTCTGATTGAGGTAGACATTTGTAAGACTTAACTGCAACAAGCTTTCATTTGTAACGTCAAAGGGTATTTTAGCATGAAGCCAGATGCAGATCAATACCCTTTTGATTGCAAATACAATACTGTTTTGATTGCAAATACAACCGCTTTAAGTTTGTTTTCTTCTTTTAAATATGCACTCACAATCATGTGTTAACCAAATATGCTCTCTAAGAAAGTAATGGAATTATTCAGACAAATATATATGTCTTGGGCGAGACTCGAACTCACGGTCTTCTATTTACCAACCAGTACAGTTAGATTTATCAGTAGAGCTGTGTAGCTCGTGAACGAACGGGTTAAATTGAATTAATTACAGAAGTGAACGGAATGATCCGGACATTCAACTCAGGCCTTTCTGTTCAATACTGTACGGGTTAAATTGAAGGGATAACTTAAGTGAACTGAATGAGCCAGATATTTAATCGGCTCCTTTCATTCAATAGTTTACGGATTATAGTTTGGTATATGGTTCACTTTCGTTCGGGTGTTTCTTCTCGTTTTTATATGTCATGTTCTTTTATTTTAGTTAATTTTTTGTGTATTAAAAGGACTTGTAGTAAATGTATGTATATGTATGTACGTATGTAATTACATATTTTATTGCAGCATCGGTGTGGCGCTGTCATAATTCTTTTTATTTGAATTAACAGTATTTTTTAACAATTTAATAATTAAATTTTTTTCACGAATAATAATTGCATTTATTTTGAGATTTTTTTTCTTTTTGCTTTTATTGTGGAGAAAACTTTTTGTTCTTTGTGTTTTCCTTTTAAATATCAAGTTTTTGTTTTGTTTATTTCCTCTTCTTCATAATAAAATAGGACTATATTTGTCTCTCTCTTGAGAAGCTACAAAAAACCTGATTATATTGTTTTCTATGAGCCAAGGGTTTCATCTCTGTATACAATAAGGATTGTTGTTTAAAATCGTTCCAAACGAATGTGTCTTTCATAAAAGAACGAGAAGACCGGTTACTTAAGTCAACGACCGGGTACATCTCTATTTATCAGCTCCTTAAAGTGAGCAATCTCTTCAGCTCAGCTCGTTCATTTAGTGCAAGCTCAATTAGTGAGCTGAAACAACTGCGCCAAACCAATTGATATGTTTAGCTCAATTGTTTTTAGTTCAATTCCTCAATCAGTAAGCTAAAATCAATTGAGGGAATCCAGTTGATCTGTTTAGCTCAACTGTCTTCTGTTTTCTAAAAAACAAAACTTGTGCAATTGAAAAACAATTTAAAGAATCATTATATGTAAGTAAGCACTTTATTTTGTAAATTATTTTTATAAATCGTTAATATTAAAAAAGAAATTTGGTTTATAATAATATATTTTCTGATTGCAAAAGGATGTTTTTGCTTAATCTGTACCAAAATAAGTTTTAAGGATTCACACAAGTTTTAATTCTTTATTTGTTTTCATATAAATAATGATGAACAACAAAAATCACTCATTGACTGTGCTAAAAGAGCTCAGTAAAAAGAGCGCTTCATATAGTTCAATTGAGTGAGGGCATCAATTGAACCAGGTCGTTTACGAACTACACAACTCTACCAACCAGCTTATTTTAACCAACTGCCCTCCATGACTAAGGCTCCGTTCAGGCTTGGACAACGATTTTCTTCTTGTACATTATAGACTCCTTAAACTGTTCATTTGTCTATCTTTACACAGAGGCTTTACCGTCTCATCTGATGTTTGAATATAAGGCGCCTTAACATCTACCTCGGCTACAATTGCTATTTTTCATTTATTCAAATGTTTTAATAAAATATCCACCACGACAGTTTCTTTATATTGAAAACTAGAAGCACAATTATTCATTTGAAACGGAAAAGATTTAATTTCATTTTAACCCTGTATTTATTTTAGTTTTCAAGCAAATGCATAAAACATAAAAAATGATGCGGTTTTTTAATTAATCGATTTCTTTACATTTCTTATGGTTAACAGAATTATTTGTGCCACTGTTTTTACTTTTATTGTCAAACCTATACAATAAATGAATGAGAGTGGAAATGAATGAGAGTGGAAATGAATGAGTGGAAGAATGTATAAGAAATGATTGTTCAAATGAATACTCATTAAATTTTGCTTTAGAAATTATTGTTATTCTTGAAAGTAAAGGGTGACCCACAATTAAGTTCAAATATTTACAATTGCTTCCATTTTTCATTAAAGAGTCCTCAACCTCAAAAAAACAATTTAACTGCTTTAACTTTTATATTTAGTAAAAATAGAAATACGGCATTTACACTACGCAATTTTTCATGAAACTAGCATGCAATTTTTATTTGTTTGTGAAGCAGGAGGAGTAAGCAATATAGTATTGCTTGAGTTTTGAGGGGACTTTACTGTTGCTAATAATAACTTTTAGATAGCGCATAACGCAGTAAATTAAATATAAAATTTAGAAAAAAAAATGCCTCAAAAAATTGCATAGTGTAAATCTGGACAAAGTCAAAAAATTTTTTCTGATTTTTTTTGATCAAACTCATTAATTTTGTTGTTGTTGTTCTAGATGTCGCAAAATAAATACATCCACAATGTGTTACTTTTTGTGAATATTTTTAGATGAAGGCAATGATAGTTACTAAACATTAAAATTTGATAATACAGTTCTTTTCGCCTCAATTGAATTATTTTGATGTGGAGAATATAATGTGTCCACAGAATTGTGTGAAGTAGACTGATTTTCCCGGCGTTATTTAAATTCACTCAACTGTACACTGAACAAGGAAAACTTAACGAAATATAGCCAAAATTTATGAAAACCGTTTGAGAAAGAATTCGATAAAAGATTTCCTAGCCGTAGAAAATATTTTCTTGATGGACTATTCTATACGTAGCTCTTTCCTGTGTACTTCATGATTATATTTTCTTTTACTAATATATTGAGTAAATATTTATATACCCTTTACAAAAGTAGGATGCACATACATTTGTTATTGTATATCTAAAGGGAAAATATACAATTCTAAGTGTGTTTATACAAAATTTTCTCTTTTAATATTGTAAAGTAAAATAAAGAATTGTAATCACAAACCTAAATTGCATATGAACGTCTTAAAAACACACTGACTGTAACAAGACAAGATAAAAATACATAAATTTTATAAATTTCTTGAAAATTTTAACAAATCTCAATATTTTTTTATTTTTTACTGTCTATTTAAATTAAGATCTCGCAGTTTTTAATTCTTTTATTTATGTTTTAATTATAGTTTAAATGCTTAAAAACTTGCAAGAAAATGTGACTGGGACAAAGGAAGAGGTGAAGTATTATATTATATACAACCAGGGATGCCAGATGTTTTTATTGAAAAATCTGTACTTTTTAAGAGTGAAATCGTCATTTTCGGCCATTCATTTCAAAAAATCAGACAAAGTATTTTTAGAGGTTCTTATTAATTAAAAACCGAAATCCCAAGTTATTTAATGTGTTTAACAAACAAACGTAAGAGTGCTATATTCGGCTATGCCGAATCTTATATAACCTTCACCATCTATGTAAATCTAGTTTAGTGAAGTAACTTTAATCAAAAAAGCAAATATTGGGTGAGAGAGAATCAAAAAGTAAAAAAAAATTGGTACTGCATATATAATTTTTCATAAAAATGCCATCTGCTCTCAATGGATAAAGCATTTTTAAAAAGTTTTAGTATTTCGTTAAACGTCTCTTTAAAAGCTTTAAAAAGATGCCCATGTTAATTTTTGTAAAAATTTGAAAATTTTAAACCCCTATAACTCGGAAAATATGGGCGAGCGGCTATTTTTTCACTTGATGTTTTTTTCTTGTTTTTTAATTCTCTATCGCCCCATATATTTATTTTTTTGATTGGAGTTACTTTATTGTTCCAAATGATATGAAAAAATGAAAGGTAGGCGTGGTGTTTTGAGAAAATCGCTACTTTAACGCATTGCAAAGCGTAGACTCCGCGCTTTTTTGTTTTTCTTCATGCGTTTTGTATGAGTCTGAGAAATTGTGACGGGTAAAAAACGTCTGGCAACCTGACTTGAGTTTGACTGTAAGTTTCTTAATATTTTTCAATATGTTTATATTAGATACAAATTTCCCAATTTTCTGGCCTAATAAGCATAAAAAAATTATTATCCCAAAACAGCAGAATTCTATCAAATTTTGCCAACGACATCCTAAAAATAATTAAATTCAATACTGTTATAAACTCGCATCATATGTACGTTTCAGTAGGGATTAAAGCTTGTATGTTTGTTGTTTTTCTTTAACAGCAAACAAAAACAACATTTAAAACATGGATTGTCATAAATACATTGCCAGGTTGCATTCGCTCAAGTTACAGATGGTCACGTAGTGTATTGCATTCTTATTGTTTTTTGATTATTTTAGTAAAAAGTTGTTGTGTTTTATTGTTTTATTTACTTTCATTTCCTTTGTTTCAAACATAAAATTTTATTAGTTTTTTCTTCAATTCATTTGTTTGTTGTAAACTGAAATCTCCCTCTCTCCCCCTATCTCTCTCCTTCCATCCACGTGTTTGATATGTTTTGTTTCCTTAATGCTGACTTCAAGTGTTTACAATTTGTATTGCCGTCATTGCTTTTGTTGCAAATGAAATGTGACAATATAATGATGACATTAGTTTGCAGTTTTTGCTTGGTTGAAATGTTCAAAAATAGGAAAAACATCTATTAAAAATATTTTCCTCTTCCAACCCTGCACTCTATTACAAAAGTTTCTTTTAAAAGTTTTCAATTTATAGCAGGATGTTGTTCTATGAACATTAAGTGAACCCCCATGTTAAACTTTAAATGTTGAATACAAATCAAAAAATTATTACAATTTGGAAAAAACCCAGCCAACCATTAAATAAGCAATCCGAAAAGGGCTTAAAAGAAACCACCTAGAGAGCTTCTTCAGAGCAGTTAAGTAAAAAGAAAACCCTTATTTCTAAAGGTGTTTGGACAGCAAATGATTGTTTTTTCTACTCTTTGTGAACGTAAAATCTCCGAGAAATAAGTTTCCTTTCTGATTGATATGGTTTGTTTGGTATTTCTGTATGTGTGTGTGTTTGTGTGTATTTGTGTGTAAAACTATGCATGGGTGCACACGTAAAATAAACATGATGAAGGTCGTATAGAAATAGAAAACACTTTTCAATTAAAGACACGGGAATATGTTTTAAATTATTTAATTTTTATAAATTAAAAAATAGCACGAAGTTTTTTATGAAAAAGAAAACATTTTTTTAATAGAGCAATGCATTACAAAGAATAGTAATTTTTTTCAAATACCAATAACGTAGTTTTTTATTTTTTCTAATTTTTTATCTCCTTTTAATTTGCAATTATATGCCTATGGCCAGTTACAGCTTCGATCAAAGAAAATACGTTTTTAGGATTCCGTGTCCAAGTGATAACAACGTTACCATCTTTTTATCGCTACAATGTCTGTCCGCGTTTTTGATTAGAGTTACTTCCCCAAAATTAGATTTATATAGATGGTGAAGGGTATATAAAATTTGGCATAGCCGAATATAGCACTCTTACTTATTTTTTTTTTTTTTTTTTATTCTAAAACTCACATAAGAAATTTTGCAGGATTTCCGTTTTCATAGGAAAAACGAAGGGAAATATTTCGTTTGTTTCTATAGTCTAATTTTATAGAACCTTTCAAAATTTGAATTTTCAAAACATTTATGGAAAAATTGTTATTGTAAGTCGCTTAGATCCCAAAAAAAAATAAAAATAAAAAGGAATTTTACGAATAATTTGTGTTATTGTATGTTTTTATCCTTTTTCGTTTTTGGTTTTTTTTTCATGCATTTCCTTAAAACGAATTTTGTTTTAATATATTATGACAGACATTTCTTAGGTCTTAACAGCAAATCAAAAACTAATTTATCATTGAGATCCGGTTAATTATTTGCTTCAAAAGTAGACCAGAATAAAACGTATACATTTACGCACATGACTTTCTCAAAGCTTTTGCTAAATCTCTATTGCTTTTCAAAGATATGTGGAGACTTTACAAATGAGGTAAAAAGCTAGTGTTTAAAAAAAATTTTCTTTGGTTACATTTTGTTACCAATGTTTTGTACTTTAAAAAGTTGGCATTTGGCCAATCATGTTTTGGCAAATATTAAATTACATATTGTGGTTTTCAAAATGTGTTGTGGAATAAAACTATTTTTCTGAAGGGAAATGTTAAACGAGCAAGCCAATTTTGAGATCTAAATAAACAGTATTTATTTTTTAATTTAAGTTTAAAAAACGCAAAAAATATTTAATTTTAAACAACAATTTTAAAATATTTAAAGAAATAAAATTAATAATTTTTTTAAGTTGAAAATAGAAAATATTTCTTTGCTTAATATTTACATACTTGCAGGATGGCTTAAATAAAATCCACTTACACTTTGACTTAATAACAAGCTCTAAGGAAGTGAATGAGTTTTTAATGTACACAGAAAAAAATTGGTAAGTATTCGGTTAAAATATTTGAAGTTTAACGATTATTATTACAATTTAATTTTTGTTGTTGATCAATTATAATCTTGACATATTGACTTCATATTAAGAACCAAATGATTGCATTGAATTAATCGAGTTGAGTTTTTACTATAAATTAAAAAAATAGAAAAAAGTCACTCTTCACGAAAATATTCGTCCTTCGCCTATGTAAAAATAGAAATAAACCTGTCACAGAGTACGTTACGCATGACGAATTTTCGTCGTTGCAATGAATGTGTGCGTTTTCATGTACACAAACATATTTTATTTATGCCGACGACTGACTATTCGTAACGAAAATAACCCTGAATGCGAAGTAGTTAGCTTTAAGTGAATTAAAATTGAGCTGAGCGGAGCCAATAAGTTATATTGCAAAACAAGTAAGAGTGCTATATTCGGCTATGTCGAATCTTATATACCCTTCACTATCTATGTAAATCTAATTTAGTAAAGTAGCTCCAATAAAAAAATCAAATATTAGGGTGACAGAGATATAAAAATTTAAAAAAAAAATTTGGTAATGCATTTTTATAATTTTACATAAAAATGACATCAGCTCTTAATGGGTTAAGCATTTTTAAAAAATTTTAGTATCTCCTTAAAAGTTCTCTTCAAAATCTTAAAAAATGATACCTATATTGATATTTTAAAACATTTGGAAATTTCAGAACCCCGTACCTCGGAAAATATGGGGAATCGCCCTTATATACATTCGCCATATATTTATTTTTTTTATTGGAATTACTTTATTGTTCCAAATGACATGAAAATATTAGAGGTCGGTGTGGTGTTTTGCCTGCTGCCAAGAAAAACCTAGAACGATCATGCCATTTTATCTGATCAATTGACATTTTTTTTCACTAACACGGACGGACAGACGGACATCGCTCAAGCGACTTCGCTATGCATAAGAAGTCATAATATATATATACTTTATTGGGTAGAAAATGGGTATTATAGAATTACACACGGAATGACAAACATATACACACCTTTTTCCACTTTTTGTGGTGAAGGTTATAAAAACGCAACAAAAATAAAAATTAATTTCTGGTAACTCCGTGTGCATTAATTATGTTTGGCATAAAAATAACATGAAATAAATGGTGTGTGTACCGGTATTCCCGATTAAATATTCAAGAGTTTATAACAACTTTTTCCGGAATTTTTTTCCCAACGCTTTCGGGAAATAAAAACCAGAAAAAATCAAGTGGCAACAATTTCGTTTCTCGTAACGAATTTCTTTTTTCAAAGTAAATGAATTAGAAATATTTTTAAAACACTAGAACATTAATAGATTTATTCGACAAGTGATTTCTAATTTTTAACCGACTTAAAGAAAAAAGAAGGTGGTTTTCAATTCGTCTGAGTGTTGCTTGTTTATGTCTGTGCCCGCAGAACTGTCAGTTTTTAGGCGATTTAGAAATTGTTTTCTTCATTTAAAAGATTATGTTTACAGATTGGTCCTATTTTAAAAAAAAAGTATAAATTTTTAAAAATTAAAGGGTGTCTTACTCATATAACATACATGTTGTTTAAATGTATTAAGAACTGAAAAGAGCACTACTCTAAAATTTAAAAAAAAACTGCGTAACTATAGCTTCCAACAGCAGAAATTAATACAAATACAAATTTAAAAATTAAAGGGTGTCCTTATAGGTGACATAAATTAACCTAGATGCAAATGCTTATAGGCAAATGCCTTAAAATTAGACAGAATGTCAATAACTATAACCGTTAAAACAAATATAAGCATTCAAATTGTAAATTAAAGGGTGCCCCAACAGTTCATTAAATTTGATTTATATGGCCATACTTTCGAACAGTAATAGACAGACGGTTAAAATTTACAAAGAACCTGTATTGCAAAGTTCGTTATAACAACAAGTATACAATTTGAACTTAAAAAAAAATTAAAGGGTGTTCTCATAATTGATGTAAGTTGACCTATACAGTCAAATTAGACAGAATTTCCACTACTTTGTCTAGTATATTAAGAAGTCTAAATATTTAAAATTTTAAATTAAAGTTCTAAAGCCCGCTACAACAGAAGCTATAGATTTTGAACTTGGAAATTAAAGGGTGTGTCTATTTTGAAGTCGATTTTTTTGCAAGAATTATGTCAAACCGATTTTTAGAAAGGAAAAATCCGTTCGTGTTCCATTAATGTAGATGTAATTGTCAACAGCATATTAATCAACTTTTTTAAGTTGTTGTACTCGTTGCTTCAAGTATTAAAAATTATTTTGCTAAATATCACTCCATTGTAACCGTCCAGTCCCGGGATTCCCGATTAAATAATAAAAGGAATCACGAGTTTATAACAACTTTTTCCGGGATTTTTTCCCAACGCTTTCGGGAAATAAAAACCAGAAAAATTCACGTGGCAACAATTTCATTTCTCGTTACGAATTTCTTTTTTCTCTGTGTATTAATTGTCTTAGGTTCTTTTTTCTATAGACTCCTTTTTTGATACAGATCGATAGACTCCATTAAGCAATTATCAAACCGACAGGATATAAAACAGGTTTTATTGAAGACATTTATTACCCATATGACTTAAATTTACTAAAAAATGTTTCTGCAGTACAATTCTTAATTTTTCACACTAATAATAATTATTATTATTTTATTTTATTTTTTTTTTTTTAATAAAATTTTTACGACAAGATAATTCCTGCAAGACAACAGATTTTCATTTCCAACTCCAAACTTATTTTTGTAGTTTGTAGTACAAAAATAAGTTTCTACACGTTTCCTCTTACAAACATTTCCATCATATAAGTTTTAAGTACATTTAATATTAAATATTTACATATTAGTCATACGCCATTAATACACACGTATACACATAAACTGACACATGCATGCAATAGTTCGTTCACAAAAGTTAACATTTAAAAGCGATTTAAATACAACTAAACCAGTTCATTGCTTCCTTTTTGTCTTGGGTTCTTAAACAAGATACCGCATATGAAAGTAAACAAGAACAACAGATGGAAACTTTCTTTTCATGCAAAAAAAAAAAAATATATACACTGCGAGTCACTTAGTAAGGCATCCAAATATTTTAAATAAGGAGCCCGTTAGAGCTTTTAATTGTGAAAATAACACACAAAACTAAGACATTAGAAAAAAGACATTTCATTTATTAAAAAGATTAACGTTAACAATTATTTCGGGCATATGGCAACCGAGTCTGTTTTTGATGAGGCGCATTCTGGATGCCCAATTTCGGACCACTATTACCGAGCATTTCTGGAAGTATGACACGAATAATAGGAACAATGTTAGCCTTTAAGTCAAGGTCTTCACGTGGACCACAGAAAACAATCGAGAGGTGTCAAATCGTAGCACGTTAGATGCCAAATGTCAAGTCCATTTCTCAAAATCAACTTTTGATTTCCAAAGTAAATCTGTATATTTTGGTAACTTTATTTAAGCGTCCATCTAACAATGATAAATTGCCAGAGTATGCTGATAATAAATGTCACAAAGTGAGCGCAGTATTACAATTCGTTTGACAGTTAACGCTTTCGATAGTTTTATCGGGCTTAAAAATCACCCATTGATTTGTCTCTAAAACCCATACCTGTTTGTAAAGAACGATAGATAGGGAAAGAGAGTGAGAGAGATGAAAAACCTTGCTTGAATTAAAGGAAAAAACATGAATTTATAATTTCATTTTGTTTCTCAACAATAAAAATAAATACGCATCTTAGAAAAAATAGATAAAAAATTAACAGTTTTCGTGCTTAGTAATAATTTATTTGCAATTACTCTTGCAAAGAAAACCGACTTCAAAACAGATTTCAAATGTCTGTCCATAACGGTTCAAAAGTATGGCCACATACATCAAATTACATAAACTATTGGTTCATAATAAACGTAAAAGACATGTATGTTGTACGGGGACACCCTTCAATTTTTAAGATTATGAACTGTTTTTAAAACGACACTAATCTGTAAGCATCACCTTTCAAACAAACCAATATTTTTTTTAATCGATAGAGAATTGACTGAGTTATTGAGGCGCAAATATAAGAAAAAGCAACATTCAGTCGAATTGATAACCTCCCTCTCTTTTTCAAGTCGTTTAAAAAGACAAATTTTATCGGATAAAAATTCCGTGATATTCATCCCTAAAGTTAATAATAAGTGAAATTTTTATTGATTAGAAAATTTTATTTTATCTGAGCAGAAAATTTCACTTAAACAATTTTTTTTCACAACTTGTTAACAGTTGTTAAAAGTTTGTGTGTTATTATTGCATTTTGAGTGAACTAATGTAAATAAAAGAAAACTGTATTTTGCTTAAGAATAATAATTAAACATATGAATAGTAAAAGCAAATAGTCTGCCACCACGTTCTTCCAAATCTTTACAAATCCACTGCAATGAACTCATTACCTCGCATCTTGTTAAGAAGAGTATCACTTTGATCGATTTTCAGCGTTTTTGCACTACAATTACTTTTTATCAATCTAAAATTTCTATTTAGATGAAAATTGCTTACATGATATACAGGGTTCCCGCCTTTGTGTTGCCGCCATTTTGATAACAGTCTTGACAGTTCATATTTGGCAGTCATGAAGAAGACGCGTGGCAAATTTTATTATGGAAAAAATTTTGTTAAAGCAACGGGTTTAATCGTTAAAACATTTTATCAAAATCAATCATTGATTGCTGTGACGATGAGAAAGTTACATGAAATTGCCAACAAAACGCACTATTTATCTTGTAGTGATTGATTTCGATGACAGAGGGTCAGTAAGTGATAGGCTCAAGCACGGATTACAACGTACTGCAAGATCGGCTGAAAACATTACTGCTGCTCAAATAGGTGTTAAAAACAATCCATCAAACTTAATTCGACGCCGTGCTCATGAGTTTGATTTAAGATTTAGTTGACACAAGAGCTTCCTGCGCAACCCCGTTTTTCATTAAAAAAATCCTAATAAGTGACACATTTTTATTTGGATGGACTTATTTGCACCCAATTAAAGTGACAGTCTGGTTTTTAATTTGGTTAGGAAAAATCATTGGATCTTACTTCTTTTAAAAAGAAAACAGCGTAATGGTAACTGTGAATTTGGAACGATATCGTGATATGATTGAAAACTTTTTAACGCCACAACTGCTTGATTGGGGCTTAATTAACATGTGGTATCAACAGACGGTGCCACATCGCATACAGCCAGGATTACAATGAAAACAAACAAAGTAGTATACCTTCCCGGCGGACACCCTGTATGAATTCCACTATCAAAACGAAAGTAAACAAAGCATTAAAAACTTCCACACTTGGCGCATTCAGGAGAAGGGGAATTTTATTTCAATTTATATTATATTATTTATTCACGATTGCAAGAATGTGGAATGTGAAAAAACTGCAAGAGGAATGTAATTCCTAATAGGGGTGATTATTTAAATGCTTTTTACTTCATTAATAGCAAGAACTCTGGCATTTTAAAAATAAAATCATTCCGATATTCGGTTTTCGTTTGTAGTTAAGAAAATCCCATTCTTTATTCAAACAGCGTTCAGTGTATGATAATTTATGACATAAGAACGTTCACAAACTAAAGTTGCGAAACAAAGTTTAACATTCAAAAAAGTAAAAACAAACAAAGTAGAAGCAGATCAGAATAGAATTATTTGCTGCCACACTACAGTGCGGTATTCTGAATACTTTAAAAAACTATTCTTTTTTTTTGCATATATATCTCGTTTTATTTTACATAGTTTTGTTATATCTTTATGGCTTTTAAAAGAGGTAATTTGTATAGAAATTAAAATAAAGTATATGAACTGCAAGGAGACATATTGCGTGTGTACTTGTTGTGGTATATAAAAGTAAGTTTTTCATGCAAACGAGGGGTAACCGAATCTAGACAATCTGAATTATAATTAACAGAACTTTAAAATGATAGAAGAAGCAGCATTGTTGAGCTTTAGTTTTAAGTAGTAGGATACCAGATGCAGTGCTTTTACAAACATGACCACTGCGGCCAATGATAAACGCTCGTCGTGAGATGACGCAGTCGCTAAATTTCTTCCTCTCGACTTCCTGTTTCGCATCGTATAAAGCTTTCTTGTTAAATCCGTAACTCAGAAATGTCACTGTTGCCCAGCTCTGGCCCCAAAAAATCGATTTGCAATACTTATATCGGTTAATCGGTGCTGAATAGATATTGCTAAGGAATTTTGCCTTAAGCCTGGTACTCTGTTCGGCTTTTCATGCGGAATACTGTCAAATCGCATACATAAAAAATTTGTATGAAAAAGTCATGAAAAAATGTTGCAGAAGTAGTACTCTGTTTTTACTGTGGAAAAACATATGAAATGTTTCTGCCAACATTTTATCCAAGCTGTGAAATAAAACAAGTAGGTATTATTTCATGCGAAATTTTCCATACAACAGATGATCGTATGTCTTTTACTTACGTTTTTAAAACAATGATACCACACTTTAAATGTCAAATATTCCACATGAAATAATCAATGTTGCTCAACAATTTTCACAAATTTGAACAGAGTACCAGGCTTTAGTTATTAATTGAATAAAACAAAAGAGTCGTTTGCAGTTTAATTAATTAGGGTGTATTTCTAATTCTTTTTTATGTCTTTGGTGTAAAGTAGAGCTTGTAGTTCGCGAACGAACAGGTTAAATTGACCTAATCAATTAAGTGAACGGAATGATCTGGTCTTTTCGTTTAATAGTGTATGGGTTAAATTGAACGGATGACATAATTGAACGAAATGAGCCCGATGTTTAACCGGATCCTTTCTTTCAATAGTTTACAGTATATAATATGGTGTACGGATCACTTTCGTCAGTTGTTTTTTCTCTTTTTTTGCTTAATGTTCTTTTATTTCAGTTGATTTTTTTTGTATTGAAAGAAGTTGCTGTACATGTATTTATACGTATGTAAGTACATATTTCTTTTTTTTGATATAGTGTTTCCTTTTTAATGGATAATTGGTAATATTTAAATAAAAAAAGTGATTTTAAATAAACTAAAGAAATAGCACAGAGAAAAAGAAGCTAGAATTATCTCGTAAAGCCACAGCCTATTAAATTTTTAATTTCTAAGAATCTTTTTTAGAAAGAAAAATTATTTTACAAGTGTAAAAATAAATGAACTTAAGCCAAAATAATTTCAACTCATTTATAATATTCACAGTTGAAATAATAATTTAATAAAAATTAAATTATTTTTAAACAATTTAACATTTAAATTCTTTATTTTTACGAATAATAATTATTTCTTTTTCTTTTTCAATATCCAAAAAAAAATTTAGTAGAGGTAATTAAGCGAAGAATTAATCAATTTTGGCAGAAGAAATTCCCAACTAGATTACCAACCTAATGATTTTAAGAAAGCATGAAACTTTTATAATCAATCACTGAGAATTGATTACATTTTTTATTGCAGTAAATAATGATGATCATTAGTGCGTATTTTAAAGTATTCTCTTTTAACTTAAAGAACTAGTTCAATTACTACTTCCTTTTTTTGCGAACTAATGTAGAGAGTTTTGGAAGCGAGTAACAAAATATGGTAATCACAAAAGTAAGTCATTATATGGCAAGTACTTTTTAAGGTAATGTCTATTTTTTGCTGAGAGTTGACAGATAGTTCTTCCTATTGTTATTGTTACCACCTTGCTTTCGCCGAAATGATAAAGGGATTGACAATATTTTCCGAAAGAAAGACCAGTAAATCACCAGTAGAGCGTCCCATGAGAAAGTCATACTGCCTGTCACAATTCCACCCATTTTAAAAGTCGAACCGTGAACTCCGTATACGACAACAGACACTGCAACGTACGTTTTTTGTAGATGTGCAGTCGAGTTTAGGTTCGTTTATACAGCGGTGAACTTGTAACAGCAGTGCAGTAAACTTGAAACATTATTCTTGTATTTCTTTAGATATCTTGACATTTAAATAAAAGTGTTGAAGGACAGAACTAAACACATGATTTTATCTTAAAAAAAAATCCAAAAAATTAAGAGTTAAAAACATAAATGACAATTTTTTTCTAACATTATTAGTGTTTAACTAATGATTAGTAAAGTTAGTTCTTCAATCAATGCATTTTATCTGCATTATTATTTTAGAGAAACCTTCAAACGTCATTTTAGACACAGAAGACTGTTGCGAGTTTTATATACCAAAATTTACAAACAAAATAAGTTCATTAAAAAAATATTTTAATGCGTAAAAATGTCAAAACTGTTTTACAATTTACAATAGAGAACGTTTTTTATTATATTATATTACAAGCAGTGCCTACGACTTCGCGTTTCTAATTTTCTTAAAATTCAAACTTTAAAAAATGTGTTTTGAATATTTATTTTAGATTTCTTGAAACAGTGTTAAAAATTTTCTATCTACAAAAATAAAAAGTGCTGACAACTGTTTTATTACCATTATACCGGTAAAATTGGGCACTTTTTTATTTGTATCTCTATTTTCTCTACAAAATGTAATATTTTTATGAAAAAAAAGTATTCGAAATTTGAACCAAGGTCACAAAATTTTGTTCAAATCCATCCAGTAGGCAAAAATAGGTGTTTTGTGTTCTATATCGATTACTATCTACACCAACAATAAAATTTTCAAAAAACATTTCATGTACAGAAATGATCCCGTTACAGTTATATTTAATGTATAGATAACGTTTAGTAAGTAAACTCAGGTTAAATCGATTTAATACAAAAACATAGTTGTATTAAAGCAACCATTTATATTACAAAAAAAAACTCGTACGCCATGATGTTGACATCCTAAATGTATGCAACATTTTATTATAAAAAAAAACCTATAATTGATAACATGTTGCTGGTAATGAATAGAAAATAATAATATTAAGAATGCAACAATGTTACAATAAAGTTAAAAAAAAAAATAAAAAACATTTGCACACGTTTGTATCCAATCATTTAAATGTTATTAAAAAAGGAATTATCAAGGATATAAAAAATGCATTATAACGCAAACAGCATCATGCTTTTAGAAATAAAAAAGCACTCTTATGCATCCGCAAACAATTTGAGATTTACACACTCGCGCACACATTTCAATAAATGCATGTGTATGCGTTTGGGAAAACTGTTGCGCAAAACGAAATGGGTTATGTTAAATACACAAAGTGTATTCAAGAATTTCTATCAGTGTTTGTGTGTATGCGGTATAGAGAGATACCTGTGCATTCTTTAATTACTAGTAATTATGTATACTCGTTGTTATAGCGGACATAGAGGTGATACACAAGTAGTGTAATTTTCAAGTGTTTGACTATAACGGTTTACCCTTTAATTTAAAGGTTAATTTTTAAGCAATAGGTCTTTTTTATGTTTTATACGAGTATATATTTTCGAACTAACAGGTTTCAAAAAACAAAAAATTATTTTGTCATATAAAAAATTTTTTATAACAAATACAAAGTGCAAAATTATTTCTTATTTACTAAATGACTATAAATCTGAGCTACATTATCTGTGTCTGCCTTATTTTCTTTTTTTTAATTTTCTGTTATTGAGAGCAATACTGATATCAATATTGATAAAATTTTATGTGGGTATCCGCTACAGTTCAGAGGACCCTTTAATTTTTTAAATTATAAACTTTTTTAAAATGGGACCAATTCCAATATACATACATCGTTTTCGAATTAAAAACATTTCAAAATCCTTCTACAAATTAATGAGTTCTGCTGGCACAAATATATACAAAAAAAATACAGACGAATTGATAACATTCTCCTTTATTGAAGTCGCCTAAAAAGTTAAACTGTTTACAATTCTGCGCCATTAGCTGTATAATTTTACTTTTTTTAATATGATAGATTCAAATTAGAGGAAGAAAATATCTGCAAGCTCTTAATCTTTGGTCCCTGAAAGTTAAAAAATATGTCTTGTATCTCAAAATAGTCTAATAAAGAGCAGTGCTTCCCTTACGAACCCTAGCCTTATAATTTCACCTTTACAGTTTGAATTGATTGCTTGGTGAATTAAATTTTAAAATTTCCAAATTTGATGCAATTGAAAAACCCAGCACATAAAAGCACATCCTATATAAACAAAGAAAGAAAAAAGTGCAACAAAATTTAATAAAATAATAATTGTATAACAACACAAAGGTCGCCCAAGTTACGGTTAAGTGCATTATGCATGCAAGCAAGAACATATGTATGTTCGTCATTATTGGCTCAGAGTATGAATTGCCCCTTCTTTATACACTTACGCTACTTACACTTGTTACATATTGCTCTATAGATTCTCCCACATTTTCATTTAAACAAATATAAATGATAATGACAATCATACAGTATTGTTAACCTTTTTTCTCTCTGTTGGTTTTTGTCATTGTTGTTATTCTTTCATTGTCATTTGTAAGTAAGTTGCCATATTATTATTGCTTCAGCAAATACACATGCTGTTAAACGAGTTAAAAATAAACATTGTCAACTTTATTCAAATGAATCAACGAATGCAGGTAACTTCTTTTCTTAACACAGTTGAGGACAGAAACAAAGTAACAACGAGAAATTAAAGCCAAAATTTGCAATTATTCTCTCAAACATAAAAAATTTAATGAATCAAAATTTGGGAATTATTTTGCGATGACGCAAAACAGCTGTAAAATAAATCTGAAAAAACCAAATAGCAAAAAGGTTTTAGAAAAATATCAAAAGGGTTTATGATGCATTTAAATTGGATGGCAATTCATAGTGTCCACAGTCACATAATATCCATGGACATTATGTCGCTATATGGACATTTCCTTATTTCAGGAAAATTAACAAGGCAACAAGTTCATTTACTGAACAAAAACAACACGAAAAAAAAAATAAGTTGAAAAAATTTCAACCCGATGATACTCATGAGGATTTAAGTTAGGACTCAATAATAATATTTTGGTATGGAAGGGTACACGCTATCTTCACTTAATAAAATTAGTTAAAGTAGGATTTTTAAAAAACCCGTTTGATATTTATCTTTGAAAGTTGAGCTTCGATTGGATTTACAATTTTAATAATACCATTTGCAAGTCTGTTATCTATTATATTAAAATCGAATTGATATGTTAAGAGCAACGATATTCAGAGAAGTTTTTGCCTCAAATAATAAGAGAAGTACTTTTTCAATATTTCTTTATTTGGTGTCTGTATCAAAAGTTACGAAAAGTTGGCCAAATGTTACGTGGAGTTACGAAAAATTTAGAAAACGTAACCAAACGGCAACACTGATTATCATAATAATTTAGTTACAAATAGAACAACGAGTTCTTTAGGGAAAGAGAGTTTTTCCCCACAATTTCTCAATATATGATGCCATAGTGTTTTTTAAATTTTGTGAGCCAACCATTCCCAAAATTCAATACAACTGAGAAAAAGTTTATTAACTTCAGGCTCAAGCAAGAAACTAATTCGCGCGTAGAGAAAAATACGGCTATTCGTACCATCCCATAGGAGAAATGGCCACTCATTCATACTCCAAGGGGATGCAAAAGCAAGTTCGATGCGACAGGTAGATGCGATAAAAGTAGAATTTAATACTCTGTATCAAACTTAATGTCAACATGAGCAAATTTTAGATTACAAACTAGTTCTTCTTCTTTAATAGAACAAGCACGATTAAAGTAAATTAACGTAAAAAAAGATTTCGAATAATAAATTTTCATATTTATTTGTGCTTACTTAAATAATTCGTTACTTTTGCGTTTTATATTTTATAGCGCAAGATATTTGCACATAACGAACGATTTTGACATAAGCATGTTGGCGAAAGAGAATAAATTAGATACGAAAAGAAAATACGAAAAAGCAATATAGGATACCAATTGTTTGATTACGTAACATTTTTCTTTCGCATCGCAATAAAGACGAACCCCCCCCAGAACAGTCAATATAAAATAACTTGCCAATAGTATGAGAACTATTGGAATTCGTTATGGAGATAGTAATAGCTACTAAGCATCCACTGTATTAAATTCATGCCTAGTCCCACATTGGGGTTCCATACAAGATCATTTAACTCGGTCCTAAAAGCTTCAAACATGTCACTTCCCCGCTGTGGCAAACAGTTTGTAAACTTACGTAAAAAAGTCTCAAAACTTACCTATATATTTGTTCACATCTGTGAGTATATAAAATATTTGTTGTTGTGTGCATAAGTACGTATTGCATCTACCTTGAATTGATGTTACAAGTAGGTTCTTGTATAACAGTGTTTATAACTGTAAAATCAAGACTTGTATGTTAACTTTCCACATAAACATACACATGCATATATGTATGTGCAATTAACGTGTTTGTTTTTTTTTTATTGTATTTTCCATTTTCCGAGTATTCTTACATGTTCATGTGTGTGAATGTGTCTGACATATGTTCAACTTTTAAACCATTTTGTCGTTGCTCCTTCTGTCTGTGTTTTTGCAAAGTAACAGTGCCACTTTTGCAACTCTTCAGAATTGCAAATGAAATGATCTCGGAAGTTCCTGTTTTCATGTGCACTTTTTATTGTTCTTAAGTCTTGTGGTTTGGCTGGCTGTGTGATTGGTTAAAATGACTGGTTTGTTTTTCTTTTTTTTTTATGGGTGGTTTAGCTGTCAACCGAACTCACTCTTTATGTTTTTGTATTTGTGTTTACTTACTGTTATAAATAATAAAATGGCCAGATGTGACTATAAATCGTCATTTTAACAATTTATAGAATTAAAAATGATCTCTTGACTCTTGAATACTTTTATTGCTAATTAAAGTTTTTGATACTAAAAAAACTGTTGCACTTTGCAATTTGCATAACAAACTGAAATATTATTGTCAGCAGAATTAAGTATGTTTTCGAACCATCTGCATCGTTTTTGTTTTAAATGTATTTGTGCGGAAGAAAGAATTATTTTGAGATCGTAAAACAGGCAGCATTTACTTGGGTGTCAGACGATCAAGTTTTCATTCAAATTTTAAAATTTCTCTCATTTTTTAGCAAATACTCACACTTTAAAAATTTACTGAGCAAATTCTCAAAATTTTCAAGTTTTCGTTCAATTGAGTTTTTCAAATTACATTCAAGAAAACAGGTGATTGATGTTTTTCCCTCCAAATAAATTTTATTTGTTTTCTTGACGACATCTTGCTTAAAAAGTTGTTTTCAATTTTTGTGAATTTTGACACGCAGTATGTGTAAACTTCTTGAAAGAGAAATGAACAAAAACTTGACCGTGTGGCTGCACTGTTACTAATTTAAATAAATTGTTGGGTTGCCAGATTGACGACATATAGTCATTATGACGATTTATATAACATTTAAATTTAATTCAAAATGATATTTAAATACTTTTAATTTAATTAAGATTATTTTTTTAATACTAATAAAATAAAAACTTTTTCCTATTTTTAATCTAATTTGCACTTGGTTTGAAAAATTAAAAAAAAAATCTCAAAATTAATTGGACTTGTTTCCTGAATAATTATCAATTATGACAAAACTTTTCACTTCAAACAATATTTTTGTTCTTATTCTGCTTCTAAAAACGGAAATAAAATTTATAGGCTGCATTCTTATGATTTTGGTCTGCAGCTGTATTAATTTTAAGCGATCGACACCAAGTGGAAGTCGGCTAAACTTAAAATATACTTTATTTTTGACTATGAAAGTCAAAAAAAAAATAATAAGAGCCTTTTATTTTAGAGTATACTTTAGCAAGAGTCGACTTTAGTCTGTAACTATGCCATTTTTTTGTAACAAAAAGATTATTGCTTTTAAAAATTTTAATGTAATTGGCACTTTTCGATGAACAAATAAGTTCGAAAAAAAAACTTTTTCGACATGCCTTGAAACAAATCAAGTGATGTCAATGCTTTTGGTAGCATGAAAAACGTATAGAAAATCAAGTAGCAAAACAGTTGATTTAGGCAATTCAATGAAAACGCACTATAAAACAACACAAAAATAAAAAAAAAATAAAAACGTATGAAAAAAAATTTCATACCGATGATATTGAAGGAAATTAAAAAACAACTTTCTACTAAATCGACGTATTGGTACGGTTGTCAAATTTTTTAAGCGGAATAACTAAAGTTGCTAACAATTTTCGTGACTTTGAACAGAATGCTTAGTTTTCGGCTCGAAATGTAGATCATATTATTTCACAGTGGGAAAGAATTGTTGCTAGAAACATGAAGCAAGAAACATTGCCTGTTTCTTACAAATTGAACGTTGTAAGTCTTTAGCAATGTTATTTTTTGTTTATTTCGAACTAACCTAACTAAACCTTTTTTTTTTAATCGAATTGATATGTTAAGAAAAGTTGATAAATCACTCTTATCAACTGGAATAATGAAATAAGCAATCTTTCAGTAATATAACTTTATTGTGTGTCGGTTACGAAAAATTAGCATAAAGCATAGTACTCCGTTCGCCGTTTCGTGCGAATTGTTATCAAAAGTCCATATAAAAAATATTGCTAAATAAATAAGAAATAATGTTGCTGAAGTAGTACTCTATTTACTTGTGAAAAAGTCGCAAAATGTTTCTCCCAGCATGTTTTCCAAATAAAAAATTTTCTTGGCAACATTTTTTTCAACTACGAAATAACATAAGAAGCACTTTTTTCGTAGGGAATTTTTTAAAAACAAAAAATTTTAAAAAGAAAAATGAAAAAAGTATACATTTAAAAAGAGAAAAAGACAAAAATTAATTTAATGACGCAGAAAAGCGTTTACTCAATACAGCAATTAAAATACAAAAAAAATATATGTATATGGGATAAATCCTATAAGCTTGGATAAGTATTTCTCTTCGGCTTCAGTAAATTTAAAATTTTTTTTTCAGACAATGTGGTATTCTGGAAGGCGATTAAAGGCTATAATTATTTTCTAAACTGCTGTATTGACACTAGTAGCTAATTGTCAAACTTTTCAAGCGAAATAATGTACGTTGCTCAACATTTTTCGCAAAATCGAACAGAGTACTAGGCTTAATATAACAAAATTATACATGTTACGGGAGCCTTATAAAATTAAAAAATGTAACCAAATGGCAGCACTGGTTCTTACTATCTAGTACTTACTAAAGAAAACCACCTGCAGGAATACAAACGAAATTTTGGAAGAAGATATAGAAAAATTAAAGTGAGGCGTTATTTTTTGCCCGCTGCATTAAAGGACATAAGCCGATCTTGCTGTACGAACACCGACGGACATCGTTCAATCGACTTCACTATGCATAAGAACTCAGAAAATACATATAAACTTTATGGGGTCGGAAGGTATATTGTAAAAATTACAAACGGAATGACAAACTTATATATGCCCTTTTCCATCTGTTGAGAAGGGTATGCAAATGACATTCATTAATTTAAAATTGTATGTTTTACCATTTCGTTAGCTATGAAAAAGGAAAATCACTTAACTAACAAAATTTTTTAAATTGATTTCTTTATGGCAGGTATAAGTCTTACATGTAGCCACATTATAATTTGCTGGTTACAAGGTTGACGAATTATTTTGTTTGTTAACCCTTATCGGTCGTAAGTCACCTCTGACGTGACAACAGTACTTTTCTGCAACGGTCGTATGGCACGTGTGAAGTGACAAGGCGAATTATGTCGAAACATACTGTCTATTGATGAGATTTGTTTTTAAAATGCATTCATTTCTTCAATTTACCGTTACCATTTGAAAATACGTATTTACCGTTACCGTTTGAGCATAAGAATCTTTTCAGTTTGTCGTTATCAGCAGAGCATTTAACTTGTGCAATAAACTTTCAATTCTTTTTTGTTTTTTTTTCATATTTGTTAAAAATAACTACAACCTGGTGAGAATCAAACGTGTGAAAAGTCGCGTCCGATAAGGGTTAATATTTCTTACGGTTCGAAAGATAAACCATATCCCTAAAAATCTAAATCTTCTATTGAAAAACCCTTCTGCTAAACTTATTCAGTCCAGCCATTAAAAAAAAATTCTGATATGTTTTCACTTCTGTCTTACCATTATCACCAATCATGAAAATCGATTAGCTTAAAAAGAGAAGAATATTACCGGCGACTATTACACACAGCTGTTGGACTAATTTGATATTTATTTCAAGTAAAAATAACTGCATGTAAGTTAAGATCGTATCATGATATCAATCACTACTGAAACAAAAGACCTGAGGACCTTGAGAAAACCTTTTATTTATAAAATATAAAATAAGAGAAACTGTTTAATAAATAAGATCAATGAACCTTTAGTCTTAATTTTTTTTGTATTAAAATTTTTCATTTAATTTAAAAAATATATCTTTTCAGTCGATAAATTTATAACTCTGTTTTAAATGTTTTTTATTTCTTAATTCATCATTCAACATTTATTTACATTTGTATAAGTTATTTATTTTGTTATTGTATTTTTGTTCATTTACCTGTTCATTTATTGCAGACATATCGCTTGATTTTCGAAATAAAAATTTATATGGAAAAAAATTAAAACTGCAAATGTTCAATTTCCGTCAAAAATTTTGCAGTTAACGAGTTAAGGACTTGTATATTAGTTGCAACGCGTCATTTAACCGACATGTATTAAGTATATATGAATATTTATACTTGTATTTCTACTTAAACACACGCACAAACATTACACACTTACACCATGCAGGAGCACATAATTTTTCATACAAAAACAAATCTTCAAAATCTACTTTTTTACGTAATTTTTTTGAAATTTACTGTAACGTAGAAACGTAAATTTTACTTAAGCTGTAAATATATAATCGATAGTTATATTTAAACTCTTTTGTGTGAAATTTCTTTAATATTTTATAATGTTTTAGACGCCGAGATTTGTTTATTTAAGAAAGTTTCTTGTTTCTACTTAACTTTCGATTTTTCCCGTTTAACCTTTTTGTATTTTTATATAGAAAGTTTTTGTTTAAAACGCTTTTATCCTTCTGCCGCAACTAAACTACTCCTGTTTCAAAAGTTATACACATTACTTTGGAGAGTGACAGAATTAACAAGTGTATTTGTAGTTGTTAGAGCAAAAAATTAATAAATGTTAAATGAAATACAACCAACTTCACCTAAAGCATGCGCTGTTTAATATTTGCAATCCTTTAGGAAGCTGCATTTAGGAAATAAAATTTTAAGATTTTAAAAATATTTCAAACAGATCTTACTTCATTTAACATGAAAATTTTATAAAATATTTAAATTAACAAATATTCCTTCATCCGTTTTATAAACATTTTGGTAGGCTTTATTTCAAACCGAACTTTTCTACCGAATTTTCTAACTTCACAATTATTAGAAAATTATATCTTTCACCATAAAAAGCGGAAAAAGGGTATACCTAAGTTTGTCATTCGATGTGTAATTTCTCCAATATCCATTTCCGACCCTATAAAGTACATATTCCGACTTCTTATTAAAATCAAGTTTGCCTCGGCAATGTCAATCGATAAAATATAGTGTCGAAAGAAGTGCTATTGAAAATCAGCATAATCGATCCTTCGAGGTAGCAGGTAAAACACCACGCCTACCTCTATTTTTTTCATGGCATTTGGAACAATAAAGTAACTCCAATCAAAAGAACCAAATATATATGGGCGATAGAAAATTAAAAAATAAAAAAAAAATAAACATCAAGTGAAAAAATTGGCCCAAGCACCATATTTTCCGACTAATGGGGCTCTGAAATTTTCAAATTTTTTAAAATATCAATATGGGTATCATTTTTAAAGCTTCTAAAGTAGTCTTTAAGGAAATACTAAAATTTTTAAAAATGCTTAGCCCATTAAGAGCCGATGGCATTTTTATGTAAAAATTCTCTGTCACCCCAATATTTGCTTTTTTGATTGAAGTTACTATTCAAGCTATAGTTAGAGAGCGATAGTAATAGTACCTGCGTTTTTTAAATTACTACCTCTTTCTAATTATATGTATGTATGTAGCAGGAATTTGACAATTTATAAAAATTTGCATAGAAAATTTGGCGCAGAAATAAAATAAAAATTATTTTTGTGCCAAATTAGATGAAATTTAGTTAAAATATTTTTAATTTAATAGAATTTTAAATAATAATAATAATAATCTCTGCCAATAAAATAAGGGTTGAAAAGCAACAACCACAACAAAATAAAAATAATTATAGCAGAAAAAGATGTATTTTGTTATTTTTATTTTAAACTGGTTTTTAATAAAATTATCTTGTTTTATAAGGAGTCGGCGCTTTATATGTAATGGATTGTTACCATTACGACCAAGTAAGTTTATATTTGTATATAAATTTCATTAAGTAGTCAAATGGTTGTCGGCATGTGATCGTTTTTAATGTACAAAATCTTGTTTAATTTAATTCAATCTATTAAATTCCTAGACAATTGAATTTGTATGTTGGATGAGAAAAAAATTATTTAAGCAATTGCTGGCAAAACTTATTTAGTTATATCTGTGCTTATTTACACATAAGGTCTGTCTGGGTACTTTTCCAGTAGCTTAGTAATTTTTTTGGGAGAGTAAGACCAATTTTGCACTGTCGGCTGAAAATATATCAAAAAGTACGCAGACAGCATCCAGTAAAATCTTGCAAGAAAACAGCTGATCGGTGTATAAACAATTGAAATAACAAAGTAAAAGAATTAAGGAAAATTGAATTGAAAACCGATCGCATAGGATTTCAAACAGTTGGCTCGGAAATGTCTTCGAAATTCCTCTTAGCAGTAATTGGGCACTATTTGTTCCATATACCGCTTTGACAATTTCTTTTGGCTTTATAAGAAAAGGCTTCACACTGGAAAATATATCATTACCTATGCATCTATTTTGTAGTATTCTTAAAATGGTTTTGTTTGTTATAATTTATTGTAAACATTAAAAATCAACACAACTCTAACTACTTACCTCTGCCATTGTTAAATTTCAATTTTTATTTTTTTCACAAAAATTATTTCATTCAAAAAGTAAATAAAAACAGCTGTAGAAACTAGTTGCAAAATCTTGCAAGCAGAAATTTCTCCAGCAACATTTTGCAAGTTCTCTTAAGGCTGGTTCACCCACAAAAATTTTGTTCCGAAACATTTTTTTTATATGTAGTTTGACGTTTTATTTTTTGAGAGAGAGAGAAACTACATATAAAAAAAAATGTTTCGGAACAAAATTTTTGTGGGTGAACCAGCCCAAGGCAAATTGATAACAGGTATACTCACGGCGAAAATTTTTTTCCTTCTTCGAGTGTCAAAAGTTAAAATCTCCTTTGATTTTGACAGCCGAAAACTATTTGTACAAAAACAAAATGTACATGTTTCTATCGCAGTGTTGTATTTATTTTCGCCGTGAGTATACCTGTTATCAATTTGCCTTGAACCAGCCTTTACTGCCAACCAGCGTTGCCGCTTTGGTCCAATCGGACCAAACTTGGTAGTTTTTCGTTTTTAAAAAACAGTTTGGTAGTTTGGTTGGTTTGTTGATTTTTTTTTTTAATTTTTGGTAGGTTTTACTCCTGCAGCAATTTTTTAGCATATTAAATTTTTCATCTTAAAAATTCAGAACATAAAATAAAAAAATGTAACTTTTAATAAAATAAACAATAACTTTGATAGTGTTACCACTATTTTCAAAAACTGTTTTGGGTGTACTAAAAAACATCTCTGCTTTTTTGCATAGGGACGATTAAAGCTATTACCATCTCTGGTTTAAGAAACGCGAACTATTTTATGAAATTGAAATTAACAATATTTTTAAGTGAAGGTTTATTTTCAAGTGTATGTATTAAAAAATTAATAGACAAAATGGAAAAGTAATTAAACTTTATTAATTCTAAATATGTATCTATTAATTACATAAATATTTACTAATATTGCATGTATTTTTTTCAGATTTTTTATTAAAAACACCAAAATTAAATGAAAATAATATAATAATATAATTTCAGAAACGACATTCCATCAACCAGGTAGAACCACTCTTAAAATTTTTGTTTTAAAAAATTTCTAAATTATATAATACTTTTAGTGAATATTGTAAAGAAACAGTCAAAAGAAAATTTAGAACCGAAAGGTTGAGCGAATTTGATTGGCTCCAGGAAAGGGATGGGTGTTAATTCTGCATAGTATGCTCTAAAACTATTTTGAAACCTTTGGTTTTTTATCTGTATACATTTCGTATACACATACATACATCCGTTATTTTAAATGAAATATTGCTTTTATGTTGTTATTTTATGTATATTTTTATGTTTTTTATAAAAACTGGAATTTTTTATTATATTACTATATAAGCCAAAATAAAAATTTTGATTTTATTGAAGAATTGCATTTTAAAATTTTTGGTAGGCTGTTAACGATTTTGGTAGGATTTTTAAAAATTATTGGTAGGAAGTAAATTTCTTATGTGGCAACGCTGCTGCCAACTGTTAAAAAATTAACTTTTTGGCTCTCTCGCTGCAACAGATTTGGAGTACGCAGACAACATTTTGCAAGATTTTGCAACATTCGGCAGAAAATGATGCAAAATATGTGTACGCAGACAGACCTATAATTTTTTGAGAACATGTTTACATTAGGTATGTGTAGCGTTTTTTTTCTAAAATATTGCTTTCAGCGTTTTTGAATATTTTATTATTTGCTTAAACGAAAACTGGTAGAAAATATAATAACACACTTTTTTATACGTCACAAGTAAATTATTAACAATAATAATCTGTTATTTACAAATCTGCCCCTCGTAAAATAAAAAAAAAAATACAACGGCAACACTTAAAAATGTGTCAATATTTTCAAGTGAGTGCCAACTTGCAAAAGGAAGCAGCACAAAATACTCCGTATTGCCTGCGTCAACAGTTGTTCCAGTGAATCCTTATTATTGGTTTAAAATTAAATGTTTAATACATTTTACATCAACAGCTATAATTCTATATTAATTTAGCAGTTTTGCATCAACGAAAAAATGTAAACAAGCGGGCGGCCTAAGTAGTTTCCTGTATGCTATTGCAAAGAAATAAAAATTACTGACAATATATGGAAAACGGAAAATTATAAAAAAGTAGCTAGGTACCAATATAATAAACAGATTAATGAAATTTGGTTTATTTTATCTTAATCAACCATATGGTACTTGATTATAACAGGCATTTATTAGTTTTTTTTTTTCTTTTCAACTGTTCTTTTGCGAATACAAACAGGCTGTTACCAACGTATTAAGAACAACAACAAAGGGTTAATAAACAATTACCTATGTGGTTTAAACAGAAGGTACGAAATTTATTTCATTTGTGTAAATATATCACTTTTGGGAGTGTTGTGTGTTTTTATATGAATATTTTTCAGATAATTTTCAAAATTTATAAAAACAATTGCATTTTGTAAAAATGTCTCATGTACGTTATGATAATCATAAATATGCCCGCCTCAATAACCAAAAAATAACAACTCCTAAAAGGACCTATTCAGATGATGAAAACGAAGAAATCGATTTGGGCACTGAACATCGCTTAAGGCAACCCACTGAAACGGATGATAATGATATAACTAATGTAATTAACAAAGGACACCAAAACGGCCACTTAAGTCATTATGATGAAGATTCTAAAGATCCCAACGACACCACAGTAACCCTAAGAGATCGCCTGAACGACTCACGTCTTATGCAAATGGCCATTTGTTCATTATTAACAATACTGCTGTATCTTCTATTGTCAATATGTTTGACATTTTACCAAAAGGCATTAATTAAAGAATTAAATTTTCCTCTCAGTATTGTTAGTTATCATTTGGTGCTTAAGTTTATAATGGCTTTAAGTACGCGTGGTATTTACAAGGCTGTCATGGGCAAATCAAGAATTCAGTTAGATTGCCGAACATCAGTTAGAAAAATGGCTCCCACAGGTTTAGCAAGTGGTATCGACATTGGATTTTCTAATTGGGCCTTAGGACTTGTCTCAGTCTCATTATACACCATGACCAAATCATCAACAATAGTATTTATATTAATATTTGCTATAGTTTTGGGATTGGAAAAAAAGGTATAAAGAATTTTGAATAGCAATAAAATTAAAAACACGCGTTTTCTTTACAGAGTTGGTCTTTGGTATTTATTGTGGGACTTATTGCTGTAGGGCTGTTTATGTTTACCTATAAGTCCACACAGTTCCAAACACTAGGTTTTATATTCATATTGGTGGCTTCATTAAGTGGTGGCATACGTTGGACTTTAGCACAATTTGTTATGCAAAAATCAAAATTGGGACTACACAATCCAATAGATATGATATATCACATGCAGCCTTGGATGATAGCAGCTCTATTGCCGTTCGTTATAATATTTGAAGGTAAAATTATAAATAAAATAATCCAATATTTAGTACCTTATTAATTTTGTAATAAATTACTTTAAAATGTTAGGCAAAGGCTTAGTAGAGGTTATGGGAAATATGGGCAATTATAAAGAGAGCACCATTTATATGATTGTGTTGAAAATATCAGTGGGTGCAACTTTGGCATTTTTTATGGAAGTTAGTGAATTTATGGTATTATCTAGAACCTCCAGCTTAACACTATCAATTGCTGGTATATTTAAGGTAAACAATGAATAACTTAATTTGTATATTTTTTTAATTACACAAATTACTGTTAATGTGTGTGTGGATGTTATTCTTAGGATATTTTTCAATTAGTTTTGGCTGTGGAATATAATGGTGATCAATTAGGTTTGGTAAATGCTTTAGGCTTGGTTGTTTGTTTAGCTGGTATATGTGGCCATGTCGTGCACAAATATTCAACTTTAACAAAACTACAAGATATAAATTCTTATGACGAATCATCAGATTTGCATTTAAATGAGGCTTCAATAAATGGTAATGGTGGTGCCCCTAGCCATTCGTCAGCGGCTCCAAATTCCTCTAATATGAACGATTATGCTTTTAATACAACGCAAAAACATTCCTCTTTAACTGTTCCTTTACTAGAAGAAACTGATTCGGATGAAGATGATAACGCATCACCAAATAGTAATAAAGAAAATTCTTCAGATGTTATATTTGATATACTTAAACGTCGGGACATGCAACGATGAGTATGTTTGTGAAAAGCTTATATGTAAATACACCCTAAAAAAGGCATTTTAAGTTTAATTGTACTGTTAAGGTATGTCTCAAAAATATACAGAAACATATTGCTGATCAGAATCAAAGTATTTATATTTTTTGTTATATTCTTAATAGCAGAAAGTAATGTTATTGTTAAAATTTCTTGTAGTTCTTAAAGTATTAAATTTTAGTTATTAATGCTTGATTCAAAAACTGTTCTTTTTTCGAATATTCATGCATTCAAAATGTAAAAAGTTTTGTAGAATGTATAACCTTAAGAGAGGGTTAATAAATTAAAATCGAGTTTAATTTTGCAGATTTCACTATTATGTTCTGTTTCTTTTTATCAACTCTGATCAGTTTTACAGCATACTAATCTCTAAACTTTATTAATCTAATAAAAACAAGCCTCATTATAAGTTAAGACTTTGAATACTAATGATAAAGTTTTAATGTATTTTTGAATGTGAATGGATATAAGTTTTATTCGCTTGCATGTGTAAGATGTTTTATTAATTGAATCCCACTTTCTAAGTACATCTATATAAATATATACCTTGTGTAAAATATGCTATAAATTTTACTTACAATTATTACTATTATATTCCGTTGTTTAATTTTATTGTATGAAGACGATTTCACGATTCCTTATCGCATTTCTAATGAATCTGTAAAAAAAACAAGACTTTTATTTAATCTACTATAATATTTTAGTTTAACTTAAAAATATTTTGTTAACTAGTGATATGTGTATATTGTTTTGTTGTATTCTATATATTAAAAAAAAATTTTAGTTTATTTACCTTAAAAAAATGTGAACTTATTTATTGGTTTTGCAAAATCAAATTGGCCATTTATAACTGAAATAAAATTTGTATAAATCAGTTAATATAATTTTAAAAATATAGACGTATAAAAAAATAAAAAACGAATAAATTATTTTCGAAAAAATAGTATTTCTATTTAGAAGTGGGTTTAATTAACACAAGAAAAAAAGAAGGAATTAATTAACTGGTTAAATTGCAATTCAATTGTATGTATGAAAAAATTAAATAAAGATCTTATCAGCTAAATGAAAACTAAAAAAATAATAACAAAACTGGTAGACTTCAAGTAAAACTAAAACATTTTATATAATTGTGTTTTAAGAAAAAGCTTTAAACATATTTTTGATATTTTAAAATATGCGTCTTCTTTTTGCCTGCATAGGATATTCTAAGCAATGATAGGCATCATCTTCTTCTTCGTCCGAATCAACGGGCGCATTGCAAATATTATTGTTGGCATCCATATTCAAGCTAACAACACAATCATCCTCATTATCGGTATCAGATATCGTTGATTTTGTATCATTGCCTGATACAACACCAGAATCTGGGCTATCACATAAAATTGTAGTATGACCAGCATTTGAAAGGGGTGTATTGGGGGTTTGTTGTAAGTTTTGCAAGCGCTCATTATTGTAGTGAATACGATAAATCGCTAAAATAGCTTCGAAAAATGGCGATATCAAATCGGCTGTGCAATGTGTAAGCTTTATCAAATATGGTGTCCATATGGGAAAAATACCATGCATTTGACGTACAGCTGCTATGCAAGCTGAGGCAATAATTGAGGGTCTGGCATTGGCAAATTTCAAATCTGTAAATATTAATAATTAACAATTATTTTTAAGTGGATTTGTAAAACTTACAACTCAATGAAATATCGATTAAATTGAAAAATGTTTTACTCAATGTCGTCAACATATTTTCGTAGCTGGAGTAGGGACACGGTGTACTAAGTACCATACAAGGTGATGTATTTATTATTACTTCATTGCCATAATTATTTCTTCTTTGCAAATCCTGCTGCTGCTGATGGTAGTTATTAAGTACAATTTCATTGTTCCAATGATTGATAAAAATATGATAATCTTGCAGAGTTATAATACTGTTGGCAAAATATTCGGCAAATGTTGCTGCTGTGGGACGGATTAAATCAAAATTGAAAGCTCCTAATACTTTACACTCCACGTTTTTAAATTCATTTAGGGTGTAAACTTCATTAATCAGTTTGTTTAAATCAGCAAACTTAGGCATATCAACATCAGTTTCTTCTATTTTGGCCGCTATTATAAGACAAGTTATAGCAGACAGACTTAATTTATCCGCTCGAATAGTGTAATTATCCATAAAGCAGTCAAGATAATAAATAGCTTTAAAGTAGTCGAAAAAACAATGCAAAGTTTAGAAGTTTAAAAATGCTATCTTATATTAAATAACAGTTTTTGTGTATAAAGCTTAGAAGCAGAATATAATAAAAATTTAAGTAGTTTATAAGTCCTAAATAATTTTAAATTCTGCAATATTATATTAATTTACCCAAATGTAACGTAGTCCTAGAAAGTTTGTGTTTTTCCGTAGCAGTCTTTAGTAATTTCAACAACATGGGTCGTTGACAAACTTGTTGAGAACGAAAACAAACCAAGCGACGATTAAGTTCGGTCTCTCTTAATGTTTCAAAAATATCATCTGAATAATCACATATCCAATGTGTTTTATCTATCCGTTCCTAAAAAATAATTATAATGATAAATTGTAAAATTATGTAAAACTTATCACCTGATTGCTATCTGAACGGAAAATTGATGTAAAAACTCCGCCAAATTCAAAAGTTGGCAAAGGTTGCACATGGGGTATAATTGGTGATGTGAAACCATTTAAATTTTGATCAATTACACTACATAAGATAAAACACTATATTAAGAGATTTGTCCACATTCAAGATTTATATAAATTTATATTACACTGAATTATTGCAAGGCACATAATTTGACTGCGGCGTGTCCATTTTGTTTTGACCTAACAACCTTGAACACTTTAATTTAAAAACCTATTCCAAAATAATTAATTTTGGCAAGAAGTTTTTAGTAAGATTGTCATTTTTAAAGTTGGAATCCACACAAGCCTTAATTAAAAACAAAAATCCGAACTAAGCAATTTGATTCAATCAAGAAAAACCGAAGCCCAAAATACTAACGGTTCTTTTATAAATTACATTTGCTCAATTAAGTAGTAAATTTTTTGAGAATGGGCATTAAACATACTCCACTCTTATTCAGTGATTTTCCATTGTTGCCAATATTTGCGTAGAAAATTAATAAAAAAAGCGTTTTGGAAAAAATATTGTATATTTTTATTTTGAATGTAAAATTTATGGGTCATATAAATTAGTTACTTAAGAGACAAGAAAAAACATTAAACATTGTATAAATACTTCATATAGCAAAAACGAAAGCAAGTCGATTTTAAAAAAGTCACTAATTTATACCAAAAGCAAGTGCTTTAGGCGAATAAAATATAAATTTGCTTTGAAAGAATAAAACAAACGATTAAAAGATGGTAGAAAGTAATAAAAATAAAATTAAAATAATATTTAATAAATAAAAGGCAAAAAAATAAATACAAAAATAAAATGTATTTGTATGTACATATATGTAATAAGTATTTTAATTTATTTATTTATTTAAAGTACAATATAAAAAATACTAAGCAAAAATTCCATGCTAGTATTTTTTCCCTTTTCTCCCATTATAAATTTGTTTCACTTGTGATTGACTGCGGAAAATGAACAAAATTCGGGGAAAAATAGGTATTATGAATTATAAAAGAAAAATTTATAATAGTGTTACGTTGTGAACCTTGTTTTACCTACTCTGATTCTGGCAATAATTATACAGTCTTCGCGGCTGTAGTGAAAATTGTAGGGTGGTCTTGTTATTCTATTGTTATGTGACTTCAGAAAGGTAAAAAAGCTGTATGTACCAAATATAATTCACACATTACTTAATAAACCTGACAAGGTTTAATTGCTTTTGAAGTTTAATGTTCATTAACATAAAGAGAAAATGTAAAATACTGGCGAATTGAGAAACAAAGCAAAGTTTTATATATTTTTAAGCATCTCTGTATTCTGTTGACACTAATTGATGGGAGACCCTAAACAATAGACGTTGCCAGAATATATATATGGTCTTAAGCCGGGTACTCTGTTCAAATTTGTGAAAATTGTTGAGCAACATTGATTATTTCATGTGGAATATTTGACATTTAAAGTGTGGTATCATTGTTTTAAAAACGTAAGTAAAAGACATACGATCATCTGTTGTATGAAAAATTCCGCATGAAATAATGCCTACTTGCTTTATTTCACAGCTTGGATAAAATGTTGCCAGAAACATTTCATATGTTTTTCCACAGTAAAAACAGAGTACTACTTCTGCAACATTTTTTCATGACTTTTTCATACAAATTTTTTATGTATGCGATTTGACAGCATTCCGCATGAAAAGCTGAACAGAGTACCAGGCTTTAGGCTACGCGTATTAATTTCTCAGGTGAGTACAGTTCGATAGCTGGGTATTAACTTAATGTCCAATATTTGGATTTCAGGTGTCAAACTACATATAATAAATTGTATATTAAAAGGCAAAAACAGGTACACAAAACTAATTTCATGAAATTTTTGTTTGATGTCAAGAGGTGTAGTGAACCTAACAGGGTAATGGCCAGGATTCACTATCATACACAATCGTACAATTTAATCACACAAAAATCTGAAAGAATTCTGTCTTACTTTAAAAATCGTTTCAAAATGGCGTCCTAAGTGCCACGCTATTATTTGAAAAAGATGCAAAAAACATATAGCTAATATTTTGTTGTGTTTTTCTGCTCATCTTAAAAAAATCAACTCTGATCTGATAGAGAAAAAACATTTTATGAATTATTTCGAAAGATTATAAAATCGTACAGATCTGTCAAAAAATCTGTCACATACATACTCTTTTAATCCATACATACTTTTTGAGCACACATACAATTTAGGACAGATCGTTCTACTGAGTATGATAATGAATCCTGGCCTTAACTGGAATGTCAGACGATTAAGTTATCATTCAAATTTTATAATTTCTCTCATTGTTTTACCAATACACTCAAACTTTAAAAATTTGCTGAGAATTTACTTTCAAATTTTCGTTCAATTGAGTGTTTCAAATTACATTCAAGAAAACCGCTGATTGAAGTTTTTTCCTCCAAATAAATTATATTTGTTTTTTTGATGACATCTTGCTTAAGAACTTGCTTTGAAATTGCGTGCAATCTACTTCGCAGCTTTCAATTTTTGTATGTGTAAATTTCTTGAAAGCGAATTGAACAAAAACTTGACCGTGTGGCTGCACTGTAAAAAAGAATTGAAAAAAATGCCTTAAAATATTCGCAAGTCTAACTAGGGTGTCAGACGATCAAGTTTTCATTCAATTTTTAAAATTTCTCTCATTTTTTTACCAATACACTCTCACTTTAAAAACTTGCTGAGAATTTGCTTTCAAATTTTCGTTCAATTGAGTCTTTCAAATTTTCATTCAAGAGAACAGCTGATTGAAGATTTTTCCTTCAAATAAATTTTTTTTGGTTTCTTTATGACATCTTGCTTAAAAACTTGCTTTGAAATTGCGTGCAGCCTACGTCACAGCTTTCAATTTTTGTGAATTTTGACAAGCAGTATGTGTAAATTTCTTGAAAGAGAATTGAACAAAAACTTGGCCGTGTGACTGCACTGTAAATCTTGACTGTTTTTTTAAGTTGTTTAATGTTCTTTAAATCCATCTGGCAACTCCATATAAGTGGTGGCGTGAATTTGTTAAATTCTTAAAAGGACTAGAGGTTGAAGTGCTAAAAATTATTTTTTCGGGACTAAAAACGTATATAGAAAAAAGTAAGTAAATATTATTTTACCTTTGAAAAAAAAATATTTACAAAACCTTATTTAACGTGTTATATAAGCAAAGAAGGCTGTATAAAACTCCTGCCTGCAACATTTGCTAAATATTTTTTACAACATCGGCAACAACACAATGGACTCTACTACATCGAGATTAGCAACATCAACTCTAGGCGGACTTAAATTAAAGATTCAACAATCTATTCCAAGTGGTTCTATTAAAAGAGGTCCCCATGCTATTGTGCGTTCGGCAGATTTAAACGATGGCATAGAAATTAAACGCAGATTTGGTAATTTTCCATATAAAATCTCACGGCACTTTTTAGATTTTTTTCAGTGTTCTCTATTAAATCCAAAGCAATTTGCATACATTTCATTGGAAATGAAAATGTTAAATATTAAAACTAATTTAAATTTAACTTTGCCAATATCAACATAATGTACAAATTATGGAAATTTCTCTCATGGATGTCTTCAATCAACATACTTTCTGATGCTTGAGTTAACTTATCAAAAGGATTAATGGCTTCTACAGTGAGTATAACCATTTTAATTTCATTTTAAACAAAGATTTTAGTTACTAAAGCAAAGCAAGACATAAAAAATTTTATTTAGTTTCAAGTATAGAAAAACAATAAAATACCTAGTTTTTAAGCAAACAGTTGTTGAACCAGTCAGGTGTGCCTCCATATATTTTGTTGTTGGAGAGTTAAGTTTTTTATTTATATTACAACAATAAAATTTATAAGGAGTTTTAATTATTAAACAAGTAAAATATTATCCAGTAGAGTAAGAACACCGTATTGTTTTACACATATTTAACAGAAAAAAACATGGATCATTTTTTTAAAGGATTAAAAAAGTTTTATAATGATCGTATATTTATTTATTTTTACCCCAATTAATAATCACTATATTTATAACAAAAAAAATGACTTATAAAATACGATTTAAAAAAAATGACATAACCGTGAGGACTAACTGTTAAGAAGTGATGATGCAACACAAAGATTACCGAAATATGGAGAAGAAAATGAAAAATCTTAAGCTTCACAAAAATTTATAAATGTTTAAGTTATTATATACTCGTAGTAATTTTTTTTAATAATTAAATTAGTTATTGGTGTTCCAACCAGCTGCAATCAGGTTAAATAGTTAGTTAAAATGTTTAACATCTGTTGACTTTACTCAAAAAGTAAATTTATGCGAAACATATTAATATCGTAATTGTTAAGAATTCGTAAAACACAAATTTTATTTCTCAAAAACCTCTAATTATCCAAAAAAAAAAAAAAATTAACTTCAAAAATTTATCCTTTTGTTTTTGTTTTAAATTTTGCCTTTACACATTTATTTATCCATTAAATATATAGTCTTAATCAGGGCCCATTTACGTTATAAATTAATTAAAGAAAAAATGAAAAGTTCATAATTTTTAGCACATCATATTTTGTAATAAAAACCAATATAATTTTTTAAATTACCAACAACATAATCATTTACATCTACAATTAAAAATAGCAACCAAATTAATGTCTATAAAGAAATGCAAGCTAATTAATGAAGAAAGAAAATAAAAATTTTAATTTTTTTGACTGAAAGAAAGACTGGTCAAAGAAATTTTTAAAATAAAAAACTTTATTTAATTTCCCTAAAATTTTGTCTGACTTGCAATCTTTACCACTCAAAGAAAAAGACTCTATATTTATTTTACAGTTGTTATAAAAGGTAAATTAATGTTTAATTGAAATAATAATTTTTTCGATTATTATTTTATTATTATACAAGTAAAATTACTGATGTATTATTATTGATAATACAATCTATCTTGTGTAGCTGTGAACGTGCTATTGTAACCTTCTGTTGTTAAACTTTTAAGAAAAAAAAAAACAATACAATTTAAATTAAATAACAAACCAAATTCGAAAAAAAAATACCAAAGCATTTACAGAACAGTGGAAATATCTTTTTACCTTAATAAGTATTACCCTCTTACGAAGTTCAATATAAGGAAATATTTTAGGCGATTTAGCGTTTACATAGAAATTACCAACAAAATTTGCGTAAATAATAATAATGTCTTTGTACAGTCAAAATGCGAAATTTTTAAGTTCTGTGGTTGCTTTTAAGGAAAATATATACAAACTAATTTTACAGTTACATTTTTTTAACTATTAAAAGAATAGACTGACTATATATAAAAGAAAAAATTTTTAAGAAAGTTGTTTAAAATGAAAAGTTTATCGTTCATTTGAGCATTTTATTACCACAAATTTATTATTTCTAAATGTTTGATTTTAACTCTAATCTTTTAGTTAAAGATTCATAAACATGCAGTCAAGGACTAAAGTCTTCATACATACCTAAAATTTCATATATTCGTCAAACAAAAGTGCAAAAAAAAATTTGTGTACCAGACATATTTAATTCCATTTTAATTATGAAACAAAAACAAGCATTTTCATTCAACTCAAAAAATAACGATAAATACAGAAAAAACAAATTATAAAGATGGACAAAAGTGTTCATACAATGTAGTCTCTTCTGTTTTAATCATAATTTGAAACCTGTAATTATTCAAATACGGTTAGTTTTTTGCAATGGAAGTGAGCCTCCGTATCTGTTGAACTATCTTTTTTTGTATTTTTGTATTAAAATAGTTTTCAATTGTCAAAATGAGTAAGCGTAAAGAAATTGCCATCGATGTAAAAGATCTTATGGTTCAAGAGCGTAAAGCAGGAAACTATTATCGCGAAATTAGCAAAAATTTTAATATACCTTTTGCCACTGTCCAATACATAATCAAAAGTACAAAAAAACTGGTTCCGTAGAGAATAAGCCAAGATCTGGACGACCAAAAAGCTTTCTAGGCGAGATGTCAGTTTTATTTTAAGAGAAGTGGCAACAAACCCGAGAATATCAGGGTCTAAACTAGCAGAAAAGATCAAAAATATTACGGATAAGTTCATCCAAAAACGGTTCAAAGAGCGTTACGAGCTAAAGGGTATGCAAGCAGAGTTCCCCGCAGAAAGCCTTTGATATCTAAAAATAATCGAAGACTTCGCCTTGAATTTGCAAAAATACGCATTAACAAAGGCGAAGATTTTTTAAAAAAAGGTATTGTTTACGGACGAAAGCAAGATTAACTTGTTTAGAAATGACGGTCGTGGAAAAGTTTGGCGTAAAAAAATACAGCACTTGAGCGAAAAATTATTGTGCCCACAGTGAAACATAATGGTGGCAACGTAATGGTTTGGGGCGCCATTGCTACATCTGGAGTGTGTCGGCTAGTGTTTATTGATGGTATTATGGATCAATACTTGTATAAACACTTTTTAGAATGCAGTTTGCAGCCATCAGTTGATTTGTTGGGTCTTGGCCATGGTTGGATTTTCCAACAAGACAATGATCCCAAATATACAGCGAACGTTGTGAGAGATTGGCTGATTTATCATGCATCAAAACAGTTGAAATTGCCTCCACAATCACCGGACCTAAACCTGATTGAGCACGTTTGGGATATTTTAAAGCGGAAAATCGGTTATGTTAGTGTTACCAACAGAGAAACGTTAAAAGAAGCATTACAAAAGTGCTGGTTCGAAATTACGCCTGACATGACCGAAAATTTTATGGCTTCTGCAGGCAGTGATTGATACTAACGGTGGGTCAACAAAATATTAACGCTTTAAAAATTAATCTAAAACTAACTACTTTTTTTAAGTCAAAAACGTTTTTCTGTTACGTATGAACACTTTTGTCCATCTTTATAATTTAGTTTTTTCTGGATTTATCGTTTTTTTTTTTTTGAGTTGACTGAAAATGTTGGTTTTTGTTTCATAATTAAAACGGAATTAAATATGTCTGGTACACAAAATTTTTTTTTTGCACTTTTTGTTTGGCGAATATATGAAATTTTGGGTATGTGTGAAGACTTTAGTCCTTGACTGTACGTATTACCAGTATTATAGTTTTAATAACAATTATTGATTTTCTAAGCTGTTGTTTAATAATTTTTATTTTAATTATTTGATTTTTTTGTTATGAAAATAATTAACAAAAATATAAAAAAGCCTTAAACATAATAATTAATAACCCTACACCCTACTAATTAACTATAAATAAGCAATATGTAAACAAATATCTATTTATTTATTTTAAATATATTTTATATGTAAACAAATATTTTAATTTAAACAATATATGTTAACTTTATTATTATATTACTATTGTAAATGTAAGACATTTTATTTTTTGCCTAATGGGCGTTATATTGCATGAATACATAAAGTCTTTTTCACTGAAATTAGTTTAAGTTTAACGTAACAAATTTATATTACAATTATGTATTGCTAAAGAATAATGTTGAGAAAATTTCATACATTAATTTTACTAAAATTTTTTTTATTAAAAAACTCCAATTTCATTTAGTATTAACAAATCAATTTTTTAACTATATTATATTAAAAGTAAGTTAAGCAAAATGATAAATTTCAGTAGAAACAAAATCAACAATCAACATACAAAATTTTGAAAACCACGGTACTGCAATATATTTTAAAGTATTAAATCAACTTAACTTCAATCAACAATCCTAGCAAGTATTGAAATAATACAACTTACATGCAACAAACTTCAATCAACATAACCCAAACGGCAACATAATGTATCATCAATCAACATACTAAAGTTTGCAAAATTGCACAAATGGAAAAAATATTTATTAGAAATTTTAATTAAAAGAGATGCACAAAAAAAAAAATAACTTCCGAGTATGCATATAAATTTAAATGAATTTATGTGACGTCTTCTTAAACTGAATGTAAAATTGTAATTTTATGTATAATTGAAAAAATATCGTTTGAAATTATAATTAACTTTTTACTCATATTTACTTCTAAATGCAACTAATTTACAAAAGTGCTTAAAATCCTTAAAATTACAATTGAAAAAGAAAAACAATAATAACTTGTAGTTAATAATAAAAATAATTTTATATATTCAACTTACTCAACATACAACAATTGTTTCCAACGAACATTTTGCCCCTTATGATAAATATATTTTATTCTCTGTTGTATTTAGGTGAAGGTTCTAAACCTTTGTTTCATGATATCACAGTTAATCAACCAACGACGGATGACCGTGATACTTATTCAACCCATGATAATAATTTAAGCTGCAAATCCAAATTGAATCGACGAAGTTCCTCTACTGTAAGTTATTTAAATTTTATCTTAACTCCTTCGGAAAGTTTCTAAAGTTGATTACAAAAATCAAGTGTCGGATGATATAAAAATATTTCATAATTTATTTTCTAATTTTTTCAAGCACTAGGTCAGCTTTTAAAATAAAAATATTGTTTATTTTTTTCCCAATCAGGATTTGAACCATCGATCTTATAAATAAATGAAAATTTTCTTATTTTCGGCATGTTGGTTCATTTTTAACTTAATTTCTAAACATTTTTAGAAAGAAAAATTATTTACAAATGTATGCGGACGTTTTCCAAAGAAAACAAGAAAAATTAGACGCTAGCAGAATTAAATTCAAAATTAACCAAAAAGCCGAAAATAAGTATTTTTTATTTTTTCAATATTTAACCACACCGTTGGGTGGCATCGGCAGAAAACCGAAAAAAAACTGACCTAGTTTTGAATAATTAGAAAGTAACATATGTATTTAACTATTAAAAAAAAAATTAATAATTAATAATGTAGCGATACTTAAAATGCATTTAATTTTATTATTATTTGACTTATACAATTTTCATAATAGGTAGCACCAAGGCGAATCATTTTTTAGGTGGTAGCGATTGCGGATTTATTTATTTTCGCAGGTAGTCTAACTGTAAAACTCCATGTATAAAAAGCATGGCGAAATAATAATAGGTGGTCGCAATGACAAATTCATTAATTTTCGCCGCAAATGTTAAATGTCAACCACAATATAAAAAAAATTATACATATGTTTTAATGGAGTTTGATCTTTAGCGTTTACGGGGAAAGTAATAAATTCGCCAACGAGACTACCTGTATTATTTCGCCATGATAAAAAAATGTATATTTTCATGCCTGGCGAAATCATGTACCAGGAGGTGGCATTAATTTATTGCCGTCGTTGCAGAGTATGTCAAACTCCATACATAAAAAATCAGCGCCAAATTTTTTTGTATGAAGTTTGGCATTGCCTACAACGGCGAAAATGAATAAATTCGCCACTGCCATCACCAAGTACATGATTTCGCCATGCTTTCATAAATAAAAATTCTATATTTTTTTATATGTAGTTTGACAATCGGACTAAGGGCGAAAATAAACGAATTTACCACCGCTACCCCCTTGTAAATGATTCTTCTTGGGTAGAACATTATAACAAACATGAGCCCCATTAAAAATATTTTATAGTTCCTTTTGGCGAATAATAAATATATTTGTTTAATAATTTTTTTCTTAGAAAAAGAATTCTATCCCAAGCCTGACAATGATTTACTCATTTATTATACCCTTCACTACAAAAAGTGGAAAAAGAGTATATCTAAGTTTGTCATTCCGTGTTATTTCTACAATATCCATTTCCGATCCCACAAAATATATATATTCTGTCTTCTTATACATAGCAAAATCGATTGAGCGATGTCCATCTGTCCGTCCGTGTTAGTGTCGTGCTATTGGAAATCAGCATGATCGGTCCATGTCCTTCGAGGCAGCAGGCAAAACACCACGCCTTCCTCTAATTTTTTCATGTCATTTGGAACAATAAACTAACTCCAATAAAAGGATAAATACATGGGGCGATATAGAATTAAAAAATAACAAAAAACTTTAAGTGAAAAAATTGTCGCTCGCCCATATTTTCCGAGCTCTGAAATTTTTAAAATTTTTTAAAATATCAATATGAGTATCTTTTTAAAGCTTTTGAAAAGATCTTTAAGGAAATACTATAATTTTTAAAAAATGCTTAACTAATTAAAAATTTCAATTACAATTTCTTGTAATTTGTAATTGAAAAAATCCAATTACAAATTACATGTAATTGTAATTGAAAAATTCAATTACATAATTAAAATAAAATTGTGTAATGAATACTTTTTTAATTATTTTTAGTAAAAAAATATGTAATTACAAAAATCATCAATGTCATACACATAATAAACATGCAAAAAATAATAACAACTTTAATAAAAAAAAATAAATTATGCATTATATTAAAAAACAAAAAAAAAACACAGTGAAACAAATAATACAAAGGAAGTTATGTATATACATAACATACTACAAAAAGTTTAAATTTAAAGAAAATTTTTATTTGCTGCTAAGCTTTGTCGCCTAGGTGTTAAAATTATAGTTGCGAATGAAAACAACCTTTCAACTGGCGCTGAAGATGTTAAGCCTTTAGTATTGTAGGATAATTCTTGAGGCACTTAAGAGATGAATTCAGATTACGAAAGTAAAGGATAAGTTCAAATTTTAAACTACTTTCTTCTTCACAATCGAGTGTATTAATGATTATAAATATAACATGAAAAAAATATATAAACGAACTCAAAGTTTTTAATTTTTCGTAAACAATTATTACCTTTATTAACGTCCTCACCGTAATCGAATATAGAAGTAGTTTTTGAATTGCTTGTTAGAACAATACTGTTAGGTGTAACTAATTTAAACTTTTTGCAGTACTCATTAAAAATGCTTTCTTCATTAGTCTTATTAAATATAAAACTAATCGCTTTAAACCATTTCAATTTTATGTTTAGGTGAGACATTGAAGCAACAATGCATCGTGACCTTCTTCAGTTAAATTGAAAAATTGCTGAAATAGTTTAAAAAGACTTTCTTGAAGCAATTTTGTAGCTTGTTATAAAAATGTTAGGTGTCCATTTTTTAATTTATCGGTTTTAACTTTAAGAGTAACCAATGAAGGGATTAACATTCCATAAAATACGTTGTTTTAGCCTTGTAAAAAATCTAAAATTTCTGCAAAAGGCTTCATAACATTGCAATATTCCTCTAAATAAATAAAATCAATGCGCGCTTGATTTTATAAACAAAAGTATTTTACGAACACATATGTGTCTATGTACATACTATGTATAATATATATTGTATAGGTACATTGTATAATACATAAGAAATAGTTCTGAAATATAATCTTTTGGAAATTACACCTTAAAGAGTATGTTTAATATTCTTCTGAGCTTCAATAAAAATATTAATAAAATTGTTGAAATTATCCGAAGCGTTTAAGACGTTCATTTTTAGAATTTTATGTTATACTTATTATTTTTAGGAATATAATTAAATTTTGTTTAATTACAAGAAATGATTATTGCCTAATTACAATTTTTCAATTACAATTACATATAATTGTAGTTGATTTAAGTCCCTAATTTCAATTACAATTACATGTAATTTGTAATTGAAAATATTCAATTACACATGTGTAATTGTAATTGAAATGTAATTGAATCCCCCCAGGTCTGATATATATATATATATATATGCAGTACAAAATTTATTTTTTAATTCTCTGCCTCCCTATGTTTGCTTTTTTGATTGGAGTTACTTTACTAAACTAGATTTTCATAGATGGTGAAGGGTATATAAGATTCGGCATAGCCGAATATAGCACTCTTACTTGTTTTTTTTTTTTTTTTTTTTTTGCCAAAAAAGTATTACATTGGAAAAAATAATCTAATCCAAAATAAAAATAAAATTTCAAAACTTGATTCTGTTCAACAGAGCCATTTTCAATACTTCTACTTACGTTTTGCATTTATTGTTCATTAAAACGTACTAATAGAAACTTTTTGAAGTGAGTATTTATTGATTAAAAAATTTATAATAAAATTATTACTTAAAGGAATCAAGCTCACCGGAGAGATATCGTCATCGTGAAAATAAAAAGCAGTCTTCACCGAGTCGACGAAAGTCACCGGGACGATCCAGTTGCAATGATAAACCAAATCATAATCGGGATAAGTATAATTCTAAATACAGCATTTCCAAGACTGATAAATACAAAAGAAGAGAGAAGAGCAAATCTCGATCACCATTGCCAGTAAAAAAGAAGCAGGCCGACAAAGTTCCATACTATCGCGATGAACAACGTGAAAAAGATCGCTTAAGACGTCTGTATGGCTGTTCACGATCTCGTAGCCCTTCTCCTTCGCGTGGTAAAAAACACAGCCCTATATCGAAACGACGCCTTGAAAGTTCTCCAAGAAGAAGACGTTCAACAAGTAGGGAGTCTCATCATAGACATTCGCCATATCGCAGTTCCAGAAGAGATTATAAAAGTCGTAGATCACGAACTCCTTCGAGAACGCGTTCTCCTCAAAAGCGCGAACGTCATAAATATTCAAGTAGATCTAGTAGAGATCGTGATAAAGGGCAAAAGGAAGATGTCAACCCTTTACCGGCTGCTGTTATTCCTGCTACTCCACAGTACATTCCAATACCAGTAGCTGTGCCAGCTGATTATGCAGCCTATTCATTTGTATGTTTATTTTTAATTTAGTGTACTTTCGGTTTGTATATCTCATTCAATACAAAAATGTTATTTGGATTTATTTTCTCTGAAGTGAATCGTAAAATGATAAAAAAAATACTAATGCCTTAGCATTAGTTTAGTTGTTATAATTTTTTGAAAAAAGTTTTTTGCCGTTTGAAAAGCAACATTGACTCATTCAAAGGTGGATAAAACAAACCGAGAAAGCACTGTGTGTTAATAGGGCGCTTTGAATTTGTTGTATATTATAGATTTATTTTCTTATAGCAGGGTTGGCCAGCTCCACAGCCACCATGGCATCCATCGCCCCATCGACCTCCATCTACCTCTCACTTTACTCCATTCCCTATGTGGCCACTTATACCTCCGATAAGACCACCACATCAAGCACCATATATTGGTATGCCACCAGCCTTACCTTATACATCAATGTCAGTACAATATCGTCCACACGGTTCTCAAAGATATCCCCCGCCAAGACATAACACACACAACTATCAATCACGGCCAAAAAAACCAACAAGTTAAATTTTACATTTCATAATACAAAAAAATATTTTGTATGCTTTTTAAGTAATGGAAATTAAAAAAATGTAAGTAAAGTGTTCAATTTTAATGTATGTGCGTGGAAATGATGTAAATAAATTTAATTATGTATTTTATTTAAAAAAGTTTTTTGAAAATTATTTTATATTAGATCCTTTTTTTTAGCATGGTAATGAAACTATGCTTAGAAGAGGTGTGGCTGATATTGGGACAAGTACAATAAAATTGTGATATAAAAGTTGTCCCGATAGTATCGTGATTTTCATACATATGGCTTATTTTGTTAAACTGGTTTGCTTTACTAGCAAGTAATAAAATTAAAAGATGTCCCAAAAGTAACTTAATTAAACAGTGCTTGGTTTTATTTTTTTTTACATTTTACTATGTCCCGCTGTTGATTGAAAAATTTAAGAGTGGCCATATATGGTACGCGGAATCCTTTGTGTGTGAGTCCAACTGGTACTTGGATGAATTTTTATGTAATCATTTTTTTAAGTAATTCTTTGTTTTTGTGATTTTTTTAAATGAAAATTTTGTTTAATGTGAACACCAAATCAATCGCCTAATATCAAACAAAAATAATACAAACATATATCTTAGCGAGCTACATATCGATGTACTAAGTCGGTGATACCAATCTGGAAAAATTTCAATGAATATGGAATCCATATTATGAATTTACATATCGTCACCTTAAAGACGAAATAACCTATCTGCAGTTTTCAAAAAATTACAGTAGTTGGAAAAAACGTTATAAAATTGAAACTATTTGCAATATTTAAACGAAAATAACATATTTTTAATTAAAATGAAACCACAAATTTTTATCGGTTGAGAAAATTTTGTTTTTCTAAACACTGCGCATGTATTATCACTTAGGATATTTGGAATTGTAAAAATCTGAAACCAAATAACTTATCAGGAGTGCTAATTAGTGTGAATAAATAACAATTTCTTAATGCATATAAAGTGACCTTAATGCAAGGCACATTAATTTTACTACCTAGTATATTAATATGCATTGCCTTAATGTTTGTTTAAATTACACTAAGCAACAAAATTATACTATTAGCGCAATTTTTGATTTGTTTTTCTCTTTTTTTAGTGCGTATACGCAACTCAATCAGTAATTGGTTTCGCTACTTAGCATTTCTTGATAAAATAAATTTTTACAGTAGGAGCTAAGGATTCTTAACGGAAACCTTTCGTAAAGTAGTACTGGTTTTCTAGTCAGAATTTTTTATTAAGAAGAATCAAGCAGACATCATAAGCATAACATTCTAAAGATTGCCATACATACTCTGCTTTTGATTAAATTTCCCTACTTATCAAGGCAAAAAATAATAAATCTGGCTTCACGACTCAGCAATTTTTGTTCTTGGTGATGTTTTTTTTCTTTTTTTGACGTTAAGTTTAGTATGGGCTGCCAGCTTTTGAATTAGTAACTAAATCATTTTACCTTTTATTTATATAAACAATACGCTTTAGAAAAAATGCTTGATATTTAAATATGCTATTTGAGTATTTTATTATTATTAAAATTGTATTACAAAAGTGAATAATTTGTCAATTGCAAAAGGTTAATATTGGCTTGGCAACTCTTTTTTTAATATGGGAGAAAATATTGACGCGTAAATTTTTTTGTGACATAGGATTATATATTTTCTCTCAATTTCTGAAAGATTATTTTATAAAAACTACAACTTTGAAGTGTAATATTCGTGAACCGTTTTCCCATGATGGATATTAATTCCATTTGTCGCATATGTTTGGAATATTTACAAAATGGTAGTTCATATGATTTGTTTTTAGTACCCGGGTTGGCCAAAAAATTGTGTATGTGTACTGCATTGTCGGTGGAGCCACAGGATGGGTTTCCAAAAAATATTTGCGGAGTTTGCTATACTCGCCTTAGTGATATGGCCGACTTTCAGAAGTTGTGCGCTGATTCGGTGCGGAAGTTTCAAGATTTGTTGGCCAATAATACAATTTCAATTACGTGTACGCCTGCTTTTGATATTATGGAGGCGCCTGCCACTGCTCCTATAGAAGGTGTACAACTGCCGGAAGATGAAGATGACAATTTAAATTTTGATCCTTTGCTCACTAGTCACAAAATGGAGATGCTTGAAAATGAGGAAGATGTTTTTAAAATGCTGGAAACTGTCGATAAAGAAGAAATAGAAGAGGTGCCAACAAAAATAGAAGAAGAAGAAATAAGTGATGAATCCAGTGATAATGATAGGGACAGTGATGAAGACTTTAAATTCCCTGATATGGGCGGTAATAATGAAGATAGTGATAGTGACGATGATAAGCCCCTGGCATCACGAGTGCGAAATATTAAAAAAGAAGTAAAAGATGAAAATGATAAATCTGAAACAGACTCTAAAATTCCAAAAATTAAGCCTAAACGTAAGAGAATACCACCTGCTGAGCGCCATTTGCATCGTATAATAGAATGTCACATTTGTCACCAGAAATTCAAAAAGACTAAAAATTATGAGGAACATATGAAGTACCACAATGACAAGTTGCCATTCCAATGTGAAGTGGAAAACTGCAAACGTGGGTTTACTACTGCCTATGGTTTACGTTTGCATGTGGAACATTGTCATGACGAGACTGTGGAAAAAATTCCTTGCACTCAGGAGGGTTGTGACATGAAGTTTACTCGGCGTCGCATACTAAACTGGCACTTGAAGAGGGTTCACAAGCTCGCAAAAGAAGACGTTCCGAAATCATATCCCTGCACAGAATGTGAAAAAGTATTCAAATGCCCTATGGCTTTAAAAAAACACATGTTTAAACATACTGGCCAGGAATTGCCATTTCCTTGCAATATTTGTGGCAAACGCTTTGTCATCAATAGCGCACTTAAAGACCATTTAATGCGCCATGCTGGCATCAAAAATTATGTGTGCCCATACTGTGGTGTAGGAAAGACTACACGACAAGAGTGGAATACACACATTGCCACTCATAACACCGAAAAAAAATTCAAATGCCATCTATGTCCACATGCTTCACATAATAAGCAGAACCTGCGCATGCATGTGCGTGTTGTACATGAGAAGATAAAGGACTATGCTTGTCAGTATTGTGGCAAACAGTTTGGCAAGTCGAACGCCTGTAAAATGCATGAAATGACACACACTGGTGAAAAACGATGTGAGTGTAAAGTATGCGGCAAACGTTTCCTATATCCAAAAGGTCTAACTAAGCATTTAAAGACACATGAGAAACGTGTGTTACGGGCTATAGAAGTTTATCGCAAACGGCAGGTTGAGCTGGGAGAAGTGCAGGCAGAAGAAGCTGAACCAATACCAGATTTACCTAATCCAGAAAATACCCAGGAATCTCACCAAAAGGTAGCAGATGAAATTCTTAAAGTTTGTGCTGATTCCGTGAATTCTATACCCAAGGATCCTAGACGTGTTGAACGTGTCGATATTGCAGACTTGGCTGGCACAGCTGTGAACCCCATTTCTCAAGTAGCTTTGCCTTCCTGGTCTCCACAGATAAATTTCATGATGAAAGAAGGTAAATACACTTGCCCTGATTGCGGTCAGGGCTTTAATGGCTCTGGTAATCTAAGACGTCATCACAAGATTGTACATCAGGGTGTTAAAGATTTTGCTTGTAGATACTGTCATAAGCGTTTCGCCAAGGCTCAAACTCTTAAACATCACGAAATGACACATACAGGTGAAAAACCGCATGCCTGTTCTCATTGTGATATGCGTTTCATTCAAGTTGTTGCTTTGAAACGCCATATGAAAGTGCACCAGGAACGGCCCACTTACATACCTCAAGCTGCCTTCAAGGCCAAAGAAGAATTGGTAAAACAGGAGCGTAAGAAATATGCCATCAAACGTGACAAGGAACAAGAGCGTGAAGCAATAGCCGAAGAAGCACGTCGGCAATTAGAAGAGCTTAAACGACAAGAGGAGGACCTACTACGACGTCAGCGAGAGGCATTGGCTAATGTTCCTAAGGCCATACCGAAAGAACGTTTGCCACCAGGTTCCGATATATCAATAGCCACCAATGTATTACCAAGCGATTTAAATAGTACTACAACCACAAAAACAACTAACACAAGCACAACAACAACTGCCGGCTCTGAAATACAAGAAACCTCTTCTGATAGTGCTCTTAAAGTTGAAGCTCCAGATCATGAGATTTCTTACCCCGATGTTATGAGTGACTATTAAAAAAGTTTATAGGAATAGAAAAAAATGAGACGGGTCATCAATGAGGTTACATAAAGCTCCAGTTATAAGGATTTTAAAGCTTATAAACGCATTTTAGCAATTTCAAACTATATGTACTCTTAAAACACGTATAAAACGTGAACAAATTAACATTTTTGAACAATTATTGTATAATTAAAAAAATGTATTCTTACATTTCATTTTATAACTTTTTTTTAAGATTTATATTTATGGTTTAATGTGCTTTCTTTAAATATATTTTTATTTCGTTGCAATAGCCAAGATTTTTGAAATAGAATAAAATTGTAAAATATTCTACATTACGTTTACGCCTTTTGTACACAAAAAGATACAAAACAAACATGCCTATTTTTTAGATTGTTCAAAATTTTTAGAACACAATCTTGTATTTGCATTAAGAAACTTAATATGTAATACAATAAAAAATATAATTAATATATAGTTAAATAAATTGCTTTTTTTATTTTCTGATTTTATACACTAGTAACAAAATGGTAGGAATGGCTGACTTCCAAAATGTATTAACAAAAAGTTTGTATACAGTTTTGCTTCGGCAAAATCTGCACATAAACAAAGTTGCGAAACAAAGTATCAATTTAAAAACTGATGCGTTAGTTGCTCGGTGGCAACATTTCTAATACTTGTCTGCGACATTTTGGAATGGTATACTTGGTAAACATTTAACACCGCGGCATTATGAAACACAATACATTGTCCGAATACAAAGCAACTGACGTTTTGAAAGTCAGCCTTTAACAGCAAATAACAATTAATTTACACACCATCTAGTATCTGTTAAAAACTTGAAATTATACAATTTAAGTTAAACACAAAAATGCACGATATATCGTTCGAGTTGCACTAAAAATTCTTATTCATACATTTAAACTACTTTTTCTGTTTTGCAATTTTTTTTTTATTAATTTTACATTTGCTTGTTATTTTTGATGATGAGAATGAATACTTGTGTAAAATGATTGATGATAATGATAAATATAAGCAGGAATGCAGTTTCCTGATACAGTCTTAATGAAAATAGTTTTTAATGAGATGATTTTTAAGTGAACTAAACCTTGAGAAAAATTTTTATTAAAATTCACGATCGAAACAACGTTAAGAAAAATAGTAACAGAAATTGAAAGAATATTTTTAAGGTTGTTCCGGCGTTTTCAAATTATATTTTGTTTTGATGTTATTTAATTCATCTTGTTTCTTATCCACATCCAAACGTTTAAATGCCTTATTTGATTGATAGTATAACACCACAAGATAACGATTACATACATTGAAGCCAGACAAGTGGTCACAAGCATTTTTGGCGTCAAAAATATCCTCATAGACAACAAAGGCTGTGCCTCGTGTTTCAGGTGTGTTTCCTCTAAAGAGTCGAAAATAAATAAGTTTTATTAAATTAAAAAAGCATTAATTGAAACTTACACTCTTATTTGTCGTATAGCTCCAAATTTTCCAAATATATCATACATTTCTTCAGACGTTATTTTATAAGGTAAATTGCGTACGTACAAAAGGCGATTGACCTCTGGTGGTAAACGTATCTGAAGAAAAACGAAAATAATATAAACACAACAATTTACCTTAAAAGAATATAAAGCAAAGCTTACGTTGTTACGTTTATTCATAATGTACAACTATTAATTCAGAATCCGTTCGTCTTGGGTGATGTACCAAAATAGGCAACAACTTCACGCTTGAGTCTTCTAATGAAACGTGCTTTACTTTGCTTTATCTGACGAAGACTGATTCACTTTGGTGTGTAAAAATTAAGTTCTTTGTTTATAGTTTGCGCTCAGGTCCTTTGTCCTTTTGTTTGATACACAACTAAATTATTTTAAAGGTAAGCATAAAACTTTTTCGATGTCTGATTCGAAAGTTTTATTTTTTATTTGCTTTTGTTGCAGAATGTTTTCTTTAATTTGCTTTAGTTTTTCTTATTATGACAGTGTTGCATTTAATCCTATTCAAGGCAAATTGATAACAGGTATACTCACGGCGAAAATAAATACAACACTGCGATAGAAACATGTACATTTTGTTTTTGTACAAATAGTTTTCGGCTGTCAAAATCAAAGGAGATTTTAACTTTTGACACTCGAAGAAGGAAAAAAATTTTCGCCGTGAGTATACCTGTTATCAATTTGCCTTGAATCCTATTTAAGCAAATAAAAACATGATGTTGCCACGTTATAATCTTGAATTAAGGGTTCCAGTTAGCGGAAGCAGTTCACGCGGCAATTACCCGTTAAAAAACTTTATAAAAGTGTTATGAGTTATGCTAAACTTAGTTGGTTTTTTGGTTGGTTTGCATTACATAAGCATCCGCAAAGCTGCCCGTTAGTGCAATAACTGCATTTTCGATATATCCAGTGTTATGAGTAATTGAGTATCTCTGTGCCTACCTAAGAAAAAACGTTATCGTTTCTCTCATTTTTCTAATGGCCACACGTTAGTTGCTCGCAACTCCCATGAGCATTGTCCTCTTTGTTATTTATGGTTAAAAAATATGTACCTACCTCTTTTCATTATATCTTTAAAATTCTTTAGAAAATTAAAATTTTCTTTTAAATTGTACTAGAGTTTTGCTTGTGATAACTTATGTATGCTAACTTTTTAATATGTAGATATCGCAATTTAAAAGAAACGATTTAAAGGGCGGTTTACATGGTCATAGAAGTCTTACAATATGTCAAATTTTTGCAAGTCGTAGGGCTCTCTTTGTTTTTTAGAAATTTTCAAAAGATAAATACGAATCATTAGATCAGGGATGCATTTTTTCTGCAAAGCTCTATTTTATAGTTGTGGTGTGTTTTACGCATACCAATTGTGTAAACGCAAAAATAATCTGCCGTAAGATTTTTACTCTCAGTTTTAAAATAGGGATGACATTTTATATTTTCTCTTAGAATTTACGTACGTAAAGTAGTACCGCCTAAACCCCCTTAAATGATATAAATTCGCTTTGTCGGTCCATAATATATGTGCAAGGCGAATTAATAACGGGTGCTATTGACAGGCCAGGTGACTAATTTTTACGCTTGTGATTCTTCATCTTCGAGTGTCAAAAGTTATAATCTCCTATTGTACTTCTTTGTTTTTTGACAGCCAAAGACGATTTGTACAAAAACAAAATCAACATATTTCTTTGGCAGTGTTGTATTCATTGTAAATTGGCTTGGTAAATCCTTCAATTTTGTACAACCCACGAAACATTTATTTTGAAATAGGCGCATCTTGGTACAACTTAATGGCGCGAAAGATTTTTTGTAGGAATATGTATGTGCTTGAAGTACAGAGCTACCGCCGAGTATACTTGTGGGTCTGGGCTGACCAATAATGTTTGCCATCAAATATGACATTACCACAGATAACTATTCATCTGTGACATTATCTTAAGTCTCTACAATCCAAAAAATTGATGAGAACAATATGTCACACATGAATTTGGCTAATGTAGAGATTCCCATGATGTAAAATAAATAAACAAACATAACCCTCATTGAAGCAAAACAACGTACTCATTTGTAATATAGCGCCTAGGGGTTCAACCCCTGCTGCTTTCCTTCATAACATATTCCCCGGCGAAGTAAAATAACTAATAAAATAGCTACATCTTTCTCCCTTCACTACATGTCTTATCACTCATCTTTCCCTTTCCTAAGAGTTCAGCACGATTACAAAAAATAACTAAATGAGTATTATTGCCTGAAGTTTCTCTTTATAACAAAATATATATGTAATTCATATAATCCTTCGTTCCATTAATCAAAAGCAAACTTCAGTTATCACGCATATAAATAGGCTCATTGATGGATTAAACATATGTATTTGAAAATAAAATATTAATTTACTTTGATCGTGCTTGATTCCTTTAAAAACATAAATATGTCATGAGATTCTCATGAAACATTTATTATTTTAAACTACAAAATGAAATGTATGGCGATTTCGCTACTGCTCATATACTTCATCAGTAAATTCTTCCAAATTTTGTATAGAAAACCTATAATATCAGAAGCCAAATTGAGAGAACTCCATTAATTCAACAAAGCAAAAAGACAATAAAAAACTTACAAATGTTTTATAGAAAATCACAGCAAATATCATGAAATATTTACATTTTTGAAGGAATCAAGCACGATTAAAGTAAATTAACATTAAAAAGATTCCGAATAATAAATCTTATATCGATTAAAATAAAATAAGAAAGTTAAATTTACACTGTTTAATTATAAAGCTTCATAACAAAAGAGTTATGCATACTCTCTTAATTAATATCAATAATTACAATCAATGTAATTTAGAAACCGTTTGTCTCACATACTTAATAAGCCAAAAATTAACATGAAGGCTAATTGAATAATAAAGCTATATTTTACTTAACACTTATTATTCTTCTAAATTGGATTCATTCGACACTTTAAAGAGAAAAATGAATTAAATCACCTTGGGATTATGGTTCAATTTTTCTTTATAAATCATGTGAAAAGGTTATCAGCATGCGCTATATATAAGTACATACTTAATACATTCAATACATGTACGTATATTTTTTATATTTAAAACAAAACATTAGAATTACATTAATGAGGACATAGTGTTTCATAACTAATGGAAAAAGTACACAACTAAAATACTTAACAAATTTTGTTTTGTTTTTTTTTTTCCCTAAAATCGTCTTTCCAAAATGCACCAGCATCAGATAAAACTATTAATCTTAAGCACTTTCCACTAGTTGCGTTACGGAATCTTTTGTAATTAGTTGAAGAAGTGAACCGGATTTAGGACGATCTTCTCCCCTTGTCCAGTTGTAAAAGAGGCTAGTTATTTTTTTTATTATTATTAAGTTTTAAAAAATAAAATCAATATTCTTACGTGGCTACTTCAGACAATGGAGTCCACGTTGTGAAATCAGCTTTAGGCATCCATTTACGATTCATTGGAGTGTCTAATGTAACAGGTAATACAGAAACAATTAATGCATCATTTGGTAAGCCAGAATCTTTAGCAGCCAAGGAGCGCGTTAGCTGATGAACAGCAGCTTTAGCCATACCATAACCAATCATACCGGGAGTACCTTCTAAAGCTGCTTTGGCACCAGTTAGAGCTAGGACGCCACCTTCTTTTAAATAATGAGAAGCCACAGCAGCCGAAATTGCAGAGGTCCAAACGCTTTGACGCCACATTAAATCGGAGTTTTTAGCCAAATCTTGTGAAAAAAGGATATTTATTTGTTATATCAAATATACACACATGCATATGCATTTATGTACCCTTTTTAGCGTTACCACCAGCCCATCCTCCAGCTACACAAATTACAGCATCCAGTTTGTTGCCTTGCAACACATCTCTAACTTTAGTTAGAATTTCTTGTTCTTGACTCGACCAAGAAGCGTCGCGAGGCACTACTATACTGACATCAGCCTGGTCATTTTCACTCAAATCTATGCTTCCAACCCACTTTTGAGTGTTAGAATAAATAACAAGGTTATTAAAAAGTGAAAGTTACTTAAGTAGAATGTTATTGAAAAATAAAAAAAAAATTATTGTATAAAATTATTTCATAAAAACTCACATAATTGTTCTTTTTAAAATGAGATACACAAGCTGCACCTAAGGCTCCTCTACCACCATATATTAATACACGACCGACAGACATTACAATATTTTTTGTTAGGTTTGAAGAAGCCAGCTGCAAAAGACTACCAACCGTTAGAGATGAAAGTCAAAATAACACTAAATAAAAATAAAATATTCTTATAGCAACAAGTATTAAGGCTCTATAACACACAACAAACACAACAATCAACTTTAAAAGCAGTAACACTTAAAAAAAGAAAGGTTGACTTGTTGCTCAAACTGAACTGAATTTTAATACAATCGTTTATAGAAGTTTTTATTAATTTTCAAATCCGGTTCATGATTAAGTGGCAAAACCATGGCGCAATAATTCATCAGATGAGTGCAGTTCAACAGCTTATTATTTTTTATATACATATGTACTTTTTTAATAATATTTAAACAATTTTTATTTAAACGTCAAAAACGCTACTGTAATTACCTGATTATCTATTTTTGTATGTAAAAGTTCGTCATACCGTTTGCAACCTGTCGGTTTTAAATAAGTGAACTCAATTTTAGGATGATTTTTTGCTAAATTACACAGCTAACTTAGAGAGTAACTAAAACAAGTAAGAGAGCTACATTCGGCTAGGCCTAATCTAATATAGCCTTCACCACATATGTATAACCACATGAACCATACTACAGATTTCCCATTGAATAGTTTTAATTAATATCAGCATAATAAATTCTTCCCTACCATAAAGGTTTTCCGTTAAAAAAAAGTCTTTTTCCGAAAATTTCAAGTTTTTTTTTCTGGTTGTTGCCCCAAGGTAATTTCATTAATTTTTATCAACCAAGTTAGTATGTGCTAACTTTTCTTATCATAAAAAATAACCAGTTGAAGTAATACAAATGAAAGTTAGCTGGAAGGACATCTAATTTTTAATAGCAAAATTATAAAAAAGTAATAAACAATTTTCGGTCAGTACGAAAGAAATATATACTTTTAAACAGAACAGCAAGAACTACAGAGTAACAATTTTTAAAATAGTTTATTAATGTAACATGTAAACTAAAAAATAAATGTTTCGTAAACAATATATTTTACTACTGATATGGTGATTCTCTTCGTTTTGTTCGAAAAAGGAGAGGTTTAAAACTATAAACAGACAAATATTTTCCCCTCATTTTGGGAAATAGGTTAAAAATATTTTACAGTTTGTAAAGCGGCAAAGCAATACAATAAAATCTATTCGGCAGACTCTGTTTTTTAACCGACTTAAAAAAAGGAGGTTATACAATTCGGCTGAATGTTGCTTTGTTTTTTATATTTGTGCCTCCAGAACTCAGTCATTTCTGATCCGATTTTGAAAATTTTTGGTAATATGATAGATTATGCTTACAAATTAAAGGGTGTCCCCATGCAACATATATATTTTTTACGTGTATTATGAACTGTAAAGGGCGATTCTGTAAAATTTAAAATGACTGCGTATTACTATGGCTCCCAAAAACAAAAAATTATACAAAAACAAATCTAAAAATTAAAGGGTGCCCCCATAATTGATGTAAATTTACTTATATAGGCCTATCTTTTGAACCGTTATAGACAAACGCTTGCAAATTGGACAGAATGTCAATTGCTATGGCCGTTATAGTAACAAGTATTAATATTACAAATTATAAATTAAAGGGTGCGCCAATAGTTCTTTTAATTTGATGTATATTGACATACTTTTTAACAGTTATAGACAGACGATTGGAATTTACAACCAACCTGTATTGGTACGTCCGCTATAACAATAAGTATAAAATATGGATTTAGAAGTTAAAGCGTGTTCCAATAGTTTATGTATCTAAAATTTTTTTCTCTCAATGGGTTAAAAAATTTTACCACCTGAAATATAACTTTAAAAGTGTTTAAATTATTTAAATATTTATTTCATACATTAAAAAATGTGGTCCACAATCGCAGTTTTCTACGAAAATTTCAGAGACACACAGCTCAGGAAATAAGGTCTACCCGCCCATTTTCCCGTTTTCTTTTTCTTATTTTTTATTTCTCTATCATTCTGAATAGGTACTTTTTTTATTGGACTAGCTTCTCTAAAATAGGACTAACACTGACATTCGACTTTTGCGAGCAGAAAAATAATTGTAATACATAAACAAGTAAGAGTGCTATATTCGGCTATGCCGAATCTTATATAGCTTTCACCATCTATGTAAATCTAGTTTAATGAAATATTGGGGTGACAGAGAATTAAAAAATTAATAAAAAAAATTTGTACCAATTGCTTATACCTATATAATTTTACATAAAAAGTCATCGGCTCTTAACGGGTTAAAGCTTTAAAATGATACCCATCCCGTTACTCGGAAAATATGGGCGAACGCCAATTTTTTCACTTGACGTTTTTTCTTATTTTTTAATTCTCTAACGCCCCATATAATTGCTTTTTTGATTGGAGTTACTTTATTGTTCCAAATGAAATTGGAGGTAGGCGTGATGTTTTGCCTGCTGAATCGAAGGACATGGACCGATCATGCCGATTTTTAATGGAACCTCTTAGTGTCTAATATCTGATCGATTGACATATTTTTTTCTGAAATCAAGTTTGCCTCGGCAAACTAACACGGACGACAGACGGCCATCGCTCAATCGACTTCGCTATGCATAAGTCAGAACATTTGTATATAATTTATGGGGTCGGAAATGGATATGGTAGAAATTACACATGGAATGACAAACTTAAATATACCCTCTTCATACTTTTTGTGGTGAAGGGTATAATAATTAAACATACGTAAACATAAATGGTGGTCATGTACCTATCATGATCACATATATTGCTTTCTGTTAAGTGTTTCTAATTTTTAGAGAGCTATCGCCTTAACACGACGCAACGTAATTGTACCATTGTTAATACTCTTCGTCAAAACAAAAAAAAATTATGGAAATTTTTTAATACCTCGTTAACACGTGTATTTATGCACTATTTATTTACAAATGTAGTATGTATAAATGCACTTACATATTCATTGTACTTAGTCATAATACATATTATTAATATTTTATCCCATATTATTTAATTTAATAAATATATGAAGTAATATTTAATTCAGATATACACATTTTATTTATTTTTTTTGTTACTTACGTTGTAATTATTTAATTCTAAATACTTAAAAATAGAAAATTTTTCTTACTTTTCGTAAACAAACTTAGTTTGTCAACCTTTTCATATAGCTACCTTATCCCATGGTAGAAATGTCATTTTGCAAAATTTTTTACATTAAAAGCATTTACACCTAATTCTGTTTTTACACGACTTTGATTTATCACTGCTTAGAAAATGACAATTGTTAATTTTTTATAGGATATTTTTCCATTTAGCACGATTCAAAATTTTTTGGCTTAAATTTTTTTTGACCAATTAAAATTTTTAGGGAAATTACCCTTTTGTAGATAAAAGCCAATTTATGTTTAGTTCAACTGAAATGTGTTAACATTTTGTAAACTATCAATGCAATGTTTTTTTTTTTAATTATTATTTATTGTAAGTAGTATTTTAAATACTTTTCAGATTAACATTAAAGAATTAAGTTAGGAAAAATTTTAACAAGCCCTGAGACACATTAATATTTCGTATAAAAAACAATTTGTGTTTTAAATAAATTTTTGTTCTCATTTCGAATATAAAATGATGATTTTGCTCCCCAATTGTGTTTGTATTTTGCAACCTGAAATCACTTACATTTCTCTAATAACATGGTTGAACATCTCCTACATATCTCAGCTGTTCTATAAGTTAAGTTGGTGCATCAGCCGTCTTCATGTTTTGGATGAAAATTATTTTGTTTAATTCAAGTCTTTGATGTGTATTTAATCATTTCAGAGTATCTAACAATAATGTTATTGATGCATATCTATTACATTTTAGAATTGAGCGCATTGCATTGTTTTGTAATTTTTTGAGTCTTATTAGCTGTTTTTCTGTGCAGCATGTGTATATAATAGTGAATCCATATTAAAAATGCGGTTTTATTATAGTTTTATATATATTTACGGCTGTAAATATATATAAAACTATTTTTTTACATACGTAAAGAAATTATTAAAAAAATTTGTCCTATAAATTGAATAACATATTTTTTTGTTAACAACATAAACATATCGCTGGTCTCATGTAGAAAGGCCCTAACTCGAATTTTTACGAAATTGAAATTTTTCTTGATTCCAATACATTTCACACCTTGTCACAAAATTTGAATGCAATAGTATCAAAAATAACGGTTTTGCATTTTTAATATTACATTGTGATAAATACAGTTTCTATTATGTTTTTACCTTCTCCTGTAAAGTTACATATATACGAGTTAGGGCCTTTCTACATGAGACCAACGATATGTAGCTATTTAATATATGTAACTGTTTTCAGTTCCTTAACTTATCATACATTTAATTTACTTTTAAGCTTAAAGTTAAAAAAACACCTGTTCTTAAAAATTCCTTGTTATTTACTAAATGTAATAGGTTTTTTTACATAGTTTTTTCTGGAACCAATATACCGTGTTTTTAATAATATATTTAATAAAACCAAGCTATATTTCCATTTGTCCGATGGCATAATTATTATTTGTAGAAAGAACATGAAATGTAATGCTATGTTTATTGCCGTCATAACAATTTAATTATTTTTTTTTAATAGGTGGTAATGAACATCACCAAGTCATGACACTTGACATTTTCGTTTGCAATGCTACCAACATTGAAAAAAAACCGAAAAAAGAGAACAGCTAAAATAAAAAAATCGTGTCAATTGTAAATTAGTTTTTAATTTTATTCATATTTATTTAAAATTAATTATATTTTTCCAAAAAATGGATATGATTATTTAAATGTAAAATAAAAATAATGAATAACATGTATTAAAATATCAAAGAAGAAGATAATTTGTAAAATAACGTGTGTATGTGTAAATGTGTGTAGTTTTAAGAAAACGATTTCATATACTTCTGAGGCCTCCTTAACGGGTCAATAAAATAATAATATTAAGTGCAATATAAATATGAAATAGTATGAACAAATACTATTAAGATGGAAAGAAGAGTAAAACTGAAATCTATAAATCCTCATATAACATGTAAAATATGTGGAGGATACTTCATTGATGCCACCACAGTTACAGAATGTTTACATACCTGTTAGTATAAAAAACATTGTTAAATAGCATACATAAGTATTTATATTTAATAATTACTTTATTTGTAATTAGTTTGCAAAAGTTGTTTAGTTAAGCATCTAGAGGAAAAGAAGACCTGCCCTACCTGCGAAAATGTTATACATCAATCACACCCTCTTCAGTATATTAGTTTTGATCGGACAATGCAAGATATTGTTTACAAATTAGTGCCAAATCTTCAAGAAGGTAAATTTATTTTTTTTTTTTTTCAAAACGGTATCTTTTATAAGTATAAATAGAAAAATTCGAACAGTGGTGAATTTGGTAAAACCATTAAATATTTTTGAAATAGTTTTTTTCGTATGTATTGATATACATATGTATGTTCTATCCAAATGCGAATAAAACTTAAGTTCAAAACAATAATTATTTGAAACTAATATGCTCCGGAAATTAATACATTTCAAAATTATGCTTTATGAAACTATTAATATTAAGTTGAAAAACAATTTAACTCAAATTTAAAATTATAATTTTTATAATAGATGAAATGCGAAGAGAACGTGACTTTTATAAGAGTCGCAATATGGCCTGTCCGAAAGATTTGCCTCAAAACCATGATGATGACAATGAAAAGGTTATGGAGGCACATGCTGAATCAGATTTTCATAGACTAGACGAACAAGTAAATGTATGTTTGGAATGCATGAGTAATAACTTTAAAAACTTGCAAAGACGTTTTATACGCTGCAGTTCACAGGCAACGATAACGCATTTGAAAAAGTTGGTTGCAAAAAAGATATTAAATGGTATTGATAAATATCGAGAGGTAATTATAGCCAAAAAATAAAATATATTAGTGTTTATATTAATTTTAAAATTTTACTACTTTTATTAAGATTGACATATTATGCAATGAGGAATTGTTGGGCAAGGATCATACATTAAAATTTGTTTATGTTACACGTTGGCGATTTCGAGAACCTCCTTTACGTTTACAATTTCGCCCTAGAGTAGAAATTTAGTTTACACAACCTACAGATAGTCTTAATACTTTATGTATTGAAAATATATATATAAATAATTATGAGTTAAGATCTAATTTTTATCAAGTCTTTTAATAGATTTTTAATGTATGCTTTAATGATGATTATATTTAAAACGACTTTTTTATTTTATTATTTTGTACTTCCTCTTAAAAACCTGATTTTATATTGCACAATTATTTCCACATTATGTAATCAAAATCTATCGTTTTAATTTTAAATCTCTCACTTCCATTATAATTTCAGAAAAACTTTATACAAATAGTTTTATATATTTATATATATTTTGTATATACACAAAAATTGTCTAGATAAATAAATAATTTATAAAATCTAGTTTAAACATGTATTCCTAAAAAAACAGCTCGAATTCGATGGCCGCAGCATTAACATTTTAATTTCCTCACTTTTAATTTTATCAAAAGGTTGAAGTTAAATAAATAATACATTTGCTGACAGAAGCATAGCTATCAGCCTGATACGTGATTGTAAAAATATAATGAATCTCAAAATTATTTATTTTGTGTTATTTACATAATAACACAAAAGTTAACGCATTGTTGTATGTCTAGATGCTTACAATTAATAGTTTCTTCATAAATATAATATACTCGGAATATTCAGCACATGGTGCTTCCATCAGACTGTTTCTACAATCATAGAATAACGAACCTATATTAAAAATTTTAATTCATTTGAAGTTATTTATGTGTCTATGTGTGATCTTTGAAGAGAAATCGGTCGTTAGCTGTTCTTAACAAAGCGTTAGCGTTTATGAATAAAGAGGTCTTTAGTGGCAGGCAGGCATAAAAGTTTGCGGAACGACTTGTTAAGAATAAAGGCCGGGGCACATGCGTTGTACTTTGACGTTTCAACTGAAGTCACAAGTAACGACGGACGAGGTTGGCACATTCAGTACTTTGTTAACAGACAAAAAAATCAATAAAACAGCAAGAGCGAAAGCAAGAAGTAACAAATGAAAGCTATTAAAGTATTCAACGTATATTAAAAGTTGCATAACGTTATGATTGTGACATCTCTTGTAAGAAAACATGTATATTAACTGACTTGTTAGTTGTATACGTCAAAGTTTAACGTATGAAGGGTTCTATGTGTCCCGGCCTTAAAAGCTGAGAAACTAACTTAATCAGCATTAAATTCTGGTAGTATTGATCGAGATTTCTAGGGAGTTGCCATTTATCTTTGTAGTCTTAATTGACTGGGCTAATCATATATGAAAGCTGACATTTATACTATAAAAGAAGATTAAATCAGCTGTGTTTATATTTTGTTTAATAACAAAGAAAGCAATTCCTAACTAGAAATTGCAAACTATAAGAATGAATGCCGTTATTGCACTATGTCATTTTTGTGAGGCTCACGGTCCTTCATCTGTTTTTTGTACACAAACTTTAAGAGACACAAAGTTAGATGAATTTTATTCAGCAGCAGCACTACAAACTTCGAATAGTGTCGCAGGCAAACAATGTGCTGCTTGCAACTCATTAGGACTTGCCAATGGAATTTATAGCAAAGATAATGAAAGTGAGGCAACTTTCTTGAGTACTCAACAATCTGTGCTGCCTGAAGTAGCAGTTTTAGTCAAGCAAGCAGCAGTACGGAGTTTAAGCTGTGAAATAAATCATAATAAAAATGGTGGTTTTGTATTTTTTGGCGACACTTCGAGAGGACATGTTTTAAGTCACACATTTCACCTAAGTGATTTACAGGTGAGCTAAAGAGCAGTTAGTCTTTAATATTATAAATCATTAAGGAACTTTTTTTTTTTGTTCTATAGGCCCGCGGTTTTTATCAATTATTTTCAATAATAACCCTAATGAAAGACAAGTACTTCCTACTTAATATGAAACCATTTTTAGCCGAACATTTACGTAAAATATCTGCAGAACTACAGAATTGTGCAAAACACATTCGTGAAAAAGAAGAGTTAAATGGTTCGCCGCGACAGAGAAGGCTATCTGGTTCAACACCTTTAGTACAAACACCTAGATCGCTTATAGAACTAACTGGAGAGGAAAATATATTTGCTATATTACACTCACATTTTTCTTGGCTTTTATTGACTGGCTCAAGATTTTTAACTGAACATGTAACATTTGGAAATCTTCCTTGGTTGCCACCACAAAGCAGCAGCCACCCTCCACAGCAAAGACTGACTTATAACATAACTACGCTTCCAATGATACAAAAATATGAGACCCTCGATGATGCAGAAGAATTTTATTCTTTAAGATATATAAAGCAGGTGGTCAGAAAGGAAGAGTTTACTTCTATTTGCTATTGCGCTTTAACTGGCATTAAGGTAAACGAATTAAAATAATATATAAATATGTATACCTATTTTAAATGTAAATTTATTAGATTATTGTACGTGGAGATCCAGCCCGCACCTTTCATTTTATGATGTGTCTTAAGAAACTTTTACCCGATCGAATGCACTCTCTGATAAGAGTAGATGCACAGCACCAACACTCTATTAGTGCCGACTATAAAATTATCTCTATATCAAACGAAATCACCGTTCCTATGGCTAGTTGCTCTGTTTATCGTATAGATTTTTTGGACGAATCCTTGGAAAATAATATTTGTATAAAGTGGCCAGGATCTGCACCAAAAAAATGTAAGTGAAACGTATAAGAGCAATAAATTTTTCGCAATATTACGAATTAATATGATTATGTGGACAGTTTTTACGTAGAAATACTCCTAGATATCACTCACGAAATTATATAGTAGATTTGAAAAAAAGAGACGAAGGAATTTTTAGAGTCGTAATCTTACTTACTGTAAAAACTAATTAATGTTCAAAAAAATTCGATCAATCTCCTGTTGCTATCGAATAAAAGAAAAATAACGACAGGAAAAGGAATGAAGAGCAATAGATATGAATTATTTAAAGATTTATTTAATATGGTATTGTCATTCCTTTTTGCGATTTTACTAACGGCAGTAATTACATACATACTTATTTATCGCTGGCCTCATTTAGAAAGACCCAAATCCACAAAATTGAAACTTTTCATAATGGAAACTGAAATTATTAGAATGTAAAATGTAAGTGCTTGTAAGCTATTATTTTTAAGCATTTGCGGTATTTGCTTGAAATGTATTGAAAACCCAAAAAAAAAACTTAATTACAAAATATGCGAATTAGAGTCTTTCTGCATGAGACCAACGTTATGTGAAAATTAATAAAAATGATCGGAAACCGCGTAAACGAAAAATTTTCACAGACTGATATTAAAATATTTTTTTGTTTTCATTTTAGTGCCCGATTTGCTGATAAAATTATTAAAAGCTGTTGACGAAACTCGTTTTACAGAATTAGTGTTAAATCGTCATACTAAAGCCTTAGTAGAAGAGTGGAAAAAGTATACAAAAGACTATTTACTTTTTTCAATAACTAACTTTTTTATTACTTTCAGTAAAGTAATATGCTTGAATCATGCTAAGTCTACTAATGGGCAAACAAAATTAAAAAGAGTATTAGGCGTGCAGCCTCAGGATCAACTGTTATTAAACTACTGGAGTGCACATTTGCATTAGATGGATGTCAATATGAAAACTTATTACTTATGAATCTTTATTTGTTAATTGTGCTTGATTCCTTTAAATATATTTAATGAGAAATAAAAATAGTTATTCAACGGTTGTGATTTTGTTATAAAAAGTTTTTTGTTGTGTTTTTGCGTTGTTGGTTGAATACTTATACATAGTTTTCAATCAGTTTGGTTTAAATATGACTATATATAAACTTTTGGTATAATCCACGAATGATCTGTTTCAGCAGTAGGCAAATTGCCATATGCTCGTGCTTTCCGCGCAGTAATACATTTCAGTTTTAAATAAATACTTCAAGAGAATATAATGAAATATTTACTTATATTTAAAGGAATCGAGCACAATTAACAAAGATCAACATAATTGTTCAGGTATAAAATATATTAATCACAAATTAAAATGCACTTGATTAATTTTTAAAAAAACTCCTTTCACCAAGACTTGCTGGTTTGTTGGGTAACTGAATTTTTATTTACTCGCAATTAAACTTAATTTAGATACACAAAAAAACGGGTTTTACTTTTTATAACCACAGCTAGAACGACGACCACGGGCACGTTCAAATTTGCGTCCCTTAGAGCGAACATATGGGCGAGTATGAGAGTGAGGAACACCGGGTGCTTTTCCAAAGTGTTTGCAAGCAGTACGGGCGGTACGTTTACCTTGCAATAGCAAACAGTTTTTACCGGTGGGTGACTTGAGAGCCAATTGATCTAAGGTAATAACTTCACCACCAGCCTTCAAGATGCGTTCCCGAGCAGTTTGGGTGACATGTAAAGCACACACGCACATTTTTGGTACGGACAATAGACGTACGTCATCGGTAACAGTGCCAATTATAACAACAGTGGCCTCGGGTTGTTTGGCAGCTTTGAAGAAACGGCTTACTCTTTGCAATGACATGGGAGGCCTGTTTGTTTTACTCATAAACAAACGTTTTAACACAATGCGATTAAACTTCTTGTTAGTACGGCGTTGAAGGAAACGGTACAACTAGAAAAAAAGAAGCAGGTCAAAACAATGTACAAAAAATAATTACTATAAAAATGTTCAGCAAAAAGTGGACAATTTAAGCAGATTTGTTTGTACGTACCTTAACCAAGAGACGCAAGTATACATCTTGGGATTTAGGTTCAGTTCTACGGACCTTACGATCGTATTTGTGGCTAATATCGATACCCTGAAAAAACACGAAAAATATTTGTTAATTTACATGCTGCATTTACAGTTTTAATAACTTCACAATTCACTTTGATTTTTAGTTTTGTTTCTTTTGCGATTGTTTACAATTACTTTTGTTTAATTTCTTTGTTACAAGTCTTACCATTTTGTCGACCGGAAAAAGAAAAGAGATGCAGCGCAGCACCCAAAAGTCAAAGTGACATATTGTTTGATTGTGAAGTTGGCCGCAGTAAATAAATTGATTTTAAAACTTATTTGTACTAATATGGTAACGCATTAACAGGTGTGTGTATTTGCTAAGTATTTAGGACGACCAGAGTAAAAATTTGATGTTTCGTTTTCACCGTTTAAATCCTAATTAAAAGGCCTGGCGATTATGCAAGGTGAAAAACAAATTGTTTATGATTTTTAACTCAAACTTTTCTGGGGGCTTATTCTGAATTGCGATGCGAAAATCAATGCGATGCGCAAATGAAATGCGATGCGAAAGAAAATTGGTATTCTGTTAGACTTTCGCAATTTATTTCAAATCGTTGGCAACGCTGCTCAAATAAACATCAGTATCAACAAACGTCAAATTAAAAATAAAAAATTTTTTGTGCTTGGCTGTGAAAATTGTTTCTAAAATTTATTTAATAGGTCCAAACCTATTAAAATTTAAGTCAAATATTTTTGAAATTCTCTAATAGGTGGTCCATTAATATTTAGTTCTTCAGTTAACGTTTGCCACAAAGTATTTGCAGACTAACGTGCATTTGGTGTTTTTAAATGGCCTCTTGCCAAATGGCTGTGCTTATTCATAAATTCTATTTTTATTTAAAGTTGACGCGGTTTGTTGGTTTTATTGTTTACTTCCCTGAATTAAATAATAAATATATGATGAATACATAAATAAAATATTGTTTTTTACTTACATGTTTGTACTTTGCGAATGCTACTTTGTTGTCGAATAAATTTTGCGAATTTGACATGTGTTTTCGCAATTTAGAATACCGATTTACCACCTTTTCGCATTTGAAATGCGATTAAAATAGAACTTTGCGAATATCGCAATACAGAATAGCAATTGTTCGCATTTATGTATTTTCGCATCGCAATTCAGAATAAGCCCCCTGTTAAATAAATACGAGAGAACATTAAAGCAAATAGAGCTTGTTTCACTTAATGTTCCCTCGTATTTTTCTTATTGAAATTAATGTTTCTCAACACAATGTTCCCTCGTCTGTATTAATGTTTACAGTTTTTCTTGCGTTATTTGGTTGAAAGCATTCGTAATGTTCGTGTTCTTTTTTGATTTTAATAATTAAAATTTTTTTAATTCTTTCAGCAGCCTTTCATTTAAAACCCTTTTCTAAAACTCGTTTTGTTTTCTTTTTCAGTTATATCTCTTTTTCGTTTATATGCAATATTTCGTCAACATTTATTGCGTATGCGCTTAAAGCATAATATACACACAGAACTAATGTTTCTTGGTTGGTTGCCTCGTCTGTACTAAAAAAACAACATGAGTTTCTAAAACTTATTTGATTTTATGTTCTCTCGTTTGTGCACAGCATTCGATTTTAAAGGTTCTTTTTTATATAAAATTATTTAAAGAGATTTCGAAATATTTAAAAAAGAAATGGGGAAAAAATAGTGGTTCCTAAAAATTTTAAATTGTAATTTCTTCTATGAAAAATACGTTTAAGGTTGTTTAATATTTTTTCTTTTTTACTATTTTCATAAATAAAACCATACATATAAAAGTTACTATAACAAATACAATCATAAGCCACATCCAACATTTCCAAGCATTGCGTGAGTGGTCCTCCAACTTTTCCGTTTCTTTGTTAAGGGCGCCGATATTACGTTCTGCCATGCCAGAAGACCGCGACACCATTTCTGTATCCTTTTTAATAATTCTGTTAGCCGTTTCAGTCTGTTCTCGTAGATTTCTTGTTAACGACAACATATGTTCTGTTATCATTTCCTGGTTTTCCCGTATATACTTTACTGCTTGACTTTCTTCTCCGCTGGCCGATTCTTCAAAGGGCTTACGCCGCCTCAGCGAATCTTCTTGCAGTAGTTCTTTTCGTAAGTCGGCATACTGTTTGGATGATTGTAGTTGGTGCACTTCTTTGAGAGCTTCATCTCCAGCTTCAGATGCAGAACCTTTTATTCTCGTTGACCTTAAGCGGTTCGCTGGTGGTGGGCTGTCGATATAATTGGTCATTAACTTAAGGTTTTGCAGTCTTTTGGTATAATCAGGAATTTTTTCGCTACTATACTGACTAAAAAAAAATAACCCAATTTGACGATTCTTTGATACTTAAATTTTTTAATGTTGAGTTAACCTACTCTTCCATATTTTTAAGCTCATCGATCATGGTATCCAGTGATTTGATGAACTTCTTCAATCGCCAGAAATTGACCTCTTCCTTTGCCAATTCCTCACAATTTGCTAATAATGTTCGTATATTAACATTGAGTTTAGTGGCCATTTCATTAAAATACTTTGTTTTTAAAACAACTTCTGTACTTAAATAACTAAAACTATTTCACTTTATTTTTTTTTTTTTTGCTGTTAATTGTAAACAAACACGTCATAACAAAAATGACATCTTTTGCAACTATCCCTCAAATATTCACTGGGAACAATTCACATATTTGTAAGTGATGGGCAGTGCAGTGATGCTAATATTGCGTCTAAAACTGCGATTATATTAGAAACATTCATGTACATAAAATAGATTCATTCATGAGATAATTTTCTTATGTGTAGACCACAAATTGGTGTTTATGAATTGCCATGATATTTATAATGATAGTGATTTAAAAAAAAAAAAAAAAAAAAAATTTTATAAAATGAGCTTTAAAACCAGCGCAGACTTTATAAATAAACATTAAAATTTTAATATTAATTTTTAAAAATTCATTGCTACGGAAACAGAAAAGAATTGGACTAGTTAATTTTACAGCTGCCACGTAACTATTAAATGCCATGAATTACTATAAGATAACTATGTAAAATTAAATCCCAGTTGTAACCCTTTTTTAATCATCTTTTACAAAAAAGTGTATTTCTAAAAGTCACTATACACTCACACGTGTTCACCATAACATTTACTTTCCAGTCAGATTTCAAAATATTAAAAAAATAAAGGTTCCGAAACTAAAATATAAAAAAGTTATATATATTTTCTTCCAATGCACGTATAGTATATTTTTACAATAACCATTTTTTGACTCCATATTTTAATAAGCAATTTTTTAATATCCCATTCAAATTTATATTTTTTTCAAAATTATTTATAGTTTCCCAAAAACAATAAATTACAATTTTCTTACGAAATACAGAATACTCAACCTGTGGTACAAAGCTAGAACAGTAATGCCGTTTGCTTATTTGTTATAAACAATTAAATTTTGTATATTTATTAATATTTTATCTTAATTATAACAGATAAACAATTTTTATTGAACATTTAAGTATTAAACATTAAGTATTAAAGTCGAAAATCGTCTTCTTTAATAGTGAGAATGTGCACAATGCATTGATTTAGTGGTGTAAAACCTTTTTCACATTTTTTTAATATCGAAAAAATCTTATTTTATTTTCTTGTGTGTATTAAAGAACAAGAATGCGCTTCGAATTAAAATGAAGTTGAATAACAAATTTTAAAACTTAAACTTTTAAACGAAGACTCATCCCCAAATTATAACTGAGCGCATTTTGTATTAAAAAACCAACAAAGCAATTTGTTTTTCCTAAATGTGATTTTATGTAAAAACAAGTTAAAGTGCTATATTAGGGTAAAATTTTAAAATTTCAGAGCACCGTGACGCCGAAAATATGGGCGAGCGCCAATTTTTTCACTTGATGTTTTTTTTTCTTATTTGTTAATTCTATATCGCCACATGTATTTATTTTTTTGATTGGAGTTACTTCATTGTTTTAAATAATATGGAAATATTAGAGGTAGGCGTGGTGTTTTGTCCGCTGCGTCTAAGGACATGGACCGATCTTGCTGATTTCCACCTCTTTCGACACTATGTCTGATCGATTGGCGTATTTAATTTTTTTAATATAGCCTTTGTAAACTTGATTTCAACACTACACGGACGAACAAACGGACTCAGAATATATATATTTAATGGGATATTGTAGAAATTACAAACGGAATGACAAACGTAGTTATACCCTTTTCCGCTTTTTGTGGTGAAGGGTATAAAAATCATTTTATTTTTACCCCCTGTTTGAATATTTTCAAGACAGTAAATAAGACATTGATTTGACGTTTGCCTACAATTTAATTATTATTGTTTTAACTAAATGAAATTTAAATTAAATTATCATTTTAGTTACTAAAATTTTTTTTGCATATAACAATAGAAATGGAAAAATAGCAGGAAGAAACGCTAAAGCTATTTGAAATTATCCGAGAATGTGAGGTTTTTTGCTCATAATGAATTGTAAACGGGGTGTTAGTTTTCAAAATGTTACACAATGACATGCTAATTAATATCTCGTGTGGACAAAACTTTCATATGTAAATGATAGCTGGTACCATATTATATTAAAATTCTGAACCCATCACTTGTAATACAGAACGTACGTTTATACAACTGTGTTGTATAGTAATCGCCATTTTTGTTAAATAGAAAATTTTCACCAAACTTTACGACGGTATTTCATAAAATAGATTTTTTTTGGATAAAGACAGCAAAAATAGCAAATAAATATAGAAAGAAAAACTTAGAGGGACTTTCTTGTGTTGTGACCCATTTTTAAATATTTTAGAATTTGTCTTAAGAACTTGGTAAGTAAAGATATTAAAGGAAATCTAGTAAAACTAAAAGAATGCACATACTGAAAAACTATCAATGAAAAAAAAAAATGCCAGTCTGCCAATATGGAAAACTTGGTTGGTTTTGCAGAAGTTATCGATTTTGTACTTTTATGTATGTATACGTACATAAAAACAATTTGTGTAGTATATAAATGAATATATTGTAAAAAATTGATAACGAAGAAGTTGCCCAGTAAACTTTTTACATTTGCTTTAATTAATTTATGTTTACTGATTGTTAAGGGTTTAAAAACTATAAACGTAATTTAATTTCTTGGATAATTAAATTAAAAATGCAGATATGTATGTAGACATATGCAAAGCTATCACAGTTTAAATTACATTACACGAAAAATTTTTTTTAAGAACTTGGAATGAAAACACCTGTGTTATGAAGGTGTTATGGAGCTCGTAAGTTCGCAAATTTAAATAAGAGTTTTCATTTTATCAACTAGTTTTTCTTATTTTAACAAGCGTGCTTGGAAACATTTTCAAATGAAGTTCTTTGTTTTTGACTAAGGCCATTACTATACATACGTTAATTGCAAATAGTAGAAAAAGAGATTGTAGACCACATTTCTAGCTTTTGCTAAAGTTCAATGTAAAAAATACCAATAAAATAAAGACAAGAAAATAATCATTTGACCGACAAAATCATTTGACTTAATCAAAATTATTTACCTTACTAAAAAAAAAAACATTTGTTGAAATTTTTGTGTAAGACAAAAAGTCATTGAACTTAAAAAAATAGTTTTCGTAAAGAGCAGCTTGCTGGCCGACTTCCTAAACGCCTGTTGCAATGCATAATTTAAAATGCGTATGCAATGCGAAACATGTTTTAAATATAATCTTGCGTTGCAGAGAAATTTTTTGAATTTCATCGGCATTTAGGAACGTCGCTATGCAACTCATACGTAAAGCAAATGTCAAAAAAATTTGAATAATTTTTTTTTTTTGGATAAATAGAGGTTACATAAAATTATTTATCCATTTTGTTGGCAAGTGCTGAGGAATTATCTCAGGTCAAATCTTCCAAAAAATTCTATATTGCTATAGAAGCCTATGAAAAAGAAAAAAAGAAGAGACAACTTTCTTAAGGACAATAAAAATCCCGGAAACAAGTGATCAAAAATAAATATTTTTTAAGATTCATTGAATAAATGGATGATGGTATTTTTTATTCACATTTCATTTTAAAAATAACATTTTTAAAATGTTTGCATACAAAATAAAAATGATGCGTGATTTTGACTTCTGATGCTCATTAAAATGAGTTGCCAAACGATTAGGAACATTGTACGTTGCCAAAAAGTTTAGATATGCGTTTACGAAGTTTATGCATTGTAAATATGCATTGCAACTTGCGTTTAGGAAGTCGGCCCAGCTTGCTGAAGTATAGAGAAAAAATGAAAGGACGTTTATATAAAAAACAATTGTTATTAGGTATTAAGAATTAAATTTTTTTATATCCTATATAGGGCAAATAAGACGTATTCTAGCATAACGAATAAAAAACGTCAAAGAAAAATAAGGATATGAAAGTTTATTTTGATAATAAACGTTTTACATAAAATTAACCTAAATGATTCATTAATTAATAAACTAATAATGATTAACCTTAAATTTTGAAGTTATACCTCAAGGCAATTTTATTATTATCATATATATTACTCTTTTTTCATGGTATGGACGGTGTGGTGTCCCAGTGGTAATACATTGCTATTAAATTCTTGCATGACAACCGGAAAATCGAATGGCTTAGCAAAGATTAAGGGCAACTAAAAAATTTTTGTTTAAAGTTATTAAATCATGTTAAAGACAAAAAAAAAAAAAAAAATTAACAAATCAATCAATAAGCAGAAGAAAAATTAGAAATTAGGTAACGATATGAATTATTAGAGAGAGAAAAAATACGTAGTTCCAAAGACAATTAGTTCCAACTCCTTGCAACACGATCATTGAATGAACGCTAAAACAAACTACACATTATACGAGGGATAACTATCCTAGAAGATGAAGAAAAGTTTAATTCAAAACAAAGTTGGTGCTTCATTTCTTGCAATTAGTAAGCAACTTACTTTTATAAAATATATAAATTAACATCATAGAAACGTCTTTACATACTCCATTCCATTAAATATATCGATAGCTGAAATTCACGTAACTGACATTTTTATTATTTTCCAGTAGTAACAAAATATGTTTAATTTTAAAAAATTAATACAATTTTGGAACTGATTCGTAGTCGAATGTGTGGCTTTTTAAGCGTTTCTTTTTAAGTCTGCAAGTTTAGATGAAAACTGAGATATTGCATTTCTTAAATCATTTATACGGCATTTACACTATGCAATTTTTCATGAAACTAGCCTGAAATTTTTGTTTGTTTGTGAAGCAGGAGTTTTGAGGGGATGTTACTGTTGCTAATGTTTACTTTTAAATAACGCATAATGCTGTAACTTAAATAGAAAATTGAGAAAAAATGCCTCAAAAAATTGCATAGTGTAAATCTGGACTTATAATACAAGTTGTAAATGCAGATGCTACAAGGTTTCTCTCTGTTTTATCCCAAATATAATTATCATAGTCATTCAAAGTAACATAATAAATCGTAAAATTGTAGCCTTGTACTTTCATTTTATAGTTAGATGAGGCGGCCTTTACTTGTAAAAGCAATAAAAACTAGATTGAATTTTTTTTTTTTTTAAATTAACAAAGTAAAAATATCAAATAATAAGTATAGTAAGTAGTCCATATAGAAAATTGTTAACACAAAAAAGAGAGCTTTGGAATTGTTTATAAAGCTGTAATAAGACAATAAAAAATTCAATACTTACTAAAAATTCTTAAAATTCAATTGAAATAAGTGTTAGTGACTATTATCAAGAAACAAGTATGTAGTTACATGCTTTTGGTATATATAATAATTGCTCATGTAGTCACGTATTTCGGTTTTCGGTTTTTAATTAAAATTAAAAATTGGTGAGGGCATGAATGTTGATGATATGCATTATAATCAATCAAAAACCCGATTTGGATTTTAGCTAACGACATGTGATATGCGTAAGCCAATATATATCTAGTAAAACAAGGTAAATAAATATATTGGAATAAATTGTACACAATTATTTCCAAGTCTCTGGAGTATACATACTTATATGATTCACATAAACATCAAAACTAACTTTATTGTCAATATAAAAAAGCCACCACCGAAATGCCTTTTCTGTCCTGAACCTAAGATGACGATGCAGCACCTAGTCAACGAATGTCATCATGTAACTTCAATATGCAAAGTTAATAATTTTTCATTCTTTAACTTACTTCAAAATATATCGAAAGAAAACGTTAGTAACAAATTACTTTAGTTTAGTCAAACTAAACTTTAAATATTTATGACAAGGTTTAAAATATGTATTTATCGCCTTTTAGTACAGAGTATTTTTTAAACCTTTGTATGTTTTTGTATTAATTTTTTTGTTGTTTTGCTTAACATAGCTGATGGCCCTAGCAGCTAGTGCTCGTAGTTCTTCAGTAACTTGTAATAATTTATTATTTCTATGTTATTCATTAAATAAATAAATATTATTGGAATAAATTTTGCGCAATTTTTCCTAAGACTCTGGAGTATACATATATGATTCAAATAATCATCAAAACTAAGTTTATTCTCAATATAAGTATAAACCCAAAGATTTAAAGTTATCAACTTTCGCAATAATCTGACCATCAACAGAGACATTCAACATAGAATCTGGGGTCTTACTCTTTATTTCGATTGAACAGAAAACACGTGCGAAACACAATGTATAACCCATACAAATACGAATGATTTTCTTTTCGAATTGAAATACAGAGTAACCCCTTAGTACTGCCAAAAGGAATAGCTTTTGTTTTATTATAGTTAATGAACAATCAATTCGTAGAATACCAGTGAGTGCAAACTGTAATTTATATTAGATTCTAATACGTCAATATTGTTGCTATGAGTACTAAATAAAAGAAAAACATCATCGGTAAATAAAAAAGGCCCTAACTCGCATAATTGTGATTTTATACAAATGGCCTTAAAGTAGTTCTTTTTGATACCATTGTATTAAAATTTTGTGACAAGGTGTATCTGTGTGAAATGTTTTGGAATCAGGAAAAAACTCAATTTTGAAAAAAATCGAATGAGACCAGCGATATTATTGTTTCAATGTGCATCTATAGATGGTTAAATACATTGTAAAAAGAAAGGATACTAAAACAGATCCCTGTGAAACACCTGATAGTAAGGGGCGTACATCAGGATAAACTGCACCAGAATGAACGAATTGATATCTTCCAGACAAGTACGAATAGATCAACATACAAGCCGTATTTATCGCATTTTTACCTGTTTGTTTGTTTATCTGACATGGGGAAACATTCTTAGAAGATTATATTCGAAAGGCATTTATCGAAATCAACGCATAGAAATAGAAGCACATTTATTTTCATATTAATTTTATGGAATATTGGAAGACCAAAATATTTACAGTTAGGAGCAAAAATGTAACATGAGTTATTATGTTCTGAAATAAAGCTCGATAGTTTCAAAATAAAAAGACACACAACTAAATTATCTTAACTTATTTTATTTATTAAACTTTCTGCAAAATATAACACAAACACAATTTTTTATATTACAAATATGTAAAACAAAATGCGTATGTAACCAGATTTAGTCAAAAGTTACACTTTTGCACCCAGCAATATTTGTATGGTAATTAAAGCGCGACGTTTGAGTTTTTAATATTTGGTGCACAAACCTTTTGCTTTTTCAAGCTCTTTTAGTCGGTTGGGCATACTATTGCAAAAATTAGCCACCATCTCGTTCGGAGTAGACTCCCAACAGTCGTTCACACGGCTCCATAACTCGTTAACAGCATTTGAAGGTTCCGGATACTTGGCTAACTTTGTTTTGATGTAACTCCAAAAGTTTTCAATCGAATTCATATCCGGTGACTGCGGGGGCCATTTTAAAACAGAAAATGGTTGACTTTGTAGCCAAGTTTTCACTATTTTAGCCGTGTGTTTTGGGTCGTTATCTTGCTGAAACACAACATTTTCAGGAGAAAGACCCGTTTTTTCAATAGCAGCTGGTAAATTATTTTGCAAAATTGAAAGATATTGTTCCTTTTTCATAATACCATCAATTTTAACAAGAGGACCTACTCCATTTTTCGTGATACAACCACAAACCATTATTGAACCACCACCGTGTTTCGTTGTTTGTCGGACCTGATTTGAGGTTATGGTGTTTGGGTCCTTAGTCCAGTACCACGAGCGCCTATCTGACTCAAAACGGTTAATTTTCGTTTCATCAGACCAAATCACCTGAAAAATAAAAAAAAATTTAAAAAGTAATTTACAGTACCTGACTCCAGTCGCCGTATGTGTAATTTTTATACGAATTTACAAATTCCTTCTGGCAAAGAATATTTTTTTTGTTAGAAATGGTTTTTTCTTTTTTTCAGCGGCCTTAAGACCCAATCTTTTTAAACACCGTTGAGCTGTCCAGCGACTTGCATCAATTTGAAGAGTTTTTAGTGCTTCAGCTGGGGTGACAGAATTTTCGCATGTTACCAATTTTGCGAGGTGTCGACCAGTGCGATCATCTATTTTTCTTGGTCGTCCAATACGCGGCGATTGAGCACATATTCCATACTTTTTTTTAATTCTTTGCACGGTCATATGACGTATTTTATACTTTTTTGCAATTTGTCTTACCGATTCATTTTTTTGCAATAAATTAATAATTTCATTGATTTTATATGGCTCCATTTTAAAAAGACGTGTGAGATAATTGAAAATTGATAAATAACGGTAGATTACAGAATGATTCAGATATTGTATTTGAATTATTAAATGCATTAAAATTTAACAGGGTGCAAAAGTGTAACATTTTCTGATATTTGTTGTGGTACCCCTACTGTCCATCCTTGCCATACTAGAATATTGCATGTAAGTATTAATTTTTTGGACAAACCGATATATAATAATAATCAAAAAAACTTTTGGTATTTGCTTCCTCATAGGAAATACTAAGCATTGTTTCCGAACGCCGGCTATCATGTTACATTTTTGCTCCTAACTGTATATCGACGATTAAGAGATCTGGCATATATAGAAAGCACGTTTTCAGCACTTAAGCTTGTTCTCAGCTAATTGCGCTACAATTTTTCAGATCATAATTTGGCAGCAATGGTAATGATAAATTTAAATTCTAAATCATTTATTAAAAATGTTCATAATTTAATGGTAAAATAAATTATTTAATATTTACAGAACATCAATAAATATACAAAACAAAAACCATCTCTTTTTAATTTTGAAGTAAACAGAAAAGTTATTTTTATAATAGTTTGTAATTTTTCTCGTTGTATTAATTGTTCTAAAAGTGTAAACCAGTGATTGAAAATGCTTGATAATTTTCAATGCATATGTAGTTGTATAACTGTTTCTGTGGAAACTCATTTTTCGCCGAAATCTTTCTACATCCTATCTTAAAACTTATGATGCCCTATAAGGGATTTTATCAGTGCGAATAGTGACGATATGATGCCAGAAGCCATCTTACTGAATATTCTAAACGTGTTAACGAAGTGGACTTTGCGAGAAAAGCTAACTTAATTTGCAACAAATGAGAAAAAGAGCTTCTCCCCAAAGAAGTCTTTTTAAAGTTATCATACGCCTACTGTACCGACTGCGCAGTTCCCTTACTAGGGATGAATCATAACTCCAAAACTAGAAGTTTTTTTTTTTAATAAATATTTTTAAAACCAATTAATGAGATCATTTTCATTAATAATTGATAAAAATTATTTAAGGAAAGAGGCCATGGGTCCACTAATATGCAATTTTGATTTTCGTCCCAGCTAAACTCAAAATCAAGCTCTATTTTCATACCCTTCACCATAGGTGGAAAAGGGTTCATCTAAATTTGTCAATTTAGTGGTTATTTCTAGAGAATCCAAGATTTTTAGCGAAGTCGATTAAGCGATGTACGTCGGTCTGTCCATTCGTGTTCAATACAATGATACAACTTTGCCAGGACACTAGATTAGCTAGAGGAAATTTAGATACGCCAATCGATCAGACATAGTGTCGAAAGAGGTGCTATTGGAAATCAGCAAGATCGGTCCATATCCTTAGACACAGCGGGCAAAACACCACACTTACCTCTTATTTGTCCATATTATTTGGAACAATGAAGTAACTCCAATAAAAAAATAAGTATATTTGGCGATAGAGAATTGAAAAATAAGAAAAAAAAACATCAAGTGAAAAAATTGGCGCTCTCCCATATTTTTCGAGTTACGGGCCTCTGAAATTGTAAAATTTTTAAAAATTGTTAACCTATTAAGAGCCGATGACATTTTTATGTAAAATTATGTATATGTAATACTTATTTTTTTCTTATTTTTTATTTCTCTGTCACCCCAATATTTGCTTTTTTGATTGGAGTTACTAAACTAGATTTACATAGATGGTGAAGGGTATATAAGACTCGGCCTAGCCGAATATATCACTCTCGTTTAAAGTTATTTTAACGCTTCTAGACACTAGTTCTTGTCAGAGTTAAAACCTTCGTTTTTTCTACAGGTATTTTTGAAATGATCTCTTTTGTGACAAACGTTATTAATGAATAAAAATTAATGTGCTGTTTCTGTATTACAGGCGATCAACTCGTCTGAAAAATTTATATGAAAAGCACTTAGTTTTTTGAGTTATTTCCATATAAATTTTTCAGACGAGTTGATCGCTTGTATTATAGAAATAGCACTTTAGTTAATAAATTAACAAAACTTTTCCACTAATGCTTTGCTTATTAATTTTTGGAGCTCTTAAGAATATATACTGCCAGTCCCACGATATCGCAAGTGTTCGTTCGTTCGCACAATTACATTCAAAACAAAAACAAATTCTAAAAAATTGTTTTTGTTTTACATGTAACTATGCGAACGAACGATCGATTGCGACATCGTGGGACTGGCAGATAATGTTATTATAGTTTAAGTACTCCCAACCGTGCATGCGTTAATAAATAGTGTTAAACCCTGATGTGCAATTGTTTCTTGATAAAATATGTAATAAACTAGCTATTTCCAGGGCGCTTCGCTACCCCATTGAGCGTAATTATACCACGACCACTGTTCCAAGCCAGTTTTTAATATGAACTTTATAACAGATTTCCTTTTGTCTGTTAGACCTTATTGTATTTTACCTTATTAATCTTTTTGTTAAAATCGATTCCGCGCTATTTTTCCTCTCCCCACTTGCCCCTCCTGTTCTGTTTTAAATTTTTTTCTCTGTTTTATTTTTTTTTTTTAAATCGGTGCAGCAGTAATAGTCCTTTTAAGTCGTAACTCACGAACGCGTGTATCGAGTTCGTGTCAGCTTTAGATAAACCATCTACACGACCATACGAACAAACTCTAAAAATTTAATTGAATTCGTTTTGACCGTTCGTGAGTTATAAAGTCACAACATACTGCAACAATTTTTTATATATACGTATGTAAAAGTATTAAAAACTTTTTTAAATTTAAACAGTAAAATAAATCTATTTAAAAATCAATAAGAAGACTTGCTTTTACCATTATTTGAAAAATAATTTTTATTTATAAAATGATGGAATAAAAATTGATCTAATCCTTAGCGGGCATAAAAAAATCAAGTGACTTATAAGTATAAAAATTGAACCTCTAAGCAAACATATTTGTTAAAAAAAAACTAAATTAATTATAAAAAACAAAAACTATTAAAAAACTAATACTTTAAGCCACGTGAACGATAAATATTTGGATTTTGAAAACCATTATTAAAAGTATTAATACGATAGCTGGGTTGACCGTTAGAACTTGAGCCTGGACCTCTGCTGACGCCATTAAGACCCGAGCGTAGATTTGGGGACACATAAGGACGTTGACTGGTAGATAAAAATGCATTTTGACCTTGTGGTGGCTGTTGTTCTTGTTGATTGGTTTGAAAATTATTTTGAAATGGCGGTTGCAAAGAATTGTTTGGTGATTGGGGTTGTTGCTGTGCATTTCCACCGCCGGCTAAATTTTGTTGTGTTAAAAAATTATTGATTGTGGAATTGATATTATTTTGCTGTTGTTGCAATGATGGAACTAAAGAGTTAACGGGAAAAGTTTGGACATTATTTGCAGCTGCTGGTGTTGATTGTTGTAGCGGTGGTCTTCTTGTAATTGCTGGTGCTAAATATGGATTTATGTATGAATTATTTTTGCTCGGAATATTATAGGTTTTACCAGATGGTGTTGCTACGGTTACACTGCCAATCGGCTGTGAGTGAACACATGGCTTTTGGTAGTTATAGCCCCCAACATTTTTTCCACCTTCACTTAGCTGAACATAATTTTCAAAAAATTGATGTACCGAATGACCTGGAGCCGAATAATTTAAATTTATTATAGATTCCCGAACCTTCAGACGGCTACTATTAAAATTGGGCAACAACTCAGCATCTCCTTTGATTTTTTCTATTTCTTTAATGCTTTCTGTCACCTCTTCAGATATTTCTGAAGAAATTTCCGAAACAGGTTTTTCTATTTCTTTGGCAACCAACTTTTTTTTGCCCATTTTACTGTTGTCGACGTCTTTTTTATCTTCATATTTTTTTTCTTTATGTTGATGCTCCTCTTCTTCCTCTTCCTTTTTCTTTTCCTCTTCCTCTTCCTCCTCCTTCTTCTCCTTCTCCTTCCCCTTCTCCTCCTTTTCTTTTTCTTTTCCGTTTGCTTTTGGATTATTATGTTTTTTGTTAACATAATCAAAGAGATCATCCACATCGGGTACATCTGGTATTATGCCATACGAATCAAAGTTATCCCTAAAAGCTTCCGCCCAGTTTTCATTCTGATACAGTTTTGGATCGATTTTTAGTTTTTTATTCTTATCATTTAAATTTTTTATGACCGTTATTGTTTTTACTTGGGTTCCTTCTTTATTATTAATATTTGTTGCTGCATAAGACAAACTTATGTCTCTCTTTTCTTGACTTGTGGAACGTTTCTTAATTAATCTGCTTCCAAAAGATTTATACAAGTCATCATGACTACTACCATCGATGTTACTATATTCTTTAAAAGTGGCAGCACATGTCACCAAGGGCAGGAGTAAAATGAAATAGCATTTCTATTAAAAAAAAATTAAAAATATAAATAATATTATGTACATATCAAGTGGCATTATGTAAGAAAAGCAGAGGTAAGTAAAAAATATTGGAAATGAAATATTTTTAAAATGCAAATAAGACATCCAAACAGAAAAAAATTCTAAAATGGTTGAATTAAAATTTTGTTTTAATTACATAATTTACAAGAATAGATAAATAAATTATATTTTTGAAATAATTATAAATGAGAAACCGTTTAACAAATTAAGGCAGAAATCTAAATCTAATTATTTAATTAAAAACGGTCCATTTAAATTTTTTATACCGTTAAATAAAATTTATAATTTTGTTTCTAAGGAAGTTCCTTCGAAAAAATAAAGAGACTGCGATAGGTTGTTTTTTTTTTTTTTTTTTTTTTTTTGTGACGAATGAGTATAACAAATACAGATCTTTTGAAATAAAAAAGCCTTCAGTTACCGTAATTTTTTTTAGTTAAATGTTAATAATTTTAAAATTACGCAAGTTTTATAAGAATCTCTCATCAGTGTTTTTCTTAGTCTACGTTGCCATTTCGAATAGGAGAAAAATTTTAACGCTGGAATGTAAGTATATGAGAATACACGTGCTGTGGTAACCTTTTCAAATGATCTTATTTATTAAGTAGACCTTATGATATAGACTAATTGATAAATGTGAACAAACATTTCATTCGCACAAATATATTGAAAAACAAAAACAAAAAAATAGAATATAAATATGCGAAAAAAATGTTCGTTCTTATTTACAAGCCTTTAATCCTTTTCTCTAAGTCTTGACTAGCAATTGTTTTGTCATGACAACTAACAAAATTCTCTCGTCTGGACAGTCGATAACAAAGACAAGATAGCAATATCGATGGTCCAGACGAGAGAATTTCATGTCTATAAGATTTATGCCTATAAGATTTTACTAGTCCAGGCATGGTGTTAATTACCCCAGCGTCCGTCAAATGGTTATTAAACGTTACACGACCAGGCGAGTAACTCATTGATTTTATGCCTTTATTTTACATAAAAATGACATCGGCTGTTAACGGGTTAAGAATTTTTTAAAAATTTTAGTATTTCCTTAAAGATCTCTTCAAAAGCTTTAAAATGATACCCATATTGATGTTTCAAAAAATTTTAAATTTTCAGACCCCCATAACTCGGAAAATATGGGTGAGCACCTATTTTTTCACTTGATTTTCTTCTTATTTTTTAATTCTTTATCGCCCCATATATTTATTTTTTTTGATTGGAGTTACTTTATTGTTCAAAATGACGTGAAAAAATTTGAGGCAGGCGGGTGCGGTGTTTTGCCTGCTGCCTCGAAGGACATGAACCGACCTCTTTTGGCACTATATCTTTTTGACATTTTTTTTTTGTGAAATCAAGTTTGCCTCGGCACTAACACGGACGGACAAACGGACATCTCTCAATCGACTTCGCTATGCATTAGAAGTCAGAATATTTATACTTTATTGGGTCGGAAATGGATATTGTAGAAATTACACACGGAATGACAAACGTATATATACCCTATTTCCACTTTTTGTGGTGAAGGATATAAAAACTAGACTTTGCGATAACAAAAACTAATGCTATTGTTTCTCTAGAAATTCACAAATGTTATGCTTTGAGCAACTCTGAGTTGTAAATAAATTAAACAAACGCACAATCAAAAAATGGAAGAAAAATTAAAAAAATTAAAGTATCATTAAATTAACATATTTGTACGACTGTCATCCTTTATGGCTGATAAGTGCTACAGAAGAAGAGATTGAATATAGTTTCAATTCCGCAAAAGGAAGGACCAATTTCGAAAACGACAAATTTATTCGGAATGAAACCGCTTTTAAATTTTAAAGTGGAATTTATTTTCTTTAAAATTATGTTTTTTGTGGTTTTTAAATTTACTTTTATTTTGAAAATATGGAGATTCAGTGTGACTTGCCTTATCATTTGAAAGCCAAAAGCATTATGAAGCTATTTTCATATTAAATTTTTAGTTATTTTTTTTAACTTTAAATGCTGAACATAAAAAATAATTTGATTTTAAAATGTGTTTGAAAATTATACATGGGAGTAATTAATAAGATGGACTAATTAATTGTCATTTTCGTTAGCATTGAGTGATAAATAATGCTAATGATTTTTTAGCATTACCATTCTTTTCACTAATGATACTGCTTTTTAATGAAATGCCTTCATTGATAATTAGTTAAAAAACAAAGTCATTATCATTGACTGTTTTTTTTACTGCTTCTGAGTAATGATTAAATGTTTTCAAAGCATTACCATTAATAAACATTACCTCCTGTTTTGTACACTAAATAACCCCTTAATGCATTATTTTAAAAGAGCATTTTTATCCCAAAGATTTGCTGAGACAATATTTATATTTTCCTGCAGATAATAACAACTGCTAGCTGGGGTGTTAGTTGACTTTAGATCTGAGATATCAAGTTTTACACTAATATCACTTAAAATTTTTAACATTTCAATTGAAGATCCGTCTACAAAGGCATAAAGAAGAGGATTTGTTTTATAAATAGTTAATTTTAAAGGATCTGCTAATATAAACTTATTTTCATAAAAAAATCATTTTTTTCGGTTGTAGTTAGTAATTGAACAGTTTCATTGAAATTTCATTTAAACAATTATTCATTATAATCATAAGCATTAAATGGTATATAGATTTCTTCATTGTAATTATTGGAAATAATGCCAATGCATTTCAATGGCAATTACAATTTCACCACCCCCAAGTATTTTTAAAATAAACTATTCGTACAATATTTCTATTAAAATACATTTCAAATTAAAATGATTTTTATAAAACCGGCGGTAGAAGTTTTGACATTTTATTTTTCTATCCGAATATTCAAGCCCCTTGTAAGACTTTCGCATATTTGCTCGCCGTTTTCATTGACAATAATTGTGCATAACTTGCATGCAATTACTTGCATGTGTAAAGGCAGCGTAAGTGAAAAGTAAAGCATATTAATGTAGATGTTTTGTGAAGAAATCAAACACAATAAACAAAAATAAAGTTAAATAATGATGGATAATTTTTTTAACTGCACCGTAATTTAATGAAAAACGAAATTTATAATCTTATTCGGAAATGTTTTTTAACAACACTGTAGTTTAAGTACTTTGTTAATGTTTTCGGTAGTCCTTTTTAATGTAAATGTTTTTTTTTAAAGAAAATTTGAACTTTATTTTTTTTATTATATTTATTTTTAATTTCCACTGCTGTTGTGATACAGGTAAGAGTGTTGAAAATATTTTTAATGTTCGATTTTGTTTTTAATTACAAATATACATAAATGTATATTTAAGGATACAAATTAAACATCCTCTTTTTTTGGTACACAAAACACAAAATTAAAATTTTAAAAGTCCTTGTTGCCATCAAATTTACTCACAATAAACTTCATTTTTGAATACAGATACTCGTATATACCGTCGTAAATGATACTTTAGTGATCGATGACTTGCAATAAATAAAAATTGTTTTTTTGATTACGCTTTTATAATAATGGTTTTAATTCGTTTCCTCCTTGTGCTAACGAGATCTTCCAATATTGAATTGTTTGCTACATATAATTATACTACATATAACATATTCCCTGTTTACTTGTTGTTTGTTGATTAGACAACGTTTTTCATCCAGGGATCGAGAAATTTTTTTCTTTAAAAAAAAATCATTTAAAAATCAGAATTTTTTAAATATTTTTATTTAATGATGATTATATTCGACGATAATATTGAACTAGGGAGATGCTTAGTCATGGTCCTGAATATATATATATATATATATATATATATAAAATTATAAAATTAATTTTTAGATCATCAATGTAATAAAGCTGTTCAATAATTTGATGTATTTATGAATTAAAATTCAATTATGAGGGGAGAAAGCAGCTTTTAAGGCTCGAAGATGAATATAAAAATTGCTGCTGGTATATACTTACCGATTATGGATATAAAAAGATTGTAAGGCTATTAAGTCAGTGCGGTATAAAATAAAAGCGGGTAGGTAAGAGCAAGGGTTACATAATGTAAAAATGGCTAAGAACAAATTAGGGTTATGTTGGGTACAAACTCATTGCAAAGTCTATCGGAATGAGATAGCTAATAAACTAGCCTTGAGATGGAGATGTCAGTGCAACAACCGATTAGTCACTGGCCATTATGGTGAGCTAATTAGACTTAATCTAGGTAAAACTGATCAGTTGTAAAGAGGTTAAAAGCAAAGATCAACGTTATACTAGATTTAGGCAGAAAAGTGCTTTAGGTTTTAATGTATGTCGTGAGGGGTCTCTGTCTACAGTTTATGGAAGAGTATTACTGCAGATTTTTGCAGGATATACGAAGGTGAGCTGATTACCCGAAATTGCATAGATTTTTTTTTGGCAACTAGTATTGCTTTGACAGTGGATTTAGTAATTGCTTTCACTTGATTATAAGCGTAACCGCGTGACCACTTTAAACGTCAAGTATAAAAAACTTATAGGTAGTTGATCGAAAGGTAAGAGCTAACGTCCATAGATCTTACGTAATTTTCTGGTGCGACATGTGTCATGACATGCCATTATTCTTTTTTTAAACGTCCATTTCTTGACAACTTTGTTTTTCTGCCTTCCTTCATGTCTGGGGTTTTAAATTTCCAGTGCCATTATTTTGTGATACATTTCAAAATTAAATTATTCGCTTTCAAATTAAAATGTAATTTGTTTGACTATAATTTTAAAAGCTTGTATCATATTTTTTTTTGACATATTTTAGAAAAGTTAGTTCAATGAAAATAAGTTTTCGAAAATCGAGGGCAATGTGATTAAGGCTATATTTTCGCCGAAAAGTAATTTTATTCAAAATAGTTTCCCTTAAAATAAGATATATGAGCCGTTAAATATGCATTTGTTGAAATGATGACCACCTCGTTTGACCTAAATCTCTTAGAACCCAGCCATTTCTTCACACGTGAGTGCATTGTTCTTATGGAGCAACAATTTTTGCTTGATAATGACGTCGTTTTTGCTAAAATACGACACCTCTCCAAACAAAACGATAAAATTCGCCGGCAAGCTTTTTACCCATTTTACCATCGATTTTCACTTCAAAATTATGAACACAAATGTATTTCTTAACGAAATAATGTTATTACTTCTCTATCCCTGTTTTATAATACAAGTTTTCCAAATAATAATGTGGTTTTGCTGAATGTGCATTTTTTAATGTTTCATTAAAGCTTTGATAAAAACAAACCTGTCCTGCGTTAGGCACTCTTTCTAGTTGCACTGTTTACCTATTGACAATTTACTTATTCGTTATTATCAATCCATCGACGATAATGAGGAAACTGTTGTTTGTTTAAAGAAGTTTGTTTGTGAAAGCTTGAAGATTTACAGTTTTTAATCTCGAAAAATGAAAAAATATTAAAACTAATTGCATGTGAGTGTTAATAATATAAATAATATTTAATTAGAGTTAAAAAATTAAATGTTTGTCACACATTTAAATCTAAGTCTAATTTCTATTTAAAGTTGATGTAATAAATATATGAAATTCAAATTTGTTTACGGAAGTCTGCATTGACTTAGAGGTAGCCAAAAAAATTAACTTCTTGTAACAGTTCAATGATGTAATTTTTTTTAGTTTTTAATAATTATAATCATTGTACTACATGAAATTATATTAATGAATTTATATTGAATGAGAAAAATAGCATATTGGAAAAAGTCGTACTGACTAGAAAGAAAATAATAGGTGCGTTCCCGTACTCAGATTTGAGATCCCGCGGGATCGCCATGTTACCGAAAACTATTCCCTGTACTACAAGTTTGGGTACTAAAAAGAGTTTTTACAGAATAAAATTCTTCTTCCTGCACGAAACAGCCCCGGCTTTTTCTTTGGGTAGATTGTATAAATCGCAAAAAAAAAAACAGCTGGTTGAAACGTAAACAATAGCAAATACAAAAAATTATGTTTCATAACCGCTAATGTCTACCAAAATTGTAAAGTTTTATCCTAAAAAATAATAAAATAAATTAAATAACATACAAAACATTTAAGTTTTTATGTTTGCTACTCGTATAAACTTACAACAGCATGTTTGTATATTTTGTTTGACATCTTGTTTTAGGATAAAAGAATTTTTTGTTGCTTTACTTTCGGGCATTTTTGACTATTATTGAGAATAATTCTTGTTTACTCTTATTTTACCGAACTTTACCCAAAAAGTATGCGAACTTAGCTAATATGTCAATACAGATAAAAGATTCGCAACCTGAGAGAACTCCTGCAAAATAATGGAAATAATTTGTTAAAACAATAATCAAAATAATCTCATTATAACAACATAAAATTTATTATTTGAAAGCATTACCCTGGAGTTAATGTCGACGTCGTTGACGGCGTCAAATGTCAAAAAAAAAGTTGAATCGTATGAAATTGTATGAGAGCAGTTAATCTCAACGCGTTGCAACGCCGTAAAAGTTCAATCTGTTTCAACTTTTTGGGCGTTGAAACGCCGTCAACGACGTCGACATTAACTCCAGGGTTAAGTTCGTTTACGTTAATGTGATTGATTCTTTTAAAATATTAATATCATAATATTTATTATGAAGTCAGAGTGGAAAACATTTAGTTTGTTAAAATATTAGGTCTGTTTAGTAACTAAAAATTTTTACTAATTGTTACTACAACGTGTTCACATACTCGAAAAACAAGAGAGTGAAAAAAGAGCGTAAAATGTTAGAGAAAAAATTTGTTGCAAGTTTTGGTAAGTAATATTAGGTTTATTCGTTTACTTTTACAGTAAAGTTCAGTAAATGAGTAATTTTTGGGCAAATTACAAAAATTACTCTCAAAAAACTCTCTTGTCTAAAAAAGTATTGGAACGGAAGAATAGTAAAAATTCGTAAACTTTAGTAAACAACTGACAGTAAAAGAACTTAATGTTGTGAAAGTTATCGCTTTTAGCTACACGAATCTTTGCAATATCGGTACCCACTTTTAGTTTTTTTTTTTTTTTAATGAAAAGATATTTGAAAATATCAGTAAGATATTAAATATTCTCGTAACAATGTCTTTATTTTTTATTGAATTTCACCACTCTAAATATGCTTTAGTACATTGAAATTTGTTTTCATTTTAACTTAAAAACAAGTACAGTAGGTAGTCAAGGACTTATAATTTGTACAACTCCAAAAAGTTTAGTAACAAAGAACATAAAAAAATATTTTGAAAATTTACTTTGTAATTTCATAAGAAAGAATTAAATAAAATATCAAAAAATTGAAGACATGGAGCCAACTAAGAAACATTATATGTCAAATGCTCTCCTGGAACATTAAAGTTAAAATACTTTAATATTTTTTATACTTTTTTTATATTTTTATCTTTGGGCTCTAGGTCACTGTTTTTGTTTTTATTTAAATAAAACTTTTTTTTATATTTTATTAAATAATAATTGAAATTATTGTTTTTATTTATTCAATATTTCGGACACCTTCGGTGCCCTTCTTCAGGAACTAAAAATACATAAACAAATAAAACAAAGTTAAAAACACATTAATGTGTAAAATAAAAGGTCGAATAAAATATACAAAAATAAAAAAAAAATAAAATACTTTAATACTTTATAACTTTACTGAACTTTTATTAGAATTTTTCGGTTGCTTAATTTTTTGTTTGTTTACTTTTATTTATTTACCATATGATTTTCATATCTTACGAAACTTTACTACAAGAAATTTTTGCAGCAAACATTTGTAAGTACTCAGTCAAAGAACTGTCATTTTACTCTCTTTATTTGTGCTCTCACTTATTACAAAAATAAACACACTACAAATTTGTACAAATTTTTGGGTAAACGAACGGACATATTTTTACTGGCTTGAATTGGTCAAACACGCCTGTTTTTACTTTTGCATACAAAACAATTTACTTAAAAATGTCTGAAAAAAAGAAATTTTAGTAACTTTGACGAAATGCATTTTTAACAATTAAAATATTATAAAAATAATATTATTTTGTTGTTTTGTTATTTTTCTTTAATTTATCTAGTGGAGTATACGGCAAAAAAGTTTATAACAGCACAAATTTGGTTTAGATTCTTCTAGTTTCCAGGTTTTTGTTTTTTAAGAATTAAAAGTAAACAACCCAGCGCTGTAACATTAAATTCAAAGTACTTTTTTTTCGTTATAATTTTAATAAGAATAGTACAACTTTTAAGTACAATTATAAATAAGTTATACACATGTATAAAGTTTAGATTACATATTTTTAATATAACTATTTTTACATTTAAGTCACAATGACGCGCTTAAACATCATAAATGCTTTTAAAAATTGCATAGTACTTAACAAAATGTAAATCATTTTATGTACATATTTTTACTATTTGTTAACTTAAGGTACGTCAGATAAGTCAAATATTTGACTAAAAAGACGTAAAAACTAAATTGTTTATAAAATGTTTCTCAAATAATTATTAAGAAACAAAAGATCCTACTTAATATAAACGGTAAGATATCACATTTATTCTATTATAAATCGTCATTCGTAATAATACGTGTCAGGAAGGATTGAATAAACATTTGAAAAAATAGTGGTGATGCTTTTTTGGTCAAATATTTGACTAATATGACCGCACCTTTAGAGTATTATTAACAATTTTTTCTTGTGGTTGACATCAGTTTGCTGGCTTATAGTGATCTAATGTTTTATACATTTTTTCACTCTGGTACATGTACTTTAAAAATAGTACTTTTTAATGGTCATACCGTACAATTTCATTAAAATTACTGAACAAACCTATTATGGGAAAGAGAACATCGTTTTTGTGTTCGGTTCTTGGTGTTATGCTTTGTTGCTATTTACTTTACAAATATATGCAAATAAACAATAATGGAATTTTGCCGATCGCAAAACACTATTTTGCGGTTTACACTAAAAATTATCTCTGAACTTGAATTTTACATTTGTTGATATATACAAGCTTGGACTGATGTAAATATATTTTAATATAAGCAGTGTAATCGAATATGAAGATTTACCTTATGAAGTTTTTTTTTTAAAAATTTGTACTCTTAAAGAGCATAAATTTATTAAAATATAAAAAAATAATCTTTTACAAGCAAAACGAGCTATAAATATAAGATATTTGTATTAAAATCCAAAGAACGTGAGTTCAAAAACATTAAGATTTTAAGTAGATATTGAGTTAATTTATGCAAATTTTAAATATGTGTATTTATTTTATAAGAAATAATAAAAAGTAAGAGTGCTATATTTGGTTATGCCGAATGTTATATACCCTTCGCCATCTAAGTGAAAAAAATTTGGTTGTATATATAGTTTTACATAAAAATGCCATCGGCTCTAAATGGGTTAAGAATTTTTAAAAACTTTGTATTTCCTTTAAGATCTCTTCAAAAGCTTCAATATGATACCCATATTGATGTTTTAAAAAATTTGAAAATTTCAGAGACCTGTAACTCGGAAAATATGGGCGAGCGCCAATTTTTTTCTCTTGATCTGGCCCCATATTTATTTTTTTGATTGGAGTTACTTTATTGTTCCAAATGACATAAAACAATTAAAGGTAGACGTGGTGTTTTGCCCGCGGTCTCGAAGGACATTGACCGATCTACTGATCATGCTGATTTCCAATAGCATCTCTTTCGACACTATATCTGATGGATTGACATATTTATTTTTTTTTAAATCAAGTTTGCCTCAGCAACTAACACGGACGAACAGACGGACATCGCTCAATTGACTTCGCTGTGCATAAGATGTCGGAATATATGTATATACTTTAAGAGGTCCGAAATGGATATTGTAGAAATTATACACGGAGTGACAAACCCCTTCTTTCCACTTTTTGTGGCGAAGGGTATAAAAAGAGTAGTAAGATCGAATTTTACTCTTATTTTGATTCTACAATTTTAAATCTGGTGTAACTTTAGTCTAAGTCCGAGTTTACACGGACGAACATTTGGAAGAAAAACATTTTGAATTCTCTTTTGTTTTTTCATTCGCGTTTACACCGGCGAACATGTCGGCAATATTTTATTATTACTGTTATTTTTAAATGTAAGCAAAAAAAAAAAAATGTCAACAAAGCGTATCGCCGAGTACCGAGCACAAAAACGATTCTCACTTCCCCACCTGTAATTTGCTATCAAACAAAATGTTTCCAATCTAAATGTTAGCTCGTCTAAATTTTGCTCATGCTTAGTCCCCAAGCATGAGCAAAATCTTCAAAATTAGCGCGCTAAGCGCAATCTATATTGTCAAAAATTCTTATGTACACACAAAGGCTGACTTCCAAAATGTATTAATAGAGTTTTACTGCGGTATTTAGATCTTGTAAATGTACAGTTTCGAAACAAAGCATCAATTTAGAAACTGATGCGCTAGTTGCTCGGTTCAACGTTTCTAATACTTGTCTGCTACATTTTGGAATGGTATGCATTGTAAACAATAATTACCACGGCATTTCGAAACTCAACACATTGTTTAAATACAAAGCAACTGCCTTTTTGGAAGTAAGCGCGGCGCCAGCGCTTAGTTTTTGGAAGTGAAGTTAGCTGCTTGTTTGGTTAATTTTTTATTGTTGAAAAGCAACGACAATTTAAGTTATCTTCAGGGCAAGCTATCGGTTTTATCTCTAATTGACATTCCTAAATTAGCGCGTAAAGCGCAAGATATCTGTCTAAATTTCTTATGTACATACAAAATGTATAAAGCATCCCTAAATAGCACGGCGTCAACGCTTAGCAATTGGAAAATTCAATTTTGACAGTGCGTTATTAAGTGAAGTTGGCTGCTTGTTGGTTTGTTTTGTTTTGTTATGGTTGAAAAGCAATGACAATATAGTTATTTTCAAGGCAATCTATCGGTTTTATTTCTTCTTTATATTTGTACAGCGGGTTTTATAAAATAAAATGAGTTAACATTACTGTAAAAGACACAAAGTTGAGCGTAAAAGCTCGATGTAAGAAGCCGTTACGCTTTACGCGCTAATTTAGGGATGGTAGTTTTTTATTTCTATATAGTGGGTGTTATAAAGTAAAATGAGTTAACATTACTGTCAAGTTACAAAGTTGATGCTCTTTTTTAGGCTTGACATTTCAGCGTAAAAACTATGCGCTGGGTAGCTTATCGCTTTACGCCTTGTTGATTTAGGTATGTCTGTTACTTAAAACTATATCGTAACTTATTGATAATTACTAAAGTAACTGCCTTGATTTGTGGGCGCTACGATAATGTAGATGTACGAAACTCGTATAACTTTTATTTTTTCTTTTTAAAATATTTTTTTAATTAGCAAAAGATGATTTTAAAATGATTGCTTTAAAAACTAAACGGTGGAATTTCCTTTAAAATTTGTAGTCTTCTTTAAAAACTTTTACAATAATATATTGCTTATAAAAATTTTAAGTGCTTTTTATAATATTTTTCTTTTAAGGAATTTGCCGGTTTTTGTTAATTGTACCGGCCTGTTTGTTTTTCTCATATGATTGACAGCTCATTTTGTAAAAAAATGACCACATTATGTCATTAATCAATTATAAAACTAGATGTGAAATTTAGGTATATAAATCTTTCATGAATTAATATTTGTTTTTTTTTTAAATATATTTACTGGTATTTTAAGATAAAGTTTTTATGCTAAATATTTTCTTTAATTAATGTGACACCTTTCAACTTGATTGATTTTTACTCTGGCATTTTTAAGTCGCAACATAATTTGAAATTAATCCTAAAAACATTTAACATTAAGCTTCACTTAAAATATTTTTAATGAAAAAAATACGAAATTATGTGCGGAAAGAAATGAAATATATATTTTTTGTTGAATCCTGTTCATTTTAATTAACACTTGTTCGTGAATGATAATTTATAAAAAACAATTGTTAATTGTTTTTACACCATGAGAATTTAATAATCATTAAAAATGCCATCTATCACTTTATCTAATACAGAACAAAAAACCACAACAGTATTAGATTTGTAAGTTGTATTTAGATATTTTTAACACATCGTTTAAAACGATGTTTTACTTTGACATAATTGGTGAGAGAACACCGACAGTATAATGGCATTGATTTGTTAAAATTATTATCAATTTTAGAATGCGTTTAGACAGAAAAAGTTCATGGAAAAAAAGATTAAAGTGAATGGGGGTGAGTATAGACATTTTTAGAACTTTGATTTTGTAATTTGTAATAACAATCGTTGTGGTTAAGCTCCAAAGAAAGTTTTAAATAGAATTTGACTAATTTTGTCGAATGTGAACTTTGCCATCTTAAGCCAGTGCGATACGTACTCGTAATAACTTTAGAATATATTATACGTGAGCAGTTTTGCAAAATAAACTATCCAGAAGGTTGCTCTGTATTTCGATTCGAAAGAAAAAAAAAAACATTCAAAAATCTGTGGCTAATGCGTTGTGATTCGAAAGTGTTTTCTTTCGAATCGAAAGACGGAGTAACGCTTCAGTTCTATTCTGTTTTTGTTGCAAATAATGGAAAAAATATTTTTTTTCATAAAGAATTTTTTAATATGTTTATTCAATTTTTTCTCATTAAGCGTTTTAATGGCGTTTATTTGTAATTGTGTTTGCGTGTGTATTTATTTGATAACATTTCGCTTAAAAGGGATCTCATTAAAAAATATCGTGGCATTTATTTAAGATTTACACTTAATTAAAAAGTCTCTGGGTTTGAATTTGAGGTTTGTTGAGAAAAATATCTAAAAAATTATGCCAGATGTAGACGGTATGTAACATTTGCAGAGATCAGAAGGCTTATTCTGAATTGCGATGCGGAAATTAATGCGACGCGCAAATGAAATGCGATGCGAAAGATAATTAGTATTCTTTTAGACTCACAATAGCATTCGCATTTTATTTCAAAGCGTGTTAACGCTGCTCAAATAAACCGCAGTGTCAACAAACGTCAAATTAAAAAAAAATAAAAAAATAAATAAATTGTTTGTGTTTGGCTGTGAAAATTGTTTATTAAATTTATTTAGGAAATTCTGTAAGAAAGAAAAAATTATAAAAATGGATTCTGTGGCACTGTGGTTCGAAGATGGGCTTGAGCAAAATGGAAGGATACAGAGAAGATAAAGAAGTAATTGTTGCCCCCGAGGAAATGTGCGTCCAGTAATCCATTTACGGTATCCGTCGAGTTTAACAATTTCACCACTAGCTTCTCTAAGAAAGACAGTAGATTATATCAAGATGGGCTACCGCCAATGTCGGTTTTTTTTTTCGTCTAAGCTTCTGTTTGGTGTGTACTTTGGAATCGGCCCAAACTTATTAAAGTTGAAGTCAAATATTTTTGAACTGCTTTATATATTTAATACTTTTTTCCATCCTGCAGCTTCTGTAATAGGTGTTCTATATATTTAAGTCCTTAGTTAACGTTGGTCACAAAGTATTTGCCGACTGACGTGTATTTGGTGTTTTCAAAAGGCCTCTTGCTAATTGGCTGTGCTTATTCATAAATTCTATCTTTGTCCTTTGATAGTCTTTTTGCTTGCTTCCCTGAATTAAATAATAAATATATAATGAATAAATAAATAAAATATTATCTTTCACTTACATGTTTGTCCTTTGCGAATGCTTCTTTGTTGTCGAATAAATTCTGAGAATTTGACATTTGTTTTCGTAGTTTAGAATACCGACTTGCCAACTTTTCGCATTTGAAATGCGATTAAAAAAGAACTTTGCGAATATCGCAATACAGAATAGCGATTGTTCGGATTTATGTATTTTCGCATCGCAGTTCAGAATAAGCCTCCAGGCCTTGTTCATAAAGCATTACTGCACTGCATAATAAGTTTATTTTGCAACCATTTAAAAAGGATTAAATTTAGACGATGCTAATACTAGAATTTATAATATAAGATGTGCAAGCCATTTAAAGCGAAATTCCATAAATTGGACTTACTTTAATGGCCAATTAAAACTTTTTTGTCCGACTTTATATTTTATAAAATAAATTACTTTTTCTAAAAAACAGCTTGATAAAGAAAGCCAGTTTTTAAGTTTAATTATCGACATTTGCATAAGGTAAGTAAATATCTTCTGGGTCTGCCGAGACACACCCATCGCTGTTAAATACTTATGATGAGGAAACTGATGTGAAAGACTGTAGCGTCAATAGCTTAAAAAAAGTTTTTTTCAAACATAATAGATGTGAAAAACAGAGAAAAAGATTCCTAAATTAACATTTTCCTATCGAACATTTTAAAAATAAATTGAAATGGCCTAAATTGCGGTCCATGTAATTGCAGAAAACTTTGGAGTTTGAGAAAATGTAACCACGGAACCAGTCGTTTATAAGTAGGTTAACTCTGAAACTTTTATAATAAACGAGAATGGAACGTTAAATATAAAACGGTTTACTAGACGTTCAAACTTTCACTTCAAAAAATGTGTCATTTGTTAAAAAAAAAAACAAAATGGTCCACAACGTTTGTTTATGTCAAACTCATCTTTACAATTCTTCATATTTTGGTCGATATGTGGTGCAAGTTTATTACGAATATTAAACTAGGCTTGTAGTTCTTTAAACAAAAACGTGTGATTTTCTAAATACATACCAATACACTATTTGAAAGCAAAAATTTGAACGTCTAGCAACTCTTTAAATAAATGTTTAAGAGGATAAGGTACAGTGGCATACGTGAGTGGCTGTATAATCCTTAAATTGCATGATGAACTGCTTAAGCTACAAGAAACTTTGCTAAACCTTGAAAATTGCTCGGCTTACCAACAAATTTTTATTTAGAGTAAAATGAAAAATCCTGTTATTAAAAAAGTACAAAAAAATTAAAAAAATATATACAAAGTGTATTTACAATGCAGAATAAATTATATGGGGACATATACATATATCGTTAGACTAAATACAAAACCATGTAACCGACAAAAAAATTATAATAGATTTATAATTTTCGGTAATAACCGTCGTCACTGGCTGTGTACTTTGGATGTTCGGCGAGCGCTTTCGATGTGATAACATCATTTTCAAGCCGCGTTTTTATTATTCCCTGATATCAGGGAATCTACCAGCATAATATTATTTTAACTGACAAAAATTACCTAAACCCACCACCTTTTATTCCTAACACTATCTATATTTTAACACTATCTCTTCAGTTTTAATAAAAACGCGGCTTGAAAATGATGTTATCACATCGAAAGCGCTCGCCGAACATCCAAAGTACACAGCCAGTGACGACGGTTATTACCGAAAATTATAACAACAGTTTATTATATACTGGCGGAATCAACCCAATTAATTTAATATAATAGATTTCTTTACTGCTAGGAAATAATTTTACGTGTAATTTATATAATTCAATAGAAACACAAATTTTAATTTTTTTGTTCGTATCATAATTTTTTATTTTATCTAACGATATATAATTTTTTTTTGTAGAAATAACGGCATGCAAAATTTTTACCGACTTTTTGATCCACCCTCGTAACTGTTGTTAGAGTTCCCAAGGAACACTATATAAATGGTACACAGTTAATATCGTTAGCAGAATCAGTGAACATATAATAAATAAAGTTCGTTATGTTCGATGTTGAAATCATTGTCAGCTGTGAGTTATTCCTAAACATATGTATATACCACTTTAACGAACCAGGCTTAAGAAATTTGTTCCATGTTTTTTTGGTTTGTTAACAGTGCGTGGTTGTATGTTATAACTTGTTTTCTGAAGCAAACATTTTATACACACAAATTTATGTTTCTGTTTGTTTTTCATGTGCATTTTATTTGGAAAAAACATTCATTTGTTATTAAAATCGTAGACATTTTTATACGTACATATATTTATGTACATATGTTTATACGAGTACGTACATATGTATGTAGTCTTTACATTCACACAAACATTTGGCTATTTAAGGTTGATGTATAAATTTTTTTTCTATATTTTATTTGCAGAGCTTATAAATAACATCTTAGGTTTTTGGAATAATCGAAATATAAACAACGTAATGCATTTGTGCGTTTGCATCGTGTAAAAATAAATGGATGTATGCAGCACGCACAAATTTACATGAAATTTTCATAGAAGATTTATGTCATTTATTGTTATCAACGTATTTGAAAAAGGATACTTCCGGTTTAAAGTAATAACAAACAAATATTATATAAGTTTGGAAAATAAATTTATGAATAAACGATAATCAACATCATGAGTGTTATTATTCGTTTACAAAATTTACCATGGTCTGCCAATGCGTTGGATATACGGCAATTCTTCCGAGGTCTATCAATACCCGAAGGTGGTGTTCATATTGTCGGCGGAGAAATGGGTGATGCTTTTATTGCTTTCAGGTAGATATTATAAAAACCATACTATTTTATATAAAATTTTAGTTATAAGACAATGTTTTAATACTGAAAGAAAGGTAATAATGGTCGTAAGTTGTTCAAAAGATTTTTGTTTACAATATGGGTAAGTTTTGTGATATTATATCTGATGTTTTAGTATTAAAGTTTGAGAGCGTAAATAAATAAATAAAACATGTTTTAATTATAAAAACTAAAACGTTCAGGTGCTTAAAACATAAGTTTTAGGGCAAAATGCACAATAACATTGATTTTGTTATAACAAGTTAAAATGTGGTTTCATGGCTCTCATTAATTTTTTGAAAACAATTATATACACTTACATATCAGGGATGGAAAATGAAAATTTTTTTTTTGTGCCAAAAATGCTCCCAGAATTCTTAATCACCTTTCTTTCTACTGGCAACATATGTATATCGAATTGTTTATGAAAACAAAGTATATATAAAACTTTTATGTATTGAAATATTTTTATGATTTTTCTTGCCAGTCATTTTTATATTTTAAGTTTTCTAGCTTGTAAAAATAATTGTGTTTTTTTTTAATTCTGTTGAAATTAAAAAAAAAACACAATAGCAACACTCGAAACAAATTTGACACAATAACTTGTTGGAAATGTTTAAACTGTAACAACATCAGTTTGAAGATTTTAGCAAATCTTGGTTTGTATTGAATTCGATAAAATTTAGATGTTAAACCTGTTTACTTTGATATGAAGATAATATTTCGACATTTGAGCATGACAAATGAATATAATTACTGACACAATTCTAGCTAATTCAGGAAACATGAATTCAGCTAATGCGTTAAGATATTTTTGACCAAATATTTTTTATATTCAAAGATTTTTTGAAACAGTGTTGTCTATGTTTACACCTATTGATATTTATTTTAATTATTAACGGCATTATGCATAACAAAAACTTAGAATGAGTTTGGCATTAGTGAAGGAATTAAGCAGGGTCTCAGAGGGTTTTGCGGCACAGGCCGGCACTCAAAATCATTGTATGTAAATTATTGTGGTGACCCAAAACTATATTTTTTTACTATTTTCGGCGCCAAATTGTGTAGAGAGCCTTGCTTAGACCCTGTTTAGTTTCGTCACTAATGCTAACTTCATGCTAAGTTTTTGTAATGCATAAGGCCGTAAAATACTTTCTATTTGTGCTCGCAAGTAAAATGTTTTGTGGAATAATTGCATTAAAAAGTGATCTAAATAAGAACATTTGTTATAAGCAGTAATAAAGTCTTATGTGCTGTGTATGTAATACAAGCTATCAATTCGTCTAAACAATTTGTATAAAATTAATTAAAAAATATTTTGCCCAATTATAAACAAAAATCTCGAGCGAGTTTTTTCACTTTTCCTTTTTCTCCCATTTTAATTTTTCCCTCTTTTTATTGACTGTGAAAAGTGAAAAAAATTCGAGGAAAAAAGTAGGTATTATTAATTATAAAAATAAAATAATATGTAAATAAACTTACGATAATGCCATTTTTGTAATATTTTGTTCCCACGGAATTCATAACTGGAGGAATCTTTTCTCGAAATAAATTTTTTCCGGGAGAAAGAAAATCCGTGAGAATATTCATGATTAGGCTGATTACTTTTAATACAATTTTTTTTTTTAAATTCTTTAAGTTTCTTTTATATATAAATGTTTTTAATTTTTGGTAAACAAAATTTTCAAAAGGAATTTTTCTGTCTTGAATTGAACTTAACACGTTTTTTTATTCTTGCAATTTTAATTGTTTTCAATAGAAACAAATTAATTTGTTATAATTTTTGTCATTATTGTTTACCAAAATTTAATTTAAATTTTATTTTAACGAGAAAGTACAAGTACACCAACTTTACCATCCTTGGATTGTAGTCAGCTGCATTTTAAAACAATTCATGATTATAACACAAACAAGATGTCTACTTTTCTTTAAATGTGTACTTGTTGTAGACTTGTATTTACTTGATATAGATGTACTTTGATCTATATATAGTATCGGTACCATATCAACTTTTCAATCATTGATACGTATGCTTTTGTTTTTTGCCTTCATTACCCATGACGTAACCTTTATAGGCATAAAATACAAGTTTTATACCTATAATTAACAACTTTTGTCTTAGCTTAAACATAAGATTTTTTCTTTCATAAAAAAAAAAACGTAAACCACATTTTATTTACAAAATACAATACAAACTTCTGCCCACGAAGTCATTGTCTATTATGTTGTAAAAATTTTACTTTTAAACTTTTAAAAAGTTTAAAACAATTAATTATAGCCTCATCTATGAAAGAATTAATTTTGTTAATAATGCCTTAAAATATGCTTCGAACAAGTTTTTAGCCATTCTAGTTTCCTTTCGGTTAAAAATGTTTGCGTACTTGCAGCTCTTTTTACGAAACATGTTGTGGTTTGCAAATTTGGACAAGTAAAAAAAAAAAAAAAAAATAGAATCTAAGAAATGATAAGCAAAAACTAATAAAATAGTACTATGAGTGTAAAAGAACAACGTTGAAATTTCGTAGGTGTAGGTTTTACATTAAGACATTAATCTCATACATTGCCAAAATGGCATAACAGTAATTCAGACATTGTTTACTGTTACATTTAAGCATGCTGAATTTCCAATTAAATATTTTAAATTCTACATGGCGAGTTTGTTTTTTTTTTGCTTTTTTTTTGTAGATTTAAGTTATTCTAGAAGGACTACATGGCCAGTTTGCTAACACTTATTTCAGAAAACAAATTTCTCAAATGCTTAGATAAAACAATTTTACTTTTTCTCTAAACAAACTGATTAAATTGGAATAATAAAGTCAAAAAGTACAGATCAATGCTAAAACAAAAACTACAATAACCAACAAATAAATCTATAGGAGAATTAAAAAAAAATAGTTGTTATAATTTTCGGTAATAACCGTCGTCACTGGCTGTGTACTTTGGATGTTCGGCGAGCGCTTTCGATGTGATAACATCATTTTCAAGCCGCGTTTTTGTTTAAACTGAAGAGATAGTGTAAAAAATAGATAGTGTAAAGAATAAAAGGTGATGGGTTTAAACTATTTACCCCAATAAACAAGACAGATATCAGGCAATCTACCTGCATAATACTATTCAAACGGACAAAAATTACCTAAACCCACCACCTTTTATTCTTTACACTATCTCTTCAGTTTAAACAAAAACGCGGCTTGAAAATGATGTTATCACATCGAAAGCGCTCGCCGAACATCCAAAGTACACAGCCAGTGACGACGGTTATTACCGAAAATTATAACAACAGTTTATTATATACTGGCGGAATCAACCCAATTAATTTAAAAAAAAATTATTTATTAAACTTAAATTTAAGATTTCCCTGTTTTAATTTTAATAAATTATTTATTGTTTATGTTATCAATGAAATAATATATTAAAATTTGACAAACATCCCTTGCACATTTAAAGAAAAACGATTTATATATGTATACATACATATAGCTCATTTACTAACAGAACGTCATAACTAAAAAAAAAATTCATTTCGAGATAATCGCAGTTTAAGTTTTTGACTCGTTCTCACCACCTAGAAAAACATCAGAATGATTAAGATCCCACTTAAATTAGTAAAATGATTCGTAAATAAAAAATTCATTTTAATATAAATTAATTATTTATTATTTTACAATCTCTTACTGAGCCGTAAATAGTTAACAAATTGACTACTTAACCAAGACAACTTTGTAATAAAACTAAATAATAAGCAATTTAATAACAAGATTTAATTAAACAAGAATAGTAAAAAACAAAATAAAATACCAATTGCAAATTTTAGTGTGGAAAAACTGAAGAGGTTTATGTGCTATTTTATTTAAAGTTCAATAAAATTATATTTTTAAAGGTTTGATGGGAAAATTGTAAATGTTCTAAGACATTTTGGCAGAATGTTAAATATTCTAGCTATGAAAACTTTCATCAATTATATATTAAAGAGGAGGTTATTGCTGTAAAAATATTTTCGCTACTGTGTCATAAAGTAAAATGTGTTGTTATTTATGAAAAAAGAACGGAGTTGTGCTTAATAAAATTAAAAAGAATACTGTGGCTGACTTCCAAAATGTATTAATACAAAGTTTGTATACATTTTTGCGACGTTATTTAGATCTTGTTCATATACAAAGTTGCGAAACAAAGTATCAATTTCGAAACTGATTCGCTAGTTGCTCGGTTGTAATGTTTCTAATACTTGTCTGCTACATTTTGAAATAGTATGCATTGTAAACATCGTGGCATGAAACACAACACATTGTTCGAATACAAAGCAACTGACGTTTTGGAAGTTAGCCATTATATGAAAAAAGTCAATACAATTTAGAAGGATCACATTTTCATATATACAGTCACAAAACAAAATGTGACGATGTTTTAGAAAGCGATATGATCCTTATGTTATGAATTTTACTCCACAACTCAAATGAAATAACGTCCTATTCTCTTAAAACGTGGAAGGTATAAAAGACATAAAGATGCAACGTATTCACAATATAAAGCATGAAAAGGCGAACAACTCCAAAATTTGAAATTTTAAGTTATGACGTGTATTAGTAAATGAGCGATATATATTTTACAAATCAAATTATAATTACTTTTTATTTATTATTCATTTATAGGGGGTGGGGTTAATACATCAACCTGTTGAAGAATGTATGTATATTGTTTTTAATATAATAAACTACAAACTGATTTTTGTATTCGCTTCGAGTGATATAAAATCAATACCTTAAAAGTATGATTGAATGAATATATTTTGATCTTAACTGCATGTATAAATTATTTTTTAATAGACATCATTTTTATACATTTATACGCATGGCTTATTCAAAAATAAAAATATAAGAAGAAAATGTTGCGCATAAACGGTAAATTAATGACTAACGACACTATTTGCAAATAAAGTGAAAAATACTGCCACTTTTTCTTTACTTTTTCACTGTTTTTGTTTATCAGGCCTTTTAAACATACACATGTCATAAAAATTTGGAAATGTAAAATTGGGAATGGAAAAATTGTGCATAAATAAATAAATAAAGATTATGGCGGGCATAATTATAAAACGCTTAAATGTTTTCTACAGAAATTTTACCAGTTAAATATAAAACTGCTATCCGGTATCAATTAATGTCGAAAATATTCTTGTGTGCAACTTGCCGTATAAACAGTGGGTTAAATAAGTAGAAATAATTTTTATTTGCAAATAGCGTGTGTATAAATGTGGTATTTATTAAATTACTTTTGACGTAAATGAGTATTATTGCGAAATTTATGAAATATGTACATGATGTTGGACACAGCATGTACGTACATACATACATCGTAAGTAAAAATGCATTGATGCAAAAATAAGCAACTAACAGCATACTATTTAACTCATACGGCTAGTCAGCGTTATCAGACTTAACGATTTCTCGCCAAAAGATATAATCTAAATTTTTATGTATAGCGAAGTTAATTGAGTGATGTTTGTCTGCCCGTCTGTGATCGGGTTGAAACCAACTTTGGCAAGGCACTAGATAAGCTAGAGAAAATTTAAATACGCCAATCGATTACACATAGTTTTGAAAATTAGCAAGATCTTTCCATGTCGTTTTGAGGCAGCGCACACATGCCTCAAATTTTTTCCATATCACTCATTTACTAATACAACGTCAAAATTTTTAGTTGTGAGTTAATCTTACAGAATTTTTCGCCATTTTATGCTTTATATTGTGTATACGTTACATCTTTATGTCTCTGGTAATTTCCACGTTTTAAGAGAAACTCCTGTTATTTCATTTCATGTTTGGAAACTTTGTTTGTCAATAAGAACGACACATTTGAGCTGTGGAGTAAACTTCATAACGTGAAGATCATATCGCTTTCTAAAACATTGCCATTATATATATGAAAAGGTGATCCTTTTAAAATGTATAGACTTTAGCATATACATAATGTTTTTTTTTTGTGTTATGACTGTGTTGATGAAAAATTTTATTAAGAAAACTCTGTTTTTTCATAAATAACGACACATTTTAGTTTATGACACAGTACGAGGGCTGCTCTATATATTTCTGGCCTAATAGTGAAAATGCGAATATTTATAATCAAAAATGGTTTTATTGTTTTTCAAAGTATTCTCCAGCATGATTTATAGACTTTTGCATGCGCTCAAATCAGTTTTTGAAGCACTTTTTCCACTCCGATTGAGACACCTCTAAAACATGGTTTTTGAACACTTCAACAGATTCTTCTGGCGACGAAAATCGTTGACCACGCATTTTTTTCTTGATGTGCGGAAACAAGAAGTAATTAGGTGCCAAGTCAGGGCTGTACGGCGGATGACCCATTAATTCGACGTTTTGGCCGGTCAAAAACGCTCTGGTTTGAGCCGATGTGTGAGAGCTCGCATTGTCATGGTGAACAATGATTCATCTTCTCTTGTTGGTTTTTCGAATTTCTCCGATGACTTCAGGCAAACAAATTGTAGTGTTCCACTCAGAAGTTACCGTCCTACGTTGGTCAAGCGGAACAGTCGCCACATGACCAGTTTTGCCGAAGAAACAGGCGACCATTTGCTTCGAAGTGCTTCTTCCACGGACAACTTTCGTTGGATTTTGCTCGTCTTTGAAGACCCACACGGTCGTTTGTTGTTTCGTTTCGGGCTCATACACGTAGATCCATGATTCGTCACCTGTGACGATTTTATAAACGTCTTTTGAAGCACCGCAATCGTATTTTTGCAACATTTCTTTGCACCAATCGACACGAGCCTTTTTTTGAGCGACTTTCAAATTGTGCGGGATCAAACGAGAACAAACCTTTTTTACGGCCAGGTGTTGATGCAATATCGAATGGATGCTGGTGGACGAAATGTCCAAATATGTCTCTATCTCTCGGTATGTCGCATGTCGATCTTGCATTATGAGTTCACGCACGGCATCAATGTTCTCTGGCACAACAGCCGTTTTTGGACGACCTTCACGGAATTCGTCTTTGAGCGAGCTTCGGCGACGATTAAATTCACTATACCAATTTTTCACAGTGCTATAGGAGGGTGCTTCATCGCCATACAAAGATTTAAGTTAACCAATGCACTCTTGTCGTGATAATCCACGTTGAAAGTTGTGAAAAATGATGGCACCAAAATGTTCACGAGTTGATTCCATTTTTTTGTATATTAATTTTTTCAAGTCACTGTAAACAACACAAATAATGGTCGTACGTCAAAACGTTTTGAGTACGATTATGCTTAAAAATGACAAACTTTCCAATGGAAATGTCAGATTGCACTTGGCAGCACTCAGTGTTGCCAGGCCAGAAATATATATAGCAGCCCTCGTACTAGATATATTTTTACAACAGTAAAGTCATAATTCAAACATTTAACATTGTTTGTTCAAGACATCCACTTTAATATATAATTGATGAAAGCTTTCTTAAATGGAATTTTTAATTATGAATCATTTTTCTAATTGTCGTGGGAACGTAAGCAGTCTGATATTTTTCTAGATGGTGGAACGACCAAATTTTAAACATTCCCATTGTTGCGGTCTTATGTCTATAGGTGCTCAATCTAGTGGGGGTGTTGGAGAATAAGAGTGAACACCATTATTATATACTTTGTATATATTGTTTTATATAATTTGTATTTTATGTTATTACTGAAAAAATAAAATTTGTTATTCTTTATTAAACTTTCAAACAAACAATAAATAGGTAAGCTTTTACCTGATACGGTAACCTTTTTATTTACTGCGGTGGGACAACTTTGAACAGAAAAACTTTATGGTAGGAAAAAATTTCTTATGCTGATTCTTATTTAAAGTATTCAAAGAGAAATCTGCACTACGGTACATATGGTTATACATATGTACATATATGGTAAAGGGTATATAAGATTCTTAGTTGTTATTTTAACTTTCATTTTGGCGGCAACACTGCGCAAATTTTGTTATGTAATTCAAAAGGTTTTAGACGCCCAAAGTTAAAAACTACATAGTTTTAAGTGAATATATTTAACTTAAACTTCTAGACACTTATTAATAAAAGTTGAGAAAATGTACGAGTGTTGATAAAATATGTTGCACTTTTCTTGAGCAAATTTTGTATTGTTTTATATTCCATGCAGTGTATTGAGAGCTAGATGACTAAACCAAATCCTAAAGGAATGGATTATGCAGTATTTTAAATATTGTATGTAACTCTTGCTTCTACATAATGAATTATTAAAGTTATTTCTTTAATTTTTTATACAAATATGTTATATGAGAAACATATGAATTCTAAGTAAAACTTGAATACTAAGTTTTTGATATTTTTTAATTTTGAGCGATTTGCATAGATTTATAATTTTTGATAATTATTTTCTTTAAACAGGTTTTTAAGAGATCAAGTATTAATTATTTGCTTTCGACATTTTGCTAGCGTTTTCTTTCAACATTAATACGCATTTAAACTTAATCTGGCTACATTACAAAAGGGGAAGCTCAGTTAAAACCAGCAAAAAAAATTAATCAAGTATCATTGTTGTATATATTTGCACATATACAAATTTATAGCATGGCGTTTTTTTTTTTTTTTTTTTTTATTAAAAAAAGTTGGCAACTCTCTATTATTATACATATTTATGATCCTCAAAAAAGTCGTAATAAACTGGTTTGATGTGAATTCAAATCGCGTGTTACAGTAACCATTTGGTTTTCATCACCTTTTAACGAATGAATGGCCTCTTGACATTTATTGCTAACAATATAGTAATGCGTTAAAAATATGCATTACTAAATTAATCAAATTTTGTTAAAGGTAGTGTTACACGATATGTATCCGTTATGTGTTTTATATGCTTGCCAAAATTACCATTTTAAATAATGTTTATAATTTCTGCTGGCATTAACTATGAGTATTTACAACAGCTATTGTCAGGTGGTTTGTATCATCAAAATAGAACACGGTATAATTAAAAAAATTTCTTATTTATATTATACATATGAAAGATACGAATGGTATATTTGAAGAAGAAGCAAAATATGAACTTGTTATTGTAAAACTGAAAAGAAAGTAATCTTTGTTTGAGAAAGTGACCTCTCATATATTTTCTAAGAAGAAGAAGGTATGTTAGCATAAGTCGATAAAATTGCGGTTTTTAAAGCTACTTCTTGATTAAAGTCTTCGAATATTAATCCCAATTTTAAAATGTCACATTTTAAAATAAAACATTTACCGCCGTATTCATAGAAAATTAAAAGAGATTTGAAATATATTTTAGGAAAAAATTATAAAAATATTGTCATAAAACTTATTTCAAAGTTATTTTATTTTCTATGAATACGACAAAAGGTTTTATTTTGGTTGGTACAATTTTCATGCATTCATAAAAAACGTTGATATCAGAACAACAATAAAAAAAAAGCGACTGTTGCAACTTTTTGATCATATCTTAAACCAGTGATTCTCAACCTTTTTTTCGCTACGGCACACTTTTATCGATTCCACAATTTGGCGTTACAAAAAATGTAAGTTTTAAATTTATTTACACATTATTATCATAAACTATTTTACGCAGTGTGTTATTTGTGGTAAGTAAATAAATTTAAAACTTATATTTTTTTAATGTGTAAAACTAACGTATGTTTATAAGGAATTAACTACAAGTAAATAATTAAAATACTTTTAATGCGAAAAAAAAATGACAATGCCACTTTTATTCCGTCTTCTAAATTTAATAATTGTTCCCTTTTTTAGTTTTAATCTTGGTTAAAAGCGAAAAAGAGAATTCACACAAATACGATGTGAAAAATTGTGTAATAATAAGCTTAAAGCTTATTTTGATATCATTGGTCAAACGCATCTAATGTTAATCTAATATGAATTTATTTTTCTAAATTTTTTTAAAATTAAATCTCGATTTTTATAAAGCTTTTGTCACAAACATACATTACAAATTACATCTGACATAGCTCCAGTTTGAATACATGAGCTGATATTTTACTTCGCCGTTTTTAGATTACAAACATCCAAGTCATTCGTGTGCAAAATAGCTTTATGCCGCCATAACTTATGTTTGTTGGCACCACAGAATTATGAACAACCTAGTTTTTTGTAGTCCAAAATTTGGTTGCACACAAAAGTGCCGCGGCACAGTGGTTGAGAATCACTGTCTTAAACCATTTACGTTTCGACTTGGCTGAAGTTTTTTGTTAATGCGAATTTTCAGCTCTCGATATTCTTAGGAGAAATCTTAAAAGTAAGTGACGAAGCTAAGCGGCGACATAACCGAAAAAAAGTTTTTAAAAAATAATTTTTTAAATGATATATGTAATGTTTGATGTGTCAAAAAGTCAGATAAAATTTTGTGACAGATTTTTTCACATATTTGCCAAACTTTTAAAAAATTGCACGCAATAATAATATCTTTATGATCAGAGTTACATCTTTCTTTTATAACATTGTGGCACTTAAACAAATTTTTGTTTTGTGGTTTTTCAAAGTTAAACAGAATTCCATAAAATTTTGTTGTGAGTGAATCATAGGATTGGGTGGGAGAAACAGTCGTGGCATTTTTAGCTTTTAGAAATGTTAAATGTTTTGGACAACAATCCAAATTTCATTTTCTAAAACTCATACATGAGCGACAAACTCTTCTGGACTATATGGTAAATGGCCTAATATTACATTAAAGGTGAGTGTGAGACTTTAACAGCAGACAATATATATTATGGCTTTTGTAGTCGTGAAAGATTTTCGCAATACTTGGTTAAAAATGTGCTCAAAAGGGATATCGTTAAAGACGTGACCTGGTATTTTTAAATATGGAAAATCTAGGAATTCGAAACTTGGACATTTTATATTTTAGGCAGATAATAAAAGCGGAAAAGGCATTTATTTGAATCTAAAAATAATTAACTTAAATAACTTAGGTTCAAAAAACTTTATTAAATAAATATCACACATATAATCGATGTGATATCATTTGCGCTTTAATTAAGTTTTAACCAATAATCCTTTATTAAAAATCGGTGAAGAAAAAAAAATAGGATAATATATAATTGGATGGTATTTTTTTAGAGAAAACTTTAAATTTAGAGATAAAAAGTAAGTATTTAGATTAACAATTTTAATGAAAGGAATTGAGAACAGCGTTTAAAAAGCTATTCTAAAAGTAGCCGTAGCGACAAAAAAAGGCTACTTTTTAAGACACAAATTTGTTAAAAAATAGTAGCCAATATCCAGCTACCTCTACTGCTGAATTTACATTTAAAGAGCAAACCATAACATACAGCTCCAACTTTTTTAAGTAGAAGTAGCGGTAGACGCTGTTTTTTTCCGAAGCATTAAAGTTTTTGAGCTACAGCTACTTAAAAAAAAATAAAGCTGTAAGTAGAAGTAACCTCTTAGCTACTTCATTTAAAGTATTGGTAGGAGTACAAAAAGCAAAAATATTCTACTTCATTTTTTGCTGCAATTTGAAAAGTAGCCAAAAACCAAATATTATTTCTGGCTGCTTTGTGTTGATAATAAACATAATTTTTGGCTACTTTATATGAATACTTTATGTTTGGAGCTACGCAATACAAATATTTGCTTCTGGCTACTTACCGACAATAAGAAGAACGAAGAAAGAACGTGTGTTATTTTGTTTCGTTTTTTCTTTTGGAATTGACAATAGGACAGAATAAAGTAAATTTGTAAACAATTAAAATTAAATGTAATACTATTACAGTTTCTTTTAATTAAAAATTATTCTTGCGAAAAAAAACCGACTTCAAAACAGATTTCATCTGTCTGCCTATAACAGTTCAAGTGTATGGCCACATAAATTAGATTACATTAACTATTGGGACACCCTTATATCTCCAAACTTTATACTAGATTGGCAATATACATCAACATACAGCAACTATAGGGTCACCCTTTAATTTCCAAATTCAAATTATATACTTGCTGTAATCTTAAAAATTAAAGGGTGTCCCTATACAACATACATATTTTTTACGTGAATTATGAATTGTAAAGGGCAATTCTGTAAAATTTAAAATGCCTGCGTATTACTATAGCTCACAATAACAAAACATTATACAAAAATAAATCTAAAAATTAAAGGGTGCCCCCATAATTGATGTAAATTTACTTATATGGGCCTATCTTTTAAACCGTTATAGACACACGCTTGCAAATTGGACAGAATGTCGATTGCTCTGGCCGTTATAGTAACAAGTATTAATATTACAAATTATAAATTAAAGGGTGCGCCAATAGTTCAATAAATTTGATTTATATGGCCATACTTTTGAACAGTTGAAGACAGACGCTTGAAATTTACAACGAACCTGTATTGCTAATCTGCTATAACAACAAAAATTTGGATTTGGAAGTTAAAGGGTGTTCCAATAGTTAATGTAATTTTGTGTATGTGACTAAACTTTTGAACCGCTACGGACAGAGCGCTGAAACTTAATAGGGACCTGTATTGCTGAATCTGCTATATCAACGCTATATTTACCGAAGTCTTTATTTGGTATAATAAAAAGTATAAAAATGTTATATTATAAATTAAATTGTTGATATAATCTGATGTATATGGGCAAACTGTTGAACCGTTACAGATGGACGGTTGAAATTTACACAGAACCTGATTGCTAAATCTACTACAACAGCAAGTATATAATTTGAAATTGAAAACTAAAGGGTGACCCTATACTTTATTTTGCCCCATTGTCGGGAGTGTGAAACAAATTCCAAAAAAAAACCAAACAAAATAACACACGTTCTTTCTTCGTTCTTCTTATTGTCGGTAAGTAGCCAGAAGCAAATATTTGTATTGCGTAGCTCCAAACATAAAGTATTCATATAAAGTAGCCAAAAATTATGTTTATTATCAACACAAAGTAGCCAGAAATAATATTTGGTTTTTGGCTACTTTTCAAATTGCAGCAAAAAATGAAGTAGAATATTTTTGCTTTTTGTACTCCTACCAATACTTTAAATGAAGTAGCTAAGAGGTTACTTCTACTTACAGCTTTATTTTTTTTAAGTAGCTGTAGATCAAAAACTTTAATTCTTCGGAAAAAAACAGCGTCTACCGCTACCTCTACTTGTCGCTTTATTTTTTTGAAAAGTAGCTGTAGCTCAAAAATTTTAATGCTTCGGAATAATGCAGCGTCTACCGCTACTTCTACTTGAAAAAGTTGGAGCTGTAGCCGTAGCTGTATTTAAAAAAAAGGTACGTAAAGTAGGAATTCAAACACTGATTGAGAAGCGCTTAAAAAAATTAAATTTAGTTGTTTTGCATTGCAAAAGCCTCGTTGAAAAAGGTTTGGTTTTACCAACATTTTCGCCTCTATGCAATTTTTCATGAAACTAGCATGAAATTTATGTTTGTTTGTAAAGCAGAAGAAGTAAGCAATATTGTATTGCTTGAGTTTTGAGGGGATGTTACTGTTAATGTTTACTTTTAGATAACGCATAACGCGGTAACTTATATTGAAAATTGAGAAAAAATTCCTCAAAAAATTGCATAGTGTAAATCTGGACTTTATGTTCTTAAGAGTTAATGCCTTATATGTCACATGTTCTATGAAGACAAATATGGATAATAAAAGAAAATTGCTTCTATTATCAGCTGTTGAAATACAAAAAGCTCTTTTACTTGCAAAATATATTTTTAATAAGAAAAAGAATTGCAGTAGATTGCAGAGATATTTTCCTGAGATATGCTTAAATGATTAATAATAATAATTTTACTTAAAAAATATTTTTGAAACAAATCTTGTTTACGGACGCAGCTCAAAAATAAACAAAAAAAAAATAACATTTTAAAATAAGATTTTACGCCCCATGGGCAACTGTTTTTTCATTTTTGAGCACCGTCCGTAAACTAGCCTTATTTTTATTATGAACAAACAAAAAAAAAAAAAAAACAAATGCTACAATTTTATACTATGCAAACACTATGTGACGTGGCAATTCAATTTAGAGTTTTTTTTTAAATTTTTTAGTGGCAACTTGGTTCAATTTTTTCAAATAAAGCTGAGAGTTGTCTGAACAAAATCACTTCTCTCACTCTGAGAGAAATGTCAAACTACCCTTTAATTTTTTATTTTTATACTTGCTGTTATAGTGAACGTACTCTATGTGTCTGCTTGAAACATTTTAAAAGATAAGTGAATATTCGTCAAAATCACGTCTTTTATGGAGACACCCTTAAATTTCTTTTTACATGTCATAGCGAACAAAATGATACATACCCTGTGTAAATTTTAAGTGTCCACAGTTTTAAAAGATCAGCCCATATTCATCAAAATTACGTTTCTATGGAGACGTTTTTATACCCTTCATCACAAAAAGTGAAAAAGAGGTAAATCTAAGTTTGTCATTTCCTGTGTAATTTCTACAATATCCATTTCCGATCCCATAAAGTATATATATTTTGACTTTTTATACATAGCGAAGTCGATTAAGCGATGCCTGTCTGTCCGTCCGTGTTAGTGTTGAAATCAAGTTTGCCTCGGCAAAGAAACTAAATATGTCAATCCATTAGACATAGTGTCGAAAGAGGTGCTATTTGAAATCAGCATGATCGGTCCATCATTCGAGGCAGCAGGCAAAACACCACGCCTACCTTTATTTTGTTCAGGTGACTTGGAACAATAAAGTAGCTGCATTAAAAAAATAATTATATCAACATTATATAGCATCAAGTCAAAAAATTGGCGCTCGCCCATATTTTCCGAGTTATGGAGCTATGAAATTTTCATTTTTTTAATATCAATATGGGTATCATTTAAAAGCTTTTGAAGAGAAAATACTTAGTTTTTTTAAAAATAATTAAACCATTAAGAGCCGATGAAATTTTTATGTAAAATTATATGTATGCAGTACCAAATCTTTTTTTTTTATTTTTTAGTTCTCTGTCACCTCAATATTTGCTTTTTTTAATTGGAATTACTTCACTTAACTAGATTTAATAGATGGTGAAGGGTATATAAGATTCGGCATAGCCGAATATAGCACTCTTGTTTAATTTTATTTTAATTTGTTGTTTTTAACGGTAGGCAGTATTAAGATTTTAGAGATAGAGGACAGTGAATGATGTGCACTTATTGTAGCGCTATTAATGGGGTTATGTTTATTACCCTTTGGGGGCAAGAAACCCTAATAATTATCGCTACGAAAATTATGTGCAAAAGGGGTGAATCCAAATTTTAATTTTAAAATATTTTAATTATATATATTGTATTTAAAAATATTAAAAACAAAGTTTCAATTTTTTCAAAACAAACCTTACAATGTTTAATGCACCTGCTTCTGCAAAACTGAATTTTTAACCATGCAAAATAAAACAGCGCTGCACATAGGGAAAAATAACTGAATTACGAAGACAAAAATGGAATTATTATTTTGATAAATGCAGTTAATATGTTCTATATATAGGCTTGCCAGATGGCCTGGATTCGCCTGAATTTTCCAGTTTTTTTTGTCTGGTCCAGTTTCCAGGAAAAATGCAATCAGTCCAGTTTTTTCATATTTTATATTCTTTTATAATGAAATTAATATTTTGTACAGAAAAATTGCATTCTATATACAATGAAGTCAAGTATATTTGCAAATGTTTAGATTTTATGTTTTTTTAACTCCAATTAGTACCATTTTACGTCTACTGCCTGCGAGGATATTTGATAATTTGCCAAAAAATATTCCAATCGATAAGATATGGACCGTCTTTTTTCAAAAATGTGATAAAAATCAAGTACAAAATCTGCATAAATTGGTCTTATTCGTTCTTTTCATTCCAATGAGCAATGCTTTTTGCGAAAGGACCTTTAGTATTTTAAATAATTTATACTCTCAGGAGAGACATAGAATGTCTTTCGACTTAATAAAGGCTGAAGTTTTAATAAGATTAAACTTTGATGAAAGTTGCAAAAATTTTCAAACTTTTTTGCATACTAATGAAGCAAAAGAGTTAGTAAATTCTGTAAATAAAAATTTAAAATATATGTGACAAAAGACCTATGTATAAATATGTACTTAATATAACGTAATATTGAATTAAATTATTTTAACGTGTTTATTAAAACTTAATTTAATTTTTAATAAAATTTTACTTTTTGGAACAAGTGCATTATAAACAGGTTCAGTTTTTTTCTAAAATCCAGGCGCAAATTTTACGTTTTTCAGTTTTCAGGCTTTTGAGATCTGGCAAGCCTATCTATATACCAGTACGCAATCAACTTATAAGTATTTTCTTTTTTAACGCATCGCATTAGCCTGTACGTGCGTGCAAAGCATTATTATCTGTTACTTGCGCTTATATCTATCAGAAGCATCTATAACTTTCATTGTTGCTGCACCCGACAAATTTTTGTAAATTTACTGTTTAAAGCTTTTTTAATAAATATTTTAGCATCAGGTATCTAAAATCTGCATCAGGTATCTAGAAAACTTACAAGAAAAAGTGCGTTAATGTGGCAAACTGTGATACAAGAAAGATACAAGTCAAAACGCAACTCTGAAAAGATAAGCAATTCGGATAAAACTTACCATTAATCTGTTTTACATTTAATTTTGATACCCATTATCCTATTTTCCTAGCACACATGCCATTTTTTCACGGATCCAGCGACTAAGTCTTTTAGTGCACTGTGGTCTAAACTGACCTCGGGTTCTTTACATAATTATATTGTACATAATTATATTAAAGAATTTTATACATGTATGGGCTTGTTCGGAATTGCATCACTGCGCTGAATCTGATGCGCAGTACGTTGAAAAGTGCATCAGTTCGCATCACTGCAAACGACATGTGTTTTGAAATGCATCAATAAAATATATGATGCGCAAACAAACGTCAAACACGAATTACAAAAATGGCTGATGCATCTTTATTAATATTATTTTGTTAAATTGCGTTTGTTTATACACTTCAAGAAACGTGTTTGATAGTTCTTTACTGTATTAACATAATCCAGAATTTTTGGGATTCGTCTGTTGTTGGCGCATACTTACGTCTTTAGCACTAATTTTTAAAATTTTTAATTTTCTTTTTATCATCAGCATCAGCTGTTTTGCATCGGCATCGCAAACTAATCACACATGCGCATCAGCTGCAGTGCAGTAATGCATTTCCGAACAAGCCCTATTTCTTAAAGATTATTATTTTAACACCCAAAAGATTGTTGATTTAAGGGGTAGATGGTTTTCGAGATTATTTGCTGCATTTTGAAAAGGACAGGTGCCTGATATAGCGTATCTGTATAATTAATAGGCAAGAAGATTTGTTATTCTATCAGTTACGGTCACATTATACAATCGATTTCCATGAAATACGAACTATTTTAAAGATATCAAAATGAAAAGTTATTATTCGGAATCTTTTAAAATGTAATTAATTTACTTTATTCGTGCTTGATTCCTTCAAATATAAATATTTCATGATTTTTAATTTTTTCCCTGACCAGGATTCGAACTATCGATTTTATAAATTAATGAAATTTTACTTTATTTTCGGCTTTTTGGTTCTTTTTAATTAATTTTCTAAACATTTTTAGAAAGAAAAATTATTTACAAATGTACGCGGACGTTTTCCAAAGAAAACAAGAAAAATTAGACGCTAGCAGAATGAAATGCAGCATTTTCTGGACCGCCACATCTTTCATCAGCATTCTTTGCATCTATCTACCTTATGTTATGTTCATCCTAAACATCATCTATTTAACCAACTAAGCTTAATGTTCATTTGGTGAGACGAAGTTCACACCAACTTAAAGCTTTTTTCTTTGTCATTCTCTTTGTAACTCGTCTTAAACATTTGTTGTTGCTTTTTGTGCTAGCAATTTGATAGCCACAAATGCAACTTTTTTTATTTTTAATTATTCATACTTGTTTGCTCACAACATTATAGACACTGTTTTAGTATCATATTGACTTTTATGAGTTAAGTATGAATGTAAATACGCGGTGCCTAGCCGACCAAAAGCATAAGAAATTTTAGTGAATCAACTACACTACAAAACTTTTTATAAAAAAGATCCACACGCTTTGTTTTGACATTGTCATGCTGTGAACACATTTTCCGCAGCACGACCGCACGGCAGCAAATGACGCTGGCAACATTTGTTTATCCAGCAACTTTAACGGAACCCAGACAGAAAAAAATTCCAAAAATAGGTATTTTGTATGCAAAATTACCAATTACTATCTTCACCAACAACAATATTTTCCTAAAATATTTCATGTGCAGAAATGATCCTGTTACAGTTTTATTATAGATGTACACTTAAATCTTTAAATGAATAATTTTTATTTTAACAGTCAAATTCATAAATGTATGTCTATTAAACCCTTTATAAACCTTCAATAAATATCAGTTTTTTATTGTAACCTCTACCCTACTTTAAACCAAAAATTAAATGAATTTTGTTAAGTTCTGTTGTTTGAAACTTTATCCTGAAGTAAAAACAGCAATTTTAAGAATGAATTGTAATATGACAAAATCGTCGGTTAGCTACAATTTGAAAGTTATGTATCGCTTAAGTGTAAATAAATATTTCGTGATATCTTAAACACTTTGTTGCGGAATGGGACACTATGGATATCATATAAGATCTTATCAAAATTCCTTTCAGGCGCCATATACATCGCAAACAAATTTTTAGACCAGACTCTCAAATAAAAAACTAGCCCTTAGACCTAGTTTTAGCAAGTGCCCCAAAAGACATACATATGTACGTACATATATAGTTATGTACATATAGCAAAATATTTTTGTTGCAAAAAGAGCAAATTTATTTAAACAAGGTGAAAATATTCCCAAAATTAATAATAAAAACTTAAACAAAATTTAACTGGGTTTAAATGGGCTAACATATTTTTGTAAGAATCCTGATACGTTATTTAAAAAGCTATCTGATGATACCTACATACATACATATGTATGTATATTGGCCTATTCTCCCTAAGAATATTTGAAATATGGCAAATTTTATATAACGTAACTCTGAAAGTATGAGGTTTCCACATTACTTTTTCTTCTGAAAACTACTTTTTCTAAACACCGGACAACTTTTCATTTTATTTGCAGCTACTGGGCCAAATTAGATTTGTTGCATAAAATAAAAATAAATTAAAACAAATTTATTTGAATAGTGAAGTATATAAAATGTAAACAATTCGATATAGATCTCGTTATTCGAGTACTTTTCATTTTACCTGAGACCAAAATAAACAAAAATATATTTATATATAAATTTAATTATTACGTTTCTTGTTCGTATATTTTGCAGTAACTGGAACATATATTTATACTAAAAAGTTTATTTTTGGTGTAAAAAAAATATAAAGAGAAAACCATATTCGGTTTTCGGGTTAATTGAGAATTGGTTTTTCAAAGCACTAAGTATAAAATATTAATAGGAGTTGCCAGGTAAAAACGTTAGATTGCTTAAAGTGTAGATTAGTTAAAAAACTGTTATTGTGTGTTTTTTTATACAATTTTTTATTAATGGTTTATTAAACGAAAAGTGTTCAATAACTATTGTAAACTTTAAACCTAAAATATGAACTTTTTATGAATAAGACCGTAAATCTTTATTTTTCTTTTCTGTTTTCATAATAAGAGATTTTAAGCACTTATTAATTTACATGTCTTATAGTACTGACATTACAAACACATGTATTCTATTTTTGACATTTTGCAGTCGGTAGCTGCTGCTACCGAATGTGTTTAATGCATCAAACGGCAGCCATAATTGACAAAAAAATGTTTGTGAGAACCAAAAATGCAATTTAAAAGCTTGCTAGCTTTCAACGGTGTGGGTCTTTGTCGGCCGTTTTTATGTTTTATAAATTTTAGAGAAAGTTGAGATTTGTCGTTGTTTTTTGTGTTTCTCTTTCTGAACACCACTGTTCTAATTTATCCAGTTATTTTTTCAAAATCCTGGTAAATTTTTTCCATTCTCTAGTTATATGACTTTGGTATCTGGCAAGTCCTAATATTGGTAAATAATACTTTTATAATTCATGTACTTACCTACCTACCCAGCAAACAATTGAAGTTCGGTCAAATGAGTCGATCGCCGGGCCCACTGTTATGTTAATATATGCATTTAAAAAATATATACTTGCTTACAAATGCTTTAAACTCAGTATAAATAAAAGAAATTCTAATTAACAACTCGTCCCTATCGTGAATAAGAAATAAATTTTAAGTTCCCATGAAACTTACATTCCCATCGAACTGAATATGAATTTCTCGTGGAATATATGTTCACCTGTTCAAAATAAGGTAAGCGCACATTGAATGTATATAATAAGAATTTTTTTAAGAATCTAATTAACTTTAAGAAAAACTTAGCATTATTAAAATTAGAGAAATTACACATTAAAAATGGTATAAATTTAAATAGATATAAAACAAAATATTACTTTTTTCCACTCAGTGGCGTTTTGATATGAGGCTACACTGTTCAGTTCTTTCCAAAACTCTGCCACAACTTTTTTAGAAATCTTTATTGTCGATCACTCTGCCACTCTGCACTTTATTTAGTAACTGATTGTGGACTAAAAAATTAAATAAACGACTTTAGTATTCTAATAATTAGAAGGAATCAAAACCTATATGAGGTATACAGTTCCCCAGCAAAAATAAAGTAAATAATTTTTGATGGAAAAAACACTTTCACTATTGGGAGAATTATTTTTGTGTGGACATGATTTCTTGGGGGAATTTGTTCGTGATTGGAGCTGCAGGAAAAAGAAAAATATTTGGAAAAAAAAAATAATCACAATAAGGGGATTTTTTTTAATATATTGGAAGACTATTTAATAATTTCGAGACTTTTTTAATAAAGGATTTTTCGGCTTAAAAGAATATTTTTCACAAAAAAGCATATATTTTCAAATCTAGCTTCCTTACCCCTCATTAGATGTAGTCCTGCGTCTTTCTAGTTTTTTATTATTTGGATGGAATCCAAATAATGAAATTTCTAAATGACCTCAAAATAGGCGTTTGTTTCAATGATAACCTCTTCGTTTAACCTAAATAGCCTACCATACAACAAGTTATCCACAATTGTAAACTGTAAATAAAGCTGGAAAAGCAGTGTAGTTTGTAGGCCAAATCATATATTTTTGCCATAGTGACTATACACTGATTTAAATCTAAAACGAGGTTGACAGGACCAACCTGTAAAAAAATCTCAAATATATTCGCGTTGTAACAAAACAACTGAGGCCATGACCGTTTTGCTTGACAGACCCACTAAAGCCCTCCTTTGTGAACGTTCAAGTTTTCACCTAAAGAAACCCACTGTTTTGGTTTTTTATCTCTGGTGTGTTGGCGACGCAAATTGGGCCTGAACCTTGCCATATACAAAATAAAATTTGAAAATAAAATATGAGATACCAACTGGTACAAGTTTGTTCAAAGTATCAAATGATGCAGCGGTGCCTTGGAATTGACAACAAATATGTAAATACAATTATTATCAAATTTTATACCCTTTACAACAGGTGGAAAAGGGTCATTCCGTTTGTAATTTCTACAATATCCATTTCCGATTCTATAAAGTATGTGTATTCTGAGTTCTAATACATAACGAAGTAGATTAAGCGTTGTTCGTTTATCTGTCTATCCGTCCGTGTTCGTGTTGAAATCAATTTTGCCAAGGCACTAGATCAGCTAGAGAAAATTTAAATATGCCCATCAGTTAGACATATCGAAAATTTTGCTGCTGAAAATCAGCAACATCGGTCTGTCATTTAAGACAGGAAGCAAAACACCACGCCTGCGTCTTATTTTTCCACAATGTTTTTCAATTTTCGTTTGTATTCCAGCAGCTGGTTGTGGTTTATGATAAAAGGTAAGAAAACTTGGTAGCACTCACTAAGCTGTTTTTAAGCACGTGGTTGTATTTAAAAAATTTATGAATAACCAACGTTTTTAATTTATAATGGTGGCACAACACCATAAGCAATATTTGGTTTTTCAAATAAAACACTTTTTTAAACAAAAATTTTCTCATCGGAAAGAATTTCGTATGCCGTTATTTATTCAAATTATTGTATGGCAAATCTGCAATATGATAATTGTGGTTATACAGTCAAGGAGTAAAGTCTTCATACATATCCAAAATTCCATATATTCGCCAAATAAAAAGTGCAAAAAAATTATTTTGTGTACCAGACATATTTAATTCCGTATTAATTATGAAACAAAAATCAACATTTTCATTCAACTCAAAAAATAACGATAAATCCAGAAAAAACTAATTATAAAGATGGACAAAAGTGTTCATACATAACAGAAAAACGTTTTTGACTTCCAAAAAGTAGTTAGTCTTAGATTAATTTTTAAAGCGTTAATATTTTGTTGGTCCATCGTTAGCATCAATCACTGCCTGCAGACGTCTCGGCATTAAAGCGACAAGATTTTCGGTCATGTCAGGAGTAATTTCGGACCAGCACTTTTGTAATGCTTCTTTTAACGTTTCTCTGTTGGTAACACTAACATAACCGATTTTCCGCTTTAAAATATCCCAAACGTGCTTAATCGGGTTTAGGTCCGGTGATTGTGGAGGCGATTTCAACTGCGTTGGTGCATGATAAATCAGCCAATCTCTCACAACGTTCGCTGTATATTTGGGATCATTGTCTTGTTGGAAGATCCAACCCTGGCAAAGACCCAACATATCAACTAATGGCTGCAAATTGCATTTTAAAAGCTGTTTATAAAAGTATCGGTCCATAATACTATCAATAAACACCAACCGACGCACTCCAGATGCAGCAATGGCGCCCCAAACCATTACGTTGCCACCATTATGTTTAACTGTGGACACAATAATTTTTCTCTCAAGTACTGTATTTATTTACGCCAAACTTTTCCACGCCCATCATTTCCAAACAAGTTAATCTTACTTTTATCCGTAAACAATACCTTTTTCCAAAAATCTGCGCCTTTGTTAAAGTAAGTTTTTGTAAACTCAAATTCTTCGATTCTTTTCAGATATCAAGGGCTTTCTGCGGGGAACTCTGCTTGCATACCCTTTAGCTCGTAACGCTCTTTGAACCGTTTTCGGATGAACTTTCTTATTCGTAATATTTTTCATCTTTTTTGCTAGTTTAGGCCCTGATATTCTAGGGTTTGTTGCCATTTCTCCTAAAATAAAACTGACATCTCGCCTAGAAAGCTTTTTCAGCCGTCCAGATCTTGGCTTATTCTATACTGAACCAGTTTTTTTGTACTTTTTGATTATGTATTGGACAGTGGCAAAAGGTATTTTAAAATTTTTACTAATTTCGCGATAATAGTTTCCTTCTTTACGCCAATTTCTTTACGCTTACTCATCTTGACAATTGAAAACTATTTTAATACGAAAATACCAAAAAAGATAGTTCAACAGATACGGGGGCCCACTTCGATTGCATGAAACTAACCGTATTTTAATAATTACAGGTTTCAAATTATGATTAAAGCAGAAAAGACTACATTGTATGAACACTTTTGTCCATCTTTATAATTTGTTTTTTCTGTATTTAACGTTATTTTTTGTGTTGAATGAAAATGTTTGTTTTTGTTTCATAATTAAAATGGAATTAACTATGTCTGGTACACAAAATTTTTTTTTTTTGAATTTTTTGTTTGGCAAATATATGAATTTTTGGGCATGTATGAAGACTTTAGTCCTTGACTGTATATATATGATAAAGGGTATATAAGATTCAGCATAGCCGAATATAGCGCTCTTGTTGTTTGTCAAATTGCTATGGGGAAGTGTTAACTGAGATAAATAACAAAAATAGTTCTAAATATGTAAATATTATTTAAAATTACAGATATAAATATTTTCGTAAAAAATTTATTTACACAAATGTGTTTGCACAGTCATTTATCGAGGATTATTTTGCTTTTAAAAATCGGAATTTCCATACATTTTTAGATATAAAACTACCAAGTTTTTCGTAAATTAATATCAGTAGTTTTGTTAGACTCACCGAGAGAGTGTTTATATTATTTTTTTAAATAAAAATCGAAATTAATAATAAAAAATAAAAAAATAAACAATGAAACTGGCTGTTGTAACATTAACTATTGTAGCGGTTCTTTTCATGTTTTTTGGATCCGGTTCCGCTCAGTGCGATATGCGTTCATTTACTTGTAACCAAGTAAGTGGTAATTGTCATCGGAATGATAAACATGCTGTATTATGCAGAAAAAACAATAATAAAGAATGCGAATTCTACTATTTAAAATGTCCAAGTATGTATTAATATGTTACTCGAAGATTAAAACATACCTAAATAATATTACTTTTTAGATAATGAATTGAATGAAAGAACCATTTGTTCTGGCCAAGGTCTCTTTGTAGACGTAAAAAATTGTGGGTGAGATTTACATCAAGTAGAAAGCAATCATATTCAACACAAATTATACATAAGTATAATGTAGCATAAAGTAGCTAAAATTCTGTTTCTTTTTTATAATTTTTATCAGCCAGTTACTCATTTTAGAATTTTACAAGCAAAATGATAACAATTTTTAGTAGCAGCACAACAACGGTACAACAACATACATGCATAAGTAGCATTTTCTATTGGTTGAAATCAATTTTGCCAAGACACTAGATAAGCTAGAGAAAATCTAAATACGCCATAATCACACATAGTAAATAAAATTTTGCTATTGATAATCAGCAAGATCGGTCCATGTCATTCGAGGCAGCGAAGAAAACATCACGCCTGCCTCTAATTTTTCCATATCATTTGCAACAATGAAGTAACCTCCAGTCAGAAAAACAAATGTATATGATAGAGATTTAAAAAATAATAAAAAAAACATCAAGTGAAAAAATTGACGCTCGCCCATATTTTTCGAGTTACGGGCCTCTGAACTTTTCATAGAAAATTACGATTGTCTACCATATACCAAATCTTATATACCCTTTACAATACACATATGTAAATCTAGTTTAGTGAAGTAACTCCAATCAAAAATGCAAATATTGGGGTGACAAAAAATTAAAAAATAAAAAAAAAAAAATAATTATGTACTACATACACATAATTTTCATTAAAATGCCATCGGCTCTTAATGGGTTAAAAAAATCCTTCAAAAGCTTTAAAATGATACCCATATTGATATTTTAAAAAATTTGATAATTTTAGAGCCCCGTAACTCGGAAAATAGGGGCGAGCAACAATTTTTTCACTTGATGTTTCTTTTCTTATTTTTTAATTCTCTATTGCCCCACTTATTTATTTTTTTTTTAATTGGAGTTACTTCATTGTTCCAAATGATACGAAAAAATTAGAGGTAAGCGTGGTGTTTTACCTGCTGTCTCGAAAGACATGGACCGATCATGCTGATTTCCAATAGCACCTCTTTCGACATTATGTTTGATCGATTGGCGTAAAATAAAACCCAAAATAAACGAAAATCACGAGCCCAAAGGCCCAACTATAATGCGCATAAGCTAGCTTAAGCCAACTTTAACAACTGCGTGCAAAAACGTGTAAAATATCAACTATCTATAATGTGGCTAATCTAGCTTAAGAAACTTTGCAAAACATATAATCATGTGTGGCAAATTATAATGTACTTAAGAAAATTTATTGTTAAATATCATTTGCTTAAGCAAAGAACGAAACTGACGATACATTCCATACGAAAACACTTGATTGTGTTTTGTGTCACAGTGATAAATTTTTTGTTTTTTATTTAAAAGAAAATATAGAAGATAAGATTTTTTTTAATGTCTGTTATATTTTTAACGAAATTCGCTATAAAATTTTATTTGTTTAATAATTAAGAGATGTACACTGTTGCCTTTTTTATTATTGAAGGCCAAAAATACTAAAATAAAAAAGGTGAAATTTTGTTGGTCGAATTTTTCTTTAAACTAATGAACACAAGTAAGAGTGCTATATTCGGCTATGTCGAATCTTATATACCCTTCACCATTAATGTAAATTTATGGAGTTTTCTTTTCTGAAGATAAATGTTACCTAACAATCACAACATGTTTTGCAAGTTGACTAAACTCTGAAAAAATGCGTGGTGTTTTGCCCGCTGCCTGGAAAGACATGGACCAATCATGCTGATTTGTAATAGTAACTCTTTCGAAACTACTCAAATCGATTGGGGAATTTAAATTTTTTCTAGCTGACTAGTGCCTTGGCAAACTTGATTTCAACAATAACATGAACGGATACGGCTCAATCGACTTCGGGGCCGGAAATGAATATTGTAGAAATTACAAACGGAATGACAAGCTTAGATACTCCATTTTTCCACTTTACTCTTACTTATACCCTTCACCACAAAAAGTGGAAAAATAATATAAGATTATAATTCCGTGTGTAATTTCTACAATATCCATTTCTGGCCCCATAAAGTGTATACATATATTCTGACTTCTTATGCATAGCGAAGTCGATTGAGCGATGTCCATCAGTCCGTCCATGTTAGTGTTGAAATCAAGTTTGCTTCAGCAAATCTGATCAATCGATCAACAATATGATTGGTCCATGTACTTCGAGGCAGCAGTCGAAACACTACGCCTACCTCCAATCAAAAAAATAAATATATGGGGCGATAGAGAATTAAGTAATAAGAAAAAAACATAAAGTGAAAAAGTTGGCGCTCGCCCATATTTTCCGAGTTACGGGCCTCTGAAATTTTCAAATATTTTTCAATATCAATATGGTATCACTTTAAAGCTTTTGACGAGATATTTAAGGAAATACTACAAATATTTTCAAATGATTAACCCCTTAAGAGCCGATATCATTTTTATTTAAAATTCCATGTATGCAGACCAGATTTTTTTATTTCTCTGTCACTCTAATATTTAATTTTTTGATTGAAGTTACTTCACTAAACTAGATTTACGTAGATGGTAAAGGGTATATAAGATTCGGCATAGCCGAATATAACACTATTACTTCTTATTTCTACAAACATTTTGCCGCCATAAGATTTTGCCATCTTGAAAATAAAATTGCTTTCAAATTGCGTGCAGCCTACGTCATAGCTGTCAATTTTAATGAATTTTAAAAGGTCGTAGGTGTGAAAAACTTGATCGTGTGGCTGCAGGGTCATAAAGATTTTTTTTTTGCAAAAGTACGGGCTAAATGAAAACGTATAACTGCAACAAATGAGTTTATGTGTTGCTTAAATATCTGACAAGCTTTTCGTTGCATTTTTTGTTTTTTTTTTTTGTTGTTAGCTTAAGCTAGCTTATGCACATTATAGCTGGGACTTGAGATCATTTAAAATGTATGTCCATTTTTAACAAACTCAATTAGCGACAGAATTTAAATTTTAGTTTCTTATGATTTAAGTGATGCACATCGTTGGATTTCGAATATATATCTACGCTAATAAAAAAAATATAAATGTAAATCTGCGGCAAATTAGTTACTAAATTCATGTAAGTACAATGAAGTCAATTAAAACTCTACAATGGGTGCTTCAGCATTTGGCTGGGTTTTTGTTAAATTTTTGACATAAGCTTAAGCTAGCTTATGTACGTTATAGTTGAGCCTTTAGACTCTTTTACGAGTCTCTTAAAATATTTATTCTTCGTTTGTAGGACTGCCAGAAAATCTTGCTCAAATACAACTTCCATATAAGATTATATTAATATATTTTATCTTATTTAAACGCATAATAATAAACTATAAAACTTAATTATTATGATAAAGCATTAACTACGATAACAAGCTTTCAAACAGTTTAAGAAATACAATAATTAAGATAAAGAGTTTTATATTTTTTCATAAATGTGTTGGCACAATCGTAAATTTTTTTTTCGCTTTAGAAGATTAAAATTTCTTTCTATACTTTTTTTTAGTATAGCAAAATTTTTGCCAACACTTTCTTAAACCTCGCAGAGAGATCGTTTATAAATTTCTGTTAAGATAAAAAATCTAAATTAAAGATTTAAAAATGAATTTGGCTGCTTTAGCATTAAGTCTTGTAGCTGTTATTTTAATGTTTTTTGAATTCACTGAATGTGCTAAATGCATTAGCGGCCAGAGTATGCAAAGAAAATCGAAATAAATGCGAATTTTTTTATAAAAAATGTTCCAATCGTCAACGTGTGTATTAATTAGAATGTTTTTCGTTTATTAAAATATTTTAAAATAAATAATTTTTACTTTTCTAGCTGTTCGGATGGTAAACAATAATATCTGCAAAGGCATAGATCTAACTTATTTTGAAGTAATCTGTGAGTAGGTTTTATATATTTGCAAGGACCAAGGATTCGTCAATGATCTTTGCAACAAATATTTATAAACGATGTGTGTATGTGAATAAAATATATGCAACAAAAAACAGAAATTTGTGTTTCTTCTTTTTGATGTTTTAATCAGTCAGTTACATATTTAGAAAGCTTAAAAACCTTTTGTATAAAAATGATAATTTTTTTTTATACTAGATTGCGTAATTGAAAGAGTAAACTTAGAGTTCATTGGCTGAGTATTTGCAGTTTTTTACTGAAGAATATTAAAATCTAGCATAATTAAAAAAAATCATATTATTATTTTCTTCTTATATAACAACAAATATAGACAGAACATGGTGACAAGAAACGCAACAATAAAAAACAACATGGATTTTGTTATTGCTTTGCAGGCTCGAGATGTCAAAAAGGGGTTGACATATCTAAAAGCAAAATGTACAAAAAAACCAATAAGAGTGGTATATTCAGCTATGCCTATTGTTATATACCCTTCACCATTTATGTAAATCAAGTTTAGTGAAGTAACTCCAATCAAAAAAGCAAATATTGGGGTGACAGAGAAGTAAAAAAATTTTTTTTGGTAGTACATATACACCAATACCCCGATTTGCGTCGCTTCGAAGTTGCGTCCTTTTTTAAGTTTCTGGAATTTCAATATTATGTCGTTTTTGTTTCAGTTTGCGTCGCATGGCTTCGAAGTTGCGTAATAAATGCTTCGATTTGCGTCGTTAATATGAAAATGTTTTTATAAAGCTAAAGCAGAAAAAGGGGATTTCCCGTTTAATAGAAAGCAAATTTGCAGGTGTGCGTTGTTTACATGTTAAGCGTAGTTATTAGTTTCTAATTACATACATATATGTCGTGGAGTGAAGTTCAGTCTAAAAGTTAAAAAAATGAGCAAAAAAAGAAAGCAAATAACCATAGACTAGCCCCTTCTACAATTAAATCCATTGTTATACTTTTATTTTAATAAAATCTGTTATTTTTCTAAGCTAAAATGTTTAAAACCTGTATTGACTAAAACGAAAATCAAATACATACGTAAACAATTGAAAATTCTGCTTCAGTTTGTGTCTCATTTTTTCAGTTCCAATTAGCGACGCAAACCGGGGTATTGGTGTATATATATATATATATATATATATATATATATATATATATATATATATATATATATATATATCGGCTCTGAATGGCTTAAGAATTTTTTTTTAATTTTAGTATTTCCTTACAGATCTCTTGAAAAACTTTATAATGACACCCATATTGATATTTAAAAATTTCAGAGCCCCGTAACTCGGCAAATATGGGAGAGCGCCAATTTTTTTCACTTGATGTTTTTTTACTTTATTTTTTTATTCTCTATGACTGGAGTTACTTTATTGTTCCAAATGACAAAGAAAATTAAGGTAGGCGTGGTCTTTTGCCTGTTGCCTCGAAGAACATAGACTGATCATGCTGATTTCCAAAAGCACTTCTTTCGACACTATATCTGATCGATTGAAATCAAGTTTGTTACGTCAAGTGATTTCCACACTCACACGGATGGACAGCGGACAGACGGACGTGGAAATTACACACGGAATGACAAACTTACATATACCCTTTTTCCACTTTTTTAAAAATACATATACATCCCAGCAAACCATGTAAATCAGAAAGGAAACTTTACTAACTCATTTCTCAGATCTTTCACGCTTATAAAGAGTACAAAAAACAATAATTTCCCATCCGAAAACCTTAAAAATGCCTTCTTTTTACTAAACTAAACTGGTTTATGTCAAACAGCTCTTAATTTATTTCAGAAAAGATCGACGTATTTGAGTTTCACATAAGAGTCAAGGCGTAAGCCATTTTAAGGCATGCTAAGAAAAAGCTGTGTTCTTTTTGAAGTCTTTTTTCGGTTGACTGTTATTTAATGGTTGACTGGGATTTTACTTAATTTATTGAAATTCTGGTTTTTTAACAAAAAAAAAAGTTATGGAAACAAACAAAATAAATAGCCATAATTGTTAAATCGCGCTAATGGCGATCTGCCCTTGCGGCAGATTAGATGAATATCCAAGCTAGGGCATCAAGGCCCATTACTACAATATACGTATGCATGATGGCAATTGGTAAAACTTGGGGTATCAGCCCAATGGGTGTAAGTTGGCTTCTTGAAGCGATCATCAGGAGGAAGGTGAAGGGCATTGGACAGTGCGGGGAACAACTTAGCTATCTTGGAGAGGGTGCTGCACATTATGGTGGTCCTAACGGTTGAGGCCGTTAGAACAACGCCTACAAAGGCGCTTTTTGTCATGCATGACTGGCTGCCCGTTTATTTACTGGCCAAAACTCAGCCGCTGAGAACGGTAGTTAGAATGGATGTCATGGGTGCATTGAAACATACAACATAGGCCATGCTAGCATTCTACGGATGACTAATTTTATTCCTGATCTCATTGATTATTGCACCCCAGTACCTTTCTTTACAAGGAGATTTCTCTTTGACCTGACGCAGGGTCACTCTCTCGAGCACTCTGTGTTTAGGCGTAAGGCATCGTTTACTTTAAGGAATTTGGTATAAGTTTCAGATGAGTCTGCTATCGGAAGGATGGTGTGCTGTTTAAGGTACCATACATGTGTAATAGGTATATGTTTTCCTGAACCGACAGCAAAGCCGTGGACTAGGTCCCTCAAAGATGTGTTTACCACATCTAATCTTGTCTTTGAATGTCGGGCCTCTCTGAATGGGATCGCGGAGGTTTTGTCAGTCACCCCTAAATGGGTGATGGAACATGTGACAAACTTCTGCAACAACGTTGCTGACGAATTGGTAAAGAAGCGAATAATGCTTGAAGAAGGTGCCGTGGATACCTCATGTGACACAACCCTCTCTGCCTGCGGACAGCTTATTGACTCTGCTCTCCACATATGGTCTAACTAGCCGAAATGCTCGACCGGCAGAATAATCTGGTCCGCCTTGGATCGGGGCGATAGAATACAAACGACTGAGACACCTCGGTCAACGGTATTTTGGGGGTTTATCTGATGTATTATCATTGAAACCAGGAAGGATCAGTTCCTTTTTGTGGTGTAGTGCGTATTTCACTGGCACACTGGGATATTATGTTTCAATCAATAGATTGAGCGCACATTTTGGCCAGTGGCCTCTTTCCTCAGGTTCTTTTCTGCATTTACGGCGCCAAAAATTTCTGTCTTTGGTATTCTTCATCTCTCATATTTATCTCTTCCTCTGCTTCCTGACTTTTTTTTTCTACTACAATGGACTCCCGATAATTCACAATAGCAAGGGACCGGCCATTTCTTAGTACCCTTTTACACATGTCAAGTCTTGATTTTTTTGGGAGAAAGAGGAAAAGAGAATACAAAGAGTAAAAACCCTGACCGTACCTTCAAGTTTTTATACTTGAAGTTGGCTGCAGAATAGAAGTTGCAGAAGTTGAAAGCAAAGAAAACGAAACTTGATGAAACAATCTTGACGGTGTGTGTGAACAAAATGAAAATTAATCAAAAACTGATCAAGTAAACTTGACGTGTGTAAAAGAGGACTTACAAATTATAGTGGTTTATGAATTAGCGGCGTTTTGATTTAACGGGGTTAAAATAAAATTAATACGAATTGACTAAGTTTTTCAATTTATTTACTAAAACGATAAAAACATAAAAATAATAAAATACATACATAAATTAAAATATTCATGTAGTTTTTTCGCGCTTTAGCTTACTGCCTGACGATTTTTGCTAAATAAATTCACTTTTTTGAAGGATTGAAATAACCAAAAAATTGACCATCAATTTCAAATTGCTTAGCAACGTCTTTTTTCTCTTTATTGTCAATGGCTCCAAAAATTTGTTATGCGCTTTGTTATTTTTTTTTTATTATTCATGTAACAAACTGATCTAAAGAAAAAAACGCAAGCAAAAGCAAAAACCCACGAAAAAAAATAACCGTAAACAAAAAATCATTCTTGCTAAGTTTTTGTTGTTTTTATTATGAATTATAATTGGTAGTTAGGAAACAATAACGATTTATAACAGGTAGAGAAAATTTTATTTGCAAAAAAAGAACGAATAAACGAGGGGACCAAAATGTATAGAATTTTTATGAGTTAACAAGATCTTTTTAAGTGACCGACAATTTATCGGGAATTACGATTTATCTGGGTACGTATTATCGGGATTTGACTGTATTAGTCTCCGAATATATTCTATAAAATCTCAAAATCAAATGCATTTTAGATACGTTCAAAATACTCATCAATTATTATGGTAATATTTGTGAGATTTTAAATTGTGCATTGGCAACAATCGGAAGAAAATAAAATATAAGTTTTGGAATTTATTGACATTTACTGATCGTTTCCTGCACATTAGAATGTCAGAAGGACATGATATAATGACCGCTATTAAAATTAAGTTTTAACGATATTAAAAGTACGGTATTGACAGCTCAAAGTTAAACTTAAAATGAATGCTTGACTATTAGTATTTGTGCTCAAATATCACACAAAACCAGGTTTTAGATGGTTATTTGGTAAGTATCGTTTTCCTTGAAATATTTTCTCCTTTTCTAAAGTTTCAATCGTTTAAAAATTTTTGATAATAATATCATAAAAACTCAGATGCAAGCGTCAGGTCTCTACTAAAATCAGGTGGCGAAACTCTATTGTTAAGACCAGATTATTATCTTTCTTTAGTTTAAATGCATTTTTGTCTTAAATTTTATTTTTAATTCTCTATTTATTTCTGTCCATTTTTCTATTTTTGAATAGCACTGACGAAGATGCTCGTCAAGCCATGATGCACGATCGTGAAGCAATCAATGGCGTACAAATACGACTCTTATTGTCATCACGGGCAGAAATGCAAAAAGTTATTGAAACGGCACGACAACAATCATTGCTGGCATTGAAAAAGGCTTCTGGTGTAGTTCTGAGCAAGCCGAAAGCTTCACCTCCCGCCGGTGCTGCTGTTGCGATAAATACTAAAAAACCGGTGGTAGCATCTGTACCACAGCCACCGATTATTACTGCAAGTTCTTTTCCAAACATTTTATCGAGCTCAGCAGCTGCGATTACACCATCGTTCTTGGCTTATCAACAGCAAGCTGGTTTTACATTAATACCCGAGACGAATAGTAATACGAGTGCATCCTCCGCAAAGAACAACAATGATTCTGACGACTCTGATTCAAGCCATTCTCGTGAACGACGTCGTTCGAATTCACGAGACCTTCGTCGGTCTAAATCTCGGTCAAGAGAACGAAGCGTTTTTAGAAGACGGCGTGAACGTAGCAGAGATCGTTCCAGAGAACGAGATTGGACCAAAGGTAGAAGACCGTCACGACGTCATTCACGTAGTCGCGAAAGAAGTCGTGATCGTAGTCGAGAACAACGCAGTCGTGATAGAAGCCGCGAAGAAGAACGTGCTCGAAAAAATAATCGAAACAGCGATCGTCGTAATAGTCTTGATAGCACTAAAAATAGCCGATCTCGTAGTACGGATGGAGATAACAAATCGAAGTCAAACATAGCGCCATGGAGTGGAACAAATTCCTATCAAGCCACATACAACACTGCTGAAACGGAACAAGCCCCCTTTGATAAACTGTCATCATTGGCGAATTCTAACAAGTCTATAGGCTCAATGCCGTCGTCAGTTCCTGGTATTACTCTAGCAGCGGTTTCTTCGCCTTATCAAAACTACAATACTTCGAATAAATCCCTAACAGCTTTAAACAATTACAGTTTGAGCAGTATAATAAGTACGGGTAATAGTGGTGATTCTTTTAAAGGATTTGCGTTACAAAATCCTTACACAACCGCTAAGAATGCGTCGACTAACAGCCAAGAAAATACAACAAACACTACAAGCAGTTCAGCTATTCCAGGCATTTTTGTTGAAAAGAAACCGAACGAAACAACAGTTCCGGAAGCAGTTATTGATAGCGCAAATAGTATGCCACAAGAACCGATAGCTTTTGCTAATGTTAATCCTTATGAACAGATGTATCCCAATTTATTTGCTCAAGCGGCTGCCTTAAATAGTGGACAAAAACCTGGTGCGGCGAAAACCCCTTCAACATCTGTGTCAACGGATTCTCCAAAAGCTGAAAAGGCTAGACTCAAGGAGGTTGACCCGAACGAAACTAATTGTGTTAAAATTTCAAATATGTGCCCCAGGACTACTTATAGCGATTTGCGAAAATTCTTTGTGGGCTTGTTTGTACCACACAATGGTATTAAAATGCTTAACGATAAACATGGACTGCGAGTTGGTATCGCTTATATACAATTTTCGCGACAGTCTAGTGTAACTAAAGCGCTCTGTCGTAGCAACAATCTTTTGAATAGAAGACCGGTTATAATTGAAGCCGTAAGCGAACAAGAGTTCATAGATGCGGAAGATAGTTTTCGACCACCTAATCAGGATAAAAACTACAATCACCGAAGCAACGATAGCGATGATGAGAATAACGAAATTAGTTCTTATGGCAACAGTAACACCGTATTTAGTGCTCTCAATCCTTATAAAAAAATGATACAACTTGAACCTTTTACTGTTCTTTATATCGAAGATATACCGGCTTTGGCTACCGAACAGGACATAATGAAAATGTTTAGTTCTTATTCCCTTTACGACATTTTGCTCATTGCCAGTCCAGAAAACAGGCGTGAATTTGTAGCTCACGTACGTTTCTCTCGAGAGGAAGATGCTAAATCCGCTTACGAGGATAGGGCACACCATCAGATAGGCTATCGCCGTGTAAGAGTACGCCCCGGTACTTTGGAAGACATGGAAAATGCTAAAGAAAAGATCCGTTTGGCAAATGAACAACTAATGAAAGAAGAACAAGCGGCTGAAGAGGAGGAAGCCAAACGAAAATTGGAAAAACTTATTACTGATCATATAACCCAAGAAGAAAATAAACAGCAAAATATAGTTAGCATGGATTTAACCGAAGAAGATGGAGACAATGATGATGATGATGAAAACGATGTTGTCGAAAGTACCAGTCAGCTTCAAGACATTAAAAATAAAAATAAGGATGGTGATATGGAACTTGTTGAAAACTTTGATGAGAGAGATGAGGAACGAAATAATTACTCCATGCAAAACCAATTAAATAAATACAACTTTAATGTAGATCCCAGAAGAACTCAAACGTCGAATATACCCAGCCTTTTTGATGTGGATCCTTTGGATAGTACAAATCTTCGAAGTCAAATACGTCCAAATCTATATAATGATCCTCGCTTAAGAAATATGAGTGATAGAAATTCAACCACTTCTTCAACTAGTGCAGACAACAATAAAAGCAATCAAGCAAGTGGAGGCAACAATTTCAATAACTTTAATCCCAACTTCAATAATCCAAAAGATATTAATCCGATCGTTAAAATCAATAACTCGGAAAACAATTTTGTTATACTTAAGAATTGCGATTACAATGCTCGCATTAACGATGTTGCCCAACTATTGCTAACTGCCAATTTGGCTCTAAAGCACATTGAGCCATTGCGCAACGAACGACAATTGCCAACGGGTGAATTTATAGTAGAATTTCGAAGGCCTGATGATGCTGAAATCGCGGTACAAAGATTTCATAATATACAATTTCGAAATCGCAGTTTAAGAGTATTTCCTATAACGCCCCAAGAAATAGCAGATCGCTTAGGTAAACCTTTCCTCAGCTATATTCCTGGAGGAAATGGTATACGAATTAGCAAGGGCATGGTTATCGATGGAATGGCTCGTAATAATTTAAATGTTGCTAACAGTCTAATGAACAATAACAACAATATGCGCTTTGGAAACAATACGCCGACAAATATGAATTTTAATAATTTCCGCAGCAATAACCCTTTTAGTGACAACGCATCTTTACATACCAATAATAATGGCAGAAGTAATAAATTGAATAATAGCAATAGCAACAACAGCGGCGGCAACAATATACCTGAACAGTTTACCCGTCCCGGATGCGTTTTGTCTTTAGAAAATGTGCCGTACAAAGCACAGCTTTCTGATATTTTACGTTTCTTTCAAGGTTATGACTTGACGCCTGATGATATAATAAGACGTTTTAACGATGATGGTTCACCCACAGGTGATGCCCGTGTAGCATTCGTTTCTCCAGAAGAAGCAAGATCAGCATTTGAAAGCAGAAGGCGTAAGCAAATGTTTGGTCGCAATGTTTTCATTAAAATAGTTTAATGAATTTAACAAAATATTTTTTATTTCCGTTTTCTTTTTCTATAGGTTTATAAAATAAGTTTTTACTTTTCCTGTAAATATGTAGTTGTACCGTATTTAAAACATATGAAACAATCTTTTTTTGTAAGATTATAATCATAAATTATCCACATATTGAATAAAAATGATTTTAAAAAATTTTCAAAAATATGTTTTAATAAGAATCTTTTAGAAAAACGTATACGGTATTTATACTATGCAATTTTTTATGAAACTAGCATGAAATTTTTGTTTGTTTGTGTAGCAGGAGGTGTAAGCAGTATAGTATTGCTTAAGTTTTGAGGGGATGTTACTGTTGCTAATGTTTACTTTTAGATAACGCATAACGCTGTAACTTAAATAGAAAATTGAGAAAAAAAATACCTCAAAAAATGGCACAGTTGTAATCTTATAATAATTACAAACTTTATACAACACATTCCTAAGAGTTTAATTTATTAATATAATGAACACATTTGCTTATTTATTTATAACATCTTTTTTTTTAATTAGGACCAACACTCAGGCACTAGAAATTAGGTTATGAGATAGTGCTTATGGACAATCGATTTGAATTCTTGCACACTGAAAGTGACAGTAAATGCCACCGCAGGGAGTTTCACGTATGAAATTGCGGTTTTCAGGAACAAGTTTCCTGATTTCACAAGAGAACATTCCGTTGTAGTAACGACGCCACATTGCGTCGATGCTCCAGTAAATCAATAGAGCTGAACACCCTACTGTCACCGATGAGCTACTTCGCTCTATCCTGCAGGCGGCCGAGTAACTCCAAAAAAATCTTTGAAGCACCGGCCCATAAATAAGAGTTGTATTCCATTTTTAGTCTGGTAAAGGTGACATAGATAGCGAGGAGATCATATGGAGGAATGTTTCTTTTGCGAACTGAAAAATATGCTTGTCCCACAAAACATCACAGTGAATCTTCATGCCAAGAACATCGAGAGCTTCTGATTCCTTAATATCTATATAACCCATAATTATAGATGAGGTAGCATATTCAGCTGTACGCCTGTGCGAAAGCATACAGCAATGGGTTTTACGATGAGAAGCTTCTGCCTAGGCATACAAGATCAGTCTTAGAACAATTAAGAGCCGAATGGTGCCGTATTCTCAACTGCTACCGTGAACGGATAGTTCTCGGTACTTTAAACCGTTGCCCAGCCTGTCTCCAAAGCCTTCACGACACAGCGCACTTGTTCAATTGTCCCAATAGCCCCACGAATTTACACCCTAGGGACCTTTGGTTACGACCGATTGAGGTTGCGCAATTTCTCCACCTCCCAATACCACCTGATGACGCGCATACCCATAACTTTTCTTTTATATCTTTTCAGGGAAAAACTCCCGACAGCAGCAGAGCTGTCACAACAACAACAACGAGCGTTAAATTGAACCCTGGCCCTACTCAGAGATCGCGATTCAGGCTATTGTCCATATGCTTTCGCATAGCTCCAATCTCCGTAAGGCTTGGTCTTTTGCGAAATTAATGGCATATGCTACTGTCATCTGCGAAAGGTAGATAGGGTTGGAAGTCCGAAGTAGAAGGTTTCTAAGAAAAATAAGAAATATTTATTTATTTATTTCACAAAAAGCAATAACAAAGCCTTAATTTATTACCTAGAATTTACAAAATAAGTTTAAACTAAAACCAAATAACATATTTTCTCAGATCAAATTATAGAAAAAGAAAAAAATAAAGAACTTGGGTCTAGAAATACCAATTAAATTCTAATAAAGAAAAAAACAATGAATGAATAATTCATAAAGATGGCTCCCCAGCCGAAAAAGATGTAATAAATTAAAAGTAAGAAAGACATTAAGTAATAATCCTACTAGACAGCATTTTCCAAAATCAAAGACTTGATAGGTAATGAAACAATTTTCTGCGATAGCAATTACTAGACAGAGAAAAGTTCTTCAAGCAGTTCGGCAAACAGTTAAAATAGCGAGCAATGCGAACCAGAAACGAGTGTTCAAAAACATAATCAGCCCAATTATGAATATTTGCACGGAATTTCTTTCCCACGGAAAAAATTATTCTCGAGAAAAGATTCCTCCAATTATGAATTCCGTGGGAATAAAATTATAAAAAAGTGGCATCATCGTAATTTGAAGGGAGTTTTTTTTGTTTATTTTCATATAATTTTTATTTTATAATTTATAATACCTACTTTTTTCCCCCAATTTTTTTTCACTTTCCGCAGTCAATCAAAAGTGAAAAAAGGGAAAAGTGAAAGAACTCGTACGGAATTTTTGTTTATAATTGGGCTGAATATGAAATCCGCGGAATAATGATTTGAGTATTTCTCGTTGATCTAGAAAAAATAAATTTGTTACGAAGGGTTACAGGGATGTTTTTTTTTTTCATAATACCATAAAAAAAACAAATTTCTAAATTGGAAAAAACTCACAAAAAAATAAACCCCAACAATTGGTTTCTAAGCCGAAGATCTTTAAGAACATGCTCAAATAATTTTTAACTTTTTCCGATTTGAAAAAACGAGTTTGTCACAACAGTGACGAAAACCACTAAAAAACTACTCCACGATTAAGTCAGTTAAAACATCATGAATTATTTAAAACGTCAAGCAAACTACGCTGTATTTTTAATGGAACACATTCATGTATAAAGATGAAAGAAGTACAGGAGATGTAAAAGGCGCAATAATTACTTGATTACTTTGATACCTACTAAAACCGGTAATAATTTTTAAGCAGAATATTGTAACCGGTTATGGCCAAACGACTAGGTTATTGAAAATAAAATTAAACGAACTAAAAATTGGGAGTTAATGCGATCTTTTGTTTCTATTTACTTTATTTGTTTGCTTTTCCTATTTCTTTTATTTGGTAGTAAAATGTTGAAAACTTACTATTACAAGTTTATTCAATAGGTTTCATTACCTTTGCATTACAGTTTGGGTTAAAGAGGCTTTTAAATTAGTATGCATGAATAAGTAAATAAATCTTGAATTATTTTCATTTTGGTTTGTTGTCTTTCATAAGCATTAACAAATTACTACTGCAGTGGAATAGTACATAAAATATTTACAGTTTATTTTGTAACCATTAATAATATTCCATGCGATTAACTATGTCATAAATAATTTTGTAGTTGCACAATTTGAGATTTTTTTAATGTCTCCCTGCACAAAGGGCATTCATCGCGTTCGTCTAACCAATCCAAAATACAGTACCAACAAAACAAATGGCCACATGGTGTTAGGCTAGTGTTCTTACGTGTTTCCAAGCACAATATACACTGAGGAACATTTTCTTCTGTTTCTTTCTGTCTCATAAATGTCTCCTTATGAAAAAATCGTTTAGGAGACCTTTCAAGTTCATAACGTTTTCTCTTGTGTTCCTTCCAAGTTTCGTATGCTGCTATAGAAAGAGAAAAACTCACTTGTAAGAAGGTAACAATACCTAAAATTTTATAACCATATAAGGAAAATTCAGGCTGCAGCCAATGTCGAATAAGAACATAATTAATGCCAGTAGCACGTTTAGAAATTTGATATTTATTCGCACGCAAATAGAACAAAGATTTGTGTAAGGCTTTCAAGTAGGTGGGTGAGCGTTGCATAAAGTTTACAATCTTTTTAAGTTTCTTTTTTGCTTCGGGTACTATTTCATCATGCTGTTCAATATATTTTTCCAACTTTTGTAAGACCTTTAAATATAGTGCATTACCGCCGAATTCTAGTATTATAGCTGTTAGTTGAAGCTGTTAAAATTAAAAATAAAAATTTTAATTCTTTAACATTTTTGGTAAAAGGTATTTTTATGTTTAAAGCAAAACATAAAAAAATTAATTTTTAAAAAATTTTTTCAAACTTATTAGTTGGACTATTTTAGTATCTTAACCAAATGAATAATTCGGTTTAAGTTCATGTATATTTTAATTTCTAAAGTTATTTAGACAGGTTCATTTTTTTTTTAATTTAATTTCTAAACATTTTTAGAAAGAAAAATTAGTACAAACTTATGCGGACGTTTTCCAAAGAAAGCAAGAAAATCAGACGCTAGCAGAATGAAATGGACTTCGTCTAACCAAATTATTATTAAGATTATTTGGTTAAATAGAATGTTTACAACGTCCATAACATAAGGTACATAAATGCGAAGAATGCTGATGATGGATGTGGCGGACCAGAAAATGCTGCATTTCATTCTGCTAGCGTCTAATGTTTCTTGTTTTATTTGCAAAAGGTCCGCATACCTTTGTGAGAAATTTTTCTTTCTAAAAATGTTCAGAAATTAAATTTTAAAAAATGAACCAAAGCCGAAAATAAATCAATTTTAATTCATTAATAAGATCCACGGTTGAAATCCAAATTGGGGAAAAAATTAAAAATGAAAACAGAAAAATTATTTAAAAATCTTTGTTAATTTTTTAAATTAGATACCAACAGAATTAAATGCCGTATTTTCTGGATCGCTAATATCCTTCAGTATTTTTTGCATTTATCTACTTTAGGTTTTGTACGTTGTAAACGTCTTCTACTTAAATTACTTATTCGTTTCTATCCCACTGAGAAATGTAACTTAAAACAAAATTTACTTATTAGTGCTACAAAAATTGTATTAAAATTAATGAAATTCAATTAAAATATCGTGCTCTTTATATCCTGATAAAATTATTGAATCAACGATATTGATTATTGAGGATGAAAATGAAGTTCATTTAAAATAGAAAAGCAACAAAAAAAGCTAAAGCTACAAGAAATTCCTATGCCGGGCTTACATTCGCGACTTCTATTTCACAAAAGATCTGATTTAATACATAATCGTTCAAATAAAACTAATCAGCAATCCAATTTAAAAAATCAAGTATTAACATAAATTAAAAATCTTTTTTTTAACATGGCAATGTTTTTGTACAGTAGTTGCAATCCAAATAAAACTTACGAGTCTTGAAGGAATGTGTTTATAACTTGAATCTACTTGAATTATGCCAGTGTACTCTTCTCCCAATGTTTGCAAATTGTTGACTGACGCAAAACCATGATAGCAAATTTCAGCTATCAGTTTACACATTTGATTGTACTTAATCCAATTCCTAGCTCCTGTGAGTCTTAATAAATCAGACAAATCTTCGGATAATTCATTTGTATAACGAGCATCTTTTTGCACGGACCGTACAATTTCTGGCTGGCGTGCTTTAGCATTGCGAAAATTCATTGCATTAATTTTTTTTTTGTATTTAAACAATAATAATTTTTAAATTTTTAAATACTTTTCTTATATCATGTGTTAACCGATGTGAACAAAGTACAAAATAAATAAAAAAAATAAGTATGTAAATAAAAAGACAATGCATTCGTGCTGAATTTTATATACCCTAAGCTATAGTGATGAAACCGTACTTTTAATGTTATCTAGTTTCATATGTACAATAATATATAATTTAAAATAATCAATAGAATTGACATAAAGTAAAATTATTTTCTAATATATATTTTTAATCAATATAAAAATTACATGAAATATTTATTATTATATAATATTATTATATATTTATATTTGAAGGAATCAAGCACAATTAAAGTAAATTAATATAAAAAAGATTCAAAGTAATAAATTTTTTTGTTAAAATTAACAACGATGTTTGTTTTTAAGTTTCTAGTTTCTAAACAAAATATTTGCGAATTATTGCAACATGTTGTAGGGAAAAGAGTTGAAAAGAAAATCATCAAATCAAAATTTGTATTTTTATTGTAACCCCCAAGAATTTATAATGAAATCTATTTGTATTTTTAATTAAGTTAATTTTTTTTAATCTCGTTTTATGGTAAAATTTCGATTTTTTTTATTTAATTGTATTTTATCTTTTTACGAGTATATGAAGTCTTATAATCATTTTCGTTTTTCTTAATTAAATAAAGTTTTGATTTTATTACCGACTTCAAAAAAAGAAGGAGGTTATCAATTCGTCTGAATGTTGCTTTTTTATGTTTGTGCCCGCAGAACTCAGGTCATTTTTTTGTATTTTTACAGATTGGTCCCCCTTTAAAGTCAGTTCATAATTTCAAAAATTAAAGGGTGTCCCTATACAACATACATACTTGTATTATTAGCAAAAGGTAATGCAAAAAAAAATTAAAGGGTGTCTCCATAGGCTTCAAAATTGGGCAAAATGTTGATTAGTATGACCGTTATAATAACAATTATAAGAAGTCAAAATTATAAATTGAAGGGTGCTCCAATAGTTCTTTTAATTTAATGTATATGGCTATACTTTTAAGCAGTTATAGACAGTCGGTCGAAATTCGCAAAAAAAAATTGTATTGCTAAGTCCTATGTATCAGCAAATATAATACTTGGATTTGGAAATTAAGAGGTGTTCCAATAGTTGAATTAATTCGATTCTGAACCGTTATATAAGAACACATGAAAATTAGACAGAATGTCTTATACTTTGTCTGGTATAATAAGAAGTTTAAAAATTATAAAATTAAAGGGTGTTACAATAGTTGATGTAATTTTATGTATATGGCCACACTTTTGAACTGTTATAGACAGACAGCTAAAATCTGTTTTGAAGAATTATTTATTTATTTTCTTAGATTTATTTATAAAATTTTTAAATAAAAACTCTCATAAAAAATTTATAAAAAGAAATTTAATTTTTATATTGATAAAGAGAAATTTTCGATCAAATCAGCGTTTTACCGTTAAAAGTGATTTTATTTTTGTTTATTTTATTACTAAATTTTTTTACTTCTTATTAGCGAGTTGTATTGCTGGGCAGAAAAATTAACAAACTGGAAAAAATAAAAGTGCTTTTTTTTATAATTTTTTGTCCATATTTTTATTATTTATCAATATTTAAGTAATCGGTATACTTTCACAATTAATTAATTTTGAATCTTCGAAAAACCCATGGCCACATCATCCTGGAAAAACAGATTTTCTAAAGTATTATTCTCTACTTATAAAAATCCGGAATGTTTACTAGTTTTTTTATATTTGAAGTCGCATGTAAATAAATAAAGATTCAATTAGAAGTGCCCTAACCATAACCATGTAAAACAGCTGTTCAAACCAACCTTATGGGAAACATTGTATTCGATTATTGGTGACATGCCATAATGCCATAGCCATAACCATAACCGTAACTATAGGTATTAATTAAATTTTTATTTTTACCATAACCATATACAGTTGACTATTGAATTTAGGTATTAACTGTTACTTTTTTTTATTTTGTTATTATCTTTCACGGTCGCTGCATTGTATTGGCAAGTTTTATTTTAAATTTTTCATTGCGCTGCTTTTTTAACAAACGGCAAAACAAATAAGAGTTGCATATGGCCATGACTCCACTATTCGCTGGAAGTAAATATGATTATGGTTATGGCCATGATTACGGCTATGTCGTTATGGCACGTCTAATATAACCTTAAGTTTGAAATTACAAACGTCGTGATGAACCAATTTTCCTAAAGAGAAGGGTACCGAAAGAAAAATGAAAAAGGGATAAGAAAACAGTTGTTGTTATACTATGTCTGGGGAAGTAAGGGTAAAATATAGTACTATTAACAAATATTTTGCAAAAAATGAAATTCAAACAAAATCAATTTTTAGTTAAAAATCAAATTAAAGTACATAATAAAAAAATATTTTTAATTAATTTCTGTTTCAATGATTCACTATTAACATCCAGATGAATCAAGTTCTGCTAGATTAAGACATGCATAGAACTAAAAAGTCTCATCACTTTTGTTTAAAAAAAACTTGTAGATTTCTTAGTGCCTGCAATATTTGTTCAAAGGTTGAATCAATACCTTCAACTTTTGTGATTTTTAATTTCTTCCTCCAAAAATGGCTTCTACCGGTCTATTAGTTGTTTCAAATGTTAAACGATTTGCACAAACATTACGTTCCATTGAAAAATACGTACATTCCCTATACGTTCATTTAAATGTACCAGTTTCGCGAGCACCTGCAGCTTCATGGAGTCCTCTAATATCGCAATTATATGTTGACAGCAACGTCCACTTTAATAGCAAGGTTAATGTGAATATTCTAGTGGCTCCGTTAAAACAAATAGGCACGACTGTAAGCTTAAATTTAAGACCAATTGATATGATATTTTCCGATGCTCATCATCCAGAGATATGTGAAAAGTTACGTGAGAAATTCAGAATAGAGAAACCAACTATTTACCTGACTGATGAGAGCTGCAATGATCTACTGAAATATCAGCAATTGGAACCCGCAGATAAAATTAAAATGTACAAGAATGTTGTTTTGGGTGGGACCTTCGATCGCATACATTTAGGTCACAAAATTTTTCTTTCACAAGCCGTTGTACGTACTTACTGTCGCTTGGTTGTTGGGGTAACTACATCGGAATTAACTAAATGTAAGTATACCACATTTGTTTTTTTTAACCTTTTTTAAAACTTTAAAGTTTATATGTACTTATATATTTTTATCAAGAGTTAAAACTTTGGCAAAATTATTTTATTTTAGCAAAAATATTAAAGGAGTTAATTTTACCCGTTGAACAACGAATAGATGATTTACGAAAATTCTTGAATGAAATAGACAGTACATTAGAGTATGAAGTTGTGCCCATAGATGATCCTTTTGGTCCTACTAAAAGTGATCCTAACATGGATATGATTGTCGTTAGTGACGAAACTTTGAGAGGTGGACAGAAAATTAATGAAGTTCGACAGAAAAATAATTTAAACACGCTGGACATATTCTGCATAAATCTAGTAGAATCTACAGACAAGAGTGGACCGAGAGAGAATAAAATTAGTTCCAGTAATACAAGAATTGATCTTTTGGGTACTCGTTGGAAACATCCAAAGGTTTGTATAATATTAAATTATTAGTTTTTTTTTATTAAAGATATCTTTATTAGCCTAAGCCAAATTTACCTGACATACCCTACGTTGTGGGACTAACTGGTGGCATAGCTTCCGGTAAGACCAAAATGGCACAACGTTTTGCTAGTATGGGAGCGTTCGTTATGGATTGCGATAAGATGGCTCATGAAATTTATGAACCAGGAAACGTTTGTTATAACCGTATTGTTGAATGTTTTACTAAAGACATTGTCGATAAAAATGGACGGATAGATCGCGCTAAATTAGGACCTACTGTTTTTGCCAATCCAATGGAGTTGGAAAAACTTAACAATATTGTCTGGCCAGAGTTGTTGGAAGAGGTTAAAAGACGTTTAAAAACCTTAGCCGGAAAGGCGGATTCACCTCAAGTGGTTATACTAGAAGCAGCTGTTTTACTAAAAGCCGGTTGGGATGAAGAAGTTCACGAGGTTTGGTCTATGATTGTACCTCCCGAAGAAGCAGTGAAACGTATAGTTGAGCGTAATGGTTTAACGGAAGAGGAGGCTAAGCGCAGAATATCTAGTCAAATGAATAATAATGAAATTGTGGCTAGGTCTAATGTGATCTTTTGTTCCTTATGGGATTTTGAATTTACTTCGAAACAAGCTGAAAAAGCTTGGAACTTATTAATTCACGAGTTAAAAGAACGAAAGGAAGAGAAAAGAGGTAGTAGATTGTAAGATATTGCACTACGAAAAGTATGTGAAAAAATAAAGTTATTAAACGAAATTAAATTTTAATAAACATAAAATGTAAAAGGTTATTAAATTGTATATGTACCTGTCTGACTAAAAAAATAAATTCTTTATAAATTTAGTATGAATAAGTAATTAATTTTTATTTAATATTTTTTAAATAAATTTGTCTTTACAAACTATTATTGTCAAAATTCAATGACTCTCCCCTTTTTTGCCTGCAACGCGTTTAAAATCATTCATCTTTGTAGTCATAATCGGAGAACCGATGAAACCTAAATAATCCAGTTGAGTAACTTCGCCACCACATTGATTGTTTTTAACAAAAAGCTGTATATTTTGAACATTTTGGAATTTAACAAAACGCAATGGAACTGGAGTACCTTTTTCTAAGTCTGCAGCTTCTAGCCTGTAAAGATATTTTTATATTTTAAATATACTAACAATAACATTATAATATTTGTATACATACGTTAAATCTTGAACACTTGTCATTGATTCGGCTTGATCGAAATCAATAGTTCTTGGTTGATTAATAAAAATTTTTATATCTTTTGGCCCTAATTGTGTAGGAGCTTTAAATTTTAACGAATGTATTTTAACCAGTTGATTAAAAGTTATTGACAAAATCAACTGTTCATCACAATCCGATTGCAAATAACCACCGTTTGAGCCTAGACAATGGATCATAGGATGTTCATCCGCTTCGTTGAGGCATTCACACTCTTGTTTTGAAATAAATGTATTTATTTCCATCTGTAATTATACCTTTAATATAATTTTTCAAACATACGGCATTTGTAATTTACCAATCCCTGTCCGTAATCCTCAAATGTTTCGTCGCCTGCAGCAGAACCAATAAGTTCCTGTATTTTAGCCTCTAAGGTATTAATATCCGCTCCTTGAATGCGATCAACTTTGGTCTATAAATATTTTTAATACTGTAAATAATACTAATGCGATAACAAATTAATATTATTTACCCTATTTCTGTAGAATATAAATGTAGGCATAGCTGAAACGCCTTGACTAGAAGCAGTTTCCTGACATTTATCTACATCTACCTTTAAAAATATGGCCTTCGGAAACTTAGCAGGCAACATTTCAAAGTGTGGAGCAATACGCTGGCATGGTCCACACCTACAAAAAGTAAAAATTAAAAAAAAGCCACCGTAATTACTCATCATTTTATTTACCAAGTTGCTGTAAAATCTACCACTACCAAACGAATACCAGCAGCAGCTAGTTCAGCTTGGAAATGCGCTTCATCATTAATAACACGTACGGACATTTTTAGTCATAAATTTCTTAACAATTAACAACTTGTGTTGAATTCTGTAATTTTTCTTTCCACAATATTAACTCAAGAATGACAAGCAGTTCCACGAATTGCTTCTTCTTTTTAAATATCTTTCACTTACATTTTGATACGGTAACTCTTGTTTAAAATGACACCAATCACTGAACATACAGCCATATCATCTACGACTGAACGTATTTCCGATTTAGTTGGTGTAGCATTAGTTTTTTCCATATATATAGGCCGTAATTTTAAATAATAAATAATAGCAACACATCTTAATAAGCAGTAAGATCTGAGCATTATAAAAGCTAAATAGTTGTAAATTGTGAAATATAAGAAATATGTCTCGTCAGGCTTCTCGATTAGATGCTAAAAAAGTGGTAAGTTTTGCCAAAGAGGCGAAATATGACAATCATTTGTATTGCATTAGCATAAGTTTGTAGAATTTGTAGAGTGGCCACCCTCGATAAAAGAGTTTCAATGCGATTTTACAGTAGCCTCTCCGTATGAAGGACTAGTGATTCTGAATCGAGAAGTTGGGAAACAAAATTAAGAAATGGAAAGTAGCACCACAAACCAACTAACTCAGCAAGAGCAGCAACAACAGCAAGGAAACACGGACCAACCAATGACCACTAATAACAACACCGTTGCTTCAAACCAAATACAAGTTATACCAATGCCTGTTATGACCACTTCTGGTGGTGCAACACAAATAATTATAGGGCAACAACCGCAAGTTGCTGGTCTTCAGCAACAATTAATCCCTTTACAAGGGAATCAAATAATGTTGCAACAACCGCAGACAGCTCAACCTATGCAGCTTATGCAGTTACCCGATGGCCAAACCTTGTTCTATCAACCAAATGTTTTGAGTGGAAACGATAATGCAAACAACACAATTCAAGCCATACATCCCCAGTTCATTAATATCAATGGTCAAATCATGCAAATAACATCAGCGGCCCAGTTGCAACCTCAGGCTGGTTCAAATACCTCTGGAACTAGTACCCCTATAGCTCAACAAATTATTATGGTACCACAGTCAACAGCCAATCAATTAGCTGCGACAACAGCAACCAATGTTGGCAACACAACAGTTCGGGTATCAACGCCTGCTCCTGCAACAACAACACAAACACAAAATGCAAATAGCACGACAGCATCTTTAAGCACACCAGCTGCTGCAGATTCTGTTTCAGCGACATCTACAGAGGATCCGCAATCGCCGGAACCTGAAGAGGAACCACTTTATGTAAATGCTAAGCAGTATAATCGCATACTTGTACGACGACAAGCACGTGCTAAATTAGAGTCACGCATTCCCAAAGAGCGTTCAAAATATTTACACGAGTCAAGGCATCGTCATGCCATGAATCGTGTTCGTGGTGAGGGTGGCCGCTTCCATTCTGCACAAGAAAAAGGTGATGTACAGCTACAAGGGGCGGGACATGAGGAACAGCATCATATAGCGCAATTGTCAAGAGCTTCAGTGCCAAGGGCACCGCCTCGAGTAATAGCACCTCATCAAACCAACATTACAACATCAACGCCTAATATAACTATAACTCCAATTAAGTAACATCAGCATGCGCTCATAGGAGCGCCTGTTGTTCTAAATCAATGCCCCGCGCCCTCGTCATTTTCGTATAGAACGTACGAAACTGTAAATACAATTTAGCCCTAAGTTAAGTTTAAGTCATAATAGGATTTACCTATATCACTGTATTTAAACAAAATCAATCAAAAAAAAAATATATATATATATATATATTACTGGCTAGAGAAAATTTATTTTGCACCTTCATTCATTCCACCTTTTCAACCGGCTGTTTAGAATTCCGAGTTTTTAACACTTACCTATGGAGCACTGGTAACTCAAATGCTACGTGACTTGGAGAATGTTGAAGATGTCAACAAACAGCTGGAACGTATTGGCTATAATATGGGTATGCGTTTAATTGAAGACTTTTTGGCACGAACCTCGGCAACACGTTGTTTAGAAATGCGTGAAACAGCTGATCGTATTCAGCAAGCCTTTCGTATTTATTTGAATGTTCAACCAACTATTACAAATTGGTCACCAGCGTCTGATGAGTTTTCGCTGCAATTTGAAACAAATCCTCTAACCGAATTCGTAGAGTTACCATCCGATCTAACGAATTTAAGGTATAGTTCTATTATAAGCGGTTGCATTAGAGGTGCTTTGGAAATGGTTCAGCTGGAAGTTCAATGCTATTTTGTTCAGGCAAGTTTATTTCTTTTCGTTTGTAATAAATACTTTTTAAGATATTCTGTTTATATTAGGATCAGCTAAAAGGTGATAATGTAACAGAAATACGTGTCAAGTTCATTAGACGCCTTGAAGACGCCATACCTGCTGGTGAAGATTAATAAATTTATGAAGACATTGGTAATTTTTTTTTTTTTAACCTAATATAAAATTTATGTATCTTATATATACTTATATTTTCATTTTAAATATCATTCCAAAATGTAATTCTCATGCTCGCTATTCCCAATCCATCTCCAAATTTTTTATTTTATTGCTATGCGAATAATAAACTTTTCTCACATTTGTTAATACAATAATATCGCAATAAACAATTACAGAACGCCCTCTGTCAAAAATACAAAAGAATATCAAAAAGTTTAAAATTTCAATTGAAAATCCCAACTTTAAAGGTAAGTTTAACAAATTCACTCGTAGAGCCCGTTAACATTATGCGCTTTGAATCAGTTACATAAGTCATAATACAAAAGTTTATTTGCGAGCGGTGCAGCGAAGCTTTATGGTTAGTAAAAGAGGCACGAAATTTATGACTTATTGTAGTTTATTATTTTTCTCTCTTACATTTTTTTTACTTTTTTATGTATGAAAGAAAGAAGGATTAGGTGATTACTAGGAGAACATAAAAGTAGCTATAAAAATCGCTAGGCACCGCGTATTTACATTCATACTTAACTCATAAAAGTCAATATGATACTGAAACAGTGTCTATAATGTTGTGAGCAAACAAGTATGAATAATTAAAAAAAAAGTTGCATTTGTGGCTATCAAATTGCTAGCACAAAAAGCAACAACAAATGTACAAGACGAGTTACAAAGAGAACGACAAAGAAAAAAAGCTTTAAGTTGTGTGTGAACTTCGTCTCACCAAATTAACATTAAGATTAGTTGGTTAAATAGATGATGTTTACGATGTACATTACATAAGGTAGATGGATGCAAAGAATGCTGATGAAGGATGTGGCGGTCCAGAAAATGCTACATTTCATTCTGATAGCGTCTAATTTTTCTTGTTTTCTTTGGAAAACGTCCGCATACATTTGTAAATAATTTTTCTTTCTAAAAATGTTTAGAAAATTAATTAAAAAGAACCAAAAAGCCGAAAATAAAGTAAAATTTTATTAGTTTATAAAATCGATGGTTCGAATCCTGGTCAGGGAAAAATTTAAAATTATAACAATCAGCTTTAAAAATTTACCACAAATTTACCTTAAAATTTTTATGTAACCAAAATAACTAAAAATAAAAATTAGAAAAAAAATGTGTTTTATTTTATATTTGTTGATTATTTTTTATACTCGTATTAATTTACTGTTAGCAAAAAAAAATGTATGGTTAAAAATCTTTATCTTTGTTTTTACCATTTTAAATTTCCTCATGTTCCGTAGAAAAATTAAAAAATTATCAAAATTTTATTTTTATTATTTTAATTTTATTGATTAAAACTACTATTGGAGTGTATAATAATAAGTCTGTTTCTTTACTTTTTGGGTAAAGTTCGTGAAAATGAGAGCAAGCATTGTTTTCTCTCATAAAGAGACAAAGTTGTATAAAAGTACGGGAACACAAAATCTAAATTTTAAACACAAAATAAAAATTCAAAGTATTTTGACTGTTTTAATAAGAAAAATTATTTTCACGAAATCAGCAAAAAGAAATAATATTTTATTTCAGTTTAAAAGCAGTTGCACAAGTTTAAAACACTTGCACGAAGAAAAAGTTTGAGCTGTTTCGTGCAAGAACTTTATTTCCACAAAACCGCTCTCATTTACCCAATTTTGAAGTAAGAAAACAATTTTCGTGTAAATTGGGATACCAAAGTAGAGAAAAGAATAGGTCTATTTCTTTAAACATTTTTATACATTGAAAAAGAATATTCCACATCAACGGAATTTAAGGAGCGTATGTTTTTGGACGTCCACTACGTGGTTCATCTTCAATGCTTGTACGACCACGTTTAAATTCAGCAACCCAAAATTTTACTGTTGCATATGAAGGAGCACTTTCACCTAACACATTCACCATATCCTTATGAATTTCTTGTCCCGATAAACCTTTTTTATGTAAATATTTAACGACAGCACGTATTTCTAATTTTTCCATTGTAAAAAAATCGCGGATGCGTCTTTTTTAAACACCTTTTTCTATATGAAGGAGTTGCCAGATCGAAACAAAATTTAACACGTGTTCATAACAGAGATGGAAGTTTTCAAAACACTTAACTTTATCCTGTTTATACCGCGCTTTTTTGCTAGGCTAAGAAGTTTAAATTTATTATCTCTTTTGATGAATAATCGAAATTTTCATTTTCATTATTTGCGCTACCATCTAAAATTTCTCCAATTTGTTTTAGATCTGTGAACCTTTATGTTTTTTGTGAATTATAATTTTTTTTCATGTAATTTTTTTTCTGATGTTTCCAGCAATATTTTCTATTTTATTAACCATTTCATCAATAAGAAAAATTTGTGAAGTTAAAGTTTTTTTTTCTCTAATAACTTTATTGTTGATTTTAAAAAGCCAAATTTGAGGCTATGTAAATTAATTGTTTACGTAGTTTACAACTGTCAATAATAGATTGACAAATTCTTACACCTGACGAATCGTAAGGGTTCAGCATAGAAAAAGTCGACGTAAAAGTTCAAAAATTGTGGGCATATAAATAACCGCTGACAACCAGCCAAATTGTTGAAGTTATTCTAAGCGTTTCGGAAGTTCATTTTCATAATTTTTAGTTATACTTAATATTTTAAAGAAAATAAATGAATTTTGTTCAATTACAAGTAATTGTAATTGCCTAATTACAATTACTTTTAATTTGTAGTTAAGAATTTTCAATTACAATTACGTGTAATGTGTAACTGAAATTGTTGAATTACAAGTAATTGCAATTGCCAAGGCACTAGATACGCTACAGAAAATTTAAACATGCCAAGTGATCAGACATAGTTTTGCAAATTTTCCTATTGAAGATCAGCAAGATCATTCCATTTCCCTCGAGGCAGCGGGCAAAACACCACGCCTACCTCTAATTTTTCCATATCATTTAACAAATACGAAAACAAAACTTTAAGTGAAAAATTGACGCTCTCCCATATTTTCTGAGTTATGGGCCTTTGAACTTTTTATAGAAAAGTACGATTGAGCACCATATTTTTTATATCAATATAATAAAGTCAAAGAAATTAAGCAGAAATGAATTTTAAAGGGTTCCATTTTCTTTTGGAACCGTAAGAGAAAGAAAAAATTTACCCATTTCAAAGTCTTGCACAAAGTATTCTTATGTCATTCCTACATTTCAAAGTTTATGAAATAATCATTTATCTCGTCGGACTCCCTTACCAAAGGAGGAGATTTGCACTGTTCTGTGGTTCAAAATATTCTTAAAGAATCTTGTATAAAGTAAGCTCGTCTCAGCTAGAAATAAAACTGTCTGCACACACCATCATCTGGGTTAACTTAGGTTCTTTGATTATTTATTTTTTATTTAATTTAATTTATAAAATATAAGGCACAATTTGGTTTTAACTTTTATAAAAAAAGAAATGTAAATATAAACTGTGAAACCATATTTTCATATTTTCAGTTTCAGATTTGGCATGTAGCTAACAATTAATAAGCCCTGTTCTGAAAACCGAATACAAGTAAATTTTCTTTTTATTTAAAAACCAATATCCAAGCATATTTTCCATTTTCCTGATTTTTAAATGGAGTTAACAAATCTGATCAAAAGTAAATCGAATGCCAGTTTGTTCCCTTATAGTTAAAAAAAAGCTTTACGAAATTTGTTCATATATTTTCTGCAAGATGGCTTGAGATTTCATTTTGACGCATTTTTTCAATATTTTTTGAACTTTTTTCTAATACATATTTGGCATACTTCTCTCTGCCTGCAAGAGTTTTAATGACGACAACTTTCTTGGGAAGCAAGATAAAATGGCTAGAGGATCCAATCTGCAGGAATGCAAAAATTTTAAGTTCCGATGTTGCATCGGGCTGCGATAACGCGTGTTATAAAGCCAACGAAAACGCAACTTTGCGACCTAGCGTCCGTAATTATGGGACACGAAGTATCTGGAGTCCATGCCAGAAGCTTTACTGCAGGAGCTGTCAGAATGAGGAAGAGTTGGAGACAATAGCCCTACTTCTCTGCTCCTGTCCTGTGCTGCCTGAACAGTGCCCATATATTCTGGGGGACTGGAATCTTAGTAGCTTATCCGAGGCAGTATTACTTATTTTTTATAAAGTAGTGCTCGGATGACACTCTGACTCGATTTCCTTACAGTCGGCTGTGGACTGTAATATAGCCTGTCGGGGCGGTTCAGCATTTGGTCGTATATTGCCATTTTCTCTCTTCTCTCATTTAACTTAATTTTTTCTCTCTTCAGCATATGTTAGGATGGGATCGCCAGACAGACCCAAATCAATTACTTTTTAAATCAAATCGGCTTAGAGATTATTGGGTACCAGAGCTGTAAACGAATCATTCATTTTTCAATTAATTCGCAAATCATTTATGCACAGAATTAGCAAATTTTTAATAAATTCTTTTCACAAAAAAAAAATGAACTGAATGAAATTTGAGTCAATTCAAATGAATTTGCGTAAAAACGAGTTGCAATTCGTTTCCAATTCAAAAAATAGAGTGAATTCCATTTCTTTTTTAATTAAAATGAATTTGTGAAAGTGAACTGCAATTCATTTCCAATTCATTTGAATTGAATACATTTTAAATTAATTTAAAAAGCAATTTATTACCAACTCATTTGAATTGATTTTATAAGTAAATATGAAGCGTAAGCGTCTCCTTGTTTTCTCTGATCTTTGATCATTAAATATTTTCATGTTTGGTAGGAAAATTTCAATTTTTCAGTCCCTCTAGATCTGCTCTTGAATTTGATTGATTGCAACTCATTTTGAATTTAATTCATTTGAATTGCAATTCATTGTTCAACTCATTTGAATGAAATAAAATTCACTTAAATTCAAACGAATTGAAAATAAATTGCAATTCACTTTAAGAAATTCATTTAAATTAGAAATTAACTGCAATTAATTACTGCTTAATTCGTTTAAATTTATTCAAATTCATTTAATTCTTTTTCGTTGTGAAAAGAAATAATTCTAGCCAATTCGTAAGGAATCAAAAAAGAATGATTCATTTAAAGCTCTATAGGATGTGAATTCTTAAAAAATAGATTTTTTAATCGTTTTTAAATAATTAAATCTTGCTCGTATACGCTTTACAGAATTTCTTGGGTTTTGAACGTCAAGTTAAATAAGCAACAAATAATATGTAATAAGAATTTAAATAACAGCAATAAGAAAAAATAATAATATTAATAATAATTGCAACAAACAATTCAAACAAATAATTAAACAAAAATACTATTGTATACAAATTGCACAACAATTATAAACCATTAATTATTATGATTCATTTGAGTTTGGGGACAAAGCATTAGATTTAAATTTTTACGCGATAAAACTTTACGCAAGGCTTGTAAAGTTTTTAGACATATAACAACACAACAGCCATTAGCTACACCTTCTGAAGGACTCTTGCAAGTGCAACTTGAATTCTTGAGAGCTTTTGTATTGCTAGGAGGTGGCGGCGCCATCATATTATTGTTCGAGGAAGATTGTTCTGACGAACAATAGTCAGAGGTGTTTGAAATAGTTTTTGATTCTAGTTGAGCAGTTTGTCCACAATAACAAGAAGTTTTCATCTCCTGAGCGTTAGTTTCTTTTGTGATTGCATTACTGCCACCGCCACAGCAGCCACCTTTTCTATCACTACCCATGGAGGCAAGATTCTGCAACAACATGGCGACATCTTCTATATTTTGATTCATCTCCTTTTCACATTTGCTGAGTGGTTTGTTTGTTTTAATTTTATTTGCACAACAGCCGCTTTTAATTGTTTTAACATTTTGAGTTTTTTTATTGCAAGACATTTCAGCGGAACAATCGCCTTGACAATTTTTGGTTTTATCACATTTGCAGTTGGTGCAGCTGCAAATGCCAGCATCAGCCGTTATTTGCTTTAGGGTGGGTTTATTATTTCGCAAATCCACTTCAATGAGACCCGTACCATCTGTTGGCACTTCGTTGGCTTGTTGAAGAGTTTCCTGCAATAGACTCGTATTATTGTCTATGGTCATAAGGATGTCATTAAGAAGTGATTCGGTTTCCATGTCAGCATCACTGATATAATCAGAGTCCTTTAATAAGTCCTCTATATTCTCCTGAAGCGGTAAAATGTCTTGAACAACAGCAGCAGCGGAAGGTATTTGTTGGTAGGAATTCTGACCATTGCTAATGTCAATACTGTTATTATAAATATTATTTTGATCAATTTCCATAGCTATGTTGGCATTTTCGGCTGGCACTTGGTATTGTGAGTTCATAACCGACATGGCATTTGAATAATTGGACTGTAAATTGACATAGCTGGGCATTACGGTTGGTAGAGCTACACAAGCCGAGGTAACAGGAGCCATGGGCAGTATAGGTTTGGGCACCAAGACTCCAGCATCTATCCAAGGAGTTGGTATCTCTTCCTCTGCAGCATACGTCACTGGAAAAGCTTGTGAAGTCTCTGGCAAGCACATACTTTCAATTTTCGGTGCCAATGTTGCATATTGAGATGATTTTATGTCTGGCATCTTTGCAGCAAACATATCGTTTATATTACATTCCACAGCTTCAGATTTGACAAATGCTACAGATGGCTGCTGCTGCTGTTGTTGTTGTCGTTGTTGTTTTATATCACTTTTGTTTTCACTTTCTTCAAATTCACTGCTATTATAGGTGGAATTGGTTTCTTCCGTAAAGGATGATATTTTTTCTTCTTCTTCTTGTTTAATAACTTTAACATCCTGCTCCTCACTTGTGCCATCATTATTAAGATTATTTTCACATTTACGATTTTTAGTTTTTGTTTTACGTTCTTTGGGTGTCCGATGATTCTGCGTCTGTTTTTGATGAGTTTTCTTGTGTGATTTTAAGCTGTGCGAAGTAATGAAAGATTTTTGACAGCTGGTTTCTTCGCAGGGATACGGACGTTCTCCGGTATGGGTGCGTATATGTGTCTTTAGATGATGCGAGGCAGTAAATGCTTTACCACATGTATCTTCGGGACATTTGTATGGTCTCTCTTGGGTGTGAGTACGCATATGTTTCTTTAAATCGCTTAAAGTAGTAAAACATTTTTTACACTGGTCACAATTGAACGTTTGCCCATTGTGCAGACGCAAATGGGCGTGTAGTCTGTTAAAAAAAATTTAAAGGTTAAAATAAAAATAATAACAATTTAGGGCTCAATTACCTATAGCGAGTATTAAATGCCTTTTCGCAGCCACCTACATCACATTCGTAGGGTTTTACTTTAGTGTGAACACGAATATGAATTTTTAAACTGTAAGAAGTTAAAAACGCTTTGCCACAACCTTCTTCTGGGCACTTAAAACGATATTCACCTTAATGAAACATAAGAAAACACATTATTCTCAATTACTTGCTGAAATGAAAACAGCTTCAGAATAAACTTACCCTTGTGAGTTTTTAAATGTGTTCTCAGATTACCAATTGTGCTATAACTGCGATTACAATTTTCATAATTGCACTTGTAACGAGACAATGACTCATCCGAACTCTAGCGATTGAAAAAAAAAATGAGAAATTCAAATAAAACTGATTAAAAAAAATTATGTTTGTGAATAACAAATTCAAATATATTTGTTCGTCTAATATTTTGAAGATTATAAATAAACATGCATTTTAATATTATTTCTATTCTATTCTTTTTTTTTTGACATTTTTGTTTGTGTTATAATTTATTGCAATATCTTATTGAAGAGAGCAACTAAACAGCAGTGGCAGTAGCGGTAGCAGCGAATAACTTAAAAAAACAAATAATATTCCAAAAGGTGTTTATATTTTTCTTGTTTTTATATTTTATAATGTGCTTGTGTTAGATACCTTTCAAATCCCAGTTGGCCAATCTGAAACATAACTTCTCTTCTGTTATGGTTCTGAAGACGATTGAAGAAAATTGTCGTACATGATAATATTTTATCTTGTATTGGTTGTTTTTTAAGCATGATAGAACTTGAAATTATTAAAAAAAAAATAACACTAAAAATTAAATTTTGATGAAAAATGTTTTCTTATTATTTTCAGTAAACTCTGGCAAATCATATGATTAAACTCGTTCTGCATCGTTTTTACGCCGATTGGGCTCTAGAGCAGTTAGTAACTGCTGCAATGACATACCGAAATAAGAGCGTCAACTTTGTGTCTTTAACAGTAATGTTAACTCGTTTTATTTTATAAAACCCCCTGTATAAGAATAAAGGAGAGATAAAACCGATAGATTGCCTTGAAAATAACTATATTGTCATTACTTTTTAACCATAACAAAACAAACCAACAAGCAGCCAACTTCACTTCCTAACGCACTGTCTAAATTGGATTTTTCAATTGCTAGGCGTTGACGCCGTGCTGTTTAGGGATGCTTCATACATTTGTATGTACATGAGAAATTTCGACAGATATTTTGTGCTTTACGCGCTAATTTAGGGATGACAGATACATTTTGTATGTACCTGAGAAATTTTGACAGATATCTTGCGCTTTACGCGCTAATTTGGGGATGGCAGTAACTGACCCGTTTTTTTTATCGCCAATTGTGTTAGCGATGAGGCTCAATTTTGGCTTAATGGGTTTGTTAATAAGCAAACTTTCCGCATAAGGAGTGAGACCAATCCACAACATATCCTACGGACTTCGTTGCATGCAGAAAAACGCACCGTTTGGTATGGTTTACACGCTGGTGGCATCATCAAACCATATTTCTTCAAAAATGAGGCCGGATCTCACGTTACGGTTAATGAAGATCGTTACCGCACCATGATAAATGATTTTTTGTTTAAATTATATGGATGACATTGATTCGGACGAAATGTGGTATCAACAAGATGGCGCTACGTGCTATACGACGATCGCAGCAATCGACTTATTGAAATCAAAATTTGGTTAAAAGTTGATTTCGAGAAATGGACCTGTCAATTGGCCTGCAAGGTCGTGCGATTTGACACCTCTCGCTTATTTCCTGGTGGGGCCAGGTAAAGTCACTGGTTTTTGCTGATAAACCAGCAACAATTGACACTTCAAGGGCCAGAATTGCTCGTGATATTCGAGACATACGGCCAGCAGTACTTGAAAAAGTGACACAAAATTGGACGTCCAGAATGCGCTTCGTTATGACCAGCCGCGGTAGCCATATGCCCAAAATCATTTTGAAATATTAATGCCTTGTTCTGATCTTACGTATAAAAAAATTCTTCATTACAATTTAATTTTTTTGTGTTATTTTTTACAATTTAAAGTTCTATCGGGCTTAAAAAACACCCGATATATTGTCTACTATAAATATCGCTCCTTTATTGCAACATAGTCATATCTCAAAAAATTAAAAATTTGTAGTTACTTAAGCAAAACTGCTTCTTTAGACCTTCTGTACATGTTGAAAAAAAAAATCAGTTTTATATCACAAGCTGAACCGAAGTTACAGCAGTTACAATTGCAGCAATTAGATCATAGGACTTATGTCTTGAAAACTTAATCGCATTTTGCCAAGTTCAAGTTTTTTTGAGATATGACTATGTTGCAATAAAGGAGCGATATGTATATATTCTCCGACAACAAAGTGCAGAATATTTTCATTCTTTTATTGCGCGGCCATTCATTAGATATTTTTTTTTAATAATTTGTTTAAGCCGTCCCCAATTTATCTTTTAGGATTTACTGTTGTCCAATTACCAACTGGGATGTTTTTAGTTTAAATTGTTTTTTTTTTTATTAGTTTTTTTTTTATTTTTTTTTTTTTTAGTTAAGGCCAGGCCAGTATATTAAACGCATCTTTTTTATTTCTATTTTGCACTAAGAAGCAAAATTATATTAAAATTTTTTAGTACAGTTTTTTTAACATGATAGAATATAATTTTTAAACAAAAATAGTTTATAGTGTGGCAAACCGATGGAAACTTAAGTTTTTTTGTACTGCTTCCTTAGAGGATGACGCATACTGTGCGTATTCATTAATGAGTGATCAAAATTTTAATACTTTTATTAATAAAGCAAAATATAACAAAATATATTCACCCCTATCATGAATATCTTTTCAGATTCATTTATTTATCATTTTCAGATTCGCATCGGTATCGTAAGGTCACGTTTGCTTACTACGTTTGTGCAGTAACAACGTTTGTAAACAAATCCGAATATTTCTGACGAGATAAGCAAAAATGTAAAGAGTTCTAACACACTCAATATATGATTTCAATTTCATTTTTAGTTTTCTATCAAAATTTTAATTCTGGTGGCTTTTCGTTTACGTATTTCCTATTTTACCCTCTAAAATAAATAAATAATACTTTAGAGCAGGGGTGGACAACCTGCGGCCCATGTGCACATACACTGCGGCCCGCAAACATATTTAAAATTTATATGGTGTCCGGCGGCCCTTAAGCAGTGACAGGCAACAAAATAAAAATTATATTTTTTGGTTCTGTATTCGAACGAAGATATAAAACAACAGCATAAAATAGTCTCTTAAAATTATATCGAAAAGAAATACGAAAAAATAGTTACGAAAAACAAAAATATATTAATATTTTATTTGCTTTGCATCAAGAATTTTGAAAAAAGATTAATGGGTTTCAGCAGTAAAGAATGCTATTTTGATGTTTTTTCAATTCTTTTATGTTAACAGATGTGACCAAAATTCTCGAAAATTTCAAGTTAGAATTAATTGAACTGCAAAAAAAAAAAGGATCTTAAAATGAAATTTATGGAATTATTAAAAATTGAATTCTACAAAAATTTAGATGCGCACATACTTTTGCAATGAATTAGTTAGCCCAATCATGCATATTCTCACGGAATTTCTTTCCCACGGAAAAAAATTTTTCTCGAGAAAAGATTCCTCCAATTATGAATTCCGTGGAAAGAAAATAATAAAAAGTCGCATCATCGTAATTTGAAGGGAGTTATCAGAAGGGGAAAAATTAAAACCAGAAACAAATACCTAATCCAAAAATAAGCAGTGGCAAGTGTGTCATTAATACAATTATACAACTTATTATTAATTTTTTGTAATGCTATAGTGCAGTAATTAAAAGTATTATAAATATATTATCAGAAATATTTTATTTTTGTTCAACTTCTTAAAATTTTCTTCACCGTTTTCTGAGTTAGGTTGTTTTCAATATTGGCCCGAATTACAAAAAGGTTCCCCATCCCTGCTTTAGAGGGTAAATCACGTTCAATTAACCATTAGTTTCACATAATAATCATTGATCTTGATATTTAAAATGTTATATTCATAGTCATAGAATATAAACATTTCATGCGCTATAAGACGTGGAGACAGGCTTTCGAAAAATAAATACTAATAAATCTGGAACTACTAAGCCGCCAATTTGGTTTATCTAAAACTTGGAACTTTTTTAGAAAAGAAGTCAGATCTCGTTTGACTTTTATCTTAAGCACGGACGGAGCTACAGTGGGCCAAAGTTGACCATCTCAGATTCACAGGGAGAAACAGATGCAGAAACAATATATTAAAAATTTGTTGAACGATTTCGGAATGAGCGATTCAAAAGAAGTTGCGATGTTTAATAAGGACTGCAAAAAGGAAGAAGCTACTCAGTGTCAATCTTTAATAAGTACGTTAATGTACCTAACAATTTCAACACGTCAAGATATTTTACACCCAGTGTATAAACTTCCAAAACGTATCGTCGATTCTCATTCAGAACATCTGTCTGCTGTAAAGCATGTGATGACATATTTGAAGAAAACTATTTATTTTAAACTTCATTTAATAAAAAAAATGGAAAAACCCACAATATGCTACGCGGATGCAGATTGGGGAAGCGACGTTATATGTATACTGAAAATCTTATTCTGGTTTATTTTATTCATCAAAGCCTCTCACGAAAAAAGAAAAAGAGAGGGATTGTTGACATAGCAACACATATGTATTTAACGAAAAAGTAACTTTTGTAAAATTAACTTGTAAATAAGAAAACAATCGTTAAATAAGTTCTCTTTGATTTTTCTATATCTTTCTTATAAAACATACTTGATTTAGTTACGATTGAAGGCGAAATTAGTCCTAACCTTTCGTTCCGTGATAAAACAACTTATCAATTTCTGTTAAATGGAAAACACGTACTTTGGGTTTGTTTTAACTTTGACTTTCTGTTCTGATCTGTTCCATTCCGTTCGAAACAGTAAAAAATAAAGTTCAACGTTAAGTTACTTAAAATTATTTCGTAGTGTGAAAAATAAAAAAAAAAAATATTCAGCTATGCCGAATCTTATACACCCTTCACCATTTATGTAAATTTAGTTCAGTGCGATAACTCCAATAAAAAAAGAACAAAATATTGGGGTGGCGAAAAAATAAAAAATAATACGAAATAATTAAATAGTTTGCTTTTAATGGGTTAAGCATTTTTAAATTCTTTTAATATTTTCTTAAAGATCTCTTCAAAACCTTTAAAATGATACGCATATTGATATTTTAAAAAATGTTTAAATTTCAGAGCGCATAACTCGGAAAATATGGGCGAGCGCCAATTTTTTCACTTGAAGTTTTTTTCTTCTATTTTTAATTTCTCTATCGCCCTATATATTTATTTTTTCGATTGGAGTTACTTTATTGTTTTAAATGACATGACAAAATTGGAGGTACGCGTGGTGTCTGGTTGCCTGCTACCTTGAAGGACATGTACCGATCATGCTAATTTCCTATAGCACCTTTTTCGACAATATATCTGATTGATTGACAAAGGCAAACTTGATTTCAACAGACGGAAATCGCTTAATCGACTTCGCTATGCATAAGAAAGAAGTCAGAATATATATACTTTATGGGGTCGGAAATGGATATTGTAGATAAACTTAGATATACCCTTTTTTTGTGGTGAAGGTTATAAAAACAGTTTCAACAAAAATCTATTTAGTGGTCCAAAAGTAATTTGCTTTTATGCTGTAGAGTCACAATATAACTGATTTCGTTACGAACGGTTTAAAAACGTCATAAATTTGTTACTGAAAAACTGAAATCTAAAAACTGATAACATATTCTCAGAGAAAAGAATTAAATAATTAACATAAAATAGTTTCGACACAAATTTATCCTGTAGTTTAAAATGTAAGATTTTTTACACAAAGACTATAGTTGTTTACTTGATTGGTTTATGACAATTCTCATTCAATCAATTTTGTTTTAGACTTAAATCTAGGTAAATACTATTTATTATTTACAACTTAGCGCAAGGGCCATATGGACATTCTTTCCCCCCGCAGTAATTTATTGTAGCCATAATTTTCGTTCAATAGCTATCTTGCGAGAATATGACAAATTTTTTTAAGAACAAAAAAAAAATTAATTAATAAAACTATCATGTTAAAAATATAAACATTTATTTATTAATCACAGAGTACAGAGAGGTGTAGTTTGAAGTTTATTATTGGATTTAAGAGTTTTCGTTAAAAAAATATTAATTTTTGTTACCTATTTGTTGTGTATTAAAGAAAGCGCTTTATGTTGCATGCAGCAATATGTAAACAGTAATGCAGCTCTGAAAAAAATTAAAAAACCTTTGTTATCAAAGTTGGAAAAGGGCACCTCTGTATACTCCGTTTTTTTAAATATTTTTTTTAACTAAAAAAAATGTCTGCAATTATTTTAATGGTTATTTTTATCAATTTCATTAGAAGTATAAAAGCGGTTGTAAGAAATTTATTGAGTAGTTGGTAGCAGTAGAGTAGTATCATTGTGTTGTGGAAAAAGTAATAGTACCTCGAAAGAAACTGTTGCATAAGTGGGCTCTCCTTTCTGTTTGTGTAAGGCACCAGGTCGAATACATAATGAAACTTCGTCAGGCTCATTATTTACTTCCATATAACTTATCAAACAATGATCAATCAAAACCGTTTAAACATTATTTATTCCGTTTATTATTTGTTTTTGTTTTTTTTTTTTTGTATTTAAATGTTTGTTTTATTGTTGATGTTGTTTTTGTTGTTGATGGTGATGATGTTTGAAAACCCAAAATAAAAAAAAATTAACAAAATTTTAAGTAAAAAAATTAGTACATATATTCTTTTTTCTTTTGCGTTTAGTTTCGTCATATCTATTTCTATACATACAGTGGCGGTCAAAGTATTTGCAACTGAAGGTGACATACATGTTTAATAAATGTTGGTCATAAGCCTTATGAGATAAATTAATATATTATTATTATTATTATTTGTTATTGTTTTATTTCCATTTATTAAACCATCGAATGTAAGTAGCGCAACTGAAAACAGATATATTCCATTATAATAAAAATTGCACTCACGTTTGTGCAGTAGAGCTGTTTCGTTCGCGAACGAAGGGGTTAAACTGAACGAACCAATCAAGTAAACGGAATGATCCGGTCATTTAAATCAAGTCTTTTCGTTTAATAGTGTACGGGTTAAATTGAACGGATGACTTAATTGAACGAAGTTAGCCAGATATTTAACCGGCTCCTTTCGTTCAAATTGAACAAACGAATTAGTCTTTGATAATTGACCGAAAAAGACCGGTCACTGAAACGAACGACCGGGCACATGTGTATTGTGCAGTTTTGATGATTTCTTATTGTAGCCATACTATGTTTATACCCTTTACCACAGGTGGAAAAGGATATATCTAAGTTTGTCATTCCGTTTGTTACTTCTACAATATCCATTTCCCTCCCCATAAAGTGTATAGTCTGATTTCTTATGCGTAGTGAAATCAATTTAGCGATATCCGTCCATCAGTCCGTATTCGTATTGAATTCACGATACTATATGAGCTAGAGAAAATTTAAATACGCCAATCAATCAGACGTAGTATCGAGAAAGGTGCTGTTGGAAATCAACACGATCGGTCCATATCCTTAGGCGCAGCGGGCAAAACACCACACCTTCCTCTTATTTTTCCATATTATTTGGAATAATGAAGTAACTCCAACCAAAAAATAAATATATGGGGCGATAGAGAATTTAAAAAAAGAAAAAAAAACACGAAGTGAAAAAATTGGCGATCGCCCATATTTTCCGAGTTACGGGGCTATGAAATTTTCAACTTTTCTAAAATATCAACATGGGTATAATTTTAAAGCTTTTGAAGAAATCTTTAGTGAAATACTAAAATTTTTTAAAAATGCTTAACCCAATAAGAGCCGTTTATATGTAAAATTATATATATGCAGTACCAAAAAAATTTTTTTTTTTATTCTCTGTCATCCCCAATATTTTCTTTTTTGATTGGAGTTACTTCACTAAACTAGATTTACATAGATGGTGATACCCTTCGGCATAGCCAAATCTTTGCTTTAGTAAATGAGTTTGTTATCCTTTTCCCTTAAATATGAAATAAAACTTTTTAAAATGTTACTTGTAATGAATGTTACTTGTTACTTGTAATGAAAATATTTAACCTTTTTGAAGAAAAAGCATAACTTTTTCCTAATTTTCCATGGAATTACTGGTTAGCAAGGGTACGTTCATTTTTATGTACTTTGTTTATACGAAAAATTCCCGCTTGAGCAGATTTCGGATTTTTACATTTTTCTTTAAATTCTTTATGTTCAAAATAAGAACGATAAATATTTAATTTGTTTCATGAGCATTTTGAAAGCAAGATTAGTTTCGATATTGTTTCACGAATAGTGCGCTATAGCGAACGTTTTATAATTTTGGAAAAAAAATGTAAAAAGCTTTATAAAACAGGATCTGAACTCTTGCTAGCACTACTAAACTAATTTTTAAATAAAACTTAATTCGTAACTGATTGAAGAAATCAGGCGCAGCGTGTAAGACCGCATAAGAATATTTAATTTTATGATTCAAAAAGATATTTAGGTTTTTTAATATTTAAAAATATTTTTCTTTTAAATACACAAAATTCTTATATGTATATAAAAAAATCTGTGTAAACGTTATTTCAGTTGCAAATATTTTAACCACCACTGTATATTTTTGTTTGTGTCAATTGTACAAATATTTTTTTTTTATAGTAAAAAGTTAAAGTGTTATTATTGAGTTATCTTTTCAGTTTTGTTTTTATTTGTTTAGTAGTTAAAACATAAACAGAGAGTGTTGTTTTAATTTTATTATTTAAAATTTATTTAGTTTAAATTAATCAAATTTTTCAAAAACAAAAGCATCAACAACAAAAAATTTTTTTTTTTTTCAAAAAGCATGTTTTTTGTTTGTAAACATTTTCTTTTATTTATTCTATATTTAAAGAATAATAACAAATGACAAACACATGAATTAAAATAAAATTATAAAAGACTGAAGCAATTATTTGTTTTATTTTTATTTTATTTATTTTTTTTACAAATGCCGGTGATATGCTTTTATATACAGAGTTTTTCAGAGCAATTCACTTTAAGTTTATTTTAGTTTCTTTACTTTTATTAAGAAAAAAAAAAAAATATTTACAAATTTTTTCAGACCTTTTCTAAAGAAAACGGGAAAAATTAAACAACAGCAGAATTAAATGCAGCATTTTCTGAATCGGATTAGACATCGTCTAACTAAATTAATATTGAATGGTTATGAATATTCCTCGTATTTTTAGTTATAAAATTAGTTGTAAATTAAAATTAACTTAAAGCCGAATTAAAAAGTTGATTTGTTATAATATTAAACAGTTCAGCTAATAATTAAAAAAATAATAAAGATTTTTGTTTAGTTTATTTGGCAAAAATAAATTATTATAAAATTATTTATTAAACAGATTTTATGATGCAAATATTAGGGAGCATCCGATATCGGCAAAACAATACTTTATAGCTTTCGAAATAATGTCTAATTAAAAAACATTTAAGAACTGCTCAATGTTTAGAGGCCCTTTTTCTGCTTAGTTAAGAAAATAATAGCATATGTACATTCAATTACCAAGTTTTTGTTTTACTACCCAGAAAATAAAAAATATTTTCAAAGAATTTTTTAAACAATAAAACTTATTTTTAATTTGAACGATTTAAATTTGTTTCTAGAAGGCTATATCTTTTAGAAATTTTTTGTCGACAAATAAAATAATGAAATCATCGGAAAGATCACCAATATATCAACAATAAAAAAAAATTAAAAACACGGGAATATAAAATTAAACTTTTAAATTAATGTGCTACTTTCCCGAATAAAATATTTAAATCATCGAATGTGAAAACACGTCTCGATGACCATTTCGCTACCTGCTTTTAATTATTAATTATTAAATTGCAAGTGCCTACACATAAAGCAAAAATAAAATATCGTAGTGTTTTATGATATTTTATTTGTTGTTTTTATTTTATTTTCAACATCTTTAAACTGAAGAGCCGAAAAAAAGTCAGCCATATACAGTCGATAAAGATAAGTAAAACCAAAGTTGATTATTGTTGTTGTTGCTTGAGCTTTGATTTTTATCTTTACTTTATTGTTTGGACAAAAGTCTTTAGTTCATTTAAAATAACTGTGAGAAGTTTTCTGAAGAGCTAAGTAAGCGGTAGCGAAATGGCCATCGAGACATGCTTTCACCTTTGGTAATCAATATCGGTGATTTACAAAATTTATTAGGGAAAGTAGCACATTAATTTTAAAGTTTAATTAATAAAAAGTAAAGTTTGTTTAAGCAATTAGATTAGAATTATCTTGCATTTTAACAATTTTGGAACTTTCTAATAAACATCAGTGAAAAATGGTCAAGAAAAATACTTTAAATATATCGGATGGAGCCAAAATCGAAGTTCACCAGTCGCAAAGATATATCCGCGGAAAATTGGTTTAAATCACAAAATTGTGCTCGTATACCTAAAAGATATTAAAGACTTTAAAAGGAATTACCAAGACAGGATTTTAACCTCTTAAAGACCATTTGAAAAAAGAAAAATATTGAGAATTGCATCAAACTCTTTTTCTTCAGCACCAAAAATCATTTATATTTATGGAATATTTTTCCATAATAAATTTTCCACATGTCTACTTCACGACTGCCAAATATGAACTGTCAAGACAAATGCTTCCCAAAATGGCTGCAAAACAAAGTAGTATACCTTCCCGGCGGTATTTCAAAGGCAAAAAGTGCTATTGAAAACTGTGAATACCTGAAATTAAGAAAATTAAAATAAAAACTGCGAGGACTCAAAAAAAAATAGTAAGAGGACATATTAATGACGAAAAAATTAAATTTGGATAGCCCAGGCGACCATGATTATTATTTTATTTTCACGACACGTAAAAAGGGGAGCTGATTTTTAAATCACCATCACAGCAGAGAAAGTATAGTAATAAAATTTCAAAGTGCAAAAGCAACTAAAGAAACTTGGTATGAACATCATGTCGCACATGAACTCGGCTAATGTAGATAGCCTGTTTCGTTCATGTGTTCCCATCATTTGGCTAAGCAATAATTTTCGCCATCGAATATGATTTTTATTTTAATTGTTCCATTTCAAATTTAAATTAATCTTCGCCACATACAAGAGCATGAACATATTAATACCGTTGGTCTGCCAGCGTTATGCTCATGTTTTGCTCAATTTTATGGCTCGTGAAGACGTGGGGTTATAATCAGCTTTTCTTAAAGTAAGTCATAATAACTTTTAACCCAAAGTAGTAAAATTTTAGTTGCAGACGGAAAATGATATCGCTCGTTTACTAATAGAATGTCATAACTCAAAAAAATTCATTTTGAGATAATCGCAGTTTAAGTTTTTGACTCGTTCTCATTATCGATAAAGATATCAGACTGCTTAAGTTCGCACTACAATTAGTAAAATGATTCATAAATAAAAATCCATTTAGGAAACATTAGTTATATATTAAAGGGGAGGTCTTGGACAAACTATGTGGGGTGTTTGAATTATGACTGTATTGCCGTAAAAATATATTCGCTACTGTGTCATAAAATGTGTCGTTATTTTTAAAAAGAAGAACGAAGTTTAAATTAATAAAATTTTTCATCAAAACAGCCATTACTTAAAACAAGTAAGAGTGATATATTCGGCTATGGCGAATCTTAAATACCATTTACCATCTATGTAAATATAGTTTAGTAAAGTAACTCCAATAAAACAAGCGAATATTCGGGTGACAGAGAATTAAAAAATAAGACAAAAATTAAGTATATCAAACATGATTTTACATAAAAATGGGTTAAACAATTTTAAAAAATTTAAGTATTTCCTTAAAGATCTCTTCAACAGCTTCAAAGTGATACCCATATTGATGTTATAAAAAATTTGAAAATTTCAGAGCCCCGTAACTCGGAAAATTTGGGCGAGCGAAAATTTTTTACTTGATATTTTTTTTCTTATTTATTAATTCTCTATCGCCTCATATATTTATTTTTTTATATATCCCTTTTCCACTTTTTGTGGTAAAATTCATTATATGCTAAACATTGATACAATTTAAAAAGATCACTCTTTAATATATAAAGTCACAAAACGAAATGTGACGATGTTATTGAAAGCGATATGATCTTTACGTTTTGAAGTTTACTCCACTACTCAAATGTGTCGTTCTTATTGATAAACAAAGTTTCCACACATGAAATGAAAGAACGAATTTTATCTTAAAACGTGGAAAGTACACCAGAGATAAAGGTGAAACGTATACACAATATTAAGCATGAAATGGCAAACAATTCTATATGAATAAATTAAAAAATTTAAAATTTTGAGTTATGACGTTGTATTAATAAAAGAGCGATATGTCTTACGACAAACAGAAATTTTTGTAGTTCTGAATCAGCTGATTGAGAGAGTAAATGTTAGTTTTTGATTTTATATTTTTATAAATATATAATTATTATAAGTTGTATTTAATTTATTTTAGCTCAACCTTAAAGCACGGATTATAAAAAAAAATTTATAGGTAAATTTTAATAAAAATTAAAGAAATAAAAGTTAAATTTACTTTAATTTTATTAATGGTAAAAGGGTTTTATTATTCTGTTTTATCTTTCAACTACTAACATTTTTTCCTTATGTCTTTACTGATTTTTTTTTTCATACCAGTATGGTCTATATTTTTTCTTCAGTATCGGCTAAAAGGCGTATCGATGCATCCCTAATAAATGTACATTTTATTATTATTTCAATAATTTGACCTTCGTTGTTGACAAACATACAAATAAACAAAATTGAATTAAAGAAATAAAAAAATCTAATTTTAAAGGGTTCGATTTCTTCACTAAAACGTTATTTAACAAATAAAAATTTATATTTTATTGTAGTTTGAATGTGTACTTTTTAATCGAACCTGAAAGAAATCATTAAAATTTTATAGCAAACAAAAAGAAAACAAATGAATTATTTAACATTTTTCTATTTACTAAAAAAGTTATAAATAAATTTCCATTTTCTAGACATAGAAACAGCAACAAAAATTTTACAGTTTTTTCTTATATTTTAGTCATTATTAAAGAGAACAAATTTAGATAACTTTTAATTTATATTCGAATGCTTAAATAATGAGGTTTGGTTTTAAGGATTCCGTTTCGAAAGGGTTAAATCGTACCTCGATTAATACCGTTACTGTTTCTGCCCGTGTATCACAAGCCTCTTTCATTGGAACCATGGTAACTATCGTACACATAATATAACTGACAGTACAAAAGTAAACAAATAAAATAAAGTGAGGTGTCACCGTACGGCAAGTATAAAAATATAATACTAAAAATAAGAGGGTACTCCCTACAAGACATGACTTTTACGTACTGTATAGGCTTAATTTTTTAACCATAACAGGCAGATCTTTGAGATTTTCACAGAGTGTGTTCCCATAGAAGACCTGATTTTTAAGTTAATTGCTGTGTCTCTTGAGCCGTTATATGCAGACACTTTAAGTTTACAACCTAGAAAAAAAAACAAACTTATCAGGTAAGATTGGGGCTCGCCCATATTTTCCGAGTTGCGGGGCTCTGAAATTTTCAAATTTTTTGAAATATCAATATGGGTATTATTTTAAAGCTTTTGAAGAGATCTTTAAGAAAATACTAAAATTAAAAAAAAAAATGCTTAACCCATTAAGAGCTGATGACATTTTTATGTAAAATTATATTTATATGCACTACCAATTTTTTTTTAATTCTCTGTCACCCTAATATTTGCTTTTTTGATTAGAGTTACTTCACTACGCTAGATTTACATAGATGGTGAAGGTTATATAAGATTCGGCATAGCCGAATGTAGCACTCTTACTTGTTTTTATTTTAAAAATGTTACAAATAAAATCAGAATTTATGTCATTTTTTAATTAAGTTTGTTGTCGTTAGGGATCGGTTTTTTGTTTGGTTTACTTGGTCTGCTCGACTGCCTTATTTTATTTCATGACCTATTTCGTTTCATTTTATTTGTAAGAACAAGAAGCATATTTATAGTTTAAAATGAATACTTAAAAATTGCTAAACCTTAATGGTCACTTATAAAAAACATCAAATAAAACATTTTAATATACAAGTATATTTTACATATGACGTGTATCCTATTTTTAAAACTGAAAAATTTTTATTTTTAAAATATTCAAGAAAAGACAAATAGAACAATTTATAGTTTTGCATCTGGTGTAAATTGTTTTGACAACAAACACCTGATTTTATTTTAATAAAAGACATTGACCACTTAATTAACGGATTTATTGAAAATGATATTAAAACTGTAGTAAACGTTTTATAGCACTATAATGAATGTTTTATAGTGCTTTTTCTCTTAAAATAGAAATAGACAAACAGTTATAGAGGTTTACTGGTTAATGAATTTTTTTTCAGTAACTCGCTACTGCTATGAATCCTTTTTTTTTTTTTTTTTTTGTTAAAAATTGAGTTCTATAAAAAAAATAGAAATGGTACTTTCTGACCACTTTGTGCACATGTGCATATTTATTAATATGTAATGTACAAACATGAGTAGATATTTAAACACATTTGTTGTGTGAATGCTGTTTTATGACGACTTCTCTACCCACACACACACATAATTTTTTTGAATACTTTTTATTTTATTATAAAATAAGATTCTGCCAAATTAAAAAGAAATTTAGAATATTGTTGCCAAATTATAGATTTTAGTATTAAAAGGTAAATAAAAAAACTAAAACAAATTTGCAGAAATTTATTTAACAAGAAATACCGAATGCACAGTAGCACATGCTGCTGATGTATGTTTGTAAACGCCCCCAATTAAAATTAAATATGTTATGAACACCAATTTTATATATTTACATATGTATGTACATGCATACTTATGCATATTTTTTGTTTTTTATGCACTCTATCATTAATATTGAAATATTTACAGTTTTCATAACGTTCGAAACTTTTATAAAGTCCATAAAAACTTCACATATCGGTTGTTAAAGTTCGAAGTATTAAATTTGTTTTTTCCCCAAATATAAACTACGTTTTTTTAAATACATATCCTTTCTCAAAATAGTTTGATTATGTTCCATTTTTGCATTAATTGGCAAAGATTTATACAATTTTAAAGCTATATAAATAACGATCTCAGCATCGTCGTTTTTAATAGCCTCTCATTTCTTAAATTCTTTTAATTTAATGCAACCACCAATACTAATAAAGCCCAGGACAAACTATCATACTTAGTCGCACAATCTGTCAAAATTTGCATATGCGCTCAAAATTTATAGTGTGGATTAAGATTGTATATGTGTGTCAGACTTTTTGACAGATCTGTACGATTTTTGTAACTTTTGAAATAATTCATAAAATATATTTTTTCTTTGCGATCAGAGTTGTTTTTTTTTAAGATGAGGAGAGAAAAAACAACCAAATATTAAAACCATATATTTTCTGCATCTTTTTTTATAATAATGTGGCACCGACGACGACATTTTGAAACGATTTTTAAAGTAGGACAGAATTCTGTCAGATTTTTATGTAATTAAAACGAATCAGATCATTTTTGTTAATAAACGATAAAAATTGTTTGAGGAAAAAGGCCAGGACACTTCGTCTACTAATGGGTTAATACACGGTGACAGCATATACCTTACTTTGAAATAGCGTCTTTATTCAGAAATTGTTTTCGTGAGTAAGCTATTCGCAAATTATTTAACTTCAACATGTAAAGGTTATTGAATAGTTGGTGTGACCGAATATAGCATATTTATAAAATTATTCACACACATTAATTATTTTCTTTTTAAACGAGTACAAAGCCAAAGTCAATGACGATTTTTATATTTTGACGACTTTTTCTTTTTTTGACGATATTTTCTATATAAAAATATAAATTTACCCAATACAAAATAAGACCTAAAGGCGCTTATTGTACGCAATTTTTTTCTTTTCAAATAGCTCAGTATTTAGTTATTGCTTAATAACGTCATTGTTTTCATCACTTCTATATTAACGATATCCTAAACTAGATCAAACGAAGTAAGAGATGATGTAAAAAGTGTCTCTCAACTTACTTTAAAAATCATATCGTTACACACATTAATTGAACCTTGTGGGTAACTGGACATAAAGCATATTTTAAAAGTAGGCAAGTTGGGTTGGTTCCCTTACTATCTACTATCCGTCGCTCTAGCATTCTGACTTGCATCTAAATTAAAAATTATAGTTTAAAAAATAACTTCATAATCTAAAAAATATTGGTGTCGCGAAAATTGTGTGTCAAATTTAAACTTGCCGCCATTAAGCGGTAAAGTGTTGGCAGCCTTAAAAGAAAATATTGTTACGAAAGTAGAAACAAAATACAAGGTTTTAAAACAACACAGAGTTTTTGCTTAGACACAATGATATCTGCACACAACCCAAAAAAGCAATCAGTTTCTTTTAGTTGTTGCTGCAAAATTATTTTCATTATATCCTACAAAGGTCTGTGTCAGAAAATAAGTCTGCATGTTTTGCAATTAAAGCGGCCTTCATACATCTTTCAAAACATTCATTGAGCATTAAGGTAGTATTTGTGAAAATAATAAGTTTATGTTACACAAACGATGCTGGATGAAAAATCGAAAAATTTTGTTTTTTGCCGGTTTTTGATGTGTGTATTGTAATTTATCAAGCAAATAAAATTTTTTCCTTTTTAAACAAGATTTTTGTTGTGCGGTTGTCAAAATGACGGAAGAAGAAAAAATAAAAAACTTGGAATCTTATCGAAGTGACCGTAATTTAAGAGAAAAATAATATGCAATTTTATTAGAATGCTACAAAATACAAGATTTTTAAGAGAGAGTTTAAAAGGAAAAACACCACTCTTTCATTAATAAAGGTTTTTTCCACAATTCTTTTAATGTTAATAATGTTATACCCTTTACCACAAAAAGAGGAAAAAAGGTATTTATAAGTTTGTCACTCAGTGTTTAATTTCTACAATATACATTTCCGACCCCACAATGTAAATATATATTCTAAATTCTTATGCATAGCGAAGTTGATTGAGCGATGTTCGTATGTCCGTCCGTGTTAGTGTTGAAATAAAAAAAATAAATATGTCAATCGATCAGATATAGTGTCGTAAGAGGTGCTTTTGGAAATCAGCATGATGGGTACATGTCCTTCGAGGCAGCATGGAACACACCTCGCCTACCTCTTATTTTTTCATGTCATTTGGCAATCGCCATTTTTTCGCGTTACGGGGCTCTGAAATTATCAAATGTGTTAAAATATCAATGTGGGTATCATTTTAAAGCCTTTAAAGAGATATTTACGGAAATACTAAATTTTTTAAAAAATGCTTAACCTATTAAAAGCCGATGTTATTTTTATGTAAAATTATATATAGTATATGCAGTATCAAAATTTTTTATTTTTTTAAATTCACTCTTAACCCAATATTTGCTTTTTTGATTAGAGTTACTTAACTAAACTAGATTTACATAGATACATAGATGAAGGGTATACAAGATTCGGCATAGCCGAATATAACACTATTACTTTTTTATTTTTATGTTTTTTAAATGTTGTATAAAACCTTTTTCAAATAAATTCCTTTTTTTAAATGAAAACTTTTTTTAGATTGTTATAAGCAATGCAAATTTTATGTTTTATGATAAAGGAAGTAAATTAAATGAAAAAATGTTTTTAACTAATATTAAATATTTTTATATATTGGCGAGATTTGACCAGCCATTTGGCGGAAAAACTCGAAAAAAAAACTGGCAACACTGTACATGATATGTCAGTTTCAGTGTTGCCGTTTGGTTACATTTTGTACATTTTTTGTAACTTTTGAAGGCACCACGTAACATGTTTAATTTTGTTATATTTAGCCAAATTTTCGTAATTTTAATAATACTGAAAAGGTTTTTGTTTCATTATTTGAGGCAAGAACCTCTTTAACATATCAATAAAATCGAATTGATTTGTTAACAAAATTAATTTAAAATAAACAAAAATAACGTTTCTAAAGTTTTACTCTGTTCTGTTAGTGAGAAACACGAAATGTTTATTGCTTCATGTTTAGAAACAGCAAAATGTTTTTTGTCAACAATTTTTCCCAACTGTGAAATAATATGAACATTATTAGCAACTTTAGATATTCCGATTTAGAAGAGAGTTTTTTTGATTTCCCTGAAGAAGTTCCGGATTATATTGCGGAAAAATTGTCACTAATTTAATGTTGGAGTTTCAAGCAAATAATACTCATATTTGTCTTAAATAACTGTATTTTTAAAATAATTAGTGTAGTAAATTCCTTCGAAGCTAAATCTTTCAAAGAAAAAGGTCAAACGGATTTATAAAAAAATACTAAACTAATTTTATTGAATGGCGAAAGCATGCACCTTTCCATCTCGGAATATAAGTAGTGAGTTCTAATTTAATTTTTTTCATACGATTTTTATTTTTATTTTTAATTTTCGTTTTGTTTTTGTTCAGTAAATGAATTTGTTGTCTTGTTATTTGTCGTGAAATGTGAAATTAACCTTTTTTATTTATTATTATTATTATTATTATTATTATATATATTATATTTTATATATGTAAATTACATTAAATTACTGTTTATTTAAGCAAAATTTCTAAATTTAACTTTAATGAAAAAATGTAACTTTTTTTAAGGAAAAGCGTAAAATTTCTGTCTTTTACTAGCAACAATGGTCAGTTTATACATAACTCCATTCTATGTGTTTTCTCTACTTCGAAATTCAAGTCTTGCATTAATTTTGGTACACCATTTATTTTTGTCATATAAAGAAGTACTGTTTTCCATTAAATCTTTTTTATTACTTCTAGTTTTTTTTTTACTAAGTTGTTATTTATTTAACTTTATTAAAGAAAATAAGTCAACTTAATTTGTAACTTTTTCAATAAAAGTAACAGCACGACTGACCCCGAGTCTGATTGAAATTATTTACATAATTATAATTAAATATTTTAATCTTCTCGATTTTGATTACATGAGCAATCCTTTGCATAAATTATTGAGAAAATTGAAATTGCACTGAGTTTTTTATTTATAGTTATATTATTATTCTTCCCTTTCCTTGATAATAACCTTGTTTTTACTTTTTTACTATATAAAGAGCTACTTTTTTCTCTTACAGAAATGAGGTTTAACCTCACAGCTGCCTGATAAATTAACCTATTTTTGTAAAATAAATCCTTTTGTTCTATTTTCTTTTTGTCTAATTTTCTTTTTGTCGGTGAACTATTTATAGATTTGTGATTTTCTTTTCATACTGTATTCGAATGTTTTAATTTCTATAGAAGAATTTCTTAAAATTGCGTGGGAGCCACAAAATTTTGTAGTTGTTGTTTTAAGTACTTAATTTTATATTTTATAATTGGAGTTGTTAAATTATTATTGATAAATAGATTTTTCTCTATTTTCAAATAATTTTTTTTACACATGTGCATACCGTTAGCTAAAAAGAAAAACTACATGTATAACAAAAAATTCTAAATTATTTTCTTAATTTCATAAAGACACATTTTCATTTAACACACAACATTAAATAAAAAAACGCGATTTGGAGCAAGGAGCAGTAACGAAATGATCTTTGGATATGCTTTCCCTGCAGTAATACATTTAATTCTTTAGTTTTAAATAATAAATATTTTATAAGAATATTAGGAAATATTTATATTTGGAGGAATTAAGTACAATTAAAGTAAATTAATAAAGATATTGCTCCCCATTCCTGGATGTAGCCTCAAGAATATTTGAAGTGATATTTTAGATTTTAAAGTGGCCAAACAACACAGTTTTGGCAAACTAATACCATTAGCGAATAGTTCCTGATGCTTTGAATAAATTCTTGCATGCCAGGAAAGCCCTTATGACACCGTAGACTTATTTGTCGCAATATGACAAAGGAATAGCTTATGGTGATTTAATTAATTAAAACATTTTAAATTTATCTTCATTAGCTGCAAGGTAGTTACAATAACAAAGATAAAGTTGCGTGACTAAGTTGAAATGAAATATAAGTTATCAGGCATGTTCTGAATTTTACATGAAATTATCACTTCAACTTTTTAAAAGCATTGTTGCAATAAAATTATTTTTTACAAAAACAATGTCTTAAACATACGAAAGTGAAAATTTCCTGTGGAATTCAGAACATGCCTGTATGTTGTTAGCACAGTTTTGTTTCCGAAATCGTTTTTATCAAAAACAGCCTTCTATTTGGGTTTAAGTTTAAGTTCTCACTATAAATAAATTATACAAAAAAAGCAATAATAATTTCCAGTATTTAATTTTAAGAAATTTGCAGGCAGTTAATAATTTTTAACAAATGCATAAACAAGTTTATCAAAATATCTACCGCTAGAGCAAATAACCAGAATGTATAGCGAAAGCTTTTTACAGCATTAAAAAAATAAAAAAAAACAGAAGTTAAATGCAGATGAGCAAAAACAAATCAAACTATAAACTACCTTTCATTTGATATTTGCATAGGCGACGTTTGGGAAGGGGCTAATACATAAGACGCCGATATTATCGGAGATGAGAGAACTACTTGTTCTTCACCAGCAGCAGAATTGTACGGTGAAGTCATTACAGAAATTGGTTCTAACATTGACATAACCCCATTTGTTGGATCAGGCAGAGTTATTGTTGTTGGTGGCGGAGGCTTAACTTGTACTAATTTTTGATTTTCAAAAGCATATTCGAATTTAAAACATACGCCATTTTCTACTGACGAGAAATCGTTAAATGAGTTGATACTATTTTCGTTACTAATGCCAATTATCGAACAAGGTGTGTTAGAAGACGATGACAACGATGATCCTTGTAATTCCAAGTAATTTGTGTCCGATGCTGGTAAAGCAATACATGATTTCGTCGTTGTCGTTAGTATGGATGTGGGTGAATGTACTAAAGATGATAATGATGGAAGTGGTGAAAATAGTATGGTATTATTATTTTGTGTGTTTGTGTCTGTTGATGATAATGTATACAAATTGCTTGTTGATTTTATTTGTTGCCTCTGTTCTGTTTGAGAATTTAAATAGTTCAAAATGAAATCATCATCAATATATAAATTTGAGTCGTTCGATAAACTCAAAATTTTATGAGAACTATTATAATCATCATTATTATTAAAATCAATAAGGGAGGGTGAAGGGGTGGTAAACAAAGTCGATATATTATTATTTATTATGTTGCCTGTGATATTTTCTGTAGTGGTATTGTTGGAGGCATAATTAAGATCTAAATTATCGTCGTATAAATTAAAACCTAATTGTTGCAGCACCTGTTGATTAATTTGTTGCTGTTGTTCTGATTGTTTTGACATCTGTTTTTGTTGAATTTGATTTTCATTTGCTTGGAGAGTTAAAATATCTTGCTCCTGTTGTGTTGTTTGAAAAAAATTATTAACCAATGCGGTTTCATCATGATCCAAATGTGTGTAACCATTATCGGACGTAGTTTTAATTATTTCTGCTGTAGGAGACTTAGAAAATAACGACGTCGGCGAAGATAATGACGAACAATTTGATAAGGAAGAAGTTGATATATTTGTACTTGTATTATATGCGGAGGAGTCGTAGTCACTTGTTATTGTTTCATTGGTAAATATTTTTTCATTATTTTGATAAATTATCTCTTCACTTAAAGCTTCCATTATACTTTTAATCACTTTTTATTATATATACATACATATAACTTTTTAACACATAACACATTAAAGAATTATAGAAAAATTTTCATGTATGTATGAACATACATATATATATATATATATATATATATATGTGTGAATTTATGTATTGTAATATAAGAATCACACAGTACAATATGAATATTATTTTAATTTTCGTGAGCTAACAATCCGTTCCCAATAAAATATAAAAACACTTTGACAAGTTTTTACTAAACAGAGAATAAATGGTACCAGACTGCTGAAAATAATAATAGCAGAGTTGGTAAACGTTATTGTTTCAGAATTAACATACTCTTTTTTTAAGCACTAGGTCAGTTTTTAAAATAAAAATACTGTTTATTTTGTGTTTTCTCAATATCAACCAAGTGCTTAAAAAATTAGAAAAGAAATCAATTATAAAGGTCCAAAAAGCAATCATATTCTTTTATGTTTATATTTTTTGTCTTTAAATATATTTCTACAGCAGGCTGAATTTTAATTTGAACAATTTAAAATTGTTGAATATATAATTGTTAATTATATAACATTTTCTTGTATTTGCAACAATTTTTACAAAACTAATTGTTAGTAAAAAAAGATATATGTTGATAAGACAAAATTTAAGTTGAATTGACTATTTACAGAAAGTTAAACAAGTTTTATTTTAATATCAGTGTAAAGCTGTAGTTAAAAAAATATAAAAACCGAAATTGTAAGACGGAGACTTTTTTAATTTTATATTCTATTCTCTTAGCTTAACCTTTTACATATGAGAATAGATATAATAGACATACAGAAATTCTATTTATTCATTCAATTTTATGTGACATCTTGTCTGTAACGTAAGGAATCTCATGTTAAGAGACTCAAAAATGACTAGCACAATCAATCATGTACTACAAACTCTTCCACTTCGGCTTCTCCCTAAAATAATTTATCTGTCTGTTTCTTAATTTCCGTGATGCATTTATTAAATGTATTTTTCTGTTAACTTTAATCGTGCTCTATCCCTTCAAAACTAGTATTTTTTGATATCAGGTATTTTGTGGTATCTCACAAAATATTCATAAATGAGGATGACTGTGGAAAAGGCATATTCATATGGCAATAACATTGCTAATTATATTGATCTTCGGTGGATTTTGCTTAAAATTTGCTTAGAAACTGTAGATACTTTTACCCAAACCCCAAATGATTAAATGAGAATTATACACATTACTTTAATGGCCATAAAGATATGTTTTCCTCACAGCTATATATATTTTACCAATTACTTTCGACGACACCGAAAGCACAGTTATGGCAAATAATCTTTATGACAATGATTCAACTCAACGTAAACACATATTACTAATTTTATTACACTATTCCCATCTCAGACGAAGAGCAAAACAAAAACAAAACGTATGTTATATGTTTAGTCTATCATTTCCTTTGAAACTGAGTGTGTGTGCACATAAACATTAACTGCATAAATGTTAAAGTTTTAAATATTTATCAAAACTTAATAAAAAAGGGCAATTTAAATAACTCATAAATTGCTAAAATTAAGAGAAATTTTATGTTTTTAGCTTTGGTAAGTCGTATTCTTTATAATATTACAAATTACTGACTTCCGTTTTTTAAGAGACGGATGTGGAAGTGGTGGTGTAAAGTTTTTTTATGTGGTAGCATGCGCAGGACTTTGTACTTAATGTGAATAATATAGAGCAATTTTGCAATTGTGTACTACTATTGTGTGCGCCTTTTAATAACTTTATTCAATATTGAAAACATTCTATAGGAATTTCCGCTTTTGTTTTTGTTGGCAATGAATACATGTTAGCGATGACAGAATGTTATCGATTTAATGATATTGATGCAGTGTGCAAACAAACAAAAAATGTATTTAAATTAAAATGTAAAAGTTAAAGGTTTTTATAAACCCAGAAATTGCATATGCTAACTGACTTTTACGCGTGCATTTACGCTATTTAGTTGTTTTATATAAACTTAAATGGATATTATTTTTAACTCTATTAAATGCAAGGGCTCAGTTAAATTTGTTATAAGCCAAAAATGGGTAGAACTGTATCATGGAATTACAAATTACCTATCCCAAATGTAATATATTTGATTATATCATAAGTAATTTATATAACCTTTTTTTAGGAAAAAATTTTCTGAAACCAAATAAACAAATTTTGTCAGGCTTAAGATCCTGTATTTTTTTACTTATATTTTTATTAAGTAAGAAATTAATTTCAAACGATGTGTTCATTTTTAAGGAGAACGTAACAAAATTTAGATACGTGCAGATTGTATTGCATCTTTCTGTGACGTATTTATAAACCCTGTACAAATGATTCTGATTGTTTGGCGGTTGTAATTAACTAAAAAAAACATGAATGTTTTGTGTGCAGTATAAAGATAGGATTTTATGCGATTTATAAATAGCTTTGCATATTTGTTATTATTAATAATATTTAATGGATAAAAAAGTTATTTAAGGGTATAACAAACCCCTGCCTTTAACTAACGGCAAATTGTAATAATGGCTCAAGTGAACAAATTGTGTTCAGTTATCCTTTTCTAAATTAAACTTAGCAAAGTTCAGCACCAGAAAAGGTTACCATAATATATTGAAAGAAATCCTCAAATGCTACCAGACATTCTTGAACAGATGATTAACAGTATTGCCATTTTTGTAAAAATGTTTGAATAGTATTTTTTGTCACTGTTAACAAAAGTACATAGTTTAGAAACTCTAGCAGTTGTTGGCATTTACGAATGCCTGTACAAAACAAAAACCAACAAAAGAAGAAAATAATTTTAAAACAAATTTAAAGAGGAACCAGAAAAGCTTGGAAAATAGTGCGTTTATTTCCTTTTCCTTTAGTTTTATTTTTTGTATTAATTTTTCAATTATTCAACTTTCTCACTTAATAATAAGTGTTTGTGGACTGTAGCACAATATAAATTAAAGAGGAATTTCATAAAGAACTACAGAATGGTTGGCGGTAGTGGTAATAAAATAGTTGCCACTTTAAGAGCGGACGGCAAAGTGTTTCCCACAAAGGAAGGAACTACAACAATAGCACAATTGGCAAATTTAATGAATTATAAAATAGTAAGTGTATGATACTAGAGACTTATTTCCACAAATTTTTCTAAAAGTAATAATTGCAGCGTACCGAAGGTGAAATAGTAAATTACAAATCACTTAGTACATTGAGTGTACCCACCACAGTTGTTGATTTAGGTAAACAACTTTTACAGTTTGCTAGAGATTCCGATTTAAAAGGTGTAAAGAATGCATTATCCCGCGGAGCACCTTTTACTTCAGATTGGGTAAGTTTTTTATGCTATTGTTCATCTTAAACTAAGGCAGCAACAGGTTTTATTTTTTCTTTCATAATTTTATTTTCTTTCTTTTTTATGTTGGTTGCTAATGATACTGATGCATGTCTATTTGTTTTTGTTTTTATAACTGCAGTTGGGCATGTCGGCCTTGCATTTTGCTGCAATGAACAATCAACTTGAAATATGCCAGGTATTATTAAATGGTGGCATTAACAAAGACTCCAAAACTAAAGTTGACCGTACTCCCTTGCATTTGGCCTGTTATTATGGTAATGAAAAAATTGTCGAATTATTGTTGTCAAAAAATTGTGCCGTAAACTCTAGAGATATGGTATGTCCTGTAGATATGGTCATGAAAAAGTATTTTATAAAAATGATTTCAATGTTTTAGCTTCGCATGACTCCTTTGCACTGGGCCGTTGAGAAACGTCACAAGAATATAGTACGTCTTCTTTTAAAGCACAATGCTGATGTAACGTTAACCACCAAGTTTGGCCGTACGCCTTTGGCGTTGGCTGTTTTAACAGAACAGGCCGATCTACTGGAAGAGTTAGAGTCAGCGCGCCAATCTCAAGCAAGTCAAAAATACAATGAAGAACATGAGGTATGTATTATTGAGATCCATAGGTTTGTGTGACAAACAAGTTTAAGGAAAACCATTCAATGTTTGTTTACAAATGTTATCAGGTCTTAAGACTTATAAAATCTAAAATAATAAATATTTCCTGAGAATATCATGAAATATTTATATTTGAAGGAATCAAGCCAAATTAAAAGTATATAATTTTTAAATAAATTTAAAAATGCCAAATATTAAGTTTCCTATAAATGTATTTTTATTAGTCACTTTTAAATATTAAATTAAATTGATTTTATTTTGTTTTTAATTGTTCATATTAAAAAAAAAAAACGTAAACATTTGCAAAAAAATGTCAACCGAATATTGGATGCAAATTTATTAACAACCACCAGAAGAAAAATTTTAGAAATTGTGTATGTATTTTATTAAATTTAAATAACAATTACCTAATAATTTTGCAAAATATAAATTGGTTAAAAAAAACAAAAATGAAAATTGAGTATAATTAAAAAAAATATTTATTTATTAATTCATTGAAGTTATCCAAAGTAAATTAAATTTTTTTACAGAAAGAAACTTCTGAAGCAGTTAATTCCATTATGGGCTTAACATCCGAAGTAATAGATGAACCTGAATCAATACGTAATATAGATCACGATGATGAATATGCTGAAGCTAAAGTAAAAGATTTAGAAAATATTAAAGGTAAGAATACTGAATTCTAAAATAATTTCTACAAATATAATATTTGTTTTGTAGAAACTGGCATTTTAGGTGACTCCACAATTAATTTATTAAAATCTCATGGTATTTCAATGATGCCAGAAGACGATACTTCAAAGGATATGCTTAATACTGCTTTACAGAATGGACGTCAATTGATTTTATCAGAAGGTGGAAAGTTGCTATTAAACGAAACAAAGAAAATACAAAATATCACCTCAAATAACAATAATAATAATTTAAATACCAGCAATTTAAATAGCTTAAAAAATAAAGTGCCTGTAAGAGTACGCAATGACAGCTCAACTTATGGTGGTAACTCTTTTTCAAATACCAACGCAAATTCATTTAGCAAACTGAAACCGAATATTATATCAAAAGCTAAGGATCATACAAATATAGGAAAGAATAAGGTTAGTTTTTGCTATTTTTTCAGAGTTGAAAATAAACTATTTTAATTTTTCTTTATGTAGAATATACGCATAATTTCCCTAAATGATTTTAAGAAACTTTATGGCCATACAAATTTAAAAGCTATGCAAAAGTTACCTCAAGCTCTGTCAAGGTATGTTTAATGTTTTCTTTTTATTTATAAATTATTTGTTTAACGTTAATATTTTTAATATTTTACTTAATTGCTTAGCCAACGTTTGGTCAGTGTAAGGCCACAAGGACAAACTAAAGTTCAACAGGTAATTTTTCAACAGGTTTCTTTTTATTTATTACTTAAATTTTTATAATTAAATTATTTATTAATTGAAAACTATTTAGCTTATAACTGGGGCTAACAAAATTTTATTTTTATTAACAAGCTTTCATTATACTTTTCTAAAATAAAAATTACTTAATTTCCTATATTTTACGATTTTTTTAAATAATTAAAATTTAAACGGCATTCACACTATGCAATTTTTAATGAAACTAGCATGAAGTTTTTGTTTGTTTGTAAAGCAGGAGAAGTAAGCAATATGGTATTGCTTGAGTTTTGAGGAGATGTTACAGTGGCTAATGTTTACTCTTAGATAACGCATAACGCTGTAACTTAAATAGAAAATTGAGAAAAAAATGCCTCAAAAAATTGCATAGTGTAAATCTGTACTTAGTTTAAAATAACGAAATTCACTTTAAACAATAGCTGCTGTTATTTTATCATTTAGGCGAAATTCTTTTATAATTTACATTTTTATTAAAAACACAAAAAAAAGTTCGGTTTTTTTTAATTTTCGGTTTTCGATGAAATTTCGATCTTTTTGGTGAATTTAAATTAACGTAAAAACGTTTTTAATGAGATTTCGATTTTAAAATATTTTGTTGAACTTCAATTTTTAATGAAGATTTAATTTCCTTGATCTAAGTGCAATTTGGCATTTTTTTTTTTAATTTTCAATAATTTGCTTTATTGCCGATTTTTTGATGGATTTTATATTTTTTATATTTCGGTTTTCGATTAAAAACGGATTTTTGGCAGAGTTCTAATATGTGTTGATTTTCGGAAAAATTGCGGTTTTTACTTATTTCCGCTTTTTTCAAAAACTTTTGGATTTTTGCTAAAACCTCGTCCATATGTTGAAACTTTTGTTGCTCAATTCTTAAGTTTGTAGGTGAGAGAGAAAATACGAATAGATACGAGTAAACTGTTTTATGTACTTGCAATTATTTTCGTAAGCAATCTTATAAGAGAATTTAAAAAAATTGCAGAAACAAAAATTACATGTCTGGACGAGGACTAAAATGTACCTTCGCTAGTTTTTGTTAAGGTATTTCATTAAATATTCTTTTATGTATAAGAATGAAAAATACGTTTACTTGATGGAGTCAAGAACCAACATTTATTAAAGGGATGAAAAATAAACCAAAATTTTTTAAACAAAAAAAAAAAAAAAACGCAAACTTTTAATTAAAAAAAAATTATAAAAAAAATTTACCAGTTATTAAGGCTTCTTTATTTTTACAATAAAAACTAAAATAAATGAACTACAACAAACTAATGCATATGTATAATAACTCCTGTTAACCTTTCTTCTTCTAGATTAAATTAGACCCAAAAACAAATAAAATAAGCAGTAACAGCGATGAAGTTGATTATGATGAAAACATTTCGCACATTATACAAATCGAAACAAAAGATAATGATGATGATATCCCTGAAACAATATTTCAAACACAGCAACAGCAGCAACAACCTCAACAGCAAGAGCAACAAACTCTGATAAAACAACAACTAAGTGTAGCTAAACAACCAGTACGCATTGTACCAGCTAAACGTGTAGAACACATGGGTACCGTGCAAGAAGTTCGACAAATGCCAATATATAATATAAATGTAAACACCAGTGGTGTCACTGCCACTTCAATAGCAAACAATCAAGACGTAAAAGCTCCAACGAACCCCAGTGCAGCAACTTTGTCTGCCAACCCAGCTGTTATACCAATATTGACTACACCGGAAATCTGTCGACAATTGTTAGAGTTACGCAAACAAAATGAAGAATTAAGACGTAAATTTGATTTGGTACAAACGGAAAAGGAAGATATGCGGCAACGCCTGGAAAGATTAGAAGAAATGCTGTTGGTAGAACGTACTGATGACGATTCTTAGTTTTAAAATAATGAATTTAAACTTGTATAACAATTATCATTTTGAAGCTGCCTTTTATTTGAAACAAAGAGAAAAAACAAACTATAATTTAATTTAATATCATAATCCTAATCATACATTTAAATCCATTAATGAATTTTTGTTTAAGTTTTAAGTTTAAATAACCCGTTTTTTTTTTTTTTATTTTTTAAGAAATAATTTCATGAATTTAGATTTTCCTATTTTTTATGTCCTGTATATATTAATTAAATTTAATTGTAAGCATTTATTTTTCCTGTTTCAGTTTTATTTTATTGTTTTATTGAATAAAATTTCTCAGTTGTATTTTATTGTTAACTATAATGAATTAAAAAAAATTTATTTTATTCAATCTATTTTTTTAAATTATTAAATCATGTATGTATATATCATACATAAATAACAAATATAAAAACGATATTTTTCTATTCAATAAAATGCAATATTCGGGCACTGTTAAAATTAAATTTCTAAGAAATGTTAGAATGTTAAAAAAATTATTATAAAAAAACAAAAACATTTGTTATTAACTATGTAGATTTAAAATTTTTATTCTTATAAATATTAAATCTAAGAGATTTTTTATATAAGTAAAATGTAAGAATTGTAATAAAAGGATTATACTGAAGTTAAATTTTTAAGAACAGTTTATTTATTAATTTTAAGTATGACAGTTATTTATTTATTTTTCTCCATTCATTCAGAGCGCTTAAAATCAAATTGGTTGTTTTTGGAATCATTTGAATACTTGCCCTTACAAATTCGTAAAAGTGAATATATTCGGAAAATTAAGAAAACAATTTTCAAACAGATACAGTTAACGTGTATTTAACTTTTTTAATCTTGACTCAAAATGCATCTTTAGAAGCATTACCTAATATATTGTCTTTGATTTTAAAAATATTAAAAAAAAACAATATTTTTTGCAATAGTCACTAGACTTCTTAACTCGTAAGTAATATTTTTCAAAAATATAAAATATATCACAGCTTGAGAAGAATATATCAAAAATGTAAATACTGGACATGGGTATTCCTTCCCTTTGTTTATTTTTTATTTTATTATGTTGTTATTTTCTAAACAAAAGCATGTGTTATTTTTTGTTTTACTTAATTGCAAAGGAATATTAAGCTACCAGATCGCAAAAAAACCCTCACAATAATTTATTTTGGAGCATATAGTTTGTCTACACACATATATCTGTCATTTACAATAGCTTGCATTAACATCGATGGCTAACCCTTTCGATTGATAAAATCCAAATATCCTTTTGAAGGTGGCAAAACAGGAATGTGAGTGCCTTACAAAAAAAAAAATAATAAAAAAAAAATGCAATTACAGGTTTATAAACCTTTTCCTACTGAAATGGTCTTACTTACCATCAATTGAGCCAATTAGATTTGGTATGTTGGAAATTTTTTCAAATTTTTTTGCAATTTGTAAGCATTCTTCTAAGTTTGGGAATTTTACGAAGTCCTTAGTAAGCTTTAAAATACCATTTAGTACAATATAAAAGTACTTATGTACAGTGGACTTATGGACACCGAAAACATATCCTACTACTCTATATTCGGCACATGAAGCCAACTTGTACAAACAAATGGCAATTTGTTTTTCCGGCGGAACAGGTACGGTTAAGTAAACCTTGCGCTTAACTAGATAAGGTTTGATTAAACCTCACAATGTGAGAAATGATGATTTAGTCATACGCAGCGATTTAGAGTATAACTCCTTGTTTTGTGGCTCTTGAATCAACGTCCAGTAGTGGTCACTCCTAGGGCGTGCTTTAAATCGCCTTTCCCTGCGTTCCTTTAAAACAGCTTCAGCTATAGACGTCAAATATTCACTTTTAAGATTTTCAAGAAAAATTTGCAGTATGCGCTGTCTTCGTTTACACGCTATCAAAAAATTTTTATTATTATTCAAGGATTTAATACTTATATTTTCTATATTTTTATACCATCCACTACAAGCACAACGAAATTTTTCGAAGTAAAAGAAGCGCCCTGCAAACAGCTATGAGAATAATCGTGTACGACCACTCTTCCAAGCAAGTCTTTTATTTGATTAATATAAAAGTTATAACAGATTTGCCTCTGCCTAAGGGACCTTATTAATCAGGGCTTATTTATGTCTCAAATATTCTTAAAATTAGTTTTTTTTATTAAAATCGGTCCCGTGCATTTTTCCTCACCCCACCTTTCCCTCCTTCTCCTTAATTTTTAAATAAGCATATCCTCTTGGAACTTATAGATATCTCCGGTTAAAATTTTTTTTACATCGGTGCTGTCGTAAATGCCCGTTTTAATCATAATTCACAAACGCGTCGAGGGTATTCGTGAGAACTTTAGATAAAACTTCTACACAACAAACCCTATAAAATCGAATTCGGTTTGACCGTTCGTGAGTTATAAATTCACAACACACTTGCTACAAACTTTTTATATATATAGAATATTTGATTGTTTAAAAGCAATCGAAAAAATATGCTTACAATCCCGGATGATAAAAGTAATCACAGTTAATCGATGAAAAAAAATCAATTGAATGCAAAAAAAGAGAAAACAATTAATGGTTGATCACAAGAAAATAATTGAGGTTCCACTGTATAACACAATAAAAATAATTATTTATTTTAAATACTGTTTTACAGTGATTTTTGATGAAATTTTCTAATTTTCATCTGGCATCCCTATATTTCATGGTAAACATCAACAACACGTGTTGGTTATAACAACTAGTAGAAATGGTAGGTGATTTTAATAATATTTTTCTTATAAAATAAATAATATTTTTTTTAGGGCAAAAATACATTTGATGATTTACCCGGATTTCCATCGCTCCAAAAAGGTGATGATAATAATGAAAATGATTTAATGAAATCAAAACCTTCAGCTAAGGCGAAGAAAAGTGGTGGATTCCAATCGATGGGCTTATGTTTTGAAGTAGTCAAAGGTATAACAAAACGTGGCTATAGAGTGCCCACACCCATTCAGCGTAAAACCATACCATTAATATTGGAAGGACGCGATGTTGTTGCTATGGCTAAAACTGGTTCGGGTAAGACAGCTTGTTTCCTGATACCTTTATTCGAACGACTAAAGCGCAGAGATCCTACTAAGGGGGCCAGAGCTTTAATATTATCACCAACTCGGGAGTTGGCTGTGCAAACATATAAATTTATCAAGGAATTGGGCAGATTTTTGGATTTGAAGAGTATATTAGTATTGGGTGGTGACTCAATGGATTCACAATTTACTGCCATACACACCTCTCCAGATATCATTGTGGCTACGCCAGGTAGATTTTTGCATTTGTGCGTAGAAATGGATTTAAAATTAAGTTCAATAGGTAAGTAAGTGCTTTACAAAAGGAGTTTTGAATATTTAAAATAATTTTTCTTTGTCAAGAATATGTTGTTTTTGATGAGGCTGATCGATTATTTGAAATGGGTTTTGGTGAACAATTGAATGAAACGTTACATCGATTGCCTCATTCTCGGCAAATGGTACTGTTTTCTGCAACGTTGCCAAAACAAATGGTGGATTTTGCAAGAGCTGGTCTAAGTGATCCTGTTTTAATCCGTTTAGGTCAGTTTGTTTTAATAAATTTTGTAAAATTTCTGCTTATTTCCTTTTCTTGTCTTTTGTTAGATGTTGAATCTAAATTGCCCGATACCTTAAGTTTGAAATTTATATATTGTCGTCCGGATGATCGTTATACAACATTGGTTTCTTTACTAAAGTATGTTATACCGCAGGATGCTCAAACTGTTGTATTTGCCGGTACTCAACATCACGTCGAACTTATATCTTTTGTTAGTATTGAATTTGATTCTACAAATACGTAATTTAGAAAATTTCACTTTTTCTAAATTTGTTTCCACTTTTTTAGATTCTGACCGAATGTGGCGTTACCAACACCTCAGTTTACTCCACTCTGGATCCCTCAGCGCGTAAAATCAACACCGCTAAATTTGTAAGCAAAAAAGTCTCTGTACTAATTGTTACCGATGTAGCCGCTCGTGGTATTGATGTACCTAATTTAGATTATGTAGTTAATTTACATTTTCCTGGCAAACCGAAATTATTTGTACATCGTGTTGGTCGTTGTGCTCGAGCTGGTCGTACTGGTACTGCTTACTCAATCTTTTCCACAGACGATACAGCACATTTATTGGATTTACATTTATTTTTGAATCGTGAATTTAATATAAACGATTCATCGGTCATAGGAACAGTCCCACAAGATCTATTGGAGGAAGAACATTTAACAGTAACTGAAATTCAGAAAAATACAAATATTGTAAGTGGTTGTTGACTAATTTGTTAATTTCCCTTTGAATTTGAAATTTTTTTTGGCTGAAACTAAATTAAATTTCAATTCTTATATTTATTTCAGAGTGGCGTTTTGCGTACTAGTGAAAATGCCTACAAAAAGTATCTATCATCTCGGCCAGTAGCCTCCACAGATGCAAACGCTAGAGTAAAGAAAATCAAATTTTTTGCCTTAAAACCTTTAGAGGATTTTATAGTTAGCGCTGTGCCCAAATTAGCAGCTGCCAGTAATATAAAAACTTCAAAATCAATTGAAGAATTGACGGGAGAAGAACGTCAACTACAAAATCAAAAACATGACTTACTGTTAAAAATGCGAAACTACAAAGCACATAATGTAATTATTGAACTTTTTAATTAATATTTATTAGTTTATAATAATGAATTTTCCCTTTTGATTTTTTTCTTTTCAGACAATATTTGAATTAAATAATACTCAGAAATCGGTACCATTTAAGGTTATGAAGCAAAAACGTTCTGAACATTCAAATGTTATTGAACAATATCGCACTCAAATGGAAGAATTAGATAAAGAAGTCGAACAACAGGCGGAAAAATCTATAAAGGCTAAGGTATGTCTGTAAAGTTTTTATAAAAAAGCTACACTAACAGAAATATTTTATCATGCATCATTAATCAACATTAACTTTAATTTGTATTATATAATTTAACTATAAAATATTTTCCATAATCCGCGCATTACCTGAAATATTTAAAATAAATTGAAAACGGGTAAGAGTGCTATGTTCGGCTATGCCGAATCTTATATACCCTTAACGTAAATCTAATTTAGTGAAGTAACTCCAATCAAAAAAGCAAATATTGGGGTGACCGAGACCTAAAAAATAAAACAAAAATATTTGGTACTGCTTATATATAATTTTACATAAAAATTACATCGGCTCTTTATGGGTTACGCATTAAAAAAAAAAAATAGTATTTCCTTAAAGATCTCTTCGAAAGCTTTTAAATGATACCCATATTGATATTTTAAAAAATTTGGGCGAGCGCCAAGTTTTTCACTTGATGTTTTTTCTTATTTTTTAATTCTCTATCGCCCCCATATATTTGTTTTTTTGGATTGTAGTTACTTAACTAAACTAGATTTGTTTCAAATCATATAGAAAAATTAATTTAACGCGTGGTGTGTTGCTCCCTGCCTCAAAGGACAGAAACCGATTTTGCTGATTTTCAATAGCAAAGCTTTTAAAACTATGTCAGATCGATTTTCGTATTTAAATTTTCTCACCTGTGGTGAAGGGTATAAAAATTAAATTAAAAAAAATCACTTCTCGATTAATTTACTCAATTTTTCAATAAAACCAATTTAAGTCAGGCTTAAATTCGTATGTTTAATTCTAATTTTTTTTACAAATTTTTTTTAAAGTAGCTTATAAGTTCTTGTCATTGCTTGGTCCTACTTTTTTGCGCCTTTCTAGGCACTAGTGGAATATATACCCATTGATAGCAAGTTACCCTTCCTCAACTTTATTTCAAACACAGCAGGAACAATTTTGATTCGAAAGAGTAATTTCAGAGGTAACAGAATATTTCCTAGTATTGGGTCCTATCTATACAGTTTGTTACCAAAGTTATACACAGTTATATTTCATTAAATTTATTTGGTTGGTCCAATATCACGTGAAGGTTATCAATTCGTCGGAATGTTGTTTTTTATATTTGTGTCCGCATAACTCAGTAATTTGAAATTTTTTTTTGTATTTCAAAGGTCATGCCTACAGATTGGTCCCGTTTTAAAAACAGTTAATAATTTTAAAAATTAAAGGTATTCTTATACAATTTACATATTTTTTACTTGTATTATGAACGGTTAAGAAAATCTGTATTACTATAGCTCGCAATAGCGACAAGTAACATATGCGGAATAAAATCGCAACAAATTTTGCAACGCTGTGTAAAAAAGTTCTTATGTTATCAAACATTTACCGTTAGTTTTGGATAAACATGTGTTTAGTAATTTTGTTTTTTTGGGTTTGTGCAAATTGAACACTTATTTGTTTTAAAATAACAAAAGAAGAACATTGTCGTAAAATTATTTGTAATTTTCTTGATAGTCATCCTGATTGGAAAAAGTCAGAGATTTTATCCCATTTTGTAGAGCAAGGAGGAAATAAATGTTCCGTATATAGAATACTGGCAAGATACGAAATAAGAAAAACCACACAAAGAAAAAGTGGTAGCGGAAAAAAATGCAGTTTTTCAGACTCTTCGGTGAGGTCTCAGCTAAAAAAAAATTAACTGATGGTAAGATCGCTAAATCAAATAGGGAACTTGGAAAAAAGTTTCAGTGTGATGGAAAGACGGTCAAAAAGTACCTTAACAAAATGGGAATTTAAAAAAGAACCAGAAAAAGTAAACCAGCTGTTTCAAAAACTCAAGAAGTTACGCAAAAAATCCGATTAAAAAGTTTGGTTAAAAACACGTTTTGCGCAAAAATCAATATTGTTTGCATTATGGACGATGAGTCATGCTTTAACTTAGATGGCAACGAATGGCAAGGAAGTCACTATTTTGAAGGAAACAAGAATATTAGTAATCAAATAAGGTATGTTGAGGTATGTTGAGCACTCCAAGTATCCTAAAAATGTTTTAGTGTGGCTTGCAATCAGTTGTTTTGGAATGTCTGACCCAGTATTTTATGAGTCTGAATTGGCGGTTAATTCGGACAGATATATTAACTACTGTTTGCCTAAAGTTAAAGATTTTATAGAGAACAAACACAGAAATTTAAATGTTATATTCTGGCCGAATTTAGAATCTAGCCATTACGCATAAAAGGCTTTGGAAGCCGTGGACGCACTTAATATACCATATGTCACTAAGGATGAAAACCCTCCAAATGTACCTCACGCAAAGACGCAAAAAGTTTGATCAACAAAATCAGAAAAGAGCTCCACGAGATGCCAACATCGATCTTTTCAAAGGCAATGGAAGAAGTTCCCTATAGGTGCCGCAAGGCGGGTCGAATAGGTCCCAATTTTTTTTTTACATTAAACTAAGAACATATATAATACTAAAAACAAGTCAAATAAAATTTGCTATTTTCTTTACAAAAAATATTTGAAATTTAATTTTGTTGCAATTTTATTCCGCATACGTTAGTACAAAAATAATTTAAAAATAAAGGGAAACGTCAATTGATCTACGTGTTCCTATCTTTCAAACCGTTATAGACGCTTGAACATTGGACAGAATTTCAATTAGTATGACCGTTATAATAACAAGTACAAATATTAAAAATTATAAATTAAAGGGTGCCCCAATAGTTCGTTTAATTTTATTATATGGCCATACTTTTGAACAATTTTACACAGACGGTTGAAATTTACAAAGAACCTCTAGTGCTTAGTCCACTATAACAACGAGCATAAAATTTTAATTTAGAAATTAAAGGGTGTTCCCATATTAGATGCTGCTAAACCTATATGTGCCCATTTTCGAAACCGTTATAGAGAAACACTAGAAAATTAGATAGAATGTTAATTACTATATCCAGTATAATAACAAGTATAAGTATTTAAAATAAGAAATTAAAGGGTGCCCTAATAGTTGATGTATTTTGCTGTATATAGCCAATCTTTTGAAAAGTTGTAGACGAAAGCTTAAAATTAAAACAAAGTTTGTTTTACTGTGTCAGCAATAAAAGAAACATGATTTTTTGCAGGCATTATTATACTTAAACTGCTATTTCTCCTCTATAGATTCGTGCTTCGAAATCAGTCGTATTCCATTAACCTTTATCTTCCCATGCATATTAGGTATAGATTGGCACATTCATTACTTATGTTGCAGGTTTTGTACGGTTTTGAGGTTTTTTCTGGTACTTTTTCTTTGTCTTTAGAAAGGGTTAAACGCTTAATTTATGTTATTGCTCGCTTCGTGTATAATGTGGGGCGGCGTGACCATATTTCTCGTTACGTTCGGCGTTTCCTTGGATGCTCCTTCGATGAGTTCTTAAGATTTAGGAATATTATTCTATTTTATAAGGTAGTTAAAGCCAATGGACTACCAACTCTGTGTAGTGCGTTTTGTTTTTCGCGATCAGTAAGAAATCCTCAAATTTGTATACCTAGGATTCGTTCTTCTTTACTGCAGAGGTCTTTTGTCCTTAGAATTGCTAGATGGTGGAATGTTTTACCTCTCTCTTTTCGGCTTTTCTCACATTCTAACAATGTTTTTCGAGTTAAGCTGCTACAATACTTATCAAGTTAATGTCTTTAATTTTTTTTACTCGTTATTGAACTATCATTAATGTATGGGGTTTGGGCTACTTTTGGTAGCTTACTATTTTAACTGATTTTAACTTTTTCTCACTGAATGGGGCTAGTGTTGTTGTTTCTCTTCTTATTATGGCTGGGGAGCCAGTTTTGTGCGAGTGCAACCATATTAACTGGAGTTGTATTTTTTTTATGAAATAGTGTTTTTATTATTATTAAGTTCTTTTACTGATCTCAGGTAAATTTAAGCTGTATGTTACATTGTTATTTGGCCATGAAGGCTTTATGTTATTAATAAATGGAATAAATAAATAAAATTTATAGATAAGGATTTATTAATGCTTCAATTTTTATTAAAATCGGTTTAGCCGTATAAAAATGCCAATATGCACCTCTAGATGAGCCGGCTCTTAATATTATTATTTATCTAAAAAACAATCAATCATTATTTAAATAACACTACTATCTTTTTACAAATAATAAAACATTTGATTTAATTTTCAATTAAAACAGAAGAAAAATATAAACGATGATGCTGCCAATGAAGAGGATATACATGCGACATTTAAAAAAGTTATTGCTCCCAAAAGACCACAAAACATGGATGATGAATACAAAGAGAAACCTAAAAAACAAAAAAGATCAAAAAGGGTAAATGTCAAAGATACTGAAAATTTTATACCCTACCAGCCAGCCGATAAACATACAGAAGATGGTTTAGCTATAAATTCGTTTGAACGACAAGCAATGAACGCAGAATTTTCCGTTATTGATAGAGATACAAACGACGTACGTCATAAGCCCGGTCTGAAGAAGTGGGATCGTATAAAGAAGAAAATGGTATCAGTACAAGATCCTAGAGCTGGAAAAATTCGTACAGAATCGGGTGCATGGATACCGTCCTCATTTAAGACTGGACGCTATGCAACGTGGAAAGAAAAAACGAAAATCGAAGAACAATTGGCAACAGAGGCGGGCAGTGATGATGATAGTTTTAGACCGTTGTCAAAAGAAAAACGTTATCCCGTTAGCAGGCATGCTAGGCACAATATTAAGATGGTGGAGAAAAAAAGAGCTGGTATTGGTACCGGCATGGAAAAAGAATTGCGTACACCTGAACAGATTGTTAAATCTCGTATGCGTTTGGAATTTATTAAAAGGCGGAATGCTGAAAATACCGAACGCAAAGCAGAAAATCGTAAACGTAGCATGCGTAAGAATCAAAGACCTCGCATGGCTGCAAAGGCCAAAGGTAAAAGGAAATAATTGTTTTGGTTGTGCTTTTTTTTATTATTTTTACTTTTTATGTGAATTCGTAAAATGATTAATAATAATGAAAAATATTAATTAAAAATTAATGATGAAAAAGATAATAATAATTACATTTATAAATATATGAAAAGAAAATTTGTAAAATTCTCCATTTGGACTAGAGATGGAGTTGCAGTTATCTCTTCACTTACAATCATGCTTACTCATGAGAAAAAAACTTTACTTTTGCAGGCTCACTCACGAGCTTATTTTTTGGCTCACGTTGGTTTGAATAATGTTAGTCACGTGCGGGAAATTTAGCCGAACGAAATTAAAGTTTTCATACGTCTCTTTATGAGACATTGAATATTGAAAAGGAATAAATTTTAGTGAAAAAATAAAATTTTTTACATATTTACCAAGATCGACTACCTACGCCATTCTTTAAGTATTCTTCCCGGCGCACAAAATTCTTCTTTTCTTGCAGCTGAGCTTGCACATAATATTTGTCTGGCCAATTGTTGCAAAATAATGCTAAATCTTGATTTACTCATATCGTCGGTCTCAACTCACATATTTGAAAGCTAAAAACGTAATGGAAACTGTATTAAAATTTATTATGTACAAGTAAATGCTTGTAAAACCTTTATTTTCGACACTATTGCATTACATTTTTATGACGAGTTGTACTTGTGTGAAATACGAGGGCTGCTCTATATATTTCTGGCCTAATAGTGAAAATGCGAATATTTATAATCAAAAATGGTTTTATTGTTTTTCAAAGTATTCTCCAGCATGATTTATACACTTTTGCATGCGCTCAAACCAGTTGTCGAAGCACTTTTTCCACTCCGATTGAGACACCTCTAAAACATGGTTTTTGAACACTTCAACAGCTTCTTCTGGCGACGAAAATCGTTGACCACGCATTTTTTTCTTGATGTGCGGAAACAAGAAGAAGTCATTAGGTGCCAAGTCAGGGCTGTACGGCAGATGACCCATTAATTCGACGTTTTGGCCGGTCAAAAACGCTCTGGTTTGAGCCGATGTGTGAGAGCTCGCATTGTCGAATTTCTCCGATGACTTCAGGCAAACAAATTATAGTGTACCACTCAGAAGTGACGGTCCTACGTTGCTCAAGAGAAACAGTCGCCACATGACCAGTTTTGCCGAAGAAATAGGCGACCATTTGCTTCGAAGTGCTTCTTCCACGAACAACTTTTGTTGGATTTTGCTCGTCTTTGAAGACCCACACGGTCGATTGTTGTTTCGTTTCGCGCTCATACGCATAGATCCATGATTCGCCACCTGTGACGATCTTATAAACGTCTTATGAAGCACCGAAATCGTATTTTTGCAACATTTCTTTGCACCAATCGACACGAGCCTTTTTTTGAGCGACTTTCAAATTGTGCGGGATCCAACGAGAACAAACCTTTTTTACGGCCAGGTGTTCACGCAGTATCGAATGTATGCTGGTGGAAGAAATGTCCAAGGATGTCTCTATCTCTCGGTATGTCGCATGTCGATCTTGCATTATGAGTTCACGCACGGCATCAATGTTCTCTGGCACAACAGCCGTTTTTGGACGAACTTCACGGAATTCGTCTTTGAGCGAGCTTCGGCCACGATTAAATTCATTATACCAATTTTTTACAGTGCTATAGGATGGTGCTTCATCGCCATACAAAGATTTAAGTTCATCAATGCACTCTTGTCGTGATAATCCACGTCGAAAGTTGTGAAAAATTATGGCACGAAAATGTTCACGAGTTAATTCCATTTTTTCTATATTAATTTTTTCAAGTCACTGTAAACAACACAAATAATGGTCGTACGTCAAAACGTTTTGAGTACCATTATGCTTAAAAATGACAAACTTTCCAATGGAAATGTCAGATTGCACTTAGCAGCACTCAGTGTTGCCAGGCCAGAAATATATATAGCAGCCCTCGTATATTTGAATTATTAAAAAACCTCAGTTTCGAAAAAATGCTAGTTAGGACCTTTATACTGGAGATGTATGTATATGAATGCAACTTATTATATATTAACAAAAAAGTTGCTTGTGTTTGCATTTGTCACGCAAAAAATTATACTCATGTACACTCACTAACGACAGATTTTTTCACTCTCACGTGAGTGAAATAAGGAACTAAGTATTTCTCCGTCTGTTACTGGCCTTTACAGGAGGTGTATAACGGTGGCTGCCACAATAATAAATTAAAAAAAAAAAACAGTAAATTAAAATTTAAAGGGTGTCGCTGTGCAAACCTGATTTTGGGGAATAACACATAAACTGTTAAGGGCAGAAGTGTGTTTGCGCTTTAATACTAATAATAACAAGTAAGACTGCGATTATTGTAAATCTAGTTTAGTGAAGTAAATCCAATCAAAAATCTCAATTCCGATCGAAAGTGGCTTTAATTGGTTCTTCAGAAAACGAAAAACGAATATTTTTTTCGGAATGAAACCACTTTTAAATTTCAAAGTGGAATTTAGATTTTTTTTAAATTTCCTTATCTGCGGCTTTCGACTTTACTTTTATTATGTGTCCTTATTAAGATTAGCCTTGTTGTTTACTTTGTTGTGCGCAATATTGCCACAATTAACTAAAAAGGTGGAGATTAATCATTTTTTAGAAATGAGCAAAATCGATCGGAATCTGAAGAAGGTAAAACAAAATCGATTGGAATTGTTAATACGGATTCAAAACCATTCCGATCGGGATTTGTGACATGCCTGATAGGGGTGACTGATAATTAAAAAATACTAATAAAAAAAAATAAAATGTCATCTACTCTAAATGGGTTAAGGATTTTTAGAAAATTTTAGTATATTCTAAAAGATCTATTCAAAAGCTTTTAAATGATACCCATATTTATCGCTCCCCATATTTGTTTTCTTTTTTATTGGAGTCACTTCATTGTTTTGATATATAAAAATTAAAGGCAGGCATGATGTTTTGCCCGCTGCCTCGAAGGGCATGGACCGATCATGCTGATTTTCAACACCAAAATTTTCGAGAACATGCATGTCTGATCGATTAGAGTATTTACTAATTCCTGTTCGGGTGGATTAAAATTTCAGGTGTAGAAAACTTAGTTCTTATTCATGATAGGGGTGAAGAAGTATTTGAGAAGGACAAACATTTGTTTCCATAAATTGTTGGTCACGCATTTTAGTCAAATATTTGTCATACCTTTAACTTTTAACTAAGAAATTATAGTTTTCAAAATATCTATAGAAATTGCAAAAAAAAGTCTGTTATTTACTTCGATTGTGTGTACAGAATTTCAATTATTTACACTATCGAGTACAATATAATTTGCTGATTTTATAATATAAACAACTCGAGGCACTTGAAAATATTTTTGTTACAACATCGAGGTATTGTTTTATTTCCCACTACTTCTCTTTTATGATTGTTCCAAGGCTTATTAATTGTTTGCTATTTTTACGCATAAACAATAAAATATTTAAAATTCCAACACGTTTAAAACGAAACTTGCTGCTCTTTTTTTAACAAGTGAATTGAACTTATTTTTCTGATGTTTATTTTTCTTACTGCATCCCTAAGAATAATTTTTTATATTTGTGAGTTTGTTTTAAATTGTGTTGTTGTTAATTACAATATATTTTATTACATACGCAAAGACATACATATCGCACTTGTGTAAAAATAATTTTTTTATTTTACTTTTAAGAAAAACAATCGACGTTAAGTAATTACAGTTGAATTTTTCTGTCTATATACCTGAGGATTTTGAGAGGAGTCAGATGTAAACATTTCTATTTAAAAAAGTTGTAATTGATAAATAATTCTTAAATGGTGCATTTTACACTTATTTTCGAAAATTCGAATATAAGTTCGAAATTTCGAACATACCTGAAACTTTATGATTTTGTATAATTACTAAATAATATCATGCCATGAAATAAGATTTGATATTTTAATGGGATATTCAACTTCAATTTTAAAATTCGAAATTAAGTTGAAAATTTAAAAAAAAGAATTAAGAATTAAGAATTTTTTCATTGATATTGTTTGGAATTACCTTCGCAGGACAAACAACTTAGAGAGAAGTATGAACTATCTCCTAAGCTCCTAAGGCTTAAATAATAGTTAGTATAATATTTTTCAATCGCTTCCGAATTCTAACCGAACAGTTCTTTATGTAAATATTTTGCATTATTCTTCAAATAGTTTTAGTATGAAAAAAAATGTATAATAAAAATAAACAAAATATGAAAGAAAATATTTAAATAAACAATAACTAAAATATTTGAAAAATGCTACAATGATCAAATTAACAAATATTTTGATTTTCAAGCTGTTCATTGCATGGCCTGCCTGAGCAATAGTCGATACGTTGTTTATGTTTTCTTAATTGTGAACTCTATTTAACTTCATTTTAATTTATTTTTATATTCAATACAATCGCTTTAAATTGTATTGTATTTCTTTAAAAGCGATGCAACAGAATTTATGTGTGTATATCGTCAATATGAAAAACTAGTGTTCTCAAGTATTCGACTTGAAAACTGTATGCTAGCGAAGTCAATTGTGGGACGTCTGCCCGTTCCTGTTAGTGTTGAAATCAAGTTTGCCACTAGATTAGCTAGAGAAAATTTAAATACGCCAATCGATCATACGTAGTGTCGAAAGAGGTGCTATTGGAAATCAGCAAGATCGGTGCATGTCCTTAGACGCAGCGGGCAAAACACCACGCCTACCTCTAATTTTTCCATGTTATTGGCAACAATGAAGTTACTCCAATAAAAAAAAAAAAACAAATGTATGGGGCGCTAGAGAATTAAAAAATAACAAACAAAAAAACATCAAGTGAAAAAATTGGCGTTCGCATATATTTTCGGAGTTTCGAATATTCGATTATTCGATTAAACACTAATCGGATATTTATGCTGAAAAAAAAAAAATAAAAATAACTTTTAAAAAGTTATTCGAATAATCGATTATTCGAAATAAAAATAATCGAATAAAGTTTTATTTTCACTTCAAACTTTTATTTTAAAACTTTTAAGGAAACCCTCAATTAAATAAATATTAAATTATTTTCTATTTTTTTAAGCTTTGGGTCCTTATATTTGTTAATAATATTTTATTTCAATATTTCGGTACTTTCTGCGTACCTTCTTCAGGAAACAAAATTAATATAAAAGCAAAATAACAAAATTAATTAACAATTATTTTGCTTTTATATTAATTTTGTTTCCTGAAGAAGGTACGCAGAAAGTACCGAAATATTGAAATAAAATATTATTAACAAATATAAGGACCCAAAGCTTAAAAAAATAGAAAATAATTTAATAAAAAAAGGGTCGAATAATCATTATTAAATTAAATAAATATTTTTGTCCGAATGAAAAACTTATAAATATAATATCATGAAACGATGCACTACTGTTTGTGGGTGTCTTACGTCAACTCGCGCGTTCATTGGCATTTATCAAATATAAACTTTGAAAAAAAAAATTATAATATAAAAAATATATACATCAACTGATAAAAAATAATTTCTAAACAATTTTTAAATGTTTTGAATGTTTACAATGACTTTGTCGTCTGATTTTATTATTTTGTTTTTCAGAACTCATATATTCTCTCTCTCAAGTAGACTTCAATAGAAATTGTTTACAATTTAAATTAATATAAAAAATTATTGTTTTATTTCTGTAAATTTTAAAACGAAGTAGTAATTTAATAGTTATAGTTTTTTTTTTGCTAAATGCAAGGTAAATATTTATACCAGTTTATAGAATTCTTTCATGTTAAAATTAAAAAAAAAACATGGGGTTGTTGAATTTTTTTGAATATGAATGTTTAATTTTAATTAAAATGTTTTAAACTACTGCCTCCTAAGGAGTGCTCTGCTTATCGTTTAGTAAGGACCATTTCAGACATGGTAAAAAAAGTTGTGTACCTTCAGATGCTCAGAGGGTCTTTTTTAATTTCCTTTCGACTTTATTTTAGTTTCGGTCCTTAAATGTTTATTCAATGCAATAGATTGTGCTTCGAATTCTGTTAGATTTTTTACAGGCGTTCCTTGAGTTGCAAGTCTGTACTAATAAGGCGCAAATGAGAGATCTTAAATTAATTAAAATTGGGGCTTCCCTAGCGCTTGGCTGCCATTGATGTTATTTTTACACAAACAAAATAAATTTTATTCTAGCCAGTTGGCTAGAAGAAAAAAATTATTTAAAAAAGTATTAAAATTTTTCAAGTTTTTTTATGGCCTTTTTGCCTTATTGATTCAATGGAGTTCTCATTTAATCAATTTGGCTTTTGGTATAAAACTCTGAGGTTTTCTTTACAAAATTTGAGTAGAATCCACTGATGAGTTATATATGAGCAGTAGCGAAATGTCCATATGGATATGCTTTCCCCTCAGTAATACATTTCATTTTTTTAGTTTAAAATCAGTTACTAACGTTCAGAACGCTATTATGCTCGAGAAGATGTACAACAAAGAGATCTATTACCTTTGAATTTGTGTGTCAAATTATTGAAAAGAGTTCAACAGTGTGGCTTTTTATTGTCATTAAATGGTACAATGGAGATATTTTTTTAGAATTTGTAAAATAAATCTATTACAAAAATTCATTTTAATGAAAAGGTTCATTAGCATGTCTCGAGTCACGCTGTTGTAATAAAGTCATTAATTCGTTTCTAATCATTTTATTTATTTTTAAACTTTGCGATGATAGCACAATGTGCAATGTGCGATGATAACACAAAAAATTTTGAGGGTAATAAAAAAAAAGAAAAATTATATTTTATTGATTGTTAAGCAATAGGTCTTTTTTATTTTTTATATATATTCTCAATATTTCGCTACTCCATTGTGTAGCATCATCAGGAAAACAACACAAGGGAGTAGCGAAATATCGAAAATATATATAAAAAATAAAAAAGACCTATTGATTAAAAATAAATAAAATATAAAATAAAAACTGTATTAAATTATAAAAATTTTTAAGTTCAACTGCTGGGGTGCAGAGTGACTTTTGTGTGTGTATTGCAGATTGAAAGTGATTAGACTTAATTTTTTTTTAAGACGCCGCTGATGACTAAGATAGTTAAGATAGGCTTTAAGATAATTTTCTCAAGGTTTTAGCAATACAAAGTAGCTTCGCTCACCAGTAAGGGCAAAGACTTAGACTCAGAGATGCAAAAATTCTGGCCGAGTAATCTCTCATTTTGAAGATTTGAACAGATCCTACAGTGCAAAAAGTCTTGTCTTAGAGCCTTTTTTTACCGACGCAGGAATATGTATTTATACCATTAAACAGAAAAAGTCATCTATTGTTATTTTCATTGCCGCAGTGGTTGATCCCTGGCCAACTGGACTTGTAGTCAACGTGCTTACTATCATGAATACAGCAGCCACAGTTTACTACCACAAACCTTGGAAATCTTGTGAGTGAACAGTTGCGAAAAAATCGGCACAGAGTTGCCGATTTGAGTTATTATTTGGGTGACAGTATAAAAATAATTTTGTTGTATTTTTCTATAAAAAAAGGAAGTTAAAAAGGAAATTACTCACGGCGAAAATAAATACAACACTGCGATAGAAACATGTACAATTTGTTTTTGTACAAATAGTTTTCGGCTGTCAAAAGCAAAGAAGATTATAGCTTTTGACACTCGAAGAAGGAAAAATCACAATAGTCACCTGGGCTGTTAAGGCCACCTGTTGTTAATTCGCCTTGGTTTTACGGTACACAACCCGTGAGGTTAGCAGTAAAATAAGCTCTTTTTATCTAAAATTTAAATATTGTTATTATGGCAAGATTTAAAACCTTTATATATTTGTTAGAAGAAAGCTTAAAGCTTATGTTGTCCGTTAAAAAAATAATGGTAGATTATATCTGCTAAAAATAAGAATTGAATAAGTAGTGACTTTCCACCACTAAGAACTGTGGTGTGTATGTGTATTTGGTTAATTTAATAAAAAAAAGCTAACAGTTGCAGAGCAGCAGGCGGTGTTTGCCTTGGCGAAATGTCTGCAGTTTTTTAGATAGAACTTCCAGAGTTTAAATCCCAAAAGAGCCTTGAGTAGGGAGAAATATAATTGTGGTTGAGTAGCTGCGGTGAATGAGTTGTCTGAAAGGTGAATAAAAATTGAAAACTACATTAAGTTAAAATCTCGCAGGAGCTGCATATTGCTGTGGTCTGAATGATTGGCCTGATTAATGACGCCTATTTGCTAAATAAAAACATCGAAAGTTCGATTCTAGCTGTAGTCACAGATGGCTGCGTAAGTTTGTTAAAGCTCTTAAGAACTTACAAATCCAGCCAGATCTACAGACAAGGAAACAAAAGAAAAGAAAAAAGAAAATTAAAATTGCAATCAAACCTGAAGTAGTTGCAGTTTTTATTATTACAGTTTATGTTTTAATAAATAGAGTAAATTAAATCATTTTTTTAAATAAATAAGAAAACGTAAGCATTATATAAAGCCGTTCCATTTTTTGCTTGCAACTGTTAATTCACCCCATTTGCTTGATTATTGCGCTGCCAAAATAATGAAAAACTAAACTCCACAATATTAATGTTATTGCTGTTGTTGCTGTGCATATGTTAAACATGCTCCAGCGACAAATTCTTTCATAAACGCCCTCTTAAAATATTAAAAACTACCAGACAGAGTCACAAGTTAAATGCACTTTAAAGTTTTTATTTTTTTAGTGTTGCCCTCATAAAAGTGCAATTTGGAAAAAATATAAACATAAAACTAAAATAAGAAAAAAGAATAAAATACATTTTAACGCATATTTCGAATTAAACAAAGTGTGATATCCCTTCCATATTACAGTGTTCTATATATTTTATTTTTTTGATTGCGTTTTTTACTTTTTGTCGTTTTCATTTTAACAGCAACTTAAATTTTGATGTTGATAAAAATGTGTGTTTTGTTGTAATAAATGAAGTCAGCCAACCAACCAGCCAGTCAGTTATGCTCCAAAAATAAAAACTATACTTTTTTCCAGAAATAAATATGTAGATCAAAAGCTTTTCTAGCACTTTATTTCGTACCAAATGAATTTGTTTCCTTTCAACTCGTTTGGTTAAATTTTTAATGTATTTCCTTAAATTTTATTGCACTCTTATAATCTTCCACAAGTATTCTTTTGTTCATTTAACATTTAATGGGAGTGAAGTGATTAGTTTTATAGTTTTCATAAATTTGACAATTTTTAGAGCAAGTCCCATCATTCTCATGTTGAACTGATGGAATTGCCATAAATAGATAATGCCCTGAAGTAATATGCGTTTCAATAAGACTTCACTATTTAAGTTTTTCAGCATTTTTTCTTACAAGCGGCAACATTGATATTTATTTATTTTTTATTTAAGTTATTTTCAATAGTGAATAATTGGAGCTGCCGTTAAAGGCCAGAATTCACACAATCGTATGATTTAATCATACAAAAATCTGTCTTAAGGTACGTTTAGACTATGCTAATATTTGTCCAAACACAACAAATAATGGTTTGGGCTAATAGTAGGTATTGTGACTAATATTTGGGCATGCGTTTAGATTGCACTAATATTTGTTTGAATTTTATTTGCACAAACAACAGAAGATTTTGTGTCAGCCATGTTTGGTACAAATATTTGTATACCCTTTTACACTGCACAAATAATTTTATTTGTCCGGTGTGTATGAACAAACATCTGTTAAATAATGTTGTTGTTATGTTTATGAAATCCATCTGCTAAATAGTATCAAATTGTGTTTGTTAAGCAACGTGAAAAATTAAAATGTTTAGTGACAGTGATATTGAAGATTTATTATTAATAACTGCTGGAGCTATGGCACTTGTCCATTTTTTGATTTTGATTTTTTTTTGATGTTGTCCATTTTCTTTCAGAAAAATATGCTTTATCATAAAGGATTACAAAAAAGCGCTTTTTAGTTACTAATCTGTCAAACGAATTGACCAATATTGCCATTTCAATTTATTTCATTTTTTATATGTTAAGCTCTGTCAAAAATAACTGTTGGCAGCCCACGTTTCTACAATTACTTGTCGCTATTTGTTTCGCCAAAAATATTGCGAGAACAAACAAAATATCGAGCCAAATATTTGTAACGACGTGCTGACAAAGTGTTTACATTATGCAAAGCTTTATTCACAAACAAAGATTTTTTTAGCCAACAAACAGTCGAAAAATATTTGGTGGCTAACAAATTCGAGTGTTTACACTAGGACAAACAAAATTTTTATGATTTTGCACAAATATTAGCACAGTCTAAACGCACCTTTAGACTGCATTCAAACAAGGAAATTTTACTTTGACAAAGTTTTGTTAATTTTCTTTGAAACTTTGTTTGGTGTTCAGACACGAAAAGTTTTCTTTTACAAATTTTTGTTTTCTTCTCTTTGATCGTTCCTTATTTTTGGACGTTTTGTATGTGGTGCTTATATGTATATGTAAATATATACAACTGTGTATAAGTAACGAAAGTAAATCAAAGCAACTTTGCGAGTACATCAAAGTCATGCTTTCTCCCTCTCTCTCACATAAAATCAAAACTTTGCAAAGTAAAATTTCCCAGTGTGATAGGGGTATTACTTTAAAAATCGTTCCAAAATGGCGTCGTAGTTGCCACACTATTAAACAACAAAAAGATGCAAAAACATGTTGTTAATATTTTGTTGTTTTTTTTTGCTCTCCTCATCTTAAAAAAGATCAACTCTGATCGCATAAAGAAAAGTATTTTATGAATTATTTCAAAAGATTATAAAATCATACAGATCTGACAAAAAGTCTGTCACACACTTACTCTTTTGATCCACACTTTCATACTACTTTGTACGACTGAATATGATAGTAAATCCTGGCCTTAAAAGATGATGATGCACTAAATAATGTGTCTCAAGAAAATTTCTCTATTTAAATTTGTGTAATTTTTTCGTGCAAGTGCAACTCTTATCTGTAATAACTGTTATTTAAGTTATTTTCTATGATAAACTAACGGAACTGCCATTAATAAATAACGCACTAAAGTTATGTGCTCCGATGAGATTTCACTATTTAAATTTTGTGCCATTTTTTTGTGCAAGTGGCAACTCTGATCTTTAAGGGCGTTTTATTAATTTTCAATAATGAACTAATGGAACTGCCGTTAATAGAAAATGCACTGAAATACTGAGTCTCAATAAAATTTAACTATCTAAATTTTGCGTTACTTTTTCGTTACAAATGGCAACTCTGGTTTCAAAGAGCTGTCATCTATGATTTTTTGATTAATAAAATAGAGTGGTACACTATAAAAGATAACAATTTTAACAATTTTTTACCTACAGAGTTAACTGTTAGGGGACGAACCAGAGCATTCCTTAGGTGGCTACAATTGTTTTAGGTTTTTATAAGACATTAGGGACATATTAGAAACATATTATCGCTGTAGCTAGAAAAGTTTTCTGTATTTTGGTAATACACTGTTTTTTATACCGTTGCTCTTGTCGCTGTCATTTCAGAAACAGACCGCTTTACCTGTGGGTTTTTTTAGACCCTCTTTTCTATACGAATAAATTAAAGGCAATCAATTCGTAATTTACGAATTTAATCGTTTCTTGTGTTAATACAGGGTGTCCGCCGGAACATATATATATATGTTTTGCGGCCATTTTGTTAAACATTAGTCTTGACATTTCATATTTGGCAGTCGTGAAGTAGAAACGTGATAAATTTATTATGAAAAAATATTCAATAACCCAACGTGCTTTAAGCGTTAAAACATTTTATCAAAATCAATCATCGATAACTGTGACGATGAGAAAGTTACGTGAAATTTTTGGAAGGAAAAACGTCACACCAAAACAGACGAGGGTCTGTAGGTGATAGGCCCAAGCATGGACCACGACGTACTGCAAGATCGGTTGAAAACATTACTTTTGCTCAGGAATGTGTTTAAAATAATCTATCAACCTTAATTCGACGCCATGCTCAGGAGCTTGGTCTTCAATTTGGCCACAATTTAGCACAAGAATTTGAATTTGTTATCATTTAAGAATAAGTTGACACAAGAGCTTCTTCCACAAGACCATTTAAGCCGCCGTACCAATGCCAATAGGATGTTACAGCTCGCCCATGACAACCCCGATTTTCATGAAAAAATCATAATGAGTGACGAGCCACACTTTCATTTGGATGGATATGTGAATAAACAGTTTAGTCGGTTCTGGGCAATGGAAAACCCTTAAATTATTTATCAGTAATAGTCTGGTGTGCAATTTAGTCAGCAGGAATCATTGAACCTTAATTCTTTGAAAATTAAAACGGCATAACGGTAACTGTGAATGGGAAGCGATATCGTGATATGATTGTAAACTTTTTAAGGCCACAACTGCATGCTTTGCGCTTGATTAACATGTGGTATTGACAGGACGGTGCATACAGCCAGGATTACAATTAAAACAAACGAAGTAGTATACCTTTCCGGGGAACACCCTACACTAGTCTTTACTCTTGACTGCAATGGCAATCACTTCAAACAAGTGTCTGCCCGTATTCCGTCCTACCTTATGTTGGCCAGTGCTGTACGACAGACATAACGCTGAGACAGTGTGCCTCAGCCTATTCGAACAATCGCTTTTAAGACCGAGATGCTCTTAAACCACTATTCGATCATATCTTTATGTATTAGTCTCCCTCCGATTTTTTTGATTTAAAGGGTATTCCCATTAAACGGACTTTTTTCACACCAGGTCATTTCCAAGTACAACACTGGGTTCTGTTCCATAGAAATTCATGGCGAATTAACCCTTATCATTTCATCTGCTACCATTTTTCAGCTGCGTCTATGTGTCCTTTTAACCCAAATTAACGCCACCATATTTACCGAGGTAAATCTGCTCTGCACTAGTTTGAAGCACACGTTTACTTGCTTCATGTATTTTATAGCCGACAGAATGTGCAACCTCAACCCAAGCAAATCTGCTTGTTAAACGGACACGTACTACCTCAGACGTAGACTCTACAGGACAAGATCAGTTCAGCTGACTATAGACCTGCTCCTGCTCTGTCGTTCATAAAAGAGCCATTAGTAAAAATACTGATGTCATACACTACTTGTCTATAAAGTTCTCCTCAATGAGAGTCGGATGCAGCATACGACCGTTTAAATACAGCCCTTGGTGAAATCATGTACCAGGTGGTGGCAGTGGCGAATTCATTCTTTTTCGCTGTTGCAGGAAGTGTCAAACTTCATATGGCGCTGATTTTTTATGTATGGAGTTTGACATTTCCTGCCATTACCTGGTACAAGATTTCGCCATGATACAGCCTTACCCAACTTTACAATTTCTTGCTTTCAATTGTTGCTAGAGCTGCTATTTTTTCCACCATAATTTTATGCAGGGTTGGGGTATGAGAAACAAAAAATAAAAATGTTATTATTTTTAGTTGCAACTTCAAACATTTAGGGAAATAATCTTTTACACATTCAGATATTTTTATAATTTATTGTCTGTCAGTAACCAGACAGGTATTGAACGCTTTTTATAATGCAATAACATATGGATTGCCTTTCTTCAATAAGTGTAACAAAATAATTTTTCGTTGTTATTGTCATTGTTATTTTCAAGAAAATTATACCCTTGATAGCAATTGTACGAGTATTTTTTGCTTTTATTATAACAAAAAAAAAAAAAAAAACAAAGATTATTTTGTTTAAAAAACCACTTTAGAGTTATTTCTATAATGGTGGTTTTTATGATTTTTTTTAAGATGCATTTGCTGCTGCTGCTGCTGCTTTCTGCTGTTTCTAGCAACTTTTTATCACTTGTCATATTTCAAATGGCTTCTAATTTGTTATCGAAAAAACGAAATATTTATTGTAAGAATACACATTTTTATGAATAATTTTACACATTCTCCCCAAATAATTTTTTTTTTATAAAAATATTTCTTTTGATGCTGATTTTGTCTATTGCCTCAAGTGTTTCAAAATGTATGCATGTTTTTAAAAAATATTTTTTTTGATTATCAAATGTGGTTTTTAAATATTAGTGTCGTTTTACATACAGCATGTTTTAGCACAATGGGATAGAAAGAGGGAGAGAGAGAAAGAAGAAGAAAAAATTATAGATTTTCATTTTACTTTCTCATTTCTAAATTTAAGCAAAGAATTCTATTTAATCAGAATATAAATTTTCAAAACAATTCTTGAGTGCACAGACATGAAAGTTCCAAGAATAAAGCGAGAAAATTTCAGATAAAGAATATGCCGCATCGTATAGAAATATGACATTTATGTGTTTTTTATGTTCATGTATTTAATTTTATTGTGCCTAGCGTTGCCACATAAAAGGATAATTTTTAAATACTTGGTCGCCGCACGGCTACAAAAACAAAAACCTAATGCAATTTTGTTGTTGCAGAGCACTACGTTGATGTCAAAAATAGCTGTCCAAGGCAAATGATTACTAGGTGGTCGCGATGGCCGTACGCGCTAAATGTCAAACACCATATAAAAAAAATGTACATATATTTTATATATGGAGTTTGACGACCATTTGGTATTGATACGCCTTGTAGCTGACTAAACAAGACGATGCCGAATCCTTTTATCATCATTTGGTACTTTAAATAAAGTTGTACCAGTTGGTTTATTTCTTCTATATATGCAGCAATATGTACCTCATATTTAATTTTTTGTTTTAAAATTTAAATTATTATATTTTTAATTTTATTTTTCACTTTTTCAAATTATTTAAAAATTAATTTTTTTCAAAGTTATTTTAAAATTTTCACAACAACGTCAGGGCCATGGCGAAATAATACTAGGTGGTTGCGATGTCGAATTTATTAATTTTCGCCGTAAACTTAACTGCCAGTCCCGCGATGTCGCAATCGTTCGATCCATGGCGAAATAATACAGGTGGTCTCGATGGCGAATTCGTTATTTTCGCCATAAACGCTAACTGTTAAACTCCATATCATAAACTGTTATACATATTTTTTTATATACGGTGTTTGACATTTAGCATTTACGACGAAACTAATGAATTCGCCATTGCGGCCACCTGGTATTATTTCGCCATGGTTCGATCGTTCGCATAATTACATTTAAAGCAAAACAATTTTTTTAAAAACCGACAACAAGCAGTTCATTGCCAAGAAAGCATCGTCCAAAAACGGTGCTGCAGGATTGAACGGACCTGCCCAATTTGGTTCAAAAGTCCGTTCCTACAGCAGAAAATCTAGCTGGTACCCTACGGGGTGAAACTCAGTGATGTAGATGAATCTGTGTAAGATAAGAAGAAGCTGAGACAAAACACGAAACGCCGTGAGTGACATTTATCGCCATTTTTATATGCTTTTTGTAGGCGGTTTTTGCTTAAAATAAATGTAAAATCTGTGCAATGGCTGAGAAAAACTACCACCATCAAATATTGTTGAGATGAATGACAAGGCGCAAATTAAAAAAATCTGTCGTTATGAATTTGCTTTTAAACACACTTTAAATATCTATGGTGCTCTTTGTGATAATCCATGTTTTGTCCATGGTTACGAAATGGCCTAAAATCGCTAAACATTATTTTACAGTTATGTTTTTGTTAAAATGTAAACAAGCAAAGCACTCATAGCGCTGATAGTTTTTTCAAATCCAGGTGCTTTCTTTCCTTAACCATCCAGCATGCGACACTTCATTTACAACCAGTTTGTCAAGTTTTTACTTTAAAAATTTTATTATTATTATTAGGACTATCTATAGACCGAACTGCATAAAAATCAATCGTTATTTCAAATTTATCATAAATAAGAAATATCTGTTTTGTGCGTTTAATAAACACTTTAGCTTATTGATTCATTTTAAATATTTTTTATTTTAGCAAATTTTTTTAACTGAATTCTAAACTAATTGTGTATATTCCTTACAATTTTTTTTTGAAAGAAAATTATAGGAATACATAACCTAGAAATTTAATATAAATTGTACCCTAATAAATTGTAAAGAAGTACAAAAAGAAATCCTTAAACATTTATTTTTTTTACACATAATACATTTAAAAAACATTCCAGGACAAGGAGTGACACTTTGAAAGCACACGCATTATAAAAAATAAAACGTGAACATGACCTAAATATTTGTCAAAAAATTTATCCAGGACTAGACGTCTTTATTAAAAACCTCAAGCACGCACATTATACAACAACATTAAGAAGAAAACTTGCCATTGCCATTATTTGGTGAACCACTCTGAAGCCATTATTAAAATTAAGAGCAAAATATAAAGAAAAAAAAATTATTAAAAAATAATGATTACGGTCATAATAGATGACACACATATTTACACGCATTGGAAATTGGAAAAAAGGAACGAATTGGGGTGGTTTCATACGAACAAAAGTTTAAATAAATATTTAACTTTTTAAGAGTATTCTTATGATTTCAAAGTTTTTTGTTTTGTTGAAAGTTTTTTACCATTAACACTGTAAGATCTTTAAGGCAGCAGTTTTAGTGCTACCTTTAACAAATTCTGCACAATGGGAGGTTTAACAGAAAATGGTAAAAAATTTTTAGTTTTTAAACATCTCATCTGGTTTCGCTGTAATGTTACTTTTATAACTCTAGGACATAGACACAGAGATTGCCTTAAAGTAGGTGTCAAAGGCATGGTCAGTGCGGATGATCCTAAGTCATAAAAAAAACTCTTAATTTAGGAACTCCCTGGTCAATCCATGAATTTCTATTTTTTTTCTTAACACTAGATTTACCAGCTATTGAATTATACCTATTTCTACCAAAACCAGTCAAAATGACTGGTGTATAAGAGAAAATGGTTATTGTGGTTTCCAGTCTTTATTCGCTCGAAAAATGACAAAAAAAGTTGAACAATATTATTTGTAATGGATTTATAGATATTGTGAAATAATAAAACACTTAATTGTTTACAGTTTGTAGCTCACAATTTCTACATATGTAGATTTTGCTGTGTGTACACTTTCCGCATAGACTTTTTTTGCATTTATTGCAAATATTTGTAGTCTTGTTGTTATTGCAGTATCCTATTTGACACCATTTGCGTACAGAAACCGTGCCTTTTGTAGTTGGTATATCAGCTTCGTGTGGTTTTTGCCTTGAAGTCTGATATTCTGCAGCAAGTTCTTCTGCTAATCGAAACAGAAAGTCTTTCCGTGAGATATTTTCTCCTGTTGTGTTTTTGTACAATATCCAGCTATTGATTCCGGCTAAACACTTGAAGTGGCCACCTTCTGGAACCTGATTTCACTGTATACTTTCTTGCCATTTGATCAGTGACATCGACGCCAAATTTAGTTTTATTATAAAACGATACAGTTTTAGGTAATTTCTTAGCTGCTTTATCAATTTTGATGTGTTTATGTTTCGTACTTAGTATAAGTACTTTTTTATTTGGTTTGCTCTTATAAACAGTAAGTGTACATCCATTGGATTGATACAACAACGTTGAGAAACGTGCCATGCTGTCTTTTTTCAGTTTGCAAGTTTTCGGCAACGAAGTATTTTTAGATTTTAATTTTAACGCCAAAGGAATACTTGTAAAAAAATTATTAGTTGTTACAGTTCTGCCCTTCATGGTATACGGTTCAAGAAGTTTCATAACGACAAATTCGCTTAGAGGGGTTGATGCATTTCGAGTCTCGTCTTTTCCTAAATACGGAAAGCCATTTACCACATATTTCGTCTCTACATCAGATGCCAACCAAAATTTTATCCCAAATTTATGGGGTTTGTTTGGCATATACTGAGTAAACCTGCATCTGGCCTTCGATGGAAAAAGTTGCTCATCCACAGTAATATGAGCTCCTGGTTTGAAGCAATTTTGGCTGTTTTCAATAAATTTATCCCAAACTGCTGAGACTAAAGCGAATTTGTCTGTTTGCAACCTTTGACTCCTCTGATTTCTTTTGTCGAAACGAATGTATCGCAGAATCTCAGTAAAATCTCGTCTACTCATTGTGCTGGAAAAAAATGATGGTCCCCACTTGTTGTTCCCCAAATATTGAAGCCTCAAAGTATTTCCTTCGTACGCCCGACGTGCGTACAGTATTGCAAGAAATGCCTTCAATTTTCCTTGCGTAATTGTCCATTTTTTCCCCAAAACTCGAGAGCCTTCTAACTCTGTACAAATTCGTATATGTTCCAAAATATGGTTGTCAATCAGTAATAGGAACGCACTACTTAGACACCCGTTCATAATGTTTCTTTTAGCATGTGCTGTTGGCCCGTGTACATCTTTGAAAGCACTATGAACTGGTAGTCTACCGGCAACACCTCCTTCTTCAATTCTCGTCCAAATAGTGCCGTCTGAAGCAATTTCAGTTTGCTGATTTGGTACGGTGCTTCCTCCTTCGTCTTCAGAACTGGAAGGGAATCGCATGTATCGTTTCCTTCGCTTGTTTGGAATATTTTCGCAATCACCGTCACTTGACTGATTTATATTGTTTTCATCAGAAATTTCCTCATCACTACTCTCGACAATAGCACTGTTATCATCACTGCTTTGTGGATCAATTTGTCTATCTAACAATTCACCGTCGCTGTCATATAATTCGCTTTCTACATCTGAACATTCCAGAGGAATGTTGGTTGCATTTTCTAAATATGTAGAAATATTTATTCGTTTTGACATTTTCAGGGGCTGACGATCGCTGTAAAAATATGTAAAAAAATATGTAAAAATATTTCGTAGATAGCGTATTTACTGAAGAATATATTTTTTAATATTTCCATATCCACATAAATGTTTCTTACCTGTGTCACTTTGCGGGTATGAATGATTACGCTTGAAGATCGTTTGGACTAAGATTTTATTTCGTGTGTTGAACGAAGACTGTTCGAAACAAGACTGTTCGTGCCTGGTGCATTTACGAAGTAAGTGCTCGTGAAAATATCGTAGATATACCGTAATCGCCATAATCGCCTCAATGCCGATAATGTAACGAACAAAAGACGCATGGGCGCTACATATACTTCAGTGATCTCATGATTCTCCCGGAACAAACATTCCTTCATAGAAACATGCACCAGTCATTTTGACTGGTTTTGGTATAAATGTCAATAACAAAAAATATATATGTTACTAATATATATAAAGTAACATTAAGTTCAGAAAATGCATTCTCTACTTATAGCTACAAAAGTCATAACATTATTTCGGAAAGCAAATGTTATATGTAATAGGAATTTTGAATTGAAATTGCACGACCAGTCAAAATGACTGGTCTGGTAAATCTAGTGTTAAATTAAACCTGATTACTAAATCCACAGTTCTTTCTATTCTATTCTTAATGAGTTAATTTATAAAAATCTCGTTTCTTCTCTTAGAGAACACTTGAATGTGGTTTGCATGTTATTTTGAGGTACAATTTCGATAGCAATTCAGTAGCTTGTTAGGTTTTAACAGAGAGACCTAAGATTTTTTGCTGTTTTTGTATTTCTCTTTGTCAAGACCACTGCCTTAAGCAGTAGACATTAGTTACAGGGCTAGCAAAAAATGGATAACCGAAACTAATACATTCACATTTTTGCACTAACAAATTTACTACAATTTTAAATTTAACGGCGTTGCCATTGTAGCAATTTTATTTTTTGGTATTAAATTAAAAAAATATTTTTTTTTTAAGACCAAATCTATTTTTTTTCTTGTCTTTTTAATTTTTTAAATAAATAATTCTGTTTGTTAGGGCAGGCTAAATTTATATGACATTTTTTGTAAAAAAATCAATGGCAACGCTGTTTTCTACAGGCATTATATTTATACAAAAGTTTCGGTCATTGTTTGATGTTTCCTTTAAGAATGTGTTAAGAAATTTGTTCTATGCAATAAGCGGTATATCAGTCGGCAATGACAATGAATGTCACTGTTCTAGTAGGGATCGTTTTCGTGACTTTATAACTCACGATCGGTCAAACCGATTCGAGAAAATTTTTAGAGTTTGTTCATATGGTCGTGTATAACAGTGCAGTCACACGGCCAAGTTTTTGTTCAATTCTCTTTCAAGAAATTTACACATACTGCTTGTCAAAATTCACAAAAATTGAAAGCTGTAACGTAGGCTGCACGCAATTTCAAAGCAAGTTTTTAAGCAAGTTGTAAAAAGAAACCAAAAAAATTATTTAAAGGAAAAAACTTCAGTCAGCTGTTCTCTTGAATGAAATTTGAAAGACTCAATTGAACGAAAATTTGAAAGCAAATTCTCAGCAAGTTTTTAAAGTGAGAGTGTATTGGTAAAAAAATGAGAGAAATTTTAAAAATTGAATGAAAACTTGATCGTCTGACACCCTAGTAAGGTTTATCTAGTGTTTGCACGAAATTGGTCGATGCGTTCGTGAGTTATGACTTTGCATGACAACATTTAATTTTGTCCAAATAAAAAACAGCAACAAATACGTTGGCTCCTATGATCATTAGCGGTATGTATGCTGTGTACTGACTTCTCACATAAGGTATTTAATGTTAATATTCATGCGTAGCGAAGCACGCCGGGATCCCTTAGTAATTGTATAAATACGATTATTTTCAGTTTCGCACGATAAGTGAGCATTACAAATAAAACAGAAAGTAATCAGGACTACTCTTAGGTTACAACAACTTTAAAAAAGGTAAAGGTTCCTTAACTTTACAAAAGTCTCTAATACTCCAAAGATCTTGCAGCATCAGTAAAAATCAGTTACACAGATGGAAACTTTCACATTTGACGTTATTTCTTTTTTAGTTACTTCTAGATTTTAAAGTGACATATTTGACGTCTAAAGTTTTAAGGTAACTGATTATTTTTTTATAACAAATAACTCCTGCTGTTTTGCATTTCACACGTTTTTAAAATGTCTGGAATTATTTATTATTTTTGTAAAAATGTTGTAATAAAAACAATTCTGTTAAAAAAAATATACCATTTGAAAACACTAATCTTTAGCCTGGGTATTAAAGTTTCATTTGCTATTAGTTGACAAACATTTTCAAAAAAAAAAACAAGTACTGAGAAATTTTAATGTTTTTATCAAATTTAGAAAAAATTGCAATTTTGGGTATAAAAAAACTTATAAATAATTCTCTTAATTTTTTTATACTAAATTAAAATTATAAACAGTTAGTTAAGGACATGATATACTATCATACTAAGTCGTTCGATCTGTCAAAAATAGCATTGGTGCCCAAAAAGGTCTGTACGATTTTATAATCTCTTGAAAAAGTTCATAAAATAATAATTTCTATACGATCAGAGTTGCATTTTGAATTGCATCTTTCTTGTGTGACAGTGTGGCATCTAAACACACTTATTCTTCGGTTTTTCTATGCAGGACAGTATTCCATCAGATTTTCTTGTGAATGATTCATACGACTGTTGGGCCTTAAACGTGAAATAATTTCTGAAGAAATATCCCAAACTTAAATAAAAAATTCCTATAAAACCTTATTCTTGTCGTAGCACATTATAAAAAGTGTAATGTTTATATGATATTATTTTGTTATTGGATATTGTAGTCATTTTTTACAAAAATGTAAAGTAGGTGTAGTTTTTTAAAGATATTTTTCGAGGATAACGGAACCATATAGAAAAGAACAAAGCGCGTTAAAGTCAATATATGCTTTGTTTAACTTGAATATTTATTTTATTTCAATATTTAGTTGGTTTAAAAGGAGGGTTGAATTTTAATAACATTCTAGTTGCATAACAGAGACGTGGTAAAAATTTAAAATTGAAGATTAAAAAGTAAATTGTAATAATTGGGGCTTCTATATAAAATAATAGTTCAGGTCAACTATTGGTGAGATCACTATGCTATGATTGGGTTGTTCGTAGTGTTGTCTGCAAAAAACTTAGTTCACTAGTTTGTCCTGTTATGGACTCTTACGAGTTATCGAAAAGGCTCTTAGTGATGCGGCAAATCTTTAGATGGACCTTATGTTTAATTGACACACGGTTCTTTGTTTGTTGGGACAGGCGACCAAAGTTTGAAAAGTTGAATAGAATGATGCGAAATTCATATCGTCGTCATTTTTATTAAGAAAGTTTTGTAACTTGCATTTATGGCTCGATGCACTGACTTGTCATGATTTTAATTATTATCTTCATTCCGGAGAGGTCAAAATTAAGTTAATAATGTTAAATATTGTATTATTTATATTGATAAATGTTTTATTTAGTGTCGACAATTATGTGTTGAACACAATATCAAAAGAAAAATGTCCGTCTTTATTAGCTTCATAATTGCGAGCCCTTTTGAGCACATTTTTTATTACATTCTTACACATTTCGCGCGGTATTTTATGGTTTGTTTGCATAAACATTGCTTTTCAGATGTCCCCACAAAGAGCAGTCAAATCAGGCAACATCACCATTTCTTGAAAGAAATTCTTCTGGAAAGAGATCTCGCAGCAATTCCATTGTAATCCTGGCTGTATGCGCTGTCGCACTGACTATATTTCCATATTAAATTTGCCACGACTGCCAAATAAAAACTGTCAAGACTAATGTTTTCCAAAATGGTGGCTTGATTTTAGTAGCGCATGGCAATTTTATTTCCATTACCGTTATAGTATTTATTGTTGTGGTAACAGCTCTACTTTTGTCGAAATTTTATTCTTGGCAGAAAAACTCGTTATCCGAGTAAAACTAGTCTCGTTCCAGAGCGAAGATTTTAATGTCGTTAATTTCTTCTTAATTCGATTCTGTATTTGATATTTTATTGGCCAGGAAATTTTCATAACTATATGGACATCTATCTGTAAACACTTAGAGACTTTTAATGTTGGTCTTTGTTGCGTTTCATAAAGAACTATTTTATTATTTTGGGTTAAACATTTTCAGTTTCGTTTGATGTCATGTAAACCTTTATTTCTTCATACGATGTGAAATGCCCTCAATAATTATACTACTCGAAAGTGTTGCCATAGTCAATCTGATGGTCGTTCTTAAGAAGGATTTTGAGAAGGCATGATCTCAGCGAAGATCATCACTTCTTAAACGCCTTAAATATTGGAAGGCAATAGAAGATTAATTTGTAATAAGTTATATAAAAAACCTTCCCCTTTATGTTCTTTTTCCGTCTTTAAAACAACGCTCCTGTTTTCAAACAATATCAACTTGAAATACTTATAAATAGCCATAAAATAATAACTATGTTTTGTGGTGCATTGAAGCTCTATTATTTTCATTAAAAAAAAAATTAAAAGCATTACAAACGGGCACGAGTCTACATACATATAAATAAATTTTCAAACTACTCACCCTTAATTTAAGAGTAGAAGAAAAAAAATTACATTCTCATTGTCAAGCAATGAATCCAGTCAAACGAAATATTTAACCACATACAAAAATAAAAGACTGGCTGACAGACGGCATAACAAATACATATGTATGTATGTATGTATTTATGTATAAAAAATAATAATTTTTGTTTGGATTTTAAATTATTTTCTCATATTGTAACCGTTTATTCTTTTCGTTCATTTATCCATTCATCCATCCATCCATTAACAGCCAAATAAATGTATAAAAATCCAATTTATCAAAAGCAGCGGAAAATACAGGAACAAATAATGAAAAATCCATATGTCCTGGAAAAGTGGTGGTTTAAAGATTACAGCGCCTCATCTGTGAATTGAGGATGAATGCAGCTCAGCCCCTATTAAATAATTTCTTAAACAGGGTGAATAGGAATAAGATGTTTTAAAAGTTTATTTTTTTTAAAATAAACTTACTTTTAACACTAGAGCATTTACATACACATATGATTAATCGCTTTATTTTTAATCGACTAATAACTAAAACAACATTTCGAAATTAAAGTTTTTAAACCTGCGTAATAAATAACAAAGTATTGTTGTATTTTCAAAGTATTGAAACTTTTTTTGCACCTTTCGCTATTAATTTCGAATTTTCAAATATAATAAAATTTAATATTTTTCTATTTTACTCAAAAAGGAAGCTGAGCTTGGCTTTAAACTTATAAAAAACTTCAAAATTATTGCATTTGCGTATAAAATAAATGCTTCTTTCTTGTTATGTAGATTTAAAAATAAAATTTCGAAAATTCGAAATTAAGTTCGAATATTCGAACATTCCAAAATATTTATATACGATATTTGCGAATGCTGTAAAAATAATTTTTAAGAGGAATTTGTAATGTAATATTATGTTTTTTTTTTTAAATAACAAAATATTATTTGTCTTAATTTCAATTTAATTTTTAAATTTTTTAAAAATTTTCAATCAAGCTTGAATATAGCAAGCAATTTTTCATAATTTTTAAAATAATTTTAATTTAACATATTTCTTTTAACAAAAGGTTTTAAAAAATCTTTTAAAATTTTTTTTTAATAATTTATTTTTTTATGTTGATATTTTTTTTACAAAACCAAAATAACACATCGTTAGGAAATCACCCTTTTTGTTGAAAGCCATTCTCATTTTCTAAATTTGGACGCATATTTATTTTATTTAGAATTTTATTTTTATTATGAAAAGTTAAGTGGTTCCTTTTTCATTGTCACTTGAGCATGTGTTGAAATTGTTCCCAATTTCACATTGAATGTGTTGTTTGCATTAAAGGCATTTTGCCTCGTCGGTCACACTTATCCCGTTGAGAGCATCAGAATGAAAAGGGATATTCAAGGATCATATATATGCGTGTATGTTGGCTAATGCGTCAGTTGCTTATAATTTTCAAATTAATCATTTAAACATGCATTTTAATTCTTTTTCATTTGAATTTTAAATTATTGAAATTTCAATTAGTATATTCACATGAATGTACTTTATCTGTCATGTCATGGTTATTGTGTTATAATTGAAATTATGTGTTATAAGAGGGTGTGGTTTCAAGTATTTTAAAACATGGTTTTCATTTCTTAAAAATAAATAATTGAATTCAAATTCTAATTGTACAAAAATATCCCGACTCTTTGAAGCAACTGCTTGTGTTGTTAATGTTAGAAACGATGTATAGATTAGGCAAGAGTATTTTGTGTAAAACATGGTAGATGGTTTAATTTAAAGACTTCTAGATTAGTTCGTAAATTACAGCAGATCATATAGTTTTTATATGTTTCCCCCTAGTCCGGGATAAAGGCAATGAATACGATGTACTCATCCATTAATTTTTATATTAAATCAATTTAAAGATCCAGCTTACTTTATGAGTACCAAAAAATCAAATATTCACTAGAACATCAAAATTTTGCTCGATAAACAAAAATAATGTAAATATTAATGGAACAAAAAATTTCGCCATAGTAATTGAAACTGAGCAAAAAATAAACTGAAATTCGAAAACATACTCGTACAAACAAAGAACAAAATTTTAAAAACAATAAAAAAAATCTTAACACCAGAGTGCTGTGCTTTGTTTTACCAGTGACAATTATGAAAAATACAGGGTGTCCTCCGGGAAGGTATAATACTTTATTAGTTTATAATTTTTAATTAAATAAAAGAGAACGGATCTTATTGTTTAAAATCGACAATTATATATGGAATACAATATCAGATAAATGCCCGCCTCTGTAAGCCTCACAATGCGAGCCCTTGTGAGCTTATTTTTCATTACATTCTCACTCATATCACGCTGTATTTGTTTAATTTCATCACGAGTATTTTGTTTGAGTTGCATAAACCTTGCTTTTCAGATATCTCCACAAAAAGAAGTTCAGGTTAGTCAAATCAGGCGACCGAGGAGGTCGCGAAGTCCATTGAGCGATCTCGGTCTGTCCGTCCGTGTTAGTGTTGAAATACAGTTTGCCAAGGCACTAGATTAGCTAGAGAAAATTTAAATATGCCAATCGATCAGATATACATTCGAAATAGCTGCTATTGAAAATCAGCAATATCAGTCCATGTCCTTCGAGCCAGCGGGCAAAACACCACGCCTGCCTTTATATTATTTGAAACAGTAAAGTAACTCCAATCAAAAAACAAATATATGGTGAGATAGATAATTTAAATATAAGAAAAAACATCAAGTGAAAAAATTTGCGCTCGCCCATATTTTGCGAGCAATGGGCCTCTGAACTTTTCAAAGAAAAGTACGAACTTCAATTTCTAAAAATTTTTAAGAAAGAAAAAAAACTTTACAAATGTATGCTGACGTTTTCCAAAGAAAACAGAAAATATTACGTACCAGTAGAATGTAATGCTGCATTTTCTAGATCGCTACATCCGTCATTAGCACTCTTCGCTTCTCTCTACCTAACGCTACGTCTCCACGAGCCATCAAATTGGTATGAACATTATGGCAAACATGAATTCGGCTAATGGAGACTCTCAATGTTCATGTTTCGTTCATGGGCAACAATTTATGTCCAAACATTTGTCTGAGCAATGATGTTCGTCATCAAATATGACTTTTAGTATGATTTCTCTATTTCGAATTACCGCCATCTTTTAATCAACAATGCAAACAATCTCTTCCTTTTTTTTAAATTTGAATTTAAAAATGACAGGGGTACATAACCACATCCCACAAATTTTCAGAAATATGTAATTAGTCTCTCCAGGAACGGCACATCGACCTATACCTTCGTAAAGGAAGTGATAAATCCTGAACAAGGTGTTATATTATAAATGATTATATTAGCTTTGTTATTTTATTTATTAAACACGATGGCATTTTAGTAAAAGCCAGTTGAAAAAAACGTGCGCGATGCGTCTTTCATTATATCCTCACTTTTTGAAAAAGGAAAATCTACTCGCACGCAGATGTGCCCCCTTCGAAATAAAGTAATAAACTCCAATATCTTCCTTGTTAAAAACATTGAAACAACCCTGACGATAAATCCTCCATGTTTAAAAACTTGGAAAAAAACATTAATAATAATGGTATGGCAACACTGTTGAACTGACGTTGAAAATACGTGATGTGAATATCTTTAATGTTATGACATCTTCCCGAAAAACCATCCAAAGTGTAGCAAATTTCAACAATCAAATTGCGCCCACAATAAAATTATCAATGAACTGCTGGAACGCTTGTAAGCCAACAGTCCCCAACAGTGAGGTTATTATTAGGTAGATAAGCAGAGATTTTAAATTTAACCGTTTCAACACTGACGGGACACATGTGTCCCACTGAGAGTTTACAATTATCTAAAACACAATTATTCCCATATAAATAGATTGTTGTTGTTGGATTAAATTTTCTAAATTACACAATTAGAATTTATTTATTTTAGATTTTCTTTATTGTTACTATTGTGACGTAGGTGTCCAATAGTAATTTACTGATGAGGCAATCCTATCCCAGGACATTTTTCTTATCCTGGTCATCCACTACTTAAACGCACCCTAAGGAACATTTTTTGAGCCATTATTAACTAACCACATCAGAAAAAAAGTTTGTATACTTAAAAAAAATTCGTATTGAAGGAGTTACGTATTTTTATGTCCTCTATAAGAAAAAGGGCATAAAATTAAAATACAAAGGGTGTTCCTATAGTGACGTGATTTTAGTTTTCAAACGTTGCACGTCGACATTTAAAATTCGCACAGAGTATAAACAAATATGTCTGGTATAAAAAAGCTTAAATTATAAATTTAAATATAAAAGGGTGTTTCCATAGAGGCCCTGATTTTACGAATGCGGTCTTATCTTTGTAGACAGATGCTTAAATTATCACAGAGTGAGTACAACGACAAAAATAAAAAACAAAATTAAATATTAAATGGTGTTGCTATTAAGACATGATTTTCACGTAGATGTCCTAAAGAGACTTGATTTGAACCAATAATAGACAGAAAAAATAACTAAAAACAAAAATGCAATATTAAAGGGTGTTGTTCTATTGTAGCATAAATAATTAATGAATTTACATTTGATTGTCTAGTGGAATTGAAGTTGCTAACTTGTAAAAGCCAAGAATTTTGAAGGCCGTTAGTGTTTTTGACCTTAAAAAATATGTACAAGTGACTTATTCTCGAATTTCATATTTTAATACAAAAACCCATTAAATCAAAAGAAAACTATCCATCGACAATAAAACTAAAAATGAAAACAAAAACAAAAACAAAAAAAAAAATGCCCAAAAGAATGACGAAGCCATTAAAGTGTCATTTTAATGAAGTTAAAATTTAATTGATGTAAATGACAGTTATGAAAGTCAATGAACGGAAAAATCAATTAAAAAACTTGAAATTCATCTTCAAAACGACAGTCGAATAATCTTTTCTGATGAAAGAAATGAAACACAGCCTAAATTTTTAGTTGCGTTTATAAAAATAAACAGATGCTGCTGCCCAAAAAAAAAAAATTAGAAACAATGAAAGAAAAATGCTGGTGGTATTTTAGAAAATTTTCTAAACTGCACAATATAAATCAAAAACTATAGAAAACACTAGAAACTATTTAAATAGAGAAAGAAAAAAAAAAGAAAGAAATACAATAAACAGACACATGTGTGAAACAATAACGATTTTTGTGGAATTTTTTGTATTTTCGATAAAAAATGAATTCTTTGAATTTGTATATTTTTTATGAAACGACCTCTTTAGACTGAACGAAAAAAAAAAAAATTAACCTCGTCAACACCTTCACTGCATGATTTTTATTAAGGCGGTGTATTAATTTCTTTTCTTTCGATTTTTGGTACGACAGCGGTTGTTGAATTACCTGTTAAACGAAATACATTAAATTTGGAAAAAGAATTCCTCGACTCGTTACGTTTAATCTATAAGAAGGAAGCTATCACTAATTCATTTAGTTTCTCTCTGGTCCGACATATCGAACCTCGTTTGTGAATAAACTTGTAAATAGAGTGTTTCTAAATGTGCTTATGTGTGTGTAGGTAAAATATTGATACAATTGTAGTTTTAATACCTTAAACAACAGAATAACTGGCTTATATGAAGATTTACAATAAAATATAATTTCTTCTTGAAGTTTCCTGCCAGATCATTTCATATTTAAATAATGTTGTCGTTTTTATACGCCTAAAAATAAAAATGGCTATTGTGAACGGTAACTTAAGCATCGAAATGAGAATTCCTGTATTTATAGTAATAAACTGTGTGTTGCCTACATAATTATACAAAGCAAATTAAACAATCTGATTAACTGAAATAATTGTCTCCTGATTTTAGGTAATGTCACATTTAATAACGTTGCTAATTAATGTCGCTTTTAAATGAATTAAAGTGCTTTCAAATGCTGTGTTACTAGCAATAATTTTGCATGATCTCTTTGTACTTGATACACATCTTTATCGAGTATTGCCTCTAGTTTTTAGACTTATACGGCATTTACACTATGCAATTTTTCATGAAACTAGAATGAAATTTTTGTTTGTTTCTGAAGCAGGAGGAGTACGCAATATGGTATTGCTTGAGTTTGGAGGTTACTGTTGCTAATGTTTTCTTTTAGATAACCCATAATGCTGTAACTTAAATAGAAAATTGAGAAAGAAATGCCTCAAAAAATTGCATAGTGTAAATCTAGACTTAAAAATTTCTTTCTGTGCAATTTTTAGAGGCTTTTTTTTTCTCAAATTTCTATCTAAGTTACAGCGTTATGTTTTATCTCCTCAAAACTAAAACAATACCATATTGCTTACACCTCCTGCTTCAGCAACAAACAAAAATTTAATGCTAGTTTCATGAAAAATTGCATAGTGTAAACGCCGTTGTTGAAATGCAAATTGAAAAGATTGATCCTTGATAAACCGTTTAATGATGTTTATTCACTTGAAAATAAAATTACTGATATTTTCAATAAAAATAATAAATATCTTACATTTGTTTTCTTCTTTTTAATTCGACAATAAATATTTAATAAAATTTTTACTATAATTTTGAAAATATAAAATCTAAAAGTAATTTGTTAAACTAAAAAAAAAAAAACATTTTAAAACAAGTAAAAACAACAATTTCCCACCCCTGTCAATAGACTTTCAATAGCAACGTCTTTCATTAATACAAAAAGTGTCTTTTTTATCGATTGTACAAATCGTTCCCATGTTCCTCCAGAACTTGGGTCAAATGGAGTATTGAAAATCCATTAGGACGCTAATGTCCCCAAATAATTGTATTATATTCTTTGGAAAGAAATAAAGTAGAGAATATAGATGGTGAAGGACCATTCAGTTGCGTGTTATATTTGGTTTTAGAACACTGTTGCAACTTTTTTGCTGTTGTATAAGCAAAATTTAAACAGGCTTTTTGCTGTTAAAGCTGATTTAGTTATTTTTTACTTTGTCGATACTTTAATGCTGTCAAAAGGAAGCCTAATTCATACCAAGAAAATCTATGCTTCTTAATTAACAACTGCTACCATACGAACTCACGTCAGCAAGCCGATGACAGTTTAGAAAGCAACCATTTAAGATACAACACACTCTTTAAACTATTTTGTTCTCGGCAAAGTTAATATCTTCAAAAAAATGCTTTTATTTTCATTAAAAATTTGTCACTTTTATGTTGCTGATAAGAAGGCAATTGGATGAATTTATAAAATAATTTAATATTCTATAGCACGTTTGTCACATCTTAAGATCGCTTAATTTTAAAACTGCCCTCGTATTTCATAGGCTAGTTGTTTGGCCTAACCCAATATATTACATGTTCTTTTTTTTATGAAAAAAAAAACTGAACGCATAAATTCAGTAACATGCCACTTCATTCATAAACACCGGATGTCTTTAAATGTTTGTTTGTTTTTTCATTCATTTTTTCTTACACGTACTTTTGTGTCTGCACGAATATTTGCTTTTGTGACACACGCTTTGTATTTGATTTTTTTTATTTTTAATATTATTATTGTTTTTTATGGTATTTTCTTTTTCTTTTGTTTACAAAATCCTTATGATTGACAAGGATACTTTCTTTGCTACGGGCTATTGTTGGATGAATCGCAGCAGTGTTTGAATTCCATAAAGCTTATGGAATTATATATATAATCTTATTTGTTTATCGTTGCAATCAGGATGTTTGTAGGATATTTCATCAACATAAAAATGCGTATACATTGAGCATAAAAGAAATTTTGTGTTAATTTTAGAACGGGAGCCGAGTGGATTTTGGGAGTTAAGAGATTTTTTTTAATTTATTTATTTTAATTCAGACAAGTCATGATTTTCTCTTGTGCGGAACATATTACCTCTCGTAAACCTTTTAACATGCTTCAATTAAATGCAAAATATATTATAGGGTTCCAGACCTAAAGGATAAAAAGTAACCATATTGTTATGGCTATTATGTCTGTCCATCATAATCTCACCTAAAATTTTTGCAGAAATTGCATTATTTTGAGTAGTACAGCAACAAATAACAAAATTAAGGAAAAATGAAAGATTATCGTGCTAGAGACGTTAGCGTCACGTATCTGGTCTCACATTTGAATTAACACAGAGTCAGTGCCTTTAAAAAAAATTTAAAGGGTGAACCCAACTTTAAGCAAAAATAAAAAATATATATAAAATAAACGTAGCATGGGAACCTTCGGACTATTATTTATGTTTGAACTTCAGTGTTTGCATGGAATTATTTTAAAAATTTAACAAGAAGCTTTAATAAAATATGTTCTATAATATTACACAAGATTACAGTCTTAATTATTGGGCTAAATTTAAAATTATAGAATATTTTTTCCAAACAATTCATATCGCTACATTTCCACTCACCTGAAAACAACTATTTTCGAAATTCTGACGTAACTCTGACGTTTCATCTATAGAAGAAAAACAACCCCGTTTTTATTATCAATTTCTTTTCTGCTTTTACACATTTTTAATTACACAGCACTAAAATCTTGAGACCCCCAAAATCTGAAAGCATGTGATGGTAGAAGAAAACCCCCAACTGGGTTTTGAATTACAGCCATACCTAAATAAAAACGGAAAGCGGAACGTTTTCTTCCGCATAGCTTTTACGCTGAAATGCCATACCTAAACAAAAGTGGCAACGGTTTGTCATAATGATAAAAAACAGGGTTATAAAAACATTAAGGCTTAAGTCTAGACGCACCTCAAAAATGAAATAGTGTTGTCTACGGGGTGTAAATGGAAATCTAAGCAAAAAATTACCTTTCCTTTGATTCCCATATTGCCTCGTACCTCCATAAAATACTCGATATGTGCCATATTATACATACAAATGTTGGAGGCCCGTAACTCCGAAACTAAAGGTCAGCTCAAAAATTTTCACTTAAAATTTTACTCCCTGAACACATTTTTTTTTCATTTCTGAAATAAATTTTTTCCAAAAATATATATAAATTCCCTAAATATTTTAAAAAGAATAAAAATTCTGGTGCTTGTTTTGTGTAAATTGAAAATTTTATAAAAAAAAAAACAAAATTTGTTTTGTTTTTGTTTATTTTTAATTTTTTTGTTATTAAACGCATTGTCAAAATCGGATTTTCCATTTGCAAAGCGTTGCCGCCGCGTTATTTCGGTATGTTCCATACAAAATGTACAGGCATGAGAACTTTTGACAGCAAAAAAACGCTTTCCGCCCTTGTTTAGGTATGGCTGTTAGTAGCAAAGTTTTTTTTTATGATTTTTGCAGTTTTCGACTGGGTGGAGTATTTTAGAACATTTTTCAGAGAACATGTACTGATTTTTTAGTCTATATCTCGTGAAATATTTTACATATTGCTTTTCTCTCTTTTTAACTTTAATTAGATCTACAAATTTTGACTTGAGAAAATAAAAAAAAAAACATCTTACTCAAACAAGTAAGAGTGCTATATTCGGCTATGCTGAATCTTATATACCCCTCACCATGTTTGTAAATCTAGTTTAGTCAAGTAACTCCAATCAAAAAAGCAAATATTGGAGTGAAAGATAATTAAAAAATAAAAAAATTTTTGTACTGCATATATATTATTTTATATAAAAATCACATGAGCTCTTAAAAGGTTAAGCATTTTAAAAAATTTTTAGTATTTTCTTAAAGATCTCTTCAAAACTTTTAAAATGGTAACCATATTGATTTAAAAAAGTTTGAATATTTCAGAGCCCCGTAACTCGGAAAATATGGGCGAGCGCCTATTTTTTTCACTTGATGATTTTTTAATTCTCTATCGCCCCATATATTTATTTTTTTGATTGGAGTTACTTTATTGTTACAAATGACATGAAAAAAATTAGAGCTAGGCGTGATGTTTTTCCTACTGCCTCGAAGGATATGGACCGATCAAGCCGATCTCCAACAGCACCTCTTTCGAAACTATATCTGATAGATTGATATATTTATTTTTTGTGAAATGAAGTTTGCCTCGGACGGACAGACGGACAGACAGACATCGCTCAATCGACTACGCTATGAATAAGATGTCAGAAGGAAGGACAAACTTATATATACCCTTTTTGTACTTTTTGTGGTGAAGGGTATAAAAAGAAAAAAACTGTCAAAAAACGTAAAATTTCGTCATAGATTACGCCATAAAGGATGGAAAATATAAGGACACTTCAAATACTTAAAAATAGATACTTTGAGAATTTTATGATTTTAAAAGTAACGAACGAAAAATAAGGACCCTTAAAATATTTTCAAAAATACAAATATGGAACTTTAGCCGTCGCTTTCAAAGCTTTTTTCATCACCTGAAAACATGTTTCCGACCGATTCGCTAGCTTTATTCTTGTATGAAAATACTTAATTCTTTTTATTTCTTATGCTTGGTGAAAGCGCTCACCTTGCTCATCAGATTCTGTAGGCAATTGTTTTTCGAACTCTGCCTAATGATTATTTGAAAAGTAAAGTTTTAATGTCATGGTCACACCGTTTGCTTGGAATGACTTAACCATATTTTTGTACTAAAACTTTCCATTCGTCGTCTCGATTTTTTCCTAAGACTCTTTCTATAACTGCCTTAAGTGCCTCCCAAGCCATTAAATCGTTTCCGTGCAAAGTCATATTGAAATATTCACATTTTACCATTTTTTGAATATCTGGTGATAAATCCTGAACAGGATATTATATTATAAATGATTATATTAGTTTTGTTTTTTTATTTATTAAACACGATGGGATTTTAGTAAAAGCCGGTTGAAAGAAAACGTGCGCGATGCGTCTTTGATTATAACCTCACTTTTTTGAAAAAGGAAAATCTGCTCGCACTCAAATGTTCCCCCTTCGAGATAAGGTAATGTACTGTATAACCCACCGGTGCAGAGGTGGCAACAATATGTCACTTATATTTTTTATTAGTAGCTCTGCTGTCATGTCTAAAGTGTTATCTTTTACTTCCGACTTTCTTTTTTTATTAACATCAATGTCCGTTAGCTTTTTTCGTTTAAGAAATGCGGACAAAAATTCTGATTTCCGCTTTGACAATCCTAACTTAGCGACAATATAGTTTATTTCGCATTGTGTTACATGCTCAGGCTTGCTGATTGTTTCTTCGGGCTTGAACGGTGATCTGCCAGCAGATTGTTAAAAGTTTCCGCAGTCCATAAAGTTGCTGTATTTGGACTCGATGGTCTTGGTGGTGGGTTGGCTTCAGAATATTTTTGCGGGAGATAAGCATGAGGACCAGGAATGTACACAACATTTGACCTTTTTTGTTTATTTATTCCACTTTAAAAATTTATGTATCCGTAGCATGCGGTTTCATCGTGCCCATTTGGGTTCATCCATATTACTGGTGTTCCATAAGGCAGTGAGTGGGCTTGGTTTTCTGTTTATACAGTTAAATATGTAACAAAAACAATGTCTGCACAATGTCTGTGTCCAAGAACAATCAAATAAGTTCAACTGATCAGAATAATGTAAGAGGCATGCATTTTTGAATTCAGCAGTCAAATTTGTTTTTTGTTTGGACAGAAAAAGAAGTTCAGCTTCCAACAATTTTCCATGTCAACTTTTTCTTTCTGCATTGTATGCCGTAATATTTAAATTTAAGTTTTAAATTTTACGTTTTTTGACAGTTTTGCTGTTTTGAGTAAGATGTTGTTGTTTTTTTGATCTTATCTCAAGGCAAAATTTTTAGATATAATTAAGAGGTAAAAATTTGCTGAAGCAATATTTCGAATAGTTCACGAGATATAGACTAAAGAATGAGTATATGTTCCCTAAAAACGTTCTACAAACCTCCTCCCAGTCGAAAACTTCAAAAATTATCATAAAAAAACTTAGCTAATAATTCAAAACCCAGCTAGGATTTTTCTTCTACCATCATATGCTTTCAGATTTGGAGGGTCTTAATTGGTTCAAGATTTTGAAGTTAAGAAATGTGTTACTGTGTTATCAGCCCAATTATAAATATTTTCCTGGAATTTCTTCCTCACGAAAAAATTTTTTCTCGCGAAAAGATTCCTCCAATTATGAATTCTGTGGAAGCAAAATAATAAAAAAGTGTTTTTTGCATTTTATTTTCTTTTTTTAATTCATAATATTTATTTTTTTCAACGAAATTTTTTCACTTCACGCAGTCAATCAAAAGGTGAAAAAAATTTACAATGCGAGAAAAGGAAAAAGTAAAAGAATCGACAGGTTTTGAAATAAATCAAGTAATTTAAGACATTTTGGTAGCACTAAAAATGTGTGGGAAATCAAGTAGCAAAACATTAGATTTTCTTAAATCAAATCAAGTTAATAGAAACCCACTTAAGTATCTGTATTTGTAATTGTTGCTATTTTTCTACCAAAAGGTTGATGACCGAACTAAAACATACACAATTTGAAAAAAAAAAATTTTGCAAGGCGTTGCCTTTGGTACTAAATTTAGAAGATTTTTTTTTTAACTAAAACTAATTTTGAGATTGTTTTCACAGGATAAATTTGTATTTCCTTTTGTGTATAAATTTATATGGTTTTAAATATCTTCGTAGTTTCCTCAAAAGCAAAATGTTAAAATATTTTTTGCCAGTGGCAACGCTGTTGCATCAAATTTGCACAAAAGTTTTGATAATTTTTTTTTAACAATGGCGATCAGAAGACCAAGCACCTTTTTTTAAGTGAAAAAGAGTTGCCATTGTTGTGGCTTCACATACCTTTTATCGCTGATAAGCATCTCAATTTTTAGTAAGAAAAGTTATTTTGTATAGCATTTTGATCACTTATGCTTATGTAAGGTAACTCTTGAAAAAAGTATTTCTCTTAGATATTGTTTCAACTGACAGCATGAAATCAAAATTCAATATAAAACTTAACAAACAAATACTTTTAAATATCAAATAACCTACTTGTCAAATGTTCATACAATATTAATAAAATAATAAAACGGTATAACATTTCAAATAAAAGTACATTTTGATATCAATCAATTAAATTGTTTGTTAAGTTTAAATCCTTTTAAGAAATAAAATTCTTTTAATTTTTATTTCTTTCTTTTAACGTTTAATGGCTTTTTTATCTATTGTTTTGTTACATTGGTGTCTACAATATTTTTTCAATTAAATATAATTAATTAATTGTTTATGTTTTAATGTAATGAAATGCAATTCTCTAATAGTTAAAAATAAGAACACACAAACATACACACAGAATAAAAAGTTGTCATGAGAGTTCAGCCATCCTTTCTATCCCAGACATTCGTTTAGGGGACAATTTATAATTGGAAGTTTAATCATAATTAAAAATAAATCTTAATAAATTTTAACAATAATTTACAATTGAAATCAATATTTCCTAATTGGCAACAAATAACATTTGCCATTTAAAAATTTATTAGGGTTCTTAACTGATTAACTCAAAACGTTTTTTTTTTTTTTTATTGTAGTCTTCCAATCATAGAGTGTCATTAGCTTTATTAATAAATTTTATATTTGTTCTAAAATTACTTAAATAATCCCTAAAAGAAAGAGTCCTTGTTCGGATTATATTAACATATATTTTTATATGTTAATAAAAATACACTGAGAGAACAGTTATGGTTATTTTAAAGCATTCTTTTAAAATTAAAATTCTAATCGAGCGTAATGTTTAGATTTTTTAGTATAAAAATAATAGAAATATTAAAATAATATCATTTCTTAAGATAATAAAACGGCCAGAATTGTTTAGATTTAGCCCGTTGAGATTATTTAATGTTTTACAATTTAAAAGAATTGCTGGCCGTTTTGAGGTTCTTGAAATATCTTATTGTTTTGAGGGGAAAACAAAACTGCATGTTGTGTATTAAGATTTAAATGATCTTTTTAATTATCCCGTCAATTTTAAGCTCTTCGATGACATCATCATTTTTATGAATTCTAGAACTAAATTACCCAGTAAATAAAATGTAAAATATTGTTAATTTTAAATGAAATTTTTATTAGACTTTTTATTTGTGATGATGGCCTAAAAGTTTTAGAAAGCGGTAAGCGGGGTAAGAAAGAGAAGAAAAAGGGGTAAAGAAGATGATCAGGACATTCAAAATTTTATCTTTTTTTCTCTACGATGTCACGTTGAGGTCTAACGACTTCTTGTGGGAGGGCAGAAACATGGCACAATATCAGCCATGGATTTTTAGTGTGTGTTTGCTGACAGGAAGCTGACTAGGCTTGCTTCGGGCTCAAAATTTTATTTTTTCTCAAACCTTTTATTTTAATCAGCTGGTATGAGTTTCTTGTAGCTGCTAAACTAACTAGACGCATGGGCAAGAACCACTCCAAGACGGTGAGCCCTAACCGGTGCTTAGCGCCAGCATACCAGCGTGGCCAATAATTGGTAACCCGAGTTTTATACTCTTTTATTTTCATACAGCAGCTGCTACAAAAATGGCAGCGGCTGCTATACCAGATTGCTGGCCGCACTGGTATGCTGGCGCTAAGAACCGGCTAGGGCTCGCCATCTTGGGGTGGTTCTTGCCCACGCGTCTGGTTATTTCAGCAGCTTCAAAAAAATCGTACCAGCTGTCGTTAAAAAAAATAAAAATTTTGGAGCCCAAAGTAAGTCTAGCCTCTAAATGATGTTCTCCCAGGAAACTTAATCCCTCCAACTTGAGGTCGTGAGACCTCACTATGGCATCGTATTCAAAATAATTATTAAATGCCCCAAAATTACACACTTTACCTTCGTTTTACTTTTCTATTCCCCTACTTATCGCTCTTAATAAATTTAAGCCATCATTATTAATAAAAAGCTGAAAAAATTTAATTTAAATAGGAATATATAAACATTTTCGTTTTATTAAATTAAAATTTAAAAGTTATTAAAAATGAAATGCATTGCAAAAATAATGATAAAAATTTAATAAAAAAAATTATGCTTTCAATTTTAAACAAAGATGCCTTAAAATAAAAATCTTTTATAATAAACATATTTAGTGAATAAATTGAAAGAAAGGCACCAACCTTAACTTGTTTTTATTCAAAAAAGTCACAGAATTATCAAATTTTCCTCGTATACAAAAATGATTATATGTTTGAATGTTTGTTTTGGGCGTGATAGTGACTCAAATGGTAACACTGATCAATTCAAATTTTGAAGAGATCGAGAAATCCAAAGAACTAATTGATTTATGAAAGCGGGTGAGGAGGGAACAACATATTTATTTTACAGTTAATAAATTTGAAAAATCTTAGTTTTTTTACTATATCTCCAAACAAAAGATTTTTTTTTCATTACAGCCACATTAAGTTTGGCTTAAAAATCGATTTCCTTCAAAATTTCTTTCAATACAGTATCATTGTATTTAATTGATATTTATATTGATAAAAGTAATGCCGTCGCTCCCTTTCTTCAATTAAAATGAAGTAATAATTCATTATGTTATTTTTTAAATTCTCTTATTTTTGGTCCTTTACACCCATAAACAAGCAGACACACAAATCAGCAATTTCATCAACATGCTGGCTGCTGGTTTTGTTGGATAAATATAAAACGTATACTTAGAACTTATGTATATACATACATATGTATGTATGTATATACATAAATGTATGCATTAAACCGTATATAATTCTAACATAAAACTTAATTTATTTGATTAGATAAAATATTGTATGATTTTCTTAACAAACACTCATATTCAAATATATATAAAATTCCCTGATAAAAGCACATAAATGAACAAATAAATAAGTTATAATTGTATAACAAATTTCCTCTTTTTATAGTAATAAGATAGGATCTTATTTATAGGGTAATTTTTCCAGTGTTTGATAAAATAAAATTTAAAAATTCTTATTGACTTAAAAGTACATTAAATAAAATTAAAAAATATAAAATAATTTTTAAATAATATTCTCGACATGCTATTAGTTAGATCTTATTATTTTGATAGAAATTTAAGACAACAATGTCTGATAAACCACCCCTTAATTAGCGATAGATATGGTCTAAAACAGCGTAAAAAGTTACTTTGGCTGTCTAAATCCTGCTAGAGCTTTCTATTGGTGAGAGAACTACATTTCGGCCCAGGATCCAATTTTTCCCTAGCATAGCCAAGGGATATGTCTAAGAATGGTTCCGGCTCCATAATTTTACAATGGGCCCCTAAATTGACTAAATTGTCTGATCACTCTTTATCAACATGACCTTTATAAACAGGAAGCAAACATAACGTCAGTTTGATGGTTAGAACCTCGTACATTTAATGATAGTTACCCCAAAAATGAGTTCAAAAGCATTAAGCGCAGCATGGCTGTCGGACATAAGATGAGTTCTCTTGTTTTGCTGCTCAAAAGTGCCTTAGCGCAATTTAAAGTTCCTAAGCAAAAAAGCAGTAATTGTCTTCTTCATTTTAACTCCTAAAGATCAATGCAAATACAAAACAAGTAAGAGTGCTATATTCGGCTATGCCGTGTTTTATTACCCTTCACCATTTATGTAAATATAGTTTAGTGAAGTAACTCCAATCAAAAAAGCAAATATTGAAAGAGAATTAAAAAATAAAAAAATTTTGGTACTGAATATATGTATATAATTTAACATAAAACTGACATCGGCTCTTAATGGGTTAAGCATTTTTAAAAAATTTTAGTATTTCCTTAAAGATCTCTTCAAGCTTTAAAGTGATATCCATATTGATATTTTAAAAAATTTGAAAATTTCAGAGCCCCGTAATTCGGAAAATATGGACGAGCGCCAAACATAAAAAGATATAAAACATATTTATTTATTTTGTGAAATCAGACGGACATCGCTTAATCGACTTCGCTATGTATAAGAAGTCAGAATATATATATACTTTATGGAGTCGGAAATGGATATTGTAAAATTACACATGGAATGACAAACATATTTGAAATATATTTTAGGACAAATTTGTTATTTTATTTTCTATAAATACGGCAGAAAGAATTTAAGTATCTGAATGCAACGACTACAAAAATTTGTAACAGGGTTGTAAGTTATACTTCTAATTATAATAACAACACAGATTTTTTTACAGATATTGGTCATATGTCAGATACCGTTAGGAAAAAGTTAACAACTAGTGAGGCACTGTCAAGATTTTTCAGCAACCGTGAACTTTCGCAGAGAAATTAAAAGAAAGTATAAAAAACACTTTTCCTGTTTTTATTTATTTTTTATTTTGTAGCTACAAGTATGTATTTTTATATATTTAAAGTACAGCTGCCCGATATTGCCCGAATTCTTTTTGTAATTGTTTCTAAGTGTCAAGCCCGTGGCGGATTTGTACTATGTATGTAAGCAAAACAGATCCTGCGATGTTATGCATCATGTTAAAGATATTGTTAAAAATCATTTTAAACGAATATTATTAATTTTCTAAAAATTGGAGTAAATATCATCGCATGTTAGATAGATTTGGAACTGAGTTGGGTGACTGGCTAAATAGCGAATTATCTGGTGAAATAATTTGTAATGTAAGTTACCTTATAAAGTTTTGCAATAAAACTAAATTGTGTTATACTAGCCCAATTCATAATGTTGTGCTAATGATCTTGCATCATAGCATTTGAAAAGTTGTGTAGCATATTTTACTCATTACTGTATGTTTTATTGGTGTAGGCTAATAATATGCTACACAATTTTGCACATGCTATGATGCAAGACCATTTGCACAAGATTGTGAATTGGGCTACTATATTGGAAAGTAAATTCTTATTAGGAGGGTTCAATGAGAAAAAAGGAGGCGAGTGGAAGAACTTGTCGCTTTTTGTATGGGAGGTGGGCGTGGCGTTTCACCGATTTAATTGAAAATAGGTGATATTACCAAATAAATTCACATGCAAATTGAAGTTCTTATGTGATTATTAAATTTAAAGTTATGGCAATCTTTAAATTTTGGGTGTATAAGAGGTGGGCATGGTTTTAGAGACATTTTTTTAAAGTGGCAATATGTTGAAATATTACTATTACATTTAATTTACTTTATTCGTGCTTGATTCCTTCAAATATAAATATTTCATGATATTCTCATGAAATATTTATTATTTTAAACTACAAAATGAAATGTATTATTGCGGGGAAAGCATATCCATATGGCCATTTCACTACTGCTCAAATAGCTCGTAAGTGGAGTTTACCCAAATTTTGTATACAAAAACAGAAAGCCTTATATCAAAAGTCAAAATTATTAATTAAATGAGAACTCCATTGAATCAACAAGACAGAAGACAATAACAACTCAAAAAAGTTCTATACAAAAACACAGCAAACATTTAGTAACTATTTTTATTTTTTCTTTAATTTTTTTTACATAAGGGATCCCATTGGGAACCATTCATATGTATTTGAAAGATTCAATGAAAAAATAAAAGATTCCGAATAATAAATATTCATATTGATATTACTAAACATATTCAAATGCAACCTGACGTTCTTATCTGATTACTAATTACAAAGTTATGACAATTTTTAAATTTAGGTTTTATGGGAGGTGGGCGTGGCACTTGTTAGATTTTCTTGAAATTCCGTATAAATACTTCCTTTCCTAAAAAAAAAACATTAACGCCAAATTTCATCTCCTAACCTTAGCTGCTTCTATTTTTGGCCACCCGTTATATGAAATCACGACACACTATGACTCCACCAATTGAAAGAGAAAAGAAAAATTTCTTATTGTGAAATAATAAATAAAAAATTACCAGTCGAAAGAAAAAAAAAATAAAATAATTTAGATTTATTGTCCAGACATACATAAGCGTTCATTTTTTTATTCCATTAACTTTCACATTCAAGAAATCGAAAAAAGAAAAAATTTATTGAAATCGTAATAAAGTAAAATTAATGATTTCAGTGTCAATATTATTTGAGTTATATAATGAGAAATAAACGATAAAATTAACCAAAACAGTCAAAGACAACTCAAGGTGCAAGGGGAAAATTAAACTAAAATGCATTTTTTGCTGTAGCTTGACGCAACGCAAGATTTTTATAGAGCTCTCAAAATAGATTTGATTGTGGTGACGGTATAAATATTTAAGAAATATCATCAAAGAGTGACTTTCTTCTTCCGTTCCCGTTCAGACCTCCTCAGCTAATGAAATATGTGCATTTTTTATGGTTGTTGTTGTTTTCGACTGTCTTGAAAGTTGGCGCATATTGAACGCCAATCTTGTTGAGTTTAAAAAAGCAACATTCAAACGAATTGATAACCTCAAGGCGAATCAATAACCAGGTAGTAGCGGTGGCGAATTCATTGTTTTTCGCCGAAAGTCTAACTGTCAAACTCCATATATAAAAGATTTATCTAACTGCCATCCCTAAATTAGCGCGTAAGACACAAAGCAATGTAATTCATAGCTTTTGCGCTGGAATGTCGTACATCAATAAGAGCGTCAACTTTGTGTCTTTGACAGTAATGTTAACTCGTTTTATTTTATAAAACCCGCTGTATAAGAATAAAAAAGAGATAAAACTACTAGATTCCCTTGAAAATAACTAAAATGTCATTACTTTTCAACCATAACAAAACAAAACAAACCAACAAGCAGCCAACTTCACTTCCTAACGCACTGTCAAAATTGGATTTTCCAATTGCTAAGCGTTGACGCCGTGGTATTTAGGGAAGCTTCTTAGATTTTGTATGAACATGAGAAATTTTGACAGATATCTTGCGCTTTACGCGCAATTTAGGGATGGCAGTAACTGTTATACAGATTTTTTATATGGAGTTTGACAGTTAGACAACCGGGGAAAGTAAATGAATTTGTCATCGCTACCACCTTATAATTAATTCGCCTTAGATAACCTATTTTTTTGAGGTTGCTTAAAAAGGCAATCATGTCAGGTGATAACCACAGATTTAAGTTAACATTTCTAGCATCAGCTGTCAAATTCTACCGAATCCATTTATAAATATTTCTAACTATCATTTAATTTTAAAGTTCATTTGAAGGATAATTATATTTACTTGTGCATCTTCGTTTACTGTACAAAGTGTCTATTTTAATATTAATGTCATTTTGTTTTTTAAGTCAATTGTTCATTACGCCACTCGTTCATTCACTCCCTTTACTTATTCATTTAAATTTGACCTACCTGTAAATTACCGGAATGTCAATCATGTCTTATGTGAAGTTAAATTAAACAAAAATCACTTTAACTGACATTGGAATGTCTAAATGGTGTAAAATGTTTTGAGGTTAGTGTTTGTCAGAGTGTTTCCATAATAATCCTGTTCAAGTGTGTGATTATTGAAACCGAAAAATGTAACTTGGCATTGTAAGTGAGAAGGTTCACCATTTGGCCAACAACTAGATGTACAATGGACGTAAGTAGTTGTATTTATATGTTTAGTTGTTTGTTACATGTCATACGAGTATAAGAGTTTTCTTTATTAGCACTCTTTTTTCATTCTTTCTTTTATTTTTTTTCGAATTGCCATGTCATTTCCACTTATCACTTGTCTCATGTGTTGTATTTAATCTTTCAGTAACAATCCTTTCATTGTCCTGTGTTATTTAATGGGCAGTTTTATTTTAAAGTAAAAAAATTAACATATTTTTTTCATTATTTCATTTATTTACATTTGGCAGATATAGACCCCTTGGATATGGGGAATTACTATCAAGAATAGAAAAGTTGGATGAAGGAAAGTTCGATGAAAATTAATTTTTCTATTAAAAGATAGTCTTAAGCGACGAAGCTTATTTTTTGCCCAACTAGTACGTCAACAAACAGAATTATTGAATTTGATGTGAAGAGCAACCAGAGAAAGTTAAAGAGCTGCGAACACACCCTGAAAAATTCAAAGTTTGTTGCGCTTTGTAAGCTGGAGGTCACATTGGACCATATTTCTTTAAAAACGATTAAAATCGCAAAGTTACAGAGAGGTAATTAGATTAACGTCTGTACTTGGCCCGGAGCCCCAACCAGACGGTGGTCTTATCAATACAAAGTCGCCATTTTTACTCCATGTCTTGCAGGACCATGAAACTACTCCTTACTATAGGGTTGGAGTCAAGCCACCCTCCGTCTGTTGAGAGTGCAACAGCACACTTCCATCTATTCCCCACCAGACCTGCAGATATAGACTTATTTTTACCACAGCCACCACGTGTACCCCGAAGGGACCTCACCAATAACCGGCTACAGAGAAGGGCGGCTCTCTGTATGGGCTACCGGTTCCCGTGGTGCCAGTTTATTTATTCGCTATTATTCATTTATTTAATATACCATTAAAGGACACAGGTGCATCCTTCGACAGAAGAATTGGACATTGCTGACATGTGGTTTCAACAAAAAAGTGCCAAATGCTACACCGCAGGCAATACCATAAACCTATTGAGAGGCAAGTTTGGTGAGTAATTTATCTCACATTTTGGATCAACCCATTCGCCTCCAAGATCTATTAGAGTATTTTTTACAGCCCTAGAAGACAAGATTACAGCTGCCAATAGTGAGATACCCGTCGAAACGCTAGAAGAAATATTTCAAAATTAGAGCTCACGGATGGAACAACTACGGTGTTAAAAAGTGTGGTTAAATTATAAGGGCCGATGTTCATTTGAATAAAACACAAATTATTTAGGAAATTTTTGTCATTTATTTTTATTTTCATAATATTGGTATGGTTCAATCATGTATGGAACAAAATATCGGACAAATGGCCGCCGCGACCTCCATCCGATTCTGTAAATTTTCGATGACGCTGAGGCATAATCGAGGTACTGTGCCGTTAATGTACCGAATTAACTCATCCCTTAGCTCTTGAATTGTTGTTAGCTTATCGACGTACACCTTTTCTTTTAAATAACTCCAAAGAAAGAAGTCCAACGGTGTAAAATCATATGATCTTGGCGGCCAATTGACGTCGCCATCACGTGAGTTAACATGGCCATTGATTTGTCGCTGAAAAGAGCCATTATTTCGTTAGTTGTGTGGCAAGTGGCACCGTCCTGTTAAAACTACATATCCTCCACAACCATATATTCATCAACGACGAGCGCGAAAGGTGCAATTTTTGAGCACGACAACGAGTTGAGGTGGATGGCTCTTCAGCCACACTATCGCGAACAGCAGCAATATTTTCTGCAGTACGAGCTGTACGAGCATGCACTGGTGCATCTCCTACAGACCCAGTTTGCTCAAAATTTTGCACGATTTTTCCGATTGTACGCAGCCCTGAATGATTATATTGAACGAAAAAATCACGAAGTGCACGAGATACATTTTGATTTGAACGCCCATTTTCATAATAAGCCTGAATAACTTTATTACGTTGCTCGATTGTGTATCTTGCCATGGCTCAAATGGAGTTAGTCTTAACTTGGGAAATGTCCAATTAAATGTAGAAAAAATCTTGACGCTTAGGTGTGGTTCACATTCAACTTCTCCCCTTAAAATTTAACCATCCGATACTTAAAAAGTAAATGGCGGGCATTTATTTATCGGCCCAAATAAATGTTTCACTAACTTTGCAAGATTTCTGTCTTTTTTGTATTCAATTTTCCAAACCTAATCGTTTAAAGCAACAACTACTTGTCATCAATTCTACACCCCATTTAACCGTATTTAGATAAATTTTTGGTTAAGTGTAATAAGTCCGAATTTCGAAGATGAAGTTTCTTTTTTAATATTTACTTCATTAAATTAAAATAATTTAAAATAACAATTTGTATATATTTTCGTCTTAAGATGATGCAGAAAATTATAAATGACTACCAAGCAATTTGAATTATTTCTTACCTGTAGACCTACATTAATGCTCATAAAAAAAATATTTGTTTTCTGTGTGTGTATTTTTGTTGTTGTAATTTTCCCATAATATCACATAAATTTATCAATTTCCAATAAAATTATGTTTTTTTCTTCAACTCTTGCAGCAAAGATTTAATAAAGCAACAAAAGAAAAAAAAGAAAATCTCGAAAAGCAAACAAAAAATGAAACGCGCCCCAATTTTTAAATAACGTGGAAATGTTTTAAGTGTATGAAGAAGTGAGTGAGGGAGTGTGTGTATTGAATCATTAAGTGTGTGTATGTGTGCGAATATGAACTAGTTTGAATTCATAAATGTGCATATTTTTATACCCTTCACCACAGGTGGAAAAACGCTATTTCTTAGCTTGTCATTCCGTGTGTAAAATCTCCGACCCCATAAAGTATATTTGCTCTGAGTTCTTATGAATAGCGAAGTCTATTGAGCAATGTCCGTCTGTTAATCTGCGTTCAAGTTGCAATCAACTATTCCAAGGCATTATATGAGCGAGAGAAAATTAAAATACGACAATCGTTCAGATTTAGTTTCAAAAATTTTGGGTATTGAAGCATGATCGGTCCATGCTCTTCGAGACAGCGGGCAAAACACTACGCCTACCTCTTATTTTTCCATATCATTTGGAACTAATCTAGTGTAGTGAAGTAACTTCAATAAAAAAAAATATTGCGGTCACAGAGAAATAAAAATGATGGAGGGCCACTCTCTTCCGTCTCGGGCACTCTGTATGTACACGGATGGCTCCAAGAGAGGGACGAGAGTTGGAGGTGGGGTCTATATTGAGGAATTTGGAATAAGGATCATTTTCAGACTCCCAAATGACTGTAGTGTTTTACAGGCGGAAATATCTGCTATTAGAAAGGCGGTGTGCTGGTTGAGGTAGTATAACATATCCAACAGGGATTATGTCTCTTAAAGGTGTGTTTACCACATTTTAACTTGTCTCTGAACGCCGGACATCCCTTAACGGGATGGTGGAGGATTCGCAGTCACCCTAAAATGGGTGAGGGGACTTGGAAACGTTTTGGGCAACCATGTTGCCGATGAACTGGCAAAGAAGGGGACAATGCTTGACGAGGATGCCATTGACACCTTCTGTGGCATACTCCTCTCTGCTTGCGGACAACGCTGCCCTCTACGGACTAACCCGCATCAGATGGTCCAACGAGTCGAAAAATAGAACAATCTGTCCCTTTTTGGATCGGGGCAGGACGGCTGCACTACTGCAGTTACCGAGGGTTCGACTGCTTGACTTGGTGGCTGCGGTCATTGGGCACTGTTTATTTCGGACCCATGCTGGGAGAATGGGCCTCCCAATTAACCACTTCTGCAGAAGTTGTCAGGACGAGGAGAAAGAGGAGACGGTGGAACAACTCCTCTGTCTGTGCCCAGCACTGGGATGTATACGGTTAAGACACCTCGGTCAGCGGTACTACGGGGCCTATATGATATATCGTTATACCCTTCACTATAAAAAGTGGAAAAATGATATATCTAAGTTTGCAAGTTTCTACAATATCCATTTCCGACCCCACAAAGTGTATTTATTCTGACTTCTAATGCATAGCGAAGTTGATTAAGCGATATCCGTCCGTGGCAAACTTGATTTCACAAAAAAAAAAATATGTCAATCGATCAGATATAGTGTCGAAAGAGGTGCTATTGAAAAAAATGGCGCTCGCCCATATTTTCCGAGTTACGGGGCTCTGAAACTTTCAAATGTTTTCATATATCGATATGGGTATCATTTTAAAGCTTTTGAAGAGATTTTTAAGGAAATATAAAATTTTTTAAAAATGCTTAAGCCATTAAGAGCCCATTTTTAAGTAAATTACATGAAATACCTTTTCTAATTTTTTAATTCTCTCTCTTATTTAAATAGATTTACACATATTGTGAAGGGTATATAAGGTTCGGCATAGCCCTCTCACTTATTTTTAATAAAGGAGTTTAACGAGCAACAAAATTTTATTCAAATTCACTGATGTTGAACGAAATAATCGATTTAGTGCAATTCAATACTTATGATTAATGCACGCTTGTGCTTGTGTAAGTCGTTATGGGTGTGTGTATACAAAAAAAAAAAACTAAAAAGGATTACGAAATACTAAAATGAGGTGTAATGAAGTGAAGTAAAACATCCTGGTTAATATTAAAAATGAATGAATTTGTAAATAAATCAGGGAGAGTTAAGAGTTCAAAAAAGCGACGAGCAAAAAATTTAAGGTGTGGTAATGTTGGTATAAAGGTAAATGTAGTTAAAAGTACTTAAATATTTTTTATTTCTTTGTAAAGAAATGTCTGTATTTCTTCTTTTATAAGTTTACCTTTTGCTGTATGTGGTCAATGACACCATTCCTAGCAATTACTTACTTTTTCATTTCGCTGTAAGTTTTTTTTTTTTTTTTGTTCAATGCAGTGGAACTGATATTTTATTATTAAATTTTCTTATAAATAAACGTATGTATGTATGTGTGTTTGTATACATTCAACTGCGATATTAACCATTGAATGCCTTTTATTTACTTATCTTGATGCGAAAGAATATCTATATTGAAGAAGGTTTGCTTGCAAACAAGGATAATCACCTTTTTTTGCTGCTCATTTTTCTATTTCTTTAATATTTTTATTTTTTCCTTTTTTTTTTGAACGGATAAAATGAAAATGTTTGACATTTACTATTTCCGGTTGCCAAGTTCATATGCGAGGAATAGGAAGCATTTCATTGACTATCCCATCAAATGACAAACTTTGTATAAAAATGTAGATTACTGTTATTACAGTACCCGCTAGTTCTTTTAGCATTAATGTACCGATTTCGGCCAGTAACAGTGTTGTCAGATTAAAGGATTTATCCCCAAAATGAGAATTTCAGTTTGAAAATGGGGTTAAAATTCTTGTTTGGAGATTTTTTGAGGAAAATTTTATTGTTTTAGGAATTTGTCGAATTTAAAAGATAATCTTTTGACATTAAAATTTAAATATGGCTGCTGGCATATGACCGCCACGACTGGCTTGGAGGTCTAGCTTGTGGCCGCAATAACGCGACGAATATTATACTCAAAGTGGTCAATCGTTTCGGACTTATTGGCGTAGACTAGCGATTTCAGATAACCGCACAGAAAATAGTTCTGATCAGTGTAACATGCTGTGCCGTCTTGTTGAGATCATAACTCACAAAACAGTTAGTTTTTTCTGATATAACGGTGTCTTAACACACACTTGAGGATTATGATCCCACCAAATACACATTCAACCAAAAGCGAGCTTCATCACCAAAAAGTTCGCTTATGAAAATCTGTATTTACGGTAACCTTGCTTTAGACCCTTTCGCTGGATGTATGCCTTGGAAGGTGATCAAAACAAGCAATTATTTGTGGCAGCATCTTCAGATCAGATATGGGAGCTATTTAGGGTTGTGTGTTAATCATAACATTCATAATCAAATTCTTCTATGATCAATGCCCGATTTTTGATAACACGAATTTGCGTTTGTATTTTGTGGGTGGGGTTGAGTTTTCTTCCTCCAATTTTATAACCCTTAAGACGACCAGTTTGTTTTTGTTAAGAACCTAATTTTCTTTATGTATAGCTTCTACGATCCTATTTATTTACTTGCTCCACAAGCCGAATTATCCAATAGACCTGTCCTCCAATAGACCTGATTCTTACTAAGCAATGCTTATTAGCAGGAAGAGGATTACATATACGTGCGCTTCACTGGACAATCGATAACAAATCGATGAGCTCGTAATACTTGCTTTATTGCTGGTGAACTATTGGGCAAACGAAGTTTTGCTTCTTACGCATATACACACACATACGCTCAACCACCAAAATACTCTCTCTGTTTATTTTGTCGGCCTAATTTTCCATGAGTCATTTTTATTGGCAAGTGCCATTTGTGGCTGATGACAACGTTGACAATGGGGAATAGGGTGTAACCAAGAAGGAAAGTAATAAGAATATACATATAATTTTGTTACCATTGTTGTTGTTTTTGCTATTGCTTTCTTTTTTTTACTTGTAAATGCAAAATTTACAAAGACCTGAGTCTGTTTATTGAACTTTTAATAAAAGCAATGAAGCGCTAGAGTGACCATCAATACAAGAAAAATGTTTCTTTCTTTGCATTAAATACTTGGTCTAAGGGGATGTGACGATAGCAGCATCTTCATAAGAGTAAGAAAGTTAGAAGAAAATAAAAGTTGTAGGATTAACGCTGGGGGTAATGTCAGAAAAAGGCCTGACGCATGTTTATATAACGCAAAAGCGAAGTGAGCTATTTTCTTGTAGGATTTTCTTATGCTGCCTACACAAACACGTTACAAAGAGCCGAAATACTAAAGGTTGCTTTTATAGAAGTATAGAACTTGGATATAAAATAAGGCAAAGATGAATTTTTTTAATTGACATGAAATTTACTCTATTCGAAGAAGAATCTTCTGGCATTATAATTTAAACAAGACTTCTGGCGTATGAACGCCACAGCTGGCTTAGACATAGTCTAATCTGAAGTTCCAACTTTCGATGAATTTTTCCAACATTTGTGGTCGTATATTAATAATAACGCGGCTTATGTTATTCTCAAAATGGTCAATCGTTTCAAGCTTATGGGCTAAGACTAGCGACATTACATAATCCCACAGAAAATATTGTCGCGATGCTAAATCGTCAGATCTTGGAGACTAATTCCCTTGTCCAAAACTTGAAAATTGTGGGGTTACCAAACGTTTCCTTAAATAAATCAATTGTAGCACGAACTGAGTGACATGTTGCCTCATCTTGTTTAAATCACAACTTCTGTACATCATGTTCGATCAATTAATATAAAAAAGTCAGTAATTATGGCTCTATAGCGTTCATCATTGACTATAATCTTCGGACCAGCATCGTTTTTAAAGAAGCACACAAAACAGTCAGTTTATCTGAATGTGTAGGTGTCTCAATATACACGTGAGAATTATCATCACTCCATACATGGCAATTTCATTCGACCAAAGTTCCATTAAACCAAAAGTAAGCTTTATCGAAAAAAATGATCTAATGAAAATTAGGATCAATGGTTATCTTGTTTCGGGCTTATTCACCGAAGCTACGCTTTGCTGTGTGATCGCGGGGCTTCGTTGCGAATTTTTATGCATTAATATTTTTATGATCGAGGAAATTTTACCACCTTCTGTGGCTAAAAATAATTGCAGTTCAGCTACCGGACCAAATTGTATTGATATTTGATTTTGAACTTCGCTTTTAAGTTGGTTTTATGGATCACGCTTAAAATTTGTTTGCTTTCATGAAATTTTTTTAACACGATTTTATGAAAATAATCGATCATCCAGTCCTTTGTTTGCGGAAAAGTTAGAATAGGGTTACGTTTTTAACGTTTGGGCACAAAACTCTAAAAATTAAATAAATAAACTTTTTTGATTGAAAGCCTTCTTTATTGCAATATTTACAATGACACTAAATTTAACATCCCTGACCAAAGTATTTATTTTCACTACTCAACTATCTGGCCACCCAAAAATTAAGGCATTAGTTTTGGCTCATCTTTAACAAATCCCTTATTAGAAAAAAATGGAAGTTCAGTTGAGTTATTTGACCGATTTTCGGATTTTTTTTGTTAAGTATCATTAAAGATGGTTGCGGTTATTTATTTAATGTGTTTTTATTTGCCTAATACTTGTTCTTTCCTCTGTGCAGAAATGTTCTGTCAACTGTAATCTTTATGATGACATTATCCGTTTTGTTATACACAAGCAATCAACATCCATTCATCCATCTATTCGTTCAATTATGAATGTTGAATATTGAAAAGCCTTTTTGTAAAATCTCCAACGTAAACATTGATCGCTTATCGTCAAATAATAACAATATCAGCAATATTATAATAAGAAAATATTGAAATGCAGTTGTTGTAATCTCAAGAGTGTAACAAATTTAATGGAACTTTGAATAAAAATGACATCAGGATTTAAATATATATTTTTTTCTTTTACAGACATTATAAGAGGGTGGGTGAAAAAAAAAAACGTTTCCCCGAACATTTTTGGCTAACGTTTCAATATTTCATTTCAAACTATTAACTCTGTTTTAAATTAAATCAAACCCTTATTTTATAATTTGTTGTTGCTGTTTGTTGCACAGCCAAAGAAGAGGGAGTATTGTTTCAAATGACTGTTTATCACTTTAATTTTCTTTTTATTTTTTGGTGATGGGTGAGTTAAAATTGTTGAAAAACTACACACGCTTCATTAATGACGTCCGTTTGTTGTTGTTGTGTTTAAATGAGTCAATGAATTCTCTGATTGAAGGATTAATTTCGTTTGCTATTTAAGGATACAAACACACTCGCACACACACATACATAAACGTTAAAAATAGCATATAATTTTATTTTGGTACAGTTTTATAAGTGTCGTTTTAATTGCGGCAAATTTTATAGAAAGCAAAATGGGAAAAAATTATACATTAAAAAAATATACTTATGTATTTATGTATGTATTTAAATGAAATTAGGCTAAATAAAAGTGTCAAACTAATTAAAATCAATTTTTATTATACATTTTTTTATAAAGAAGCAATTTGTTTTATTGTATTTTTGGCAGACTGTTAGTTTTTTGAAGGCATTAAACTAAAAAAATAAACAGGGTAAGCGAATGTAATTTACACGTTGTATTATTTTTTGCGGCTTGCTTAAAATCAAATATTTAATTACAACTCTAAAATAGAATTTACAAAGAATGTGTCCAAAAAATCCACCGGTAAAATTCATGTCGTAAGATTATTATTCCAAAATTAATTATTTTCTATCGTCTCGAAAATCCTCTTTATAAAGATTATTTAGTTTTTGTATCCCCCCTGCAAAGTAGAATAAATAAAATGGTCATCTGTTATGATAAGTCGTTTAATCAATACCAGAGTCGCTGCCATGCTGTTCTAATATAAACATAACCTGCAATTACAGAGTTGTATCGATCACTCTTCTTCACTAAAAATTTCCTACTATACATCTAATCTTTCCAAATAAAGTAACAAAATTAATAGAATTAAAAATTAGCAGTGCGTATCATTTATAATTTCATTAAAATGTAGAAAAGTGTGTTTTTAATTATTTACTTTATAGATACTATTAAAAATTTGCTATTTAAAAAATAAAAATATGGGGATAACTGTTTAAGTGCCCAATTGGTGCGTTCACATTTGCACTTATTTTTTCTCTGCGAAATGACATATTTTTTACGAAAAAAAAGTATTCTATATTTGAACCAATTTTCTAAGGGACTTCCTCACAAAATTTTAATCAAATATATTCAGCAGTTTTTACGAAATGCGAACACAGATAGACAGACAGACAGACTTACAGTCAAAAGTTCCAAAAATATGTATTTCGTATTCCATATCGATTAGTATCTATACCAACATCAAAATTTTTTAAAAATATTTCGTGACACTTTTTTTTATATGTGTAGCTATTGAACCAGTGCTGTTCAACGTTAGCGTGTCGTCCATTATCCAAATTTCTCAGCGTGTTGTACGACTTTGATGATATTTCATTATGTCAACAGGTTGCTCTTATAACGTCAATGCCCAAAAAAGTAAGGCCGGAAACAAATATATCGCAGTTTGCTCTGTACTTTTCAAAGTGATAGAAAATAGGCTCAATTCCTATCTTGGGAGCACTCCTTTCATTATAATAAGTATCAATCTATCCACTATTTATGCAAAGGCAACGTGGTGGTGCTGTAGATATTTCCAAGGCGTTTGATAGCATGTTGCATGATGTACTCGTAGAAATAATCATGGCTTTTCTTCGTTTATATTGAGTTTTTTTAATTGCTGTTGTTGTTGTTGTTGTAGATGGCGATTTTAAATTAAGTTCAGGGGCACTGTAATGTTTCGCTCTTTCTTCTATCTTTTTTCTTATTTTTCTTCTACGTCAAAATTTTCATCCTATTTGTTCTTTCGCAGATAACACTGACCGACAATGAGTATGTTTCAGGCTTAAAAATACCCAGTTATTACGTATTTTTATCCTCTGAGTTTAAAACCAACCTCAAAAATGACCAACTAGCTCTTGTTTTTTTTTTTTAATACAGTAACATGTCACTTTTTACATGCTCAACTTTCGTCTTTCTTTAATTCCTGTTGGACATGCAGTTCACATGAAAGAGACTTAAGAGAACATTAAAGCACTCTTCCACTCAATCAAATATGCTGAAGACTAGTGGAAAATCTGTGGTGATCTTAAGGTCATGACCATACTTTTAGGAATGCAACTGGGGTATATTAAATAATGGGAGTTATTAAATGTGTGTTTTTTTTTTTTGGGAACAAAAATGAAGTTATCTTCACTTCAGTCAGTGAGGATACTTCTACAAAAATATCATAAACTTGGATGCAACGTGTCTCCAAAATTTATTTTCTCCACTCTCATCTAAGCTATTTCCCCACTAGTTGTGGTGCGGTCAGTGATGAACACGGTGAGAGATTCTACTAGGATATTTCTGTAATGGGACAAAGATATCAGGGTCGTTAGAATGAATCAATTCTTGCAGTTCACTCTGTTGGTGCGTGTGCAGGGATGCTCCAGAAATCACCTACAAGCGACAGGCCAAAAGAATAATAAACTTCACATGATGGTAATAATAAAAAATTTAACTACTAATTAATAAAGCTAAATTAAATCATAATGTTGATAAATTTATAATTTGCCTCAATTTGTTAACGTTATATATTTTGACTCATGGTGTATAATGAAATTTTTTCATTAGCTCTAGTTTGATTGGAGCTTTACGGCCGCAATATCTGATTGAGGTCTAGTGAATAGGATTCACTATAATGTTCGAAGGACCCAGTGTTAGAAGCCTTCGGATAGACAAGCATTCTACTTCATTTTCATTTATGAGTGGTATAAGTTTTAAGGAATAGGAAATTCTTGATGCTTTTGGTAGAAAAAATTTAATTTAATGTTCATTGGACACGTATTTATTTAGATCGCAAAAGAAGTGTTCAAGTATCTCTATTTCAGATTGAAAATGGAATAAAACTCTCTTGTATGGGCCGGTGCTTCAAAAACTATTTTGGAGTTACTCGACCGCGTGCAGGAGAGAGTGAAGAAGCTCCTCAAAGACAGTTGAGTTTCCAGCTCTATTGATTCACTGGAGCATCAACGCAATGTGGGGTGTGTTTCACTGTTTTATCGTTACTACAACGGAATGTGCTGTTATGAAATCAGAAAACTTATTCCTGGAAACCGTAATTTCATATGCACAACAGGCTCTTCATGGAGAGCGCATCCCTTTGTCGTCGATTAGACAGTGAATCGCACTATGGATTACAGAGAAAATTCGTTTTTTAGCTAAACAGCTCGTATGAGAATAGGGTCCCTGCGGGGGTCTTTCTTGTCACTTTCAGTGTGCAAAGATTCAAATAAAATGTCCACAAGCACTACTCTCTCTATCTACCTTCCAATAACCTAATTTTTTTTTCGGCGCAATGGGTTCCATGACTAGGGGTCTTCCCCTGAGTGCTGATTCTAGTAAAATAGAAACAGCTTAAGAGATACTTCACCTTATCTGATTTCCTTGGTATTTATCCACTTTCATCAGACCTAAAATGGAATACAAGTGGCATATATGCGCTGGGGCCTTTAAGTCATATATTGGGTGACTGGATTATCAGCGTAATGTGGGTTATATTTCATTGTTACTACAACATATTGAGCTTTAATGAAATTATGAAACCATATTCTTCGCTAGGTTTTTATAAAACTTAATCGGGAGATTTTATGAATAAACAAATTTAAAAATCTCAAAGTTTTTTTCTTCGGATTTATTTTACCTTTTCTTCAAATTATCCCACTGTGCGCCTGTAATTAAAAAAAATATTTATAAATATAATTTTTTTTATTATTTATTATTATTTTTATCATAATATAAAACCAATAATTGCGAATGCGTTCAAATTCAGAGATCGTTGAACATAAATTACCCAAGGGAGAATATTTCCAACAGCAGTCACAACGAAAATAATTATAAGAAATTTAAAATAGCAACAATAAGAAACAGTTAAATTATATTTTAATTTATTTGTATTTTTAATTTATTTATTTATATCATTAAAATTATATAAAGCATTAATCTATCCAACTAAAGGTTTTGAAAGACAAACAAATAAAATAAATACTCAAATTAAATTTTTTTTTAAATTAAGCTGTAAATTTCTTCTTTATTTAAATAAATCGTTTGAAATGATTTTGTTTTTGTAACTTCAACATTTTTTAATTTATGCTTTCAACGGTGTTGAGTGGGCTCTTGTAAAACGCATCTAAAAAGTTCAATAATCTTTTTATTTATTATTCAATTTAGTGCAAAACTAGCGCAACTGCCCACAACAATAATAATTTACAGCAATAATCAACAACAATCTTCAAATTCATTCAAAGTGATCTTTAAGTCTGTGTTTTGTTTAATGCATCTGTGCATTCGCAAGTAAAACGAAACTATTTCAATGTATAATTTACAGTTGTAAAAATATGGCTGCCGATAAAAACAAAATGCAGTAAATTGTTGTTCCAAGCAAATTGAAATGCTCTTAAAATATTTTTGTTTAAAGAGATTTTCTCGACACATCGATCAAGTGTTTACACTGAGAAGTTAAATTATTAAAAAAAATTTTATTTTTACTATTTTAATTCGATTTTTTTAAAACAGTGTTTCAAAAATCTAGTTTTTAGATAAAAAATAAATTGAGATCATCCCTTAAGGCCAGGATTCGCTATCATACACAATCGTTCGATTTAATCACAAAAAACTTTTACAGAATTCTGTGCCACTTAAAATCTCGCTTCAAAGTGACGTCGTAGGAGCCACACCATTAAAAAAATGCAAGAAGCATATGGTTTTGTTGTTTTTTCCTCATCTTAAAAGAATCAACTCTGGGCACACATTCAATGTTTGACAGAAATGAGTCTGATAGTAAATCATGGTCTTTATGGCTATGACGAACTATTCTACACAATTATACGATTCATTCACAAGAAAATCTGATGGAATTCTGTCCTACACAAAAAAATCGCCAGAAAAAGTGTGTTTAAGTGCCACACTTTCACACATAAAAAATGCAATTCCAAATGCAACTCTGATTGTATAGAAAACTATTATTTTATGAACTTTTGCAAAAGAATATAAAACCGTACAGATCTGTATAAAATTCTGCCCCACACACACGCTATCCTACTTTTTGGGCACACATGCCCAAATGATAGTGTATAATGGTCTTTACACCATTTCTAAGCCGATGGAAACAAATCGATAAAGGTTAAGAATGGATTATAGAAACAAAAATTTAATTCTTTAAAAAGTAATATAATTCCATAAACAAAAAAATTATTTGACTTTTTTTTGGGGTTCTCAAAGAGAGACGGGACAATTTGACCTTTGTTTGCTTACGTTGTTTTACGGCTCCGTAACTATTTATTCACAGGCCTATATCTCTGGAACCGTAATACCTAGACTACCTTAATTTTCATAAAAGTTGTAATATAATGTCCGCCACAATTAAAAACTAAAGGGTGTCCCTAAAATATATGTTATTTTTATGACTCAAAGCATTTTACGATGTAGGACATTTTAACGATAACTCAAGCAGTCAATATATCAGCCGTGTTTGTTTTGCGTGTTTGATGATTGTTTAATCACCTTCTACTTTTTTCAGGCATTTTAAAACATCTGACATTTTCAGTGTTGCCTATTAATGTTTTTTTTCGGAAGATTTATTACATCACATGTAGCGCAGTGGTATGTTTTCGAGGAGACCCAGAGTCTACCAAAAGACGAAACACAAGATCTTCCAAAAACAATGTTACTATTCTTAGAAGTAAGCAGTTAAAACCGAGAAAATGCGGCTAAAATAGAAGCTATGTGCAACACTGGTATTCTCAACGTCTAAAAACTATTTTAATTCGCCCTTGCTTCTTTGCAACATTAAGTTGTACTCAGTTTAAATTTTAATGTTTTAGCAGGAAGACTTATCAAAGATCAAGAGGACGAGTTAAGTTTAAAAGAATGGCAGACTTCCAGAACGTATCAACGCAAAGTTTGTAAACAATCGCGCTACCATATATAAATCACATTCGTATGCGCAATGTTGCGCAATAAAGAATCAGTTTTAAATTGGACGGCGTTTTGAAATGCTATACATTTTCAATGTTTTGCACTGCGGCATTATGAAACACAATAGTTTGTTTGAATACAAAGCAATTGTCGTTTTGGAATCCAGCAACATGACAGTTTTTTGTTTTAGTTTCTGCGCTTAATTGTAACCGCAGTTTTATTATTAAAAAAAACGTGATCCCTCATCTGGCGGCGAATCGGTTTCTAAACATACATAAGCTACATATCGGCGAAGAACGCTATCTAAAAAACGGCGGAAACGTTGTGAAAATCATAGCAAATCAGTTGCACGGTTGGGTTTATTCTCGATGATGGTCAAACTCGCTTTCATCTTAACGATATTATTCTTAGCTCAATTTGTTAAGCAAAAAATAAAATTACTATATCTTATTATATGGTCCAAGTGGTATACGACCCTTTACTGGTCGGTCATTCTCTATTTTTGTAAAAAAGAACTGCAAACGTCAACAAAAATTCCCAATTGTCCGCTACATGTCTGTCAGACTTCATTTAAAACGCGTCATACATATGTATGTTGTGTTTTTAAGATTAAACTCTCAGCAAATACGTAAATTATTAAATCACCGATATTGACACATCTCGATGGCCATTTCGCTACTGCTTTCTTAGCACTTTAGGAAACTTCTCGCAAACATTTTAAACAAAATGTCGTACCAAGGCGAATCAATTACCAGGTGGCAGCTTAGGCGAATTCATTAATTTTCGCCGTGAACACTACTTACAAACTCCATATATAAAAAATCTGTGTATATTTTTTAAATATGAAGTTTGACAGTAATTTTTACCAGCAAAAAAAATGAATTCGCCTACGCTGTCATCTCGTAATTGATTCGCGTTGTATCGTACAATTTATTCATACAAAAATCAGACAGAATTCAGTCCTACTTTAAAAATCGTTTCAAAACGGCGTCTTATTGGGTGCCACAATATAACATATTGTTGTTATTTTCTTCTTATCTTAAAGAATCAACTTTGATCGCATAGAGAAAAATATTTTATGAATTATTTCAAAAGATTATAAAATTGTACAGATCTGTCAAAAAGTATGTCACACACACACATACACTTTTAATCCACACTATAATACTTTTTGAGCACATATGCAATTTTTGACGGAGTGTACGACTGAAGGCTGGGAAATATCGAATCCGTTATACGTTATACTTTGTCTTTATCAACTGACAATTAAGTTAAAGTACATGTACATGTACAAAAGTTGGGCAACTTTTAACTTTTATCGTACATTAAATACTTTGACAGCTATAATTTGCTGCTTCTTCTTGTTTTGTTTTCACTCTTGCTGTGTTCTAATGATTTTTTATCCGTCAAAAAAGTACTCATTGTGTCAACTTCTTCCGTAGTTACTTTGTTTTTAGTTGAATACGTTAAAGTATAACGTATGAAGGATTCTATGTGTCCAGGCCTTATTTATGATAGTGAATCCTGGCCTTCGAAGATAATAAAAAATAAAGTATCACAATACACTACTATAATTTAATTTAGTTCTATGCACGGCCACTTGCAAATTATTAAATTAATTTTTAAAAAAATTGTGCTATTTTTTATCCCCATTAAATTTTAAAATCATCGATATTGATTATTGAAGGTGAAAGCATCAATATTGGTGATTTAATAATTTAATCGGGTTAAAAAATAGCATGATATTTTTAAAATTATTTAATTGACCTGGCGGTTACACAACAGTGTTCTAGCACACGAAGAATTTTTTTTTAATATTTAATCATAAAATATTTCTTTGCTAGTGTGAACAATCATTTGTTGAATTAAGTTCAATTTAAAGTACAATTATTTTCTTACACATACTTGACCATTGTACTGTACTGTTTCTTGTTTTGATGCGTGAGATTGAACGAACAATGAACATAATTTTCGATTATACAGCATTAACAATTGTTTGTGCATTTAAGGAATTTAATTTTTGATGCTGTTGTTTTTGTTGTTGCAATTTCATAATACAATATGTATGAGTTTTATGAATTAAATTAAAAGAAGAAGTAGACCGCCTTATAATTCTTAAGGCAGCGATTCACAACTAAGAATTTGTTTGATGGTTTTTGGGTTTTTTGTTATGCCAACAGTTCGGATAAGAATAACATGATTTTTATTTATTTGGGAATCTCTGCTTTCAGTGGAATGTTATAAATTATATTATAAATAATTGCTCAATATGCAACACAATGTGGCGAGTTTAATTCAGTTTTTTTTTCTTAATTATAAGTTTCCCGTACAAGTTCGAAACATAAATTCATTTCGTTTATTTAAGATATTTTTTCGTCTTGTTCATTATAATTTAAGAGTTTTAAGTAAATTTTTTACTTCTTGTTGAATGGGAATTTCCTTTTTATTATGTAACTAATCTCGTAAAATTTTAGACAGAATTAAAAGCTTTCAGAATTAAAAAAAATTTATTGACTTTAATTTTTTTAATCGAAGAAAACATTTATTGAATAATTTAAACCGTCTTACCCTGGAGTTAATGTCGACGTCGTTGCCGGCGTCAAATGTCAAAAAAAAAGTTGAACCGTATGAATTTGTATGAGAGCAGTTAATCTCAACGCGTTGCAACGCCGTAAAAGTTCAATCTGTTTCAACTTTTTCGGCGTTGAAACGCCGTCAACGACGTCGACATTAACTCCAGGGTTAAGCTCACGTACTCTTTTTTAATGTTTGCCTCGGCAAACTTGATTTTAACGCTAACTCGGTCGGACAGACGGTTATCGCTCAATCGACTTCGCCATGCATAAGAACTCAGAATATATTTATATACTTTATAGGGAATAGTAACTGTGGGATCGTCTAAACAAAATTGAGAGCAAAGGCTGAAAGAATTTGATAGTCGAGCCATACGACTTTGTTTTTTTTTAAATTTCAAAAGACAGCTATGAAACATAAGACCAGGGATGCATTATTCTGCAGTTCGCTATAACAACAAGTATACAATTTCAAGTTACAAAATAAGTTCGTCTGTTTTGAATTCGGTTTTTTTACAAGAGTTATTTGCTAACGAAATTTTAAATGATAATAATTCTACTTTACTATAAAACATATCAAACGAGAGGCAAGTGATAGAAATCTTACATTTCTTAGAAACTATCGAATGTTATTTCATAGGTAATTGTCGTTATATTTTAAAGTAAATCTTGCAATATTTATGCAGTGTTTTTGTAAAGCGACAAAATTTTGACTCTTTCTGAAATAAAAATATTTTATGATTATTATTATTTTTACCATAATATTTGATAAGGTACTTTTTTATTATCTGTTATATTTATTCTAAATTATGTAGTATTGTACAGCAGTAAAGAACGAAAGCCTACATTTATTGTTGATTAAAATCTATGAGTGTATTTTTGGGCACCAGCTTCTCTTTCTAAATAATATACAAGTTTAACACTTTACAACACTAGTCATCAAAGTAGAAAATCAAAATGAAAACAAAATACAAAAAAAAAGACAACAACACTGAGAGAGAGAGAACTGCTCTCTTGTTTGAGAACAACTAAAAAAAAGAAAACGCAAAAAAAAAATCTTCGTATACTGAAGTAACCGTTGGTTATCGGTTACTAAAATCTATAGCCAACTATTTGTGTCTTTGTAGTTTTGTGCGAGTTGTAGTCGAGTGCAGACGTGGTTATCGTTGAACGCGGATTATATTTTTTATCAAAAAATTTAACTACTAATATGGAGTAGATATTAAGAGAAAAATTAATACTTTTAATAACACTGGGAGCTAATCAAAATAATATATTTGTTTAAATAATAATAAATTATAATATGCTTTGCATGCATTAAAAATTAGCAAAGAGAAATTGCTATTTGAAAAGCGGAATAAAGAAACAAGAATTGAGGTGGAAAAAAAGAAGATCTGTGAAAAAAGGCGCAGTCTTTGTTGCAAAGATTTGATTAATACAAGTTTTAGGCCGACCAGAAAAGTCTGATTTCAAGAAAATATAAATGCAAAATTACTTGAGCTAGCAATTAAAAAAACATGAAATACGTTTTTAATATTTTAATACCTTCACAGTTTAAATTGTGTCTGTGTTTGGAAAATATAAAAAAAATTTATGTAAATTAAACAAACAAAAAGATCAGTTTTCATTTGTTTTTGTTGGCAAACGAAGCCTTATAAATTTTTAAAAAGAAATAGTAAAAAATATTACAAGAAAATAATTACAAAAAACAACAGTTGCTACTTAAACTAATGAAATATAACAAAAACACAGAAAAAACGCTTACACATTTTAAAATCAAGTTTATTAAGCAAGAAAATTGTTTAAATTTTTAGATATCACAATTATTTATATTATAAAACAACACTCAGTAAAATTTTCAAAAAATATTAATTTATATAAAACTAATGAACAAGTGAAAGTATAAAAAACAAGATTTTACACTAAAAAAAATGTATTAATAGACTCGGATCTGTTTTATGAATTTGTAAATTTTATAAAATTGTATCTAAACATCTAAAGGATTATTTAATTCAAATTTATGGAAGAAGGTAAGTTTGCCGTGTTTGCTAAGATTTTATAGATTCAATATGAATTTGACCTTTGTCTCGTTGTTGCATTTGTTTTTTTGTTTTATCGCTGTTGTTTTGCTGTTCCAAAGTGTGTGTATGTGTGTATTATTTTTTCTTTTTGTTTGTTTTTTGAACGTGTTTTTCTTTAACCTGTCTTTGATTTTTTTTTAACATTGTTCTTTTCTGTCCTGTAAAAGGGCGCTCCTTTTTTCTTGCCAAATCCTTTTTATGCTTTTCATTCTGCTTCGTGTTTGTATGAATTTTTTGTTCTCTTTTTCTGTTTATGGTTTTGCAAATATTTTAGTGTGCAGGTTTCAGTGCCTTTCAAACTTTACACGTTTTCTCTATTTGAATTAGTGTTGTTGTCAGTGTGTTTGTTGCTATATTTGTATGTTTGATAACAATAAAAACGGCGTTGCCAAATGTTTTCGATACGCATTTGCAAATTTCATTGAATTAATATCGAAGAGTATAAGAACGTTGTTAAATACTGAAGTAACTGAAAAGTAATTTAACAAATTAAAAACTCTGATACAAGAATCTCTGTGATTTGAAAAATAAAAATTAATAATATAATATACAATACAATATATAAAAATAACCAAAAAAATAAATAAAAACAATGCAGAGTTTTTTAATTGATTTATTATTAAAAAAAAAAAAATTGAGCTGAAGAAGGTATTTTATGTTGTTGCAAAACAGTAAAGGTTTCTTATTTTGAAGTTTAGGTAGCGCAGGCAGTCGTGTTACCACAGCCCACTTGGGCTAATATATTAGGTGGTGAAGTCATGGGCCAAAATCGTTAAAATTTTTTTTTTAAATATTTGTTTTATTATCGGCATTGAAAACGAGAATTAAGAAAAAGCTATTATTATGCTTTAAATTTTGTTTTAAAAATAAAAAAACAATATTGACATTTTACAACAAAAAACTTAACAAGTGCAATTGAATTTCTGACTTAAAGTTTACTAGCAAATCGAAAGTATGATTAAGAAAAAAAAAGCAAAAAAAAATCGCCAAAAAATCTTTCAAAATCGACAAAAAATTTACGAAATCAATTATTTACAGTATATATTTAAATGTGAAAATTTATGGATATATTTTCTATATCAAAGATAATATCACATGTGCATTTTTTTAAAAAACCCCAAAATGTCCACAAAAGCATATGATAACTGTGTTGTTTTTGTAAAAACCAATTTAATGCCTTTTTTTTTTGGCGATTTACATGCTTTCGCCTGGCACTAACGGCTTCAACATAGCTGTCATTTTTTCTAAAATGTTGCCGGTCCCAAATGAAACTTAAATAGAAATCTTAAGAAGCGAATACCCCAACTTTATCAAAGTCTGTGAAAATCTTTCAATGACACTGTTGACTAAACGGCCCACATTAATTTTCACATTTTTATTTTATTTTTTCTATTTCAGCAGACGGCAGATTTAAAAAAAAATTAGCGTGTGTATTTTTCTTTCTTAATCAGCAAGATTGAACTTTTAAATGTCAAACATCAGCAAAAAACAATTTAAATAAAGATTAAAAAATTAAAAAACAAATACAAATTATACAAAGCAGTTTTTTCTGTCAAACGGACAAAAAAATTTCGAATAAAATTTTATTAGCTGCTTTTTCAATAAATAAATAAATATTTACTTCATTAAAATTAAGAGATTAAAGTGAAGAAATTTATTACGCGTCTCGTTTTTTTTTGAGAAAAATAAATAACAAACACTTTCTTTGATGTGTTTACAGAAATTGGAATTTGTTATTTTAAACTGTGTTTAAAAATACTCACACCCAAACACAAGAAGGCTGAGGTAAATTCTGCTAAGAATTTAAAACAACTTGTTAAATTTTTTTTACATTAAAAAATTGGCAATAATTTCGATTATATTTTTTACATTTTATCAAGTTTTCTTTTACAAGTTTAAGACTGTTTAAAGCTGCGATTAACAATTCTACGTTAGGATTTATCAACTAGAAATTTGAATAAAATTCTCTCCAAATAAACAAAAAACAAAAAAAAAAAACATTTGTGACATGGTCAGAACAACAAATACATGGTTGCGGTAGAATAGTTTATGGTTGTTTTATTTCTAAAATTTCCTTATTAAATGCCTATTAAGACCTAAAAGTGCAACAAGGTTGTTTTAATTTAAATATTTTTCTTAAAATTCTAACCACAACCATATTTTTATAACTATTCCAAAAGAATATAGTATTTATAACCATTTTATATTAATAATTAAACATAATATGATCAACTTGTTCTTGTGCAAACAAAGTATGATTAATCGAACAATAAATATTTGCCTGAATGCTTAACTATCATTTCACAGGCACTTCCACAGTTTTAAGTTTGAAAAATTTTAAAAGTACAAAAATAAAATTTCGCGTATGCCAATTGCCGTTCCGTTATATTAAAAAATCTAATCTCTAAAAAGAAAGAAATGAGCTTAAATTTATGCTGCAGAGTTATTTCAAATTAAACCGGTCAGAAAACTGTGCCACTGTGCAAAAATATGCGATTATTGGAAACGTGTCATATTTCATAAATAATTTAACACATGAACCGCTGTCTCTCTATTCCATTTCAATATTGAACCACCTTTTAGGGAAAGCCCTTTATCAAATTTTTCTAATACGATTTTATTTTTGATTTTAAGGCGACGTTAAATATATTTAAAGCCAAAAAAGTTGGAATTTTTTCGTTAAGATCTTTTGTTTTTTGTTTTAATTTTCCAGGTGTCAGTTTTTTAATATCATTTAATCTTTTTTGTTTTTTTATTTTTCCCTTATCTCATTTGTTTTAAAAGCAATAATTCTTAACATTTTTCATCGATTTTCTAATGATTTTTGTGTTTCTACTTAAATGCTACCAATTGTTGTTGCCGTGTTTTTATTAAATGTTTAAGGTGATTTTTTAAACGTTGAGTGTTAAAAAAAACAACAAACACATTATTTTCTCTAAAAGTGCTTGATTTCTTCAGAAAATATTGTATTTTAATAATAAAGGATTTTGTTATATTTTCATAAAATATCCATTATTAAAAAATAAAGATATCGTTTTTTAATTATAATTCTCATTCAATCAAAATTTTTTTAGACAAATATTTTTCTAGCAGTGAAGCAGTAGAAATTGGCCACATGAATAAACTTTCTCCAATTAATAATTGTGTTTCTCTCCCTAATGTAATGATCATTTGAACTCAACTAAGTCAGTTTTATTGTGATGTTTCAAACTCAAAAAATGTTAACAAAACCAAACATAAAAAATCACCCGTTTTAAATCAAATTTAAGCCACGACTTGTTAGTGACAAAAAGAGATAGAACAATTGAATGTAACAATAGTGTTGTTCAAAAATCAAAAAAAAAAAAACAATAGTTGACGTTCTTGAAAAAGTTCAATGACTGAATGAATATTTGTGTTACAAAAAGTAAAAACCGCTAACGAAAATAAAAAAGTCAATAAAAACGGTTGACTCGCACTAAAAGATCTGTTGTTGGTTGGTATCAAAGCGATTGCACACAATTGTAGATTTTAACCTCAATGTCTTTCAAGTATTTTGTTTTCCAGTTTTTTTTCCATAGTTTACGAAATGTTAATGCTCGTTACTAAACCAGTAGAAATCAAACCAAACCAAATTACTTAATATCGAAAACAATACTTGCACACGTAGAGTACATCCAGCGAACACTGACTCGTTGTTCAAAACTAAAGAATTTCAAAATAAATTTAAACAAAATAATAAAATAAAAAATTCATTAAATAAAAAAGGCTGACAGAGCGGCAAATTTGGTCAACAACAAAAATGTTTTTACCAAAGAAAAAATAAATTTTCAAATGAAATCAAAGTTGTTTTGTGTCTTTTGGCCAAAAATCATGTTGTTGGTTTTTTTTTTATTTTTTTCACAATCAAATTAAATTAATTGCTGATTTAAAAATCCACTAAAGAGTTAAGTTTTTTATTTTTTTTTATTTTTAAACGTTGTTAAATAAATACTTAAAGGTCACATTAACACATAATTGCAAACGCATGCTGAATAGCAAAATTTTTTATGTTGAACTCCTACCCACATGTTATTTAAAACTTTACTACATTTTTTTCCTTAAAATGAATAAAATAATGTTCATTTTTGCGAATTTAATTTCATAATGTTAAAAATTTTTGCAATTATTTGTATTCGAATAATTATTCGATTAATCGGATTAAATGAAAGAGTGAAACGTTATATTTTGAAACGGATCGTAGAATTAATACAAAGTCATATCTTTTTTCGCCACTTTATGAAAGTTTTAATCAATTAATTTTAACTGATAAAAAATAATAATTTTATAAACTTGCTAATAGAACAGTTATATCGCTAAAAATATTCCTGCTAAATTTGAATACAAATTTTGTGAAATTTAACCCGGTTTTTATTCGAATAAACAAATAACCAGGCTATACCACGTGTTTTCTAATTAAGAAACAAAGTTTAAAGAGAATATAGTAATTTTCTTTCATTAAGAAAACTAAAAAAATATTCTAACATATTGTGGTGCTGAAAAATAACGTTATCGTTTATTTATGTTGTGATCGTTTTTCATTTATCATTCGCCTTAAAAGTATAGTTCTACTAGATTAAGTGCTTACCAAAACTCACAGTTTAACGAACACCTCACAGAAACCATGGTCCTAACTGACAATGTTGATGTATGACCTCAATTTTGGCAGCTCGAGTACAATTGGCCTTTAATTAAATAAAAAAACAATTATATGACAAGTTGTGTTTACTTTAGTAGAAGATACGGATCTAATGATAATAGAATAATTTTCGAATCATATGATTTTTTTTCTCTATTAGTATTGAATTTAATCGGGTTCTTAAGCCATTATTTGGTTTTTGGAAATATAATTATAAAATTATAATTATTGAAAAAATTTTCGCATCATCTGAGTTTTAATCGATTGACTATTTTTTTTATTCGGTTTTATATTTTTAATAAATTTAATTCGGATTTTTCAGTTGGTTTAAAGTTATTTTTTTTAATTTTTAATCGAATTTTAATCGAGTATTCGGGTATTTATTCGATTATTCGGGTATTTATTCGATTATTCGGTTATTGGAGCGCATTTACTTTAGTCTTTACTTATCTTTTGGCTAATTAGTCCTAAAATTTGTATCGTTTCATAACTATAATTATCGGTGGCTTTTAATCAATTTACCTTCAATTTTAATTTTCTTTTAATTTGTTTTAATTTAATTATATTACTAACCGTAGTCAAATTTTATATCTTCTATTTGTGTATAATAAATAAAAAATATGTATTAATGTACAAAAAAGTTATCCAATTATATAAAACTAAAAAACCCATAATTGTTAATGTAGTTTTTATTAATTTAATTTTTATTAATTTAATTTTTCATTTTGTTATTTCTCACATTAATGATAATAAACCTGCTTGCACCAAGTAATACCGGAAATTTTTTCTGTTAAAGACGGAAAAGAAAAATTATTAAAAATAAAAAATGCTGGACACAAAGTTATAAAAGAAAAATTAGTTTTTTAAAAATAGGCTCAATAACAAATGGCCAGCACAAATAATTATGTTTCTTTTATAGCAAAAAAGTATAAAAAAGTTAATTAATGAAAAAATGAAAAGAAAAAAAAAAAAACAAATAAATAGAGATAAAAGTGAAAGTCTACCATTTTTGAACAAGTTACCAACACAACAACTTCTGCTCAACTCTACACGTCAAAGCGTGATGATAAAAATACAAATGAATGAATTACGAATAAATTTGCAAAAAAATAACATTCATTGAAATTTTAAATGATTTTTATTTTGCATTTGAAATAAAAAATTTAAAAATTACTTGGAATATTTTTGAATATATTATTTGTTAAACATGTTTTAGGTGTTTAAGAAGTGTAACTTTGCATTTCAACGGGCTTTATGGTCAAATTCCAATTTATTAAACAATTTGCCCAGCATAACAAGGAAAAATTTGCTAATGAACCCTTTTTTTAACGAGAAATTTTGTTTGTTTTTTTAATAAAATATTTACTTGCTAAATATCTATTTCTTTAGTTTTTTGAATTTCTTTAAAGATTTTACTAATTTTTTTGATTTACATCTGTACATTTTTCTGTCTTTCCGGAAGTACATTGAGAGAAAAACTGGTTTTAATAAAATTAACTCTGACAAAATAAACAAACAAAATAATAGACAGCGAAACACAAGACACTGTACACTGTAAGAAAAATAACTGAGTCTAATCCAATAGCATGCAAATTGTAATGATGAAACTGTTTCTTAAACAGACGTGTCATGAGTTCACATCCCAAAAGTGACTTGAATAGCCAAAAGCAATATTATTGTTGAGTAGTCGCGGTAGTTGAGTTGTTTAAAAAGGCAAAGTCTCTTTAAGAAAAGGAAAAACAATTTTTGTTTAGAAGCCGCAGTCCATAATTATTTGTAAGTCACGGATTATTGTGGTACTTAATTTCTGAAATATATTATCAACTTGCAATAAATGTTGCTAATAAAATAATTTAATATAATTGTTAAAAATAATTAATTTTTCCTTATTTAAATGATGTGCAGTGTACTATATATAACGGGTCCTCCATCTAACGTTTTTTTGTTTATTACGTGAATGGTTTTTTCCTTCCGCTGAACGAATATAGTTGTGTACACGCTTGAACAACATTACTTTGAAAATCATGGTAATGATGCAGAATGTGTGCGAAAATTGCCTGAAACTGGCATCCTCATCGTAAAGCAAAGCTTGAAAAGCCAAAAGCAGTGCATACCCCCGAGAATATTGCTGCTGTGGCAGAAAGTGTGCGTGAATCGCCTTCAACATCGTTTTCAACAATAGAACATTTCGGAGACATAATTGAGACGAATTTGCATAAAGACCTTAGTATGGCGCCATAGAAAGTCCAATTGGTTCAAGAGTTGAAGCCATTTATTTTTTAATAGCATATAAAAAAAGTTATTTGGCGAACGGTTTATAAAAACTGACTATATCATTACAGTAATTATATTTTAATTAATAAATAATAAAAAAAAACAGTTATAGATAAAACGGAAATTAAAAAACGAAATAAAGTTATTAAAAGAAAAAGCAAAACTGCAATAGGAAGCCTCATTCAATGACTAAAAAGAAATAAATAAAATCTTTCAAGTGAAAAAAGTATAATTAAAAACCAATCAAAAACATGATCGAACTGATGCGACACAGATTTCTCGCTAATGGAGACAGTTTAATGATTTTACACATATAATTTTTATTTTATTTTATATTTTATTTTTGAAAATTATTAATAACGCTCAATAGATTTTTATTTTTATTTTATTATCACTTGTTGGTTTATTGTAGTTTTCACTCGTTTCTTTATTTAATTAAATTAATTTTTAACTGGCAGATTTGATTTTATTATTTAAACAAATCCTACTGATACAAAAAACAAACTAAAAAAATGGATCTTACGTAGGGACTTAAAGAATACACAACTATCTTAACTAATGCTTAAAAATTTTTAATTTATATTTGAAAAAATTTAAACACACTTAGCTTAAGGCCACATTTTTAAATAATTATGTGTGGACCATAAAAAAGATTTTTTAGCCAGGATTAAATTGGTCGCCCTTGTGTGAAGTGTTTTTCTGCATTAAAAAGATCTTTCCCGCCCAATTTGGGTACAGATTTAGAAATATTCCACTTAAGAGAAGTCTGCATTTACATCAGAAGTTGTCAATATATATACAGCAGCAACTGTAACTGACAGTTCAATATCATGGAAATTCTTATTCTATTGTCCCTATTTATGGCAAGTTTTGAAACGTTATCTTTAATTTTAATGGGTTTAATTACAAGTAGAGCCATGAGTCTAAATTATCTATCATTCAATCCAACAAATAAATTTTTAGCTAAATCGTGGGGGATTTGTTTTAAGTAAAAAATTTCCCAAGTTAATTTATCCGCATTTATAGTTTAAGGCAAATGCACTGAAACTAGTTTAAAATGTTAAAATAAATTAAATCCTCTATAGCTGCAGCATAAGTTTTCAAGGCACCTACAAGTTTTGGTCATTCTAATTGTGCATTAACTAATTGAGAGTTATGATCAACAGGTGAATTTTTATCTAATTTATTTTTTTTTCTGATAAATGTATTTAAATAAATTAAAAAATGGATAATATAATTCTAATTTTCGAAACATAAGTTTCTTAAGAGTGTCATGCCTTTTCTAATATTTTTCACCATGTTAAATATTAACTTACTAAATGAGAATTACGCTGTATTTTAAATTTTAAGAAAATAGTTAGTTATATCTTATTATAAATATACTGAAATAGGTTTTAAATGTGTAAAAACAACCTCTTGTTTTTTTAGAACACATATTCAAAGTATTTGTGGTCATCTAAAATAATCATTAACTAAATGAGAGTTATGATCTGTTATAAAATATTACAAGATGAATTTTTCGCAACTTTTTGAAAAATGTCATTTCCCAAAATATTGTTATCTGAAATATTCATTAACTAAATGAGAATTGCAGCAACCAAAAAAATACCCATAATCTACGAAAAGAAATGTATTACTGCGGGGAAACCATATCCATATGGCAATTTTTTGCTACAGCTTATCAGTGAATCATCAGTGGATTCCCAAAATATATAGAAAAATATATACCAAAAGCCAAATCGATTAAATGAAAACTCCATTCAATCAATAAAGCAAAAAGACAATAAAAGCTTAAAAATGTTTTATACAAAAACACAGCAAACAAAAAAAAAAAGATTCCGAATAATAAATTTTTATATTGAAAATACCCATAAAAAGTGTTAAATTTTCAACTGATTATGCCATTGAATAGATTTTTTTTATTACCCCCTCCCCAAATTTCTTATTTAGAACTACCGCTCTGTTTAACTCACATGTGATATATTTTGTTATTTTTTAAATTTATTTAATTTTGGTTTTGCTTTTTATTTTTTTTTATTTTTATTCTGTTTCGTTAAAACGTGATTTGTCAATTTTTCAAACGAAATAATACAAATTGAAAATTAAAATTCTGTGAAAAATTCAGTATGAAAAAACCAGCTGTAGCAGCAGACCAAGGGACAAGAGGCAAGCGAGACAAGATCGTAAACAAATAATAGTCTAAAAATATTACACATCAATTCGTTAAATGTAGACACTTGTTTGGTGGCATTTGAATTTGTTATTTATTTATTTTTGGCAAAACAAACAAGTTCATAAAAAAAGTGTTAAATTTTGCAAAAATGGCAATAAAATTAAGAAAAATCAGACCCCACCGCTTTGCTCGAGTTATTGCTCAGAATCCTCAACTATTAACTTGCAGTTCTTATTTAAATTTTTTGCGATATTACAAAAGCCAACATCCTCGTTATGGACTAAAGAAAGCCTTGAACAGTGGCTGTAAAGTTTGGAGGAATTTAAACCCCCAACAAAGAAAGCGTTTTAAACGAAAAGTGTGTATTCAATTGAAATCAATTTAAAAATCAGAAATATCATTAAAGAATTTTTCCTTTAAATAGAATTATTTTGATAGGCCCTGTTTAAACGGTTGTGCTAAATGTCGTCGCAGTAATATACCCCGCCAACTTATGCCCCGATCTAATGGAAGACGTTATTTGAGTGCAACAAAAAATATAAAAAGGCGCAAACGTAACGTTAAACTTTTAACGAAATACCGACCCAGAAGGTTTCCTGTCTATTACCAATAGTTGCCGGTTTTTACAAATAATACGAAAACTGTGCTGAAAATGTGTAAGAAATTGTTTTGAAATACAAGAAATATGAAAAATTTTTAAATGAAAAAAAAAAAAAAAATTTTCCAAGGCAGATTTATTTTAATAGGTAGTGTCGTCCGCCCAGCTGGTTTGTAGTTGGAAATGTCAAAAGTTTTTCCTTTGTTTGTTTACGAATTTCAAAAAACACTAACAACAAGCGTTTGCGAGACAAAGCAAGCATGTGTATTGAGAGCAATTATCTTTTATTTTTTTTGTGTTTTTGACGTTTCGAACGCACAAAACAACAATAAAAAGGCATGTTGTTTTTGCCAATGTTGTATTTGTTGTATTACCGCTACTACCTAGTAAAATGAATATGCCTTGAACATTTGTGTTCAATTGAGAGAGAGAGAGAGAGACTTGCCACCCTATAATCGAAAAATAACCGATACTCTTTTTGTCTCTAATGCTAAAAAAGTATGCAAATATTCTAAAATATATATATATATATAAAAGCAGGATTATTCAGATTTGCCGGTTTGAATTTAGAAAATTCATGTTTTTCTCATTGCAACTCTACGTCGCTTGCTCCCGAGTTTGAATGCCAAAAACTATATACATCTACGCACCAAACGAGAAGGCCAAAAATATTGTGTATCCACTCGCGTTACGACAGATTAGTTTCATTGATATTCATTCTTTGATGACTCATCTTTAATTTTTCCCCAGCACTTGCTAGATTTTTGATTAAATACACATACAGGCATCAATTTATATAAAATAGAGGTGCGTAGAGGCGGGTCAATGTCTGCCCGGGTTCGGCTAGTTTGCTAATAAAAGAGATAAGTGAGGAAGATCTTCAAAAATACATTTAAACAGACTAATGTAAGATCCCGCAAATGCCAAATACCTTTTAATAAAAAATTGCCAGAAAAGGAATGCCAGATCTTTTGATATTACAAAAATCTAGACGTTTTTCCTCGCCTGAACACAGAAATCGCCGCAGCAAGCGGTATAGCAACATTAGGCGAAACGTTGAGCATAGAAGTTACATGTTTATAATACTAAATTATAATAAAAACAAACCAATGAATAAATAAAAATAAAAAGTTTTTATTATTTTTTCTTAAATCTTAATAGGAAGCAAATTATGGCACACGGTATCGAGCAACATTTTTATTTACATATGATTAAAAGCCGCTTTTTTTTCTAATTTACCACTTTATTAAGAGAAAAAAATTATATCCAAATTATGTGCAAATAAAAGATGTAGCGATTTAGAAACGACCCAATTGGCCCTTATTTTATAAAATGCAAAACAACGCCAGAATTTGTGATTGAAGCAAAAACAAAATACAAAATATTTTTAAAATTATTTTCTGTTTTTCATTAATTTCAAAAGGAAATTAACACCACTAATTTTGTGGCGTTTGCATTCGTTTGAAAACTTGAAACATTTGTATGAAAAACAATAACAAATTTTTAAAATATTTAAAAAAAATTATTTTTGTGCTTCACATAATTTTAGCGTTGCGTTAAGTTTTACAGAATTAGATCCCAATTTTTCTGTAAAAATTTGTACCAAAATTTGTAAATTATTGTTTTTCCTTAAAAATGTTAAAATAAAAATAACTGAACTCAAGCCGGATTAAAATTATTTCTTTAGTTAAAATATAAAATATTTAAAATGATAAATTAATAAATAACTTTTTTTTAGTTTAATCGATCTAAACAACAGAAATATGCACTGGTCATAAATATATTCATTACAATTAAAACAAGACCTAAATAAATTTGAAATAAATTAAATTCAACTGTTATGCATTATTTTCCTATATTTCTTGCCAAGAAAATCAAATTTGCACAAAAACTTAAACAAAATTAATATGCACAATCATATTAAATAAATAAATAAAAAAATAAATAAAAATGTATTTGAGGTTTTGCGTGTGGCAGGCCAGGTAAGTTACAGTAATTCGATGTAAATTAAAACAATAATTTCCGTCAACCAGTAGCAGAAATTCAATATTTCATATAATCCTTTATACTTTTTTCTCTGTTTTTGGTTTCACCCTTTTTAAGAATAAAAATCAAAATAACAAAAAACAATAAACACTGAGGAGTATTTAATATTCTTGTATTGTATTTTGTATTGTTTTTTTCTGCTTGTTACAATAAATTTTTAATGTAAAATGTATGAAAAAGTAGTTACATATTTTTTGTTTTTGTTGTTATTGCTGCTACAGTCTTCAATTCAAACTTGTTAATATTAAATGAGACCAAGTGCAAGTAGTAGTAGTACGAGGGTGGTACTAGAATAACATGTATGTGCGTATTTTTATACCCTTTACCACGAAAAGTGGAAAAAGGGTATAACTAAGTTTGTCATTCCGTGTGTAATTTCTCCAATATCTATTTCCGACCCCATAAAGTATATATGTTCTGACTTCTTATGCATAGCGAAGTCGATTGAGCGAAGTCCGTCTGTCCGTCATGTCATTTGGAACAATAAAGTTACTCCAATCAAAAATATAAATATGTGAGGCGATAGAGAATTAAAAAACAAGAAGAATACATCAAGTGAAAAAATTGGCGCTCGCCCATATTTTCCGAGTTACGGGGCTCTGAAATTTTCAAAATTTTTAAAATGTCAATATGGGTACCATTTTAAAGCTTTTGAAAAGATCTTTAATGTAATACTGAAATTTTTTAAAAATGCTTAAGCCAATAAGAGCCGATGTCATTTTTATGTATACAATATTTGCTTTTTCGATTGGAGTTACTTCACTAAACTAGATTTACATAGATGGTGAAGGGTATATAAGATTCGGCATAGCCGTATTTTTACTTGTATTAACAATGTTAAAGTTAAGGTGTTTGTTGCACTATCAAGGCTGACAAAGAGAGCTTTGAGAAGAATAGCATATGAGAGGTTTTTAGAACCGAAAAGGGGACAAGAATGTTAAAAAAAAAATCAAAACATACTGTTAATCATACAAAAATAAAATAAAATTACTTCTAAAGTAGAATTCAGCATCAAATGACGCTAAAGATCAATAATTCAGACTTAATTCTTAATTACTTAAATGCCTCTGCGAAATACAACAAAAAAAAAAACGCTTATTCTATGGCTCCAATTCTCAGTGAACCATTTGATAGTAAGTTAACTTCATTCTTGGAGGGATAAAGAGAAAATAAACCATCAAAATTAAATCTGGTGTATACACAGTGCATGGGAAGTCAATTCCTGCATTGCGGCTTCTTCATTGCAATGGCCCAGTTATTATTTGATGATATATTGATGGTATATTATATTGATATATATTAAACGATATGCGCTCTTTTGGTTTCCATCCTTCATTAGAAAATACACTCAAGTTATTTGAATAATCTCGCGCATACAAATCTGGCCTTCAGTTGAAACGTTTCTGTTGATTTTTAATGGCAAAATTATTGAAACTTGCGAAAGATCGATTTTTCAAATTTGCTTGACTGTCAATTAGAAGATCATGAGTTCACTTCCCAACAGAGTATTGAATATAAATGAATATAATTGTTACAAAGTAACCGCGCTAAATAAGTTGTTTGAAAAGGCCAATAAATAGAAAACATTAGTCCAAGCATCCCGAAGACTCGATTGGAAAAGAAAAAAAAAATGGTGTACTTTTCATAGAAGAGTTGTTAAAGGCTCCTGTGTAGTACAAAGAAAATGCGGCTTTAAACTAGGTGGCGCCTTTGTTAGAGAGAAAAGTATCAAAATAACAGTGTGTGACAGGTGGTAAACAGAGGAAATCATAAGTTTAATTTTTGTGGGAGGCACAGAGTCTTTTGGTCTGGATGGTTGTTTTATTTTTCAAACGTCTTAGATATAAGATGCAATGGATCCATTCATCTCTGATTACGAGTGAGCATAATCAATCCTAGAACTAGCACTTAGGGAGTGACCCCTAATCATGCAACGCATTGTGCCAAAACTAGGAAATAAAATTTTAAAGGATAGAGGAGGTAGTATTAGTGAACATTCGATTTGACTTTTTGCACATTAAAAGCGACAGCAGAGACCTCTGCAGGGAGTTAATTCTACATACGAAGTGTTCTGCTATAAAACGAATTTTCTTTATAATGCGTAGTGCGATTCACTGACTAGTCCACTTCAAAGAAATCCGTTTTTAATGAAGAGCGTATGTGTTGAATGTAGAAAATTATGGTCGGTGTTCCAGTGAGTCATCTTCGATCTCTCTTGCACGCGTTGTGCGGTCAAATAAAGGTGGCTTAGATGTTAAGGATGCAGTAATGGATCTGTGGCACCGTTTCAGAAAACCAAGGCCTGAAAAAATCTTGTTTCACCAAACGTCAAATGCCAAGAACATTTAGAGCTTGTGATTCCTTAATATCTCTATAATCCATGATTACAGATGAGGTAGCGCATCCAGCTGTAATGCTGTGTGAAAGCACACAGCAATTTATTTTCTGTGGTTGATCCATTCAAATTCGTTTTTACCTTCACCTGTACCTTATCGCTGTACCTTGGCTTTCAAAATAAAAGGGGAGCTTAAACAAAAACAACGTCAATGAGAAAGGAAAGTGAGTCGCTTTTTTGTTATTGCTTTGCTGACCAGATCAATCTTCTTTATTGGACTAAAAGTTTGTCGACTTTTACCTTCAAACGTACACTAAGTTTCATGTTGGTCCAACATGCTTGCTCAAGCACATCCATTCTAATGCCAGCAGACATGCGTTTCCTACAGAAAAGCTTGTCAAACTTATCTGACGGTATAAAGTGACCTTTCAGTTAAAATTTTACATCACATAAAAGCGAAATTTTCTTTTTGTCAAAATCAACTGTCACCAAACAGAAATTTAAGACTAAAATTTAAAAATGTTTTCAATTATTTCTGAAAAGTTCTGACACTAACCTGCCTCGTAATGCTAAACGAGTTCAGGTACAAATATAATTTACTGTGATTTAGATATTTCTTTGTTTTTATAATTTTTTTTGCTTTTTTATTTCTTTCTTAACGTTCTGTTATTATTTTAATTTTTTTGTATTTATTTCCATTGGTGCCTTTTTAATGCGTTTGATGTTGTTGTCGTTGTTGTGGGTTCTTGTTTGTTTAAAAATATTCTTTATTTGAAAGCCCCGTTAACAAGACTTGACAACTTGACGTTCGTTTTTTTTTTCTTCATTTTTTGATATTAAAAAACACGAGTAGAATTTGAAATAAATTCCTTGAATTTATTTTTATTTTTTCTGTTCAAATAAATAAGAAAGAGAATTTTGAAATGCTGAATGTTGAAGGTTTTTAAATGAACTGCTTTTTAGGAATTTTTCCTTAAATGAGTATAAAAAAATAAAGTTTTCTTGTCTTTAGTTTTTGTTTACGAAAATATTTACACTTTAACATTATTGGAGTTTTCGCTGTAAACACCAGAGTTCAAAATTTTTCATTTATGACCATTTAATTATAAACAGTTATGATATTTTTCATAAACGAGATTTTTGCGATTTTTATTTTTTTATTTTTCACGTTCATAAACGACTATGAAACTATGATCACACATGAATGAGTGCGTCTCTTTCGTTCTTAAGCATTCTTATATGATAAGGGATAAATAACATCATTCTTATTAATGCAGCTTTTCATACACGAATGCGAAGAATTTTTCAGCGTTGAAAACTTTACATTTATGAGCATTTAAAGATAAGAGTAATGAAGTTTCTCATAAATGAGAAATTTTTTTTTCTTTTTCACGGTCATCAACGAACAACAAAGAAATTGTCTGTATGTTGATGCAAGTAAGGCTGAAAAATTAAGAAATGCGTATTATAAAGGACAATATTATAACTAGACTAGAAAACAAAATTTTTATATTTTTGAGGATAATTTCCTTAAAGCGTGAAAAAAAATATTTTCTCATTTTAGAAAGAAAAAATCATCGTCACATTCATCAATGAAAAAACCAAGGTATTTTCCAGCCTCTCACACATTTATGAAAAAAGCAACAAACACTAAAATGTCTCACTGCCCTCTCATGTATGCGAAGTGAGAGAGCATTTCAGTACTCAGATAAAAACTAACATTTTCTGCATCTTCTTATTTAGATTCTTTTATTTATCCTAGAGTTGCCACAGAAATTTATCTTCCCGCGCTTTGCGAGGCTTAAATGTCCATCTAGTTTGTTTTATTAATACGCAGGAGTACAAAAGAATACGCACATTAGTGAACAAACAAACTGTTCTTAGCAATGCATCCTTTGGTGAACTATCCTCCACTGACAATACAGTTAGGTTCTGTGCGTACTTAGTCAGTACTCCTTTGCCTGCTTCGCGTTGCCATAATCACGCAAAGGAATAAGACACACTTCTGTCAAAATATTTTTTTTAATATAGGGTGTTTTTTTTTAAAGCCCAATAGAACCAACTAAAGTGTAAACTCAGTCTAAGAATTTTTATATTGCGCTTCGTTTCTCACATTTATGATGAGTAGACTCTGGCTAGACTCTCTGAAGATTGACGCTTGAATTGTACAGATTTATTTTGAAAATTAGTGATTAATTCGTGGAACCTGTGGACGCAACGTTGTGTTCCGCGATAAGGCTTATTTCAGACCCTACATATTTCAATACATTGAGAAAAACTAACAATTTAATGCGATTTACACGCAGGTGGCAACATTGGACCTTTTTTTCAAAATTGAACTTGGAGATTGTATTACACTCGATGTACATTGTTACCGCATCATTATCAATGATTATTTCTTTGAAAATATGAATGCAATTGATTGATTGATAAGATTTGGCGATAGCAAATGCAATTAATTAATTTCGGCCTAAGTTCAATTCCATTACGCTTGTTAAATTTTTTATTTTTTTTTATGAAAGAACTTAGGCCGAAATTAATTTAATTCATTTGCTATAACATCTGTACAGTTGAGTTGCTAATTTAATAGAAAAATTAAATTTTGCGATAACTTTATTTCGACAAATGAAAATGGCCACCAAGGTGGTGTTATTTGATGCCTTTCAATTATTTCCTGTAGGGTTTTTTTTTTGTGCAGTCACTCCTTTATGTCGATAAATCAGCAACAATTGGCGCCTTGGAGGTCAAAAGGATATACGGCCAGTAATGATAGAAAAAGTGGTCCAAAATTGAACGTCCAGAATGCGCTTCGTTAAGAATAGCTGCCGTGGCCATGTGCCCTAAATAATTTTTGATGGAATAATTTTCAGTGAAATTTCACTTAAAACGTGTTTTTACCTGGGTACCCACCATCATGGCACAATCAAACGGTGCTCTTAACACTGGGTAAAATCAGCGTCCCTACCAGCACCCTAGCAGCGCATAACGCTACTCTAGGTATCAATTTTTAGACTCACGGTTGATAGGTTGATCATGCTCATACCCCCTTCTGAAGAGCTGGAGATCATTTATACTTAAAGCGCACCGTGGGGACCTTTTATTGTATTGGAACAGCAAATAGCTAGCAAGTGCCCTGATCAGGGCCAAAACATAGTCACCACATTACTCCCCAAAGGTTCTCACTTAGAGTCGCAACAGAGGCCTATATCCCTAGATGGTCACTGGTTAGACCTAAAATGTTTCTGTTTTACAGTTAAAGGCCCCTTGCAATTCTAGGCGACTTAGGCGTCACGTGGACATGGTAGCCCAGGTCTGCTTCGGGGGTTTTGCTTTCACTTTCACAAAATAATTTTGTTTTATATTTTCGTAATTTTTTATTTTATTGTTTTAAAAACAGAAGCAGAATAAAAAGTAAATCTGGAGCGCTATACTGTGAAGACAAATATGTAAAATTTATCATTTCCTTGAATTAATGTCATAAAATAAATATTTAAAAAGTTAAAACGAAGATTATTTTTCCCACCAACACCGGCAACAATATTTTTCACTGTGCGCATGAATTAATATCCAGCTGCGTAACATTGTTTTTTCTTTCTTTTTTTGTATTTGGTGTAAATTGCTTCCTTAATAGATCAATTATGATGACTACAAATGCCTAATTTTATAATAAAATATTTTATGATTTGCACGTGTTGGTCGATGTCATGGTGATTTTTTTACAAATTAAATTCCTCTGCCCACTGTTGCTTTTTTTTAAGTTCTGTACACATGGTAGAGAGGTTTCTTGTTACTAATAAATTAAAGTTTCCTTTGTCTAATAAATTATTTTTAATATGAAAAATAATTATTTATTCCTCCTTGATTCTTAAGATTTCTCATCATTTAAAACGATAATTTCCCGTCATTTGTTTTGTTTTTGTTTTCTTTACAAAAATCTCCATAATTTTAATTAATTCAACACGATTCACCAGCGACTCTTAAAGATTCATTCACATAATATAAGATAATAAATTCAGTAAAAACGAAACAATAAATAATTAGATAATTTTTGTACATTTATTTATTTATTTTTGTTTTATTTATTTTTTTTTTTTGTTAGTTTCATTTCTATTAGTTCAGTATTAATAAAAAAAAAAAACAAAAAGTTATTGGCACACGAAACTTATTGACAAAAACGTATTCAAATTTAATTTTGCATTCAGTGCGAATTTAAACCACAATTATAAAAACAAACCAAAGTTAAAAAAATTTGCCATTCACTTTTTAGTACAAAAAAAAAAAAAACGGAAATAAAAATTATTTGCCAAAATCAAACATGTTTTTTAATTCAGGAAACTTTTATAAATACCGGTTATGGAATTTATAAAATTAAAAGCAGAGGAGTTCAGTCAGGTTTAATTTTAGTTTTTTATAAATCTTAGTTAAATAATTAAATGAGACTTCTCTGAAAAAAACCATGAAAAAAAAAAACGAAGAAACAATTTATAAAAAAATTATAAAAAGCTTTCGAAAGTTTTTTCTTTAATTATTGCATTTGATACTTGAATGTTGTCTAGATCTCGGAAACTACAGCAAAGTATTTTCAGGATATTTAAGGAATTAGAAATTTTTGTTGACAGGTCTAGTAGCCTTCATTCGAAGACTAACAGAAATGGCAGTCCAGTTTCGCTTGCTATTGATCATCTCTAGCGATGTTGCCAGATTGTCATAATATAAAAATGATGCTAAGTTTATTTCCAAAATATTTTTAACGGCCTTTAAATTAAAATTTTTTTTAATGAAGAAAAACAGAATTTACAGTACCAGCTAAAGACGTGCACTAGTATATCCAACAGTATGGCAAAAACAGATATATCATATACATAACAAGTAAAACTGATACAAAAGAACGCATGAGTGTAGTTGATATTGTATGCTTTTGCTTGTGCGTACTCACACTATGGATATAAACACATACAGTTGTTTATGGTATTGCATAGAGTAAGCAAATTATCAGCTTTTTACTCTCAAATATCTGTTGTACCATGAGTATTTGGATATATCTGTTTCTGAAACAGATATTTTTGATACTTGTGTGCTGCTTATGATAGATGCGAGAACTAGTAAGCAGTATTTTAACTTCGCAGTAATAACCCGAATTGTAATTATTATTGTTTAGCTTTAGTAATTAGTTTATATGATTTTAAATGTAGAATTAGCAATATTTATAATATTAATGATAATTTTATTTTATAAAAACAAATGGAAAATTAATGAATTGTTGTCTAGTTGCGCGTTGATTTATAAGGATAGAATTAATTCAATTAAGAAATTTTATTGTATGTTTATTTAAAAATATTAATTCCTCTTTGATAAAAACTAGTGAACAGTTAAAATTAATATATAAAAAAGGTTTATTACATACATCTGTACAAACATATGTACATAAAAATAGAAGTTCCGAAAAATTTCAATAAAAAAAAAATAAGGAAAACATTTACACTTCTAGAATGCACCCAGTAATAATATTGTCCATTTTATATATGTACGTATTAAATAACGCAATTTTTATTTTCTATGCACTTAGAAGGATATTATAGTTATGTTATTTGTGCATTAAAAATTTCTAAAATTTTTAACATTTACTAAAAAAAACCTCTTTTCTGCATTAAAGAAAAGTCCTACAGCTTAAAGAAAAAAAATAAAAGAGTAAAATGGACAAGCTCGTTGTAACTGCTTACCAAGGTATAGTCAGCTTAACAACGGTAAATATAAAATATAACAAAGATATACTATCTCTTACTAGTGTGCGTAAATAAGTGGCTGTCAACCACTAATTAGAATATATAATGAATTGATTGGAAAATAAATTGTTAAAAAATGCAAGTTCCTTACTATAAATGAGAGCAATTAATTAGATGGACTAACTCGTTGACAATTTCATAAATGCTTATGACGTTGTTAATATTTTCACTATTTTCACTAGCGGTAATTTTATGAAAAAGTTTGATCGATAATTAGTTACATGGCCTTAAAACATAAGTTTTACTACACTAAGTAAACGCCATAGAGCATATTAAAACAATATTTTAAAGTGGCATTTTTATCACAAAATTCTGGTGAAATATATACGTTTTAACATTAGGCACTATAAGAATATATTTGGTTTTCGAGTAAGTAATACGATTTTCTAGCTGGGGTTTGAGTTAAATTTAGATATCAGACATCAAGTTTTATTCCTATCTCGTTTAAATTTAATAAGTTATTAAAATTTTCAAATGCATATTTATCAACGAAAGGGTTAAGGTTTATTTTTTATGCATAGATCTTTTTAAGGTTTTGCTATTATAATTTTATTTTTCATAAAAACAATTATTTTTCTACAGTTTTAAATCCATTTCATTACAATTATATAAACAATTATAATTAAAATAAAATCATTAGCATGATATCGTAGTTATTTTTTCCTATTTCATTATTTCAACTAATGCCAATGCAATTTTAATGGTAATAAAAATTTATTTTTATTTTTGCTAAAAATGTTTAAATATTCATACTTCATTTTAAAATTTCAAAAATAATTTGGATTCAAAAGGTATTTTAAAGCCAACTTAATATAAAAATATTTTTTAATTGATTTTAAATTATCAGGCTTTTCGCCTCTCTAAATATAGAAACATGCATACATATATTTATTTAGTTATTGTATCCTTAGAACTGCTGTAATTGTTGGTAAAAGTTGTTAAAAAACATAATAGTAATTTTAATACAATTATACGCATTAGATTCATAAATTTTTGTTAAAGAATTCAGTTTTGTATATTCAACTTCAATAAAACACAATAAAACAATTAAAAATATTGATCATGTTTAGAAACAATAATTTTATTTTTTAATTTTAATAAACCAAAGCATATGTACGTATGAATGGATATTAATTCGCAGCATACAATAAGTACTTATGGTACAACCAAGGTTGCCAATTTAGCCATTTTCCGGCTAGATCTAGCGACTTTTCTTTCATCTAGCCATAAAAAGATGGCTAAACACAATCTAGCCATAAGATTTAGCCATTTGTAATTACAAAAAATAAACACCTTTCATTTTTTTAATCTTTTTACTCTTAAAGTATCTAAATTTCTTGTTACGAAAAAACCAACTGTGTTTTTTCATTTAATACCTAAATATACAACTGCGATATGTTAACGGATCTTTAATGGAAACCTATACAAAAAAAGTGTTTGACGAAGTAAATGTACTTGCATATGTTCAATTTAAATACACCTTATGAAAAATAAAACGTGTAAATAATAGGAGAAAAAAGTCTATTTTCAACTTTTGAAAACAATTTGTGGTACGTACTTTGTTAATTTGCATAATTATACATATTTATGTACATAAAACACATTTTATTGCAATGACTATACTTTCAGACATGGCGCCACAATATCGCCAGAAGTTTCGACCTGAATATAAAACCCATGAAGATTTAAAAATTTGGATTTCAGAGGACTCAGAGGACCCGTGTAAAGCAATTTGCAAATATTGTAAATGCACATTAAAGTGCAAATTATATGATCTAATTGCACACAGCAAAACAAAAAAACACAAAGAAAGTTGTTCTATAATTAAATCGAATTCAAAGTTACAATATGGTCCACAAGATTACAGTGCAAAACTTCAGGAGGCGGCCATGAGTATTTTTGTATGTCAACATGCCTCTATTAACACTGTTAATCACCTAACAGATCTATACAAAGCATGTTTTAAGGACGTTCCGAATATAAGGCTTCACCGTAGTAAGTGTTCACATATAATACGCAACGTGTTGTGGCCACATTTCCGTTTAGAACTGAGAAGAGATATTGGAGATTCAAAATATAGCCTCTTGATTGATGAGTCAACTGACATTTCTGTGACTAAGTATTTAGGTAATTATATAAACATATGTACAAACGTATGATGTTATTTATATTTAATAAAAAATGTCTACATCTAGGAATTGTAATTCAATACTATAGCAAAACAAATAGAGAAATAACTTCAACATTCCTGTCCTTAACAGAAATAGAAAATGCGAATGCTGACTTTATTTCAAAGAAAATAATATATGTGATTGAATCCTATAGTTTGGAAGTAAGTAACCTAATTGGAATAGGAACAGATAACGCTAGTGTAATGGTCGGACGACACCGAAGCGTTTACGTGGAACTAAAAAAAATCATACCTAAGCTTGTTTTAGTGAAGTGCGTATGTCATTCCATTCAGCTTGCAGTTACACGATCGTGGAAGAAAACTATGCCAACATCTCTTGAATTTTTAATAAATGAAACATACAACTGGTTTTCGAAAAGTTACATACGGCAAAAAAGTTATAAAGCACTATTTGAAGCTATAAATTGTGGATCGGTGTGTAAAATTTCATACATACATAATTTAATTTTATTGTTGCATACACCTTTACTTTACAGACTCCATTAAAGATAACAAATGTATGTGGAACACGTTGGTTATCTATAGAGGTGTCGGTGGCTCGTATTCTCAACCAATGGCTAGAATTGAAAACTCATTTTAACATTTCAAAACAGTATGAAAATTGCCACATGGCTGAAAAATTAAGTGATTTATACGATGAAAAACATTATCTTTATTTGCTATTTTTAAAACCTCTTTTAAATGATCTTAAACATTAAACAAGAATTTTTAAAGCTCTAAAGCCGACCCTACAAAACTACTGAATGATTTACAATTTTTAATTTTCAAATTAAAGAAATATGTAATACCCGATGAAAATATTGACATTTTCCAAGATTTTGCAAACACGATTGATTATAACTGCTACCTTGGATATAATTTTGAAACTCACATAAAAATTGTTATTGAAAAAAATGAATTAAAATTGGAAGAAACTATCGAAATTAGAAAAAAGTGTGTCACTTTTGTATCAACCTTAATCAAGGAATTAATATCAAGGTAATTAAGAATGACTTGTTTAATAATTATTAACATTATTTACTTATTTTTTTGTTTACTTTTAGACTACCTGAAAACTTTCACATATTGAGAGAGATTAATAACTTATCTGTAGAAAAGGTACTTTCCGCTAAAAAGGAAAAGATTGATTCTCTACTTAACAACTATTGTAACAGTGAAGGCACAAAAGAAAAAATTTTTGACCAATATAATAACATAAACTTAATAAAATGGATTCATATTGATAATACTGTTGAGTTCTGGACAGAGGTTTCTGAATATAGGGATGCAGCAGGCAATAATCCATTCAATGAAATATCGAGTTTAGCAATTGAACTTTTATCTTTGCCATGGTCGAACGCAGACGTCGAAAGACTTTTCAGTCAAATGAATTTAATCAAGACCAAATTAAGAAATCGTATACAAAGCGATATGGTTAATGCAATATTACAAGTTCGGTATGTTTATATAGTTTTTCCTTACGTGTTTTAAGAAGTTTTAAATTATAAAGCAATTTATTTTTAGTTATGGATTAAAAATTAAAGGCAAATGCTGTCATAATTATAAACCAGACATGGAATGTTTAAAAAAAATAGGTACAAATGCTTCATATGATAAGGTTGATCCAAATGGAGAAGACTGGGTTGATATACCCTTTACGTAGAACTTTCGAGTCGATTTTCCCATTCAGTTATTTTAACATTAAATAGCGAGTGTTAACTAATAAAAAGATAGTAAGAAATTTATTAAAATAATAAACCATCAAAAATTCCGTTAACCAAAAAATAAAATATTTTCTTTTTTTTAATTTACACTCAGTTTAATAAGATGGAGTCAAATTTTGAATTTTTTACTTTCTACATTACTTCTAATACATACATATTAATTTAAAAATATTCAGCATATTTTAATAAATATATTAACTCGAAATTTAAGGCTGAGTAGTTTAGCGATTTTTAGCCATTTTTTAATCTCAATCTAGCCATTTCATACCCTGAAAAGTTGGCAACCTTGATTTTAATGCATCGTGTTGACAGTATTAAATATAACAGTTGCCATTCAGCTGAACCATGAAGAGCTGGTCATTGTTACATATGACAACAATCATATTTAATGCTTTCATGTCCACAAGTAAAAAAAAGGTAATTTAAAATAATACTCACTGGCTTCTTCAGCAGACTAGACTGTGAACAATGTCAAGAGCCTAATATGAATTGTGTCTCTTTTGTACGTCAGATAAGTTAGACCTTTTCCGCAAAAATACAATCACCTCTTTTCCTTTCACCTATAAAAATTTTAATTGGATTGATATTCAAATTTAAATTTAATTAAATTTGTAATCAAATTTAATTAAATTTGTAATTAAATTTGTAATTAAATCAATTAAAGAGACTATCTCCATCATACCTCCACCAGCTTTTGTTTCAATACTACATAACGTAGATGAATAAGAGGCTCCTTGCGCTTCGCGCCTTAATTAGACCCACTGCCGACTTTTGTTTTAATACAACAATCTGAATGATTAAGATCCTCCTTTGGCATCGAGGCCAAATCATACCCACCTCATTTTTCTCATTACACAGAAAATAAAATCTTCCAGCTATTAAAGGTTTTAATTGTTTTCATGTTTAAATTTAATTAATGTTTTAATTGATTCAATTATTTCTTAATTCAAAAATTGTTTATTTCTGTTTTAATTAAATGTGTAATTTAATCAATTGAACAGACTGTCTAATCTTCATCATCCCTCTGCCGGCTTTTGTTTTAATATAACAATGTGAATGATCAAGACCCTCCTTAGGCTTTGAGTCCAAACCATACCTACCTCGTTTTCCCCATTACACTAAAACTAAAAACTTTGCAGCTATTAAAGGTTTTAATTGTTTTCATGTTTAAATTTAATTAATGTTTAAATTAACTCAATTATTTATTTAATTAAAATATTTCTTACTTCTCTGGCGGCTTCTGTTGTATTACAATAGCAATTGTTTATTTAATTATAAAACTGTTTGTAAAATCGTAATCGAATCAATTAAAAATTTATTTGAAGCAAACTGAAATTTAATTTAATATCAACCTGTAATCCAATAAAACTTTAGTAAGCGCCCAAACTTTCTTCTGGGCAGCGATCAGAAGAGATTCTCAGCTCATTTGCGGAATGTTTAGCGTCAAGAAGACCGTTGTGAATTTTGCGAATAGTGATATCACGAAGATTCTTACCTTTCTTTGTCTTGTCTCCTAAAAGCCTTGAGAACTTGTTTTCTCGCTTTTGTGCAGGAGGGAATTTTCAAAACAAGTGTATTACCAGCGGGAGCACTAATCAGACAAATGCAAATTGTCAGCTAACTTGCGTGAAAAGACCTAAAAACAATTATTTTTCACATCTTTTTGTTTTAATAAATAAAATCGCAAAAATCTTGTTAAATTTTTAAGGTTATTTTTATTCTAAAAAACTCGTTAAAATTTGTGTTAACAAAATAATTTGTATAATTTAAAGGGTAATTAGAAATCCCATCAAAAACAAATTGTTCACACCTCCATTCATTTTTTCTTTCAACACGTTCAAATTATTTTTGGGTTTTTTTCCATTTCGTTGGAATTGAAGTAACAAAGGCATATTTTGATATTTATTATTTGTAAAACAAAACTCTATTTTTTTGTTTCTAAATATCGTGCTATTTTATACCCCGATTAAATTAATTATTCACCGATATTGATTATTAAAGGCGAAAGCACGTCTCGGTGATTAAAAATTTTAATCGTAATTAAAAATAACACGATATTTTTTAAAAAGTGATTAATTGAATTAAATAATTCCGTGGTTTAATTTAAAACCTATTTTTTATTGTTAAAAAAATTTATCTGAAATATTTATTAAAATGTATTTTGGCCAATACAGAAGAGATTGTAAAAAATTGTATTTATTTCAGAAAAATTTCTCAATAACGAACGTGTTTTTGGGTTCTAGTAGTTTTTCTGCATAGACTTGAATAATTTATACTTTATTTAATAAACTAAATCAAAGTGTAAAAATTGCACTAAAATAAGCTAACTTTCTTTCTTAAAATAAAAAAAACTCCGGCTATAACGACCCAGCAGAAATGGACGACCAAAACTAATACGTACACTATTTTGCACCAGCGCATTTGCAACAATTTTAAAATGAACGATGTTGCCGTTATAGCGCTTTTGGTATGAAATTTTGGGCTTGTGCTTTTAAATATGTATCTATAAAAATTCAAAATAGAACTTAAAAATTAATTTTTAATTATCAGTCCAATCATGAATATTTTCACGGAAAAAATTTTTCTCGAGAAAAGCTTCCTCCAATTATGAATTCCGTAGGAACAAAATATTAAAAAAAGTGGCATGATCGTAATTTGAACGGACTTGTTTTGTTTATTTACATATCATTTTTCTTTTATAAATCATTATCTACTTTTTTCTCCCGAATTTGTTTCACTTTCCGCAATCAATTAAAGTGGGAAAAATTTATAATGGGAGAAAGGAAAAAGTAAAAAAACTTCCACGGAATTTTTGTTTGAAATTGGGCTGTATATATTTGTGTTAAATTTTGTGTAAAACGTATTTTGGAGGTTTGGCAACAATGTTTTCTATAGACATCACATCCCAGCAAGAAAAAAAAAAATGACTGAAATTAAAATAGCACAATTTAGCACTAAATATTTACAATAATTTTATATTGGACGGAGTTGCCCTTGTAGCGCTTTAGGCATAAAATTAGGTTTTTTTTTTTAATTAAATTATATCTAATTTTTGGGCTTCTGTTTATAGATATTTATTTAGGAAAGTTTAAAATCCGTTCCAAAGATCAGGCTAAATTTGTATAAAATTTTTTGTAAAATGTGAAATAGTTTTAAAGATTTCTAAAAATAATTCGAAAAATAGTTAGTGGCAACACTGTATGTAGCCGATATCATATTCCAGCAAGAGATAAATAACAGAAACTAATACATACATAACTTTCGGATGGCATATTTCCAGCAATTTTTTTATTAAACGGCGTTGCCGTTGTAACGCTGTCGGTGTTGAATTGGAATTGGATTTTTTCTGGACGCTAAATTGAACGCTTTAATTGGTGGTTTGTGCTTATATTTCTATAATTAAATCTGCTTCAAAGATCAGGCTATAATTGTATTAAATTTTTTGTGAAAAAATCGGTGGCAACGCTGTTTGCTTACAATGCAATATACGATACAATTTACAACTTTGTCATTGAATACATGTTTTCTTTCGCATGTTTTTTTACAGATGTCTGTTATGAATTTTGATATATTATTCTTTCTTAGGGTTTTCTTTTCGGGAAATAGTTAATTGCTTTAATTTTTTTTTTATTATTTTTGTTTTTTTTATTTAATTTGCAAAGACAATATGATTAACAATTCTTCTTACTTTTTATTTTTGCTTTATTTGTTTTTGCAATCTCTTAATCTTTTAGTTTATTTTACATTCTTTTAAATAAATGCATATTTTAAATTCATTTTGCTGCAATAGAAATATAATAAATAAGAACAACAATAAAAATATATAAAAAGTTAACACCATTGAAAAAATGTAACTTCCGTCCGGTTTTACACAAATTTTTTCATTTAAAATTTATATTAAAAATTTTTTTTAATTGTACCGTGCGGTTCTTTTGTTTATTTCTATGACATCATGGCTTATTATTATTTTTATTATTTTTTATTACATTTTATATTTGCTTGCATTTTGCATTCCATGTTTATCAATAGAATTTCGTTTTCAATAAAATTTATGTTAAATCACTAGACATTTTTAAACTGACGTGTGTGATCCCAATAAATTCTTATAAATATTTAAAGTATTTATTTATAAAAGATATAATTGTACTGGGAAATATTTACTAACCTGTTGGCATGTTTTTTCTTGTTTTCTTGCATTAATGTTGCATTGTTTTGTAGTGTTACAATTGAGACCATGAAGTGCATATAAGTGCTTAGACATTTTTTTAAATTAAATTTTTTTATGCATTTACGTGGTTTCTGTTGGTTTTTATTTTGCGAACATTTATGTTTTTTGTGAAGTTTCAAATTTTTAATTAATTTTTTTTTATGAAATTAGGAGTTGAACTGTGGATATTATAAATTAATTGAAATTGGTAAAATGCTAATGAAGGATGCAGTAGTCCGAAAAATGGAGCATTAATTTGCTAGTGTATAGTTTTTCTTGTTTTCTTTGGAATATGTACACATACATTTGTAAAGTAAATTTTCCAATAAATGGTTTTTAGAAATTAAGGGGAAAAAAAACAAGCAAAAACAAGACTATGCCAAATCTTATATACTCTTCACCATCCATGTAAACATAGTTTAGTGAAATGACTCCAACCTAAAAAAAATATATTGGGGTGACTGAGAATTAAAAAATAAAAAAACAAATTTTAGTACTGCACCTCTATAATTTTACATAAAAATGACATCGGCTCTTAATGGGTTAAGCATTATAAAAAATTTTTACTGATTCCTAAGAGACTTTTTCAAAAGCTTTTAAATGATACCCATATTGATATTTTATAAAAATATGAAAGTTTCAAAGTACCTGGCTCGGAAAAAATGGGCGAGCGCCAAATTTTTCACTTAATTTTATAATTCACTTATATATTTTTTTATAATTGGAGTTACTTCATTGTTCCCAATGACATAAACAAATTAGAGGTAGGTGTGGTGCTTTGCCTGCTGCCTCGAAGTACATGTACCGATCATGCTGATTTCCAATAGCACCCTTTTCGACACTATATAAGTTCGATTGAAAAACTTATTTTTTTTTTTTTTTTTTAAATCAAGTGTGTCTCGGAAAACTTGATTTCAACACTAACACTATCACGAAAGGACGGAAGGTAATCGCTCAATCGACTTCGCTATGCGTTATGGCTTTGGAAATGGATATTGTAGAAATTACGCACATACTGACAAACTTATATATACCCTTTTTCCACTTATAAAATGCAAGCGGCATGCGCAACTGTTTTACCTATTTGAAAAAATTAGTTTGTTAATAAAAATATTCATACCATAATTTTAACACGTTGAATTTAATTTAACTTGGCAATGCCGGTAAAAGCTGGCAAGCGACAATTTTGAATTGATTTTTGATTTTGGTCTTAACCTTTTTGCTTAGACAAAAATCTTCAGTTTATTTAAAACATTTGTCAGAATTTCCTGACGAGTTGAGTGAGCGGTAGCGAAATGGCCGGGAAACTAGCTCCATAAATTTAAAGTTTAAATTTACTTTATTCGTGCTTGATTCCCTACTGCTCAAATAGCTCATCAGTGGAGAATATCATGTTCATTTTAATTATTTTTTTTTTTAATTTTTTTAGCAATTAAATTTATTTCTGCATCAAAAAACCAAAAATGTTTTATATTTTCTACATAAACTTCTACTTCATTATGCCGCGCTCATTTGCCTATGTAAACAAATGCAAGCGTCAAAAAGAACAGCTGATTACCGCCCGTGTCCTCATGCCGCTTACATTGGTCTTTTACTATAAAAGCGTTAAGCGGAACGTTTTCTTCCGCAAAGCCCTTACGCTGATATGTCATACCTAAACAAAAGCGCCAATGCTACGTCAATACAGGGTTATTGAAAAAAACGCAACTTTCCTGATAATTTTAACAGGAATCACAATTCTGATGTTTGTGTTGTGTAAATTAAAATTTTATATAAAAAAATAAAATTGAATTTCTTGAGTTATTATTTATTTAAAAGTATTATTATTATTAAAAGCGGATTTTACAATTACCGTTATCTAGGTATGCTACATATAAAATATACGGGAAAAGTTCTCAACGAGCTCTCCGTTCGTGTTCAGGTATTGGCTTTAAACCAAAAATCAATTTCAATTAATTTATTTTAATTTTTTTTTTAAATCGCGTTTTTTGTTTGTGACTTTAAAAAATTTAAAAATTAGTTAAGTTTGTGAGATTTAAACTTTTTGCAAAATACTTCGTTTATCTTAGTGAAATGTATTTATTTTTTATATTATCGGTTTTAGGTGAAATTGCGATTTTTTACAAAAGGTTGATTTTTTTTTATTAATTATCAGTTTTTCAGTTATTTTTTGGGAAAGTATTTGTTATTGCTATTTGTGTGTTTTTCTTTAAATTCTGTGTATTATTTTGTTTTGTTTTCTTTTCTTTTTTTTTTTTTTTTTTTGCAAATTTAAGGTTTTGGTAAATTTTTTGTAATATTTTGATTGAAATTTTCATTTTTGCTAAGTATTTTGTGTTTTTCTGCATTTAAGTGAATTTCCGTTCTTCTAATAAATTTCTCATATTCTGCAATTTTTAGACTTATTTTTGCCGATTTTCGAATACCTAGTTTTTTAGACAATGTCCGGCAGATGAGCGCCCAAAAAATTTCCACAGTAATCCCCAAAATATAAAAATAGTTTTTCTTTTTCTTATGATTATTTTTTTCTAAGAAAGCCGGGATAGAAAGTAAGTTAATTAATTTTATATGTTGTGCAATATTTTCCAAAATGAAAGTTGTTTCCAGGGTGTTTTTAAATGAGCATCTAACCCCAATGGCCAGTAAATTGTCGTTTCTATGCCGAAAGCTTAAAAGGGCTAAAAGAATTAGAAAGTACAAAATTCAAAACCGCGATACCCCTCAAGCTATGGTTACTACAAATGAAGGTTTGGAATTGAAATTTGATTTGTTGAAACTAATAGACGAATACCACGATGTTTCTTAGGCATTGTATTATTATCTGCAACATTCACGCCTTAGCATCATAAATTCTAACAAAGTAACAGTATGTGCAGTATTATAAGATTATTTTTTTTGTTCCTAATTTTGCTGCTAATTTTTTAATGAATTCTTAAAAATAAATAAATATGTTTATATATATGTGAGTGAATTCTTTATATTATCATTATGCACTAAATTACAGACACACATATATATATATATATATATATATATATATATATATATATATATATATATATACATGAAAATAAGTACTTGTGTGCCAAACTTAGTATAATAATCTTTATTTTCCTTATCTAATTTTTTTACATTTTGTTTTTACTTATCGTTTAATTTCTTTTAATTTTCTTTATAACTTTTTTCTCTTATTCTAAAGCTCTGTAAGGGCCCAATTGTACTATGCAATTTTGTCACGGCAATCCTTTTCTTTTCTTATTCAAATTGCTTTTGTGCTCACATCTTGTAATCGCTAACTTTTTGGAATTTCTAATTTTGTGCAGATGTACACATTTGTTTACATTTTTAATTTCATAATTAAAACTACGAAAGAGAGAGGGCAAAACTAATTTCAAGAGTTAATGCATTAGCATTCCTTCTTTAATCCCTTTTACCACTATCGTCGTTTGAGAAAGAATTGTACTGACGAAGGTTACATAACTACGAGTGGACCCTGTAAATTGAAAACTTATCTGACTTCATAATTTTCTTCTATTTTATAAACCAATTTAATTTTAACTAAGTACTTTTACAGTTGTTTTTTTTATAAACCTTGCAAACACTAAGGGAAGTTTCTTTATAAAGATGATCCCTAAATATATAAACATAAAATTATTAAAAATTGTATATTTTATGAAATTATTAGCTGGTATAAAAAAGGTTTTTGTTGTTTATTTTATAGTTTTATTTATGGATCTAGTTTTGTTATTACGGCTTCAATTTTTAACATGCATATATGACTTCGGTTAGCGAGAATTTAGGTCCGACTGTGAGCAATGGTTATGAATTAAACAGATACCTAAGTGACAAGCAATCAAACTTGATAGTTGGCCACTGTAATATTCAAAGTATGACACCAGCATCTGTCAAATTCAATGAGTTTGAAAATCTATTGGATTCATCATTATTTCATATATTTGCGGTAACGGAAACATGGCTAAAACCCTCTGTAGCAGACGGTGCTACCAGAATACGTAACTATAACTTTATAAGAAATGATCGCCCAAGCGGAAGAGGGGGAGGAGTCGGCATTTATGTCTCCCGTAATATCCAATATAAAGTGCTGAACCTTGAGTCTCATTATGGTGAATGTGAGGTACTTTTTATAGAAACTTGTGTTGATAGCATCACCATCCTCTTTGGTGTTGTGTATTTGCCGCATGGTAACCTCGAAATTTTTGAATCAACGCTATCTAATATATTTGAGCAATATAACAAAATAGTAGTAGTTGGAGACTTTAATAATAATTTATTTGATCTGACTAAACAAAGGAAATTTAGATTGTTGTGTAATCGGTTAAATATGTCTATATATCATAACTTTGTGCCTACATACTTTGATGTTCACCATGAATCTTCTTCGCTCTTGGATCTATTTCTTTTGAGTGATTTATCATTTTTGAAAAGTTCCGGACAAGTTCAATGTCCATTTTTATCGCATCACTCGTTAATTTTTTCTTGTTTTAATTTTAAATGCTTACCTAAGGTACGTTCTGACGAATATGTTGAGTACCGTGATTACTCTTTACTAAATTTGGATATGCTACGTTCTTGTATTTCGGAATATGACTTTTCACCATTCTATGCTACTAATAACGTAAATGACCAGCTTTCGTTGCTTGATTCACTGATATGTAGACTATTCTCATTTGTCCCAATTTCTAAGTTTAAAGTTAAACATACCGCAACTGAATGGATGAAATCAAAAAAAATAATTCATGCTATATCGCTCAGAGATATTGCGTATAAAATATTCATGAATCATCGAAATACATATAACTGGAGTATATACTGCAAGTATAGAAATAAAGCTAAAAAAGTCATCCGTAATGTCAAAAAAGGTCATTATTCCAAATCATTTGAAAGCTTAAATACAAAACAAATGTGGAATCGTCTGAGAAATTCTTGCTCTAGTAATTTAATGCAAAATACTGATAGTATAGATGTTAATCAATTGAATGATTTTTTTTCAAGCAACTTAAACACAAATTTAGATGATTCATTTGAATTCAACCTAATTAATGAATACTCTGATAGTTTTTCTTTTTCTGGCATTGACTTAGCTGAATTGTATGCAGCATTTTCTAAAATCAAATCTAATGCCTGCGGTGTTGATGGAATACCACTGAAATTTTATAAAATCGTTTTCCCATTGTTATCTGATCGAATTCTTTATCTTATCAATGGCATCCTAACCACATCAACTTTTCCTACTCAATGGAAGCGTGCTAAAGTAATTCCAATACCAAAAGTAGGAAGCTCTTTTGATATACGTAATCTAAGGCCTATTAGTGTCCTACCAGTACTATCCAAAGTTTGCGAGCATGTTATGATGTCGCAAATAAGTTCCCACATTTCCAGTTTTTCCTTACTGAATGATAAACAAACTGGTTTCCGTAGAAACAGCAGTTCATCTTTGGCGCTTCTAGGAATTACTGAAACAATAAGGGATGAAATTAATAAGAACAATACCTCTATTTTAGTCTCTTTGGACCTATCTAGGGCTTTTGATCATGTTGATCATAAGAAAATGGTACAGAAGCTTAGCACTGAGTTCAGGTTTTCCAGAACAGCATGCTTACTTGCATACTCGTACTTAAGTGACCGTCAACAATTTGTTTTATTAGAGGGTAGACAATCAAATATGCAAACAGTTAACTCGGGAGTAGCCCAAGGCTCTGTTCTTGCGCCTTTATTTTTTTCAATGTACCTCAATAATTTATTTAGTATAATTGACTCACAAGCTTGTACGGTATATGCATATGCGGACGATATACAGCTTTTATTTCGCCAACACCAATCTCTAAGGGACATGCAGATTGAAATTAACTGCAAGTTAAACGATGTTGAAATGTGGATGAGATCAAACAATTTTTCAATAAACCCAAATAAAACAAAGGTAATGCGATTTCGTCCGCCATCTTCCGAGGAGATTACTGTTTCGATGTGTAATACTGAAATACAATATGTTAGTAAAACAAAAATTCTGGGTGTCACATTAGATGATAAACTTAGCTATTCCGATCATATAAATACAGTTGCCTCAAAAGTAAATTTTACTCTGCGACGGCTATACTCACTTAAAATTTACTTGCCGTTTCATGTTAGGTGTAAAGTGGCACATGCGTTGCTAATGTCCCCGATTTTGTATTGCATTAATGTATTTTCCTGTACCACATCAAATGGTATTCATAGAATTAAACTCTTGATAAATAAGATTATAAGATTTGTATTTCAGCTCAGAATCAGAGATCATGTTTCAATGTATGTCCAACGATTTCTAAAGTGTTCTTTCTTTGATTTTCTAACTGTTAAACTTTTGATGAGCTTTTATGCTATTGTTAAAAACTCGAAACCGTCTTTCTTATCTTGCCGTATACGTTTTATACACTCTTCTAGGAATGTGCAAGTCTTTATTCCTAGGATAACTAATTCACTGTTTGAAAGATCTTTTCTTGTAACAACTGCTCGCTATTGGAACAGGTTGCCAAGGGACTTGAGGTCATTTAGTTTCTCGTCAGTAGTTTACCACAAGAAGTTGATAGAATATTTCATTCTATAAATAATAATAATATAAATCCAATTGTATCTTATTATAGAAAAATTAAAGATTTCTTTTATTGATCATTGCTATGTCGGTATTATATTATTTTACTCTTGCAGTTTTCATAACGTATTGTTTTAAATTGATGCCGTATATAATAATTTTTTTACAATTTTTATTATAATTTTTAAAATTTATTTCCTAACTTTGTAGAGTTATATTACATATATATTTTACCATTGTAATATTTTTTGGCCTTATGACGGCTTTTATTATTACAAAATTTAAATAAATAAATAAAAATAAAAAATAAAATAAAAATTCTTTTAAGTAATAATTCGGCCTATCCACAGAATTTTTTCGAAATATAAGTTTTTTTTTTTTATTAAAAAACTCTTAATTGTTTTAATACCTCGCGAAGCGTTTTATTACTATTTTAATAAAAATTGATTTTTTTTAGATGTATTTCTCTTTTTTATTTTGCTACTACCAAGAGAAACTCTAATTATTGTATTCTTCTTTTCTTTACCTTTTTTGCAGGTTAGTAACACTTTTACATGATTTTATAAGATCATCTGCATCATCAACTACAATAAAGTTATAAAAATAATGATCGTTATCAAGTGATCTTGTTAAAGTGGCTTTAAAGCAAAAATCGTATGTATTTTATATTTTTAATAGTGCAAAAGAACTAACAAATACTTTGTTAAGTCTCTGTTTACATTAAGCAAATTTTCCTGTTGCCAGTTTGATAAGTTTTTACAAGCATGAAGAGAAAAAAAAATTAAATACAAACTGTATACGAAATTGACGCAGTAGTGCGTGATTTTCCAAATACAAAATTTAAATTCAGACAAATACAACAACGAAAAAAAAACGGATTTAAATGCTGAAAGCTTGTTTTGCTTCATATACACTGGGACTAAATTTCTGCATATTTAAACGTGTGATAGTTATAAATTAATTTAAGTTCCACGCTTGGCAAGGTTTTTTATTCAGCAAAATTTTTTTTTATAATGATTTTATTAAAAAACTGTTTTTTCTTCATATTATTTTCTTATGAATACCTAAAGTATTCTGGTTGTTTGTTTGTTAAAATAGAATACATTAAATTGAAAAATACAAAATTTAAATTGATGTTAAAGAAAAAAGCAATTAGACAATAGTATTTACATTGAATTATTACGCTGTCTTTAATTAATGAAGGATGAAGGTTGTGTTACAATTTCTTAATTTTATGTAAAAGTCAAATTTTTGACAATAGTTTTGAGTGCATCAGGTATGATGGGTGTGGTAGGATTGTCAGTCATTCAGTAATCGACAAAAAATATATGTACATATATTTGTTGTTTACTTTTATAAATACAACTTCTTTTCTGAAAAATTAAAAATATGCTGAAAACTCGAATAATCGAATAATAAGAAACTCGAATAATCGGATAGCCGAAACTCGAATAATGTATTATTGGATTGTTTTAAAATTCGAATATCTTGTTTAAATTTAAATAACATATTTAACAAAAGTTCTTAGCAAAAAACCTTGGAAAATTAAAAAGAAACGAAAGAATATTTGCTAAAAACTTGACTTAAATAAAAATGCTTATCGCTTAATAATATTTAAATAAAGAATTTAAAATATATCACGAAGACTTTATTGCTACTAAACTTTTAATTAGATAAAAGTGAACAATAAAAGAAATGAAAATACAATAAATATTATTTGGATAATAATTGAAAAGCAAATAAAAAAAAACTCGAATAATCGATTAATCGAATACTCGAATAATCGATTAATCGAATACTCGAATAATCGATTAATCGAATACTCGAGTAATAAAAAACTAGAATTTTTAAAACTGAAATAAAAATAAACAAAAGAAAGTATTATAAAAAACGAATAAATATTATGAAAAAATGTTTCTCAAAAGGACAACATTAATAAAGATTTTGCAGCATAATCAGGGTTCTATACCGTTACTTATCAAACAAAAGTGTTAAAACAAAGAAACTGCATTTGTTCAATAGAATTTTTAAATTTAATGGGATTTATTTTAATAAAGATTATAAATTTAAAAAAGAAAAAGATTCTGCTATAATGTTATCTGTAGATGTTAAATTTAAATTATCTAGCCTTTTTCTTACATAAAGAAATGCTGTCTTAAAATCTGGCAACACTATAATTTACCAAGGAACACAGCAATAACACCATACTTGGGAGTTTTTCATTTCCATAAAAATTTCATTGGCATTGTTTAAAATAATGGCAATGAAAAATATTGTAGTACCATTTAATGGTAATTATTTTATTTTAATTATAATTGTTTTTAATAATGGTAATAAATTTGAATTAAAGCGTTTCATTACACATTACAATTGAATCAAAAATAATTGTTTCTATGAACCACAAATTTTTGATCGCAAAAATTTAAAAAAAGTATGCATAAAATAAATAAATCTTTACATTCTTGTAAATAGATCTATATTTTAAAATTTTAATAATTTATCATTTTTAAGTGAGGTGATGGGTGCAAAATTTGATGTCTGAGATCTAAAGTCACCTATCACCCCAGCTAACAGATCTTATAACTTACACGGAAACAAAAATAGGTTCCCATTGTATCTCATTTATCTTGAGAAAGTTAACACATAAATATTTCATAAAAATTTTCTGATCTTAATGCCATTTTAAAATATTGCTCTACTTTGCTTTAAGATGTGTATTTAATGTTCAATGACAAGGAACATATTCATTAATGGTAATGATTTTAATCTATTTAATCATTAAACAATGGTAATGATTTTGTTTTTAACTAATTATTTATAAAACCTTTTCATTAAAAAGCATTACCATTAGTAAAAATAATGATATTGCTAAAACAAAAAACATTAGCGTTATTTATCAATCAATGCTAATAATGAAATCGTCAATTAATTATTGACCCAATGAATTACTTTCATGTATAATGAAAAAAAAACAAAATGTTTTGCAATCTTTTTATGTAAAAACAAACTTTTTCAAATTTCTAAATCAAGCAAAATGAAAACAAATACTTTTTAGAAGACACAAAGCGCAAACGGAAAAATTGGCTAAAGTTTTTTGCTTAAAACGTTTCAATTAAGTTCTCATTGTTTCTTCTTGTGGCTGCTTACGTTTAATTTAATGTACATTTTGTGTTTATGAGCAATAGCAAGAAAAAATTAATTGGCAGAATTCTTACCATTGTTTTACTCACTACAACTAAGAAAATAACACGTTACGTTTTGTTTATTTACGCACTCTGGTGAGGAATGCCTTTCGAATAAACAAAAAAAAAAAAAAAAACAAAAAAAAATACAAATTGAAGATGTGAATAAAAATTAAAAAGTCAATTAATTTTTGTAATTTTTATACCACCGTAAAAAATACGTTAAAAATATATTTATTCGTATAATATTTACCGTAATTTTTTCTGTTTGACTATTTGATTTTTCGCAAAAGCATAGTGACCCTCGTATTCTTTTAAACAAATTGATCAATTGCTTCCAAATTATTTTTTACTTGCACGTGTTGCGCGGTGTAGTTGGTGATGTGTTGTTTTTATATAAATATAAAACGTAGAAATAATTTTAGAATCTATTCCATTCTATTGAAAATTACGCGTGCCAGTTTTAGCTATCATTTAAAAATTTTTTTTAAATAATTCTTAAGAGAAAAGGAGAAGAAAATGAAATTTCAGAAGAGCCCATTTATGCAGCATAAATTAAATAAAAATTAACGTTAATTAAAAGAAGAAGAAGAAGAAAACATAAATGCGCTATTAATCTTAAAAACTATTTTTATCTTCTACTAAAAATTTTTCTTAATTTATGGCTTCAAAAATAACACCCAAACGAGAAGACAACACAACAAAAATAACTTTAAAACGAATAACACAACAAAAACATGGGAGTATTTTAAAACCATCCAGCAGCAGATGTTCATTAAACGGGGGAAAAAAAATATTTAAAAAATTTTATAAAAAAAAATCATTAAAAAATGACAGATTATTTAACGTTTAAACAACATTGTTGCAGCTGAGTGGTTGTAAATTAATATTTTTTCTCTTCGCTTCCTATCTTTGTTGGTTTGTAAAGATACAAACAATATCATTGTTTAGTTAGATCGGGCTAGGGAGTGGAGGAGGTTGGTAAAGGAGTAACAAAATTTCTTAATTTTTTTTTTAAACGAACACTATAATAATATTTCTGACAGAAGTTACTCAAATATGACAGCAAGGGCCATTAGTTTTGTAAAAAAATAACACACAAACAACATGTAAAAAATACTCGTTTTTTCTTAATTTGATTTGAATGTTTTTTATGATTGAGTGAAATCGACCCCAAGAGGTCAATATGAAATAAATACATTGAAATTAAAGAAATACAGTCATTACAATAAAAATAGTTTCTCTAAATAGATTTGAAAGCCTGTACGCTTTGATAACTTTTGATTAAAAAGTTAAAAAAATTTTTTTTCTGTTGAAGAAAATTAAAAAAAAAAAAATTAAATTAAGTTAAAAAACAATATTGAAATTTCTTTATTTCGAATATATCTTTTATCATAATTTTTCTCACTTTTTTTCTCACTGAATCCTCGTTTTTATAAACAGTGGCATCTTTTTTTTCAAATTAACGTTTTTAATCGACTGAAACATTTTTTATTGTTGAGGAAGTTGTTAAATAGTTGGTTGATTAAAGCGTTTAGATTAAGTATTTTATAATTTTGTTATGACACAAGGTACTGTAGTCCAATATATATTGAAAATTGTATCACTTAAATAATCTTTCTGATTACGATTGGCCAGAGGTATCCCATAGTTTTTAATTCCTGAAATTTTTTCGCATGCATTCAGCTCAATTTGAGCCTTGGTTGGGTTATATTACTTAAACATTGTGGCGTAGAAAAACTCTGCAAAACATGAGCTAGTGCAGTTCAAATCGCTTGAAGTTATTCATGCTGGATGGCCGGCCATTGTAATCATTTCGGTTTAACAAGGAAGACTACTTTAAAAGCAAAACCTGCTCAGTTTCGAAAACTTTTCAATAGAAAAATTAAAGTTTATTTTCTCAAGTTTTCCTTTCCTGTGAAATGTACACGAAGAGAAAAAAATATGGTTGTGCTATAATCAAAAGGATCATATTATGTTCTCTGTGATAATATATGGTTGCGGTAAAAAATTTAATTTTTGTTAAACAAAACTTAAATTGCAAAATCAACAACTTAACGATTTAAAAATAATGTTTGAATTATATATAAATGTTTTTTTTTACCTTTTTAAATAGTTTTTCTTTTCTAATTTATTAAGCACTAGGTCAGTTTTATAAATAATAAAAATTTTTATTTATATTTTCAATATTTCGCCACACCTTTGGGTGGCATCATCAGGAAACAGGAAACAAAAAATTAGATTTTCTTTTTTTAAAATAACAAAATCTAATTTTTTGTTTCCTGATGATGCCACCCAAAGGTGTGGCGAAATATTGAAAATATAAATAAAAATTTTTATTATTTATAAAACTGACCTAGTGCTTAATAAATTAGAAAAGAAAAAATAATGCTTGAATGTTACTTTTTTAATGTTTGTGCCCGTAGAACTCCGTAATTTCTAAAGCGATTTTGAATTTTTTTTTACAGATTAGTGCCGTTTTGAAAACAATTCATGATTTTAAAAATTAAAAGGTGTTTTTTCATATAACATTCATGTTTTTACGGGTATTATTAAGTGTAATAAAAAATAAATCTTAAAATAAAGTGTGTTCCCATAGATGATGAAAATTGACCTACATGGGACTATATTTTGAACCGTTATAGACTAAACGAAAATTGGACAGAATGTCGATTACTATATTCAAAATTATTAATTTAAGGGTGGCCCAATTGTTCAATTATTTAATGTATATGGCAATACTTTTGAATAGTTGTAGAAAAACGGTTTAAATTTACAAAGAACTTATATCGCTAAGCCCTTGGTATAGCGGATGAAATTTGGATTTATAAATTAAAAGGTGTACCAATAGTTAACTTGATTTGATGTATATGGCCATACTTTTGAATAATTGTAGACAGACGGTTGAAATTTACAAAGAACCTATATGGCTAAGCCCTTGCTATGGCGAATAAAAATTTGGATTTATAAATTAAAAGGTCTCCCAATAGTTGAAGTAGTTTGATATATGTAGCCAAACTTTTAAACCTTTATACACAGGCAGTAAAAATTAACAAGGAACTTGTGTTGCTGCATGTCCGCTATAACATTCAGTATACAATTTGAATTTAGAAATTAAAGGGTGTTCCCATAAGTGATGTAAAATGATCTGTAATATACAAATACTTAAAATTTAGATAGAATGTCCAATATTTTGTATGGTGTAATAAGAAGTATAAATTATTAAAATTATAAATTAAAGAGTGTTACAAAAATTGATGTAATTTGATCCATATAGCCAAATGGTTTAACCGTTATAGACAGACGGTTAAAATTTACAAAGAAACTGTTTTGAAGTGTGTTTTTTTTTGCTAGAATTATTGTTAACAATTAATCATTAAATAAATTTTACGCACAAGAGCATAACGGTTGGTTTGAACTAAATAATTTTTGCTTAAATGTCAACCACAACCATACTTTTATAACAATCTCGTAATAGTAAAATAAAGTAGTAAAATATTCAACCATAATATATTTGTATTTGAACATAATATGTTCAATTTGTTCTTATGCAATCATATTATGATTACAACGAACAGATATAGATTTGGTGGGAGCTCTTGTTTAATTTTTTTTAGCAGTTCAGTGATTTGTTCTCGAAGTATTGGTTCAGTTTAAAATGCTGTGAGTAAAAATATTAAATAATTATTTCTTGGCAAATAAGCAGAACAAAATAAAAATAAATGATTAAAAAAGAATTCAGCCAAAGTTATATTCAAGTAAACAAAAATTAAAAATAATTTCATATTCATTATAACAATGTTATTATAATGTTACGACAAAAATATGGTTTCTATAATAATAATATTGTAATATTATGATGCTTGTCAGATTATAATTGCATCTTTCAATCATATTTTTTGATTGCATGCAGAGAATTGCAATTAAAGTGTCAAATTATTCCATTTGTTTTCTTAAGCAATTTAACATACCAACGACACTTTGTACTTTCAAAATCAACACATATCAAATGACATTGAAATTGCTTATTATTCGTTTATGAACTTGAACTTATTTCACTTTGTTGTTGATTTGTTTTTTTTTGTTTTTGGCTTTTAGTAATTTAAAATATTAAAATTGTATCCTCTTGCAACAAAATAAAAATGAATACAATCATGACATGAACAAAAACAATTTAAAAAACAATTCTAAAAAAAAAAAGAAAATTAAAATCAAGAGCAATGAAGTCATAAAATAAACGATGACACCAAAAAAACTGTGTCTTGTGTGTGTTTTTATAGTTTGTGTCCTGCATACAGACGATGTTCATTTAAAATATAAGAAAGAAACAACTACAACAATTAAAATAATTTTATTATTTAAAATAATCTTGCCACTATCACAACATTGTTAAGAGAAATAATAAAAATTGTGTTAGATGAATTGTGTTTAATGTTTAATAAATTAAATAAATAAAACACTTCCTCGCTGCATTAGCGTCAACTAATGGCTGACGTGACGCAATGTAATTAGACATGTAAAGCTCATTAGAAGATAAAGAAAATTAATTTATATGACATAGATTCTTTGTGCACCCATTGTGTACAGACAGTAAAAATCCAGATTAATATAATTGTCTATGACAAATCTTTCTTTACTTATTATACCCTTCACCACAAAAAGTGGAAAAAGGGTATAACTTAGTTTGTCATTCCGTTTGTGATTTCTACGATATCTATTTCCGATCCCATAAAGTATATATATTTTAGGTTCTTATACATAGCGATTGACCGTCTGTCCGTCCGTGTCAGTGTTAAAATCAAGTTTCCCGAGGCACTATATCAGCTACAGAAAATTAAAAAAAAGAAAAAAGATTAGACATAGTGTCGAAAGAGGTGCTATTGGAAATCAGCAAGATCGGTCCATGTCCTTCGAGGCAGCGGGAAAAACACCACGCATACCTCTATTTTTTTTTCAAGTCATTTGAACAATAAAATAAAATAAATATATGGGACGATAGAGAATTAAAAAATAAGAAAAAAAAAAATATCAAGTAAAAAAATTGGCACTCGTCCATATTTTCCGAGTTACGGGCCTCTAAACTTTTCATTTTTTGAAATATCAATATGGGTATCATTTTAAAGCCTTTGAAGAGATCTTTAAGGAAATACTATTTTTTTTTTTTAAATGATTAACCCATTAAGAGCCGATGAGAGTTTTTATTTCAGTTTATTTTTTAATTGCCAATTTTAGGCCAATTTAGGACTTTTTGTTAATTGGTCCGTTTTATGGGTCTTTTTAAATTTTTGATGTAAATTTAATGTTACTACTTCTTAAATTATATATACATATGTTTTTATAATTTAAATTGAATTTAATTATATAATTTTTTAATTTCTTTTCGTAAAATTATAATTAAAAAAATTTTTTTTTATTAATTTCAAAAGTTTAGCATAATTTTGTTTTCATTTAAGTTTTTGCTTTCATTTTTATTTTTGAAATATTCATACATTTTTTTGTTGTTGATGAATTTAATATTTGGGTGAATATATTTTTATTTACCGCTTGTTTTAAATTGTTATGTCCTAAATTTTAAATTTGTAAATTTCGATTTTTTGACAAATTTTCTATTTAATTATAAAATTGTAATTTATTGAATGCTGTTTGTAAAAATAACAAATGTAATGAAGAACTACCTATACCGATTCGCCTTTGGTGTAGGGTGTCATAGAAAACACAAGCACTCACTTCAGTTTAATGGCTCATTAAAATAAAAAAAAAACTGACTGTTAGAAAACAAAAAACTTGAAGACAGAGGAAGGGAAGTTTTTTTTTGATTCAGTTATATTCCTCATTACAATAAAAACAAATTACCACTTTTTTACAGTAATAATAACAATAAAATCTAATTACCACTACTATTGCAAACTATACTTAAATTTAAATTAAAAAAAAAAAATAAAAAAAAATAACAAAAACACCTTCGCTCGTGTCAATTTTATTTGTTTGTCAGATTGTTTATTACAAAACAAGTGTTTATAGAATTGTTATTAGAACCTTAAAGGAAATTATATGGAAGACCATAGTACCGGAAACTAAATTTGTCTTTAATATGTTTACAGCCTAGAATATTTAATTGTATAAGAATAAAAACATTTAACTGTTAATTTGTAATTTTATTTAATTTATGCTTAAAAAAAGAAAAAAACTCAATTTGTATTTGAAATTGTAAGTTTATTTTCTTTCCAATTTAGTTGTATTATTTTTAAATCTCATCACTTAAATATTTTTAATGTTATTAGTAAGAGGTTAGAGAATTAAGGGATAAGAAAAAAAAAAACATCAAATTAAAAAATTGGGGTTCGTCCATATTTTCCGAGTTACGGACCTCTAAAATTTTAAAATTTCTTAAAATAGCAATATGGGTATCATTTAAAAGCGTTTGAAGAGATCTTTAAGGAAAGACTGTAATATTTTAAAAATGCTTAACCCATTTAGATGACATTTTTTTGTAAAATTAAAAAATTTTTTTTCTTAGTTTTTAATTCTTTGTCATCCCAATATTTGCTTTTTCGATTGGAGTTACTTAACTAAACTTGATTTACACAGAAAATTAGGCGTATATAAAATTGAGCATAGCCGAATATAGCTACTTGTTTATTTTTAATGTTGAGAAATAAATTCTAAATGCAACTCACAAGCAACAGCGTTGCTCGACAGAATAGCGGTTACTTTTTAAATGCTAGATAACGATTCACCATGTAAAGGCTAACAAGTAGATCAAAATTACAATGGAATAACCAACCGCCCACTTATTTCATCCCACTTTCACTTACTCTGCCATTAGGCGGAAAAAGGGTTGCTTTTAAAGTCACTATCATACAGAAACAGCATAAAAACTCCGTGTTCTTTTTCTTCATCAATATTTTGTTTTCTTAACAACTCTTTAGTTTTTCATAACATTCTCTTTTAACCTAGTTTAATCTTAAGTTTTGATATTCCATTTGAATGGAACGTTCTCTTAAGGTCTTCAAAATGGGCATCTGTTTTAGGTAACGACGATCTTTTAATACAAATAAAATTTTTATTAACGTCAAAATATTGTAACCTGTAGATATGGAAAACAATTTTCAGGCGACTTTTACTGGAAAAATGCTGTTATCAAAGGAGACTTAATATATCGCCAACTGCATCAGCAGAAACAGCTTCTTCTTTTATGGTGATGTATTGATTGTACGGATGGGTTATTGGTCTCAATATTTTTACTTCTGTTTGCCCAATGTGAAATAGACTGGCATGCATCGATTGTGCTGATTGTTTTTTATATTTGCTTCATATATTTCACTTCTGTTTGGTTAGCCGTTACTTGAATTATTGCGAAATTCTTCTTATTCGTTTACAAATAACTAAAAAAACTAAAAATCGAAAAAACTAACTAAAAAAATTATAAATTTTAATATTTCAAACTAATTGAAATCGTTTCGTGCAATACAAATATGTATTAGTTGAAAATGTTAATGAGTGCCTCAATTGTGCGTGTCAGGCGTGCGTGTCCTGAAAAACCTTAAAGGTTATAAAAATGATAAAATCTATTCATTGATTATATTTTCATGCGCTGTAGAGACCACTTGTTTCAAAAAATATTAAAAAAATTACCAGTCGTTTTGCGTCTGGTCTGAAAGGGATACATATACGAGTGATGTTTTTTTGTTTTGTTCTTTGATGGATCCTTGTTTCGTCTACATTTACATTCAGTTCAAAAAGCATTTGAATTGTGGTAGAATGCAACTGACGGTAAAAAGTCTCAACGTGATAATCCATTACGTTTTCAGGTCATTCAAACATTTCAATTTGACGCAGTCCAATGTCATTAATTCCAATATATGCAACGGTGGTAAATCTGTGGTAAATCTATGTTTTACTTTTGTTAAAAAAAGCTTAAAAACTCTAGATAACTAAATTACATAAAAAATGGTCCTTCGAACCATACTTTAAAGTTATACTTCACTATGTGATGCTATAAAACTTACTGCCTTTCACTGTCTTACTGAGGAAAAATTAAATAAATTACAGCGCCATTACATGTTTTCATAACGATTTTCATTTTAAATGAAGGTTCGAAGGACCAATTTTTTGCTACTTGAAGTATCTTTTAAAATAAATTTTTGGAAATTTCTTTTATTAATTTTTTTTCGTTTCTTTTATAATTTTTTTTCCTTAGCTTAACATAAAAATTCTAGAAATAGTGTACTTTATTTTACAATGTCACACACCTGAAAGGAATAGTGTGATTATTTATTCTTAAATGCAGTGTTAAATTTAAGTACCAGATAACTTAATATTTTTCAAGTCAACAGAAAAACAGCTTGATTTTATAATCAACATTTTTAAAATTGTACAACAAAACCTTGACCGCACATTGATTGTCCAGCACATAAAATTATTATTTTAAATAAAATCTACACAATTAATTTGAGCATATAATTGATCAATTTAATTCAATAAACGAAAAAATTTATACAAAAGAGTCAATAAACCGCAACAAAAAAATAATAATAAAAGGGAAGGGGAGGACAGTTTATTTGAATTAATAAACACAGCTGCACGTATTGAAAACAAGTGTTTGAAAATTTATTTCAAATTCGTGGCGAAATGTTTTGACAAATATTATTAACAAAAAAGATTGCTAAATTATACAATTTTTAATAAAAAAAAAACACTTGTTAATAATGAGTGACGTTGTCGAATTGAAATAACAAGTGTTACAAAGTACCTTTTACAAAAAATTCCCTTTTATAAAAACTAGGTTTAAATGATTTGACTTGTTACCATGCCTTAAGGACATAACGTGTCGCTAGAGAAACTAATCTAGTGGCATAGAGTAGCATGATCCAGGCAGCCATTCGTCGAGATTACCAACCATCAGATCTCTTTTTCAAAACTTCGAGTGAACGGCATGTAGCGCCAACTTTTTTAAACTATAGATCACATATTTCAAACTGATCATGCTGTAATCGCAAAAAGTCGGCTAACTTCACTCTAAGAAAGCTGATCGGCACCACCGAATCGATTTTCTTGGTCTTCTTCAAAAAAGTCCGCTAAATCGTACAGTTTCATTTCCTCCCTTTTTTTTATTTATTATTTCCATACAAATATTAAAATTCAATTTTATACCTCAGCGAAAATACGAGAGAGAAGAGGCTAGCTGGTCGTATTAATCTCTGTCCGGTTGGAAGCTTAAGGTCCTAAAGGGCCTACTCAAGCAGTGCAAAAATCTGCCTGTGCCCTGAAACCGTGATGATGATCAAACTCACGACGAAATTTACATCTGAGCTAGAATTTCGATAATATTCTCTTAACACTTTTTAAATATATTAAGCATGCGTGAAGCGATGCATTATGCAATGGACGACATTACTGAGTATTTTGACAGCTGGACACCACTAGTAACTTTGACAGCTTTTAAAGCATACGAACTTGAAAACCCATCATTGCTGCCTCGTCATCCTTTAGATTTTTTTTTTAAAAAATAAATATTTCTTTAACCTTTTCTTAAAAGGACAACAAGAATTTGTTAAAAAATTCTCTTTAGAAAAATGTACCTTTTTAAAAAAAGTACCAAAAAGGTTTTTAGGTTTTTCTTAATACAGATCTTTTATCAACATTACTTGTAAAAATGTACCAAAGAATGTTTTTAGGAAAAAGTACGATTTTGCCAGAAATTTTGACAAAAAGGTCTATGTGTAAATAAAGGCAAAACAATTTTTTGGCGTTCTTTTAAAAAGTACTATTTTGAAATTATGTAGTTGCTTTCTGAGAAAAGTACTTTTTCCTATAAAAAATGCCCTGGTTCTTTTCAAAATAAATAAATTATAAAAAAGCACATATTTTTCGTATGCTTTTCAAAAAGTATCTTGTTTAAAATGGAACTATTAAAAAAGTACTTGTTAGGAAAAAGTACTTTTAGTACTGTTAGGAAAAAGTGCTTTTTTGAAAACCTCTTTAAAAAAAAATTATAATTTCTTTCCTAGACGGAAATCTTATCATATTTTGATTTAAAAATAGAATTTTAAGAAAAATCTTTTAAAAAAGTACTTTTTTGTAAAAATTAATAAAAGCCTTGGAGCATCTCTAATCTAACATTTTCTTTAAAGTCTTTATAATTGTTTGGAATATTAACGAACTTACCCTGAGGAAAATTTAATATTTTCTGAAATATTCAAATATTTAACTTTGACTTCTACCTAAAAAGTAAATTATTAATTTTGTCTAAAATGACGTTGATTGTTAGTGCTTTCTAATATTTTACGTGCATTAGAATTAATTACTTTTTATTTGAAGTTGTTTCTTTGTGTTGCTTATAAGCAAATAAACAAAATTGCTATTCGGGCTTTAGAAAAATAAAATATAGTTTTTTCTTAATTTTAGAGAGTCGCGGGTGAAACATCTCTAAACTAAAGAAGACCATTTTGAAAATTTTAATAAACAAAATTTTTATTTTTTGCACTACATTTTTTAAACGTAGCAGAAATGGAAAGAAATCTTTATCAAACAACAATGCTAAAATTATTATATTTTTTTTATTGAAAATTTTTATAATCAGAAATATGTTGTTTCTTTGCTCAAGTGTTCACACAATACAATCTTTACAATTTTACCAAAGAATAAAAAAAGACAGAAAAATAGAAAAACAAGTTTAAAATTGTGACATGTTTTCCAAATATAGAACGACAATGCGAAACATTGAAGAATTAATAATCAAAAGAAAATAAAACAAGAGAATCACAAACAGCAACAAAGCTAGAGAAAAGTCGTAAAACATGCCGTTTTAGGAAATGCAGCTTTTATACAACCCTCGTTCTCTTTCTCCCTTCAATTCAAAGATTTCATTTACATCAGACTTGGAAAATTGAAATTTTTAAAACGTACATTTTGCCGACTAAGTCAGCTACTTCTAGAAAATTAAATAGTGTAATAATATGTAAATAAAAATAAAAAGATGTGAAAAGAACTTAATAAGAACCTTCAAGTATTTAAGAGAAATTAATTTACCAAAAGTTTGAAAAAAAATTTTTAGCCCTCGTTCACATTTTGCAAGTTTTGTTGCGCAATTCTTGAGTTTGTAATTGAGAGAGGAAAGACGAGTAGAAACGGGTGAATTATTTCATGTACATGCAATTTTTTTTCGTGTTCTAATTCATTATAGCACTAAATACGGGTTTTGCGAGAACAAAATTTGAATGTTTGGATATGAATGTAATTTTATAAGAGAATTAAAAAAAAAAATTCACAAAAAAATTGCATGTCTGGACGGGGACGTACCATAAGTTTAGTTTAATCACTACGGACAGAAGTTACGCGTTAGATGTTAAAATTTTCAGATAATATTCTTGAAGATAAATGCATACTCAATCAACTCCATTTGAAATAAGTTGAGAATTATAAGCAAAAGTCTATACCGTTTTTTGTATTCTTAAAATACTTTGAAAAGCAAAATCTAAAGTCAAGTCAACTTAATTCGTAAACATGTCTGGCCGTGAGCCATAATTAGGTTACTGAGATATTTATTTATCTACTATTTATTAAATCTACTGCAGAAATAAGTGACTTCTTTCAACTGAATGGGGTGACAACCGACAATCACACAAATAAAATTGGTATCTCGGCGAAGTTTGTCAGAAGAAGAAAAAAAAAATGAGAATAGTATCTGCTACATAACTTGAGTAAAAGAGAAATGAGTTTACCAGAAGAATCATAAGCTTGATCTGTCTAAATCAAGAACAAAAAACTAAACCAGAAGTCTTCAGAGCTTAGAAAAAATCAAAGACAGCGGCTTTAAAGTTTGGCAAGCGCAAAAGATAATTACTGCAAAGGCAGAATTACCACTGGAGGCATGGCCATGTAGTGCTTTGAATTCTTGACGTATTGCTTTTGGGGTTATAAGGTGGCACCAGTAGCTTGTATTAGCTGTAAATAAATTTTCAAAGGCTTATCAGTATTTTAAGTAAATAACTGGAGCCTCGGGAACCGGTTACCGGTACTATATGATAACAACATAATACGTGCAGCAGCAGTGCGGTGGACTTAAGATAGTCTGCAGTTGTAAAAAATGGAGTGACGCACGGTCGTGAAAACCGTGTGATTTAAGTTGCTTTTTATTTCCCAGAGGGAGCTGGTAGATGCATTTAGTCATCCTATTGTAAGTCCACCGTAACATTCTAGCCCTAGGGATAGGTACTGATGTTAATCTGTATCACGCATCAGCATTATTGACTGAACTACACCTCTTCAGCAAGTAGAGAAATATGGCATTTACACTATGCAATTTTTCATGAAACTAGCTTGCAATTTTAGTTTGTTTGTGAAGCAGGAAGAGTAAGCAATATGGTATTGCTTAAGTTTTAAGAGGATGTTACTGTTGCTAATGTTTACTTTCAGATAACGCATAACGCTGTAACTTAAATAGAAAATTAAGAAAATAATGCCTCAAAAAATTGCATAGTGTAAAACTGGACAAAGTATTTCTATTCTTGAGTTAAAAAGAGAGAAATGTTGTGCCAGAAAAACTTTCGTGATTTTTGTTAATCTCTGTCAGCTTGTCTCTTGACTTTTCAAGTCTATGATCGACAAATAGGCCTAATTACACCTAACTTTACTTCATTTGGCTCGGCTGTGTGTTATCGTAAACTAAACTACACATTTTGATTAGAAAAATCCACTTATGTCGCAGTTTAATGCGTTAAAAAATGACAATAGTACTAAACTTTCCAACCCTGATTTACACTCAAAGAATATTTTAAATATTTTTAAACATTTTTCTTTTCTTTTACACTTCTTTGTAATTATGGCAACAATTTTTCGTAACAAAAATGAAATCATTTCTTTGATTTTGAATTCATTTCTGACAAATTTTTATTCCGTCAACTGCGAAAAGTAATGAAAAGTAAAAATTTTATTTCTATATAAGGAAACTTGAAATATTACATTTAATTTCTTGTTTGGTCATTGCGAAAGTGGCTTGAGATTTAAGTGTGAGAGAAATTGAAATTTTTGTTTTAGAAAATTTCGTTGTCGTAGGAAAGTTTAAATATTGTATGTGACAAATCGGTAAATATGCGTTGCATGAAATTCCATGAAACCAGGACTATTTACAAATAAAAACGTTCATAATTAATAAAATTTTTTTTTTAACAATTTTAATATGGTAATTTTTTTTTTTCAAAAAGTTTTAAGCAATTTTTTTTTACATGGAATCTTTCACTTTTTATTAAAATGTTTATTTTATTTTTTGTAGTTATTGCCAGTGCTTAAAACAAAAATTATTTTCAGTTAAAAATGATAATCATCCAAAATAAGAAAATTTTTAAAAAAAATTATTGCCATTAAAATTATGAAGTTGGAAGAAGTCACTTTGGAATTGGAAGAAAGCAACATCAATTTTCGAACGACTTCTCCTTGGTGCAGAAATCCTATTTTATTCTTGCTAAAATTTGTATTGCCATCCACGATACAAACGTGGTAAAAAGGAGGTTTAATGGATATCAGCGGCATCCAAACACTTTTTAAACCGATTTCGAAAAAAGAAGGAGGTCAGTTCGTCTGAATGTTGCTTTTGTATGTTTGTGTTCACAGAACTCAGTTTTCTTCTGAACCGATTTTGAATTTTTTTTTATTTCAAAGATTATGCTTACAGATTGACCCTGTTTTAAAAACACTTCATAATTTTAAAAATTAAAGTGTGTACCCATACAACATACATGTTTTTTACGTGTATTACGTTAAATCACTATGGCTCCCTGTAGCAAAAAGTAATAGATACAAAAATAAATCATAAAATTAAAGGGTGTAACCATAGGTGACGAAAATTGACGTATATGGCCATATCTTTTGAACCGTTATATACAAAGGATTGAAAATTGGACAAACTGTCGATTATTATGACCGTTAAAAGGTGCCCCAATAGTTCAATTACTTTGATGTTAATTGCCATACTTTTGAACAATTCGACAGACGGTCGAAATTTACAAAGAACCTGTATACAATATAAATTTAGATTTAGAAGCGTGTTCCCATCATTACTTTAATTTAACCTATATGGCCATATCTTTTGAACCGTTATATAAAAAACTTGAAAATTGCACATACTGTCCACTACTTATGTATCTTCCTAAGATGTTAGTGTGACGTTATTTTTTAACGGAGTTTACTTTGAAAGCTCTTATCGAATTAAAACTAAAAAGGGAATTAACCTAGTCCTTACAGGACTGAATCTAGGAATGCAGTGAGTAGTGTCACTAAAAGACTTCGGCATTGCAGTTGTAATACCATACACCATTTAAAAACTTTCTTAGAATTTTAGACATTTTTCTTATTCATTAGTTGCAATAAACTACATAAATTGAAACGATCAGTTGTTTATGACTTTGTCCAGGGCTTTGATCTTTAAAGGTGAAGTAAACAGTGACTTCATCATTTCATAGTCATTTTACACGTTTCGTTATACGAAATAATTTTATTATTAAATATAAAACGATGTTTCGAACCAAATACGTTTACATTCTTAAAACCCAGCAACATATGCGAAAATAATTATTTTCAAGCTAAAATAGAAATTTAGAACAGTTCGGTAAGATTTAATTGTTAAAAATAATAAAGATAAAAATTTTTAGAAAAAAACTGCTGTTTTAAAGTAACATAAAACAACCACACAAATCGCAATGGGATATAAAATAAAAATAAAATTAAAAACAATAACAATAACAACTAACAACTAACACAACCCACATTCCATGGATTAGTACAGATAGATCAGTGATTGGATAAACAAACAAAAAAAAAACCAAAAAAAAAAAACACGAGTCAGCTATCAATAACATGTTAGACTGCACGATTAACTGCAAAAAAGCCCTGACACCGGTTTGTAAACAGAGCTGCCAGATACTTATTCTATATTCCCCAAAAATTTAAAACAAAAAAGTCGAAAAAATTACATTTTATAGAAATAAAATTAAAGATTTCGAAAAGAATTCTTTTCTTTTATTTAGACTTATTTATTTCTCAATAGTAAACAGGATAATGCGCTGCATTATAGCGAAAAGGTTTTTAAAGTTAAAGGTGATAATGCTGTATTTTCCATCATTTGGGTAATCATTGAAGACGAATCGTAAAACAAATTAAAGATAGAATGTTATAATTTTTTCCAAAGGTGTTACAGAGCCTCAAGAGTTAAGTGGGCGTATAGTTTAAAACCTGTACGAGATATATATCGGTGATGATTCACACATGCTGGCAAAGTCACAACTCTTGAAATCGGTTATATTTTGCTAACCAAAGAGCCAAACGAAGGTTATTTAAACGATGTCATATTTCATACTTAACGTCATTTGAATTTTCATTAGGTTTCTTAAATCCAAAATTTTGTTATAATTAACCTTTCGCATTGATCACATGTGATTGTAAATAAAATTCCGCGTTCGTGATCGTACTGGTCAAGAAATAAATATTTAATTCCAACGTCATTATTAAGTATTCGCCACCATTAGATGTTTTTTTTTCTAATATTCTTGCTATGAATGATCGATTCTGCGTCAAAAGTACTACTCCACTTTTGAGGTTAAGAATAAAGCATGACATTTTTTGAAAGCTATGGTCTTGAGTCTTTCGAAACATGACAACGTCTGGGCTACAACTCTGGTTAGATTTATTCTTTAATTCGCAATATGAGGAGGTGTTTATACTCATGATAACAACTTAAAAGTTCTTGTATGGCAAAATGACCAGAAGGTTTTCCCTTACAGCCCTTTTTAAAGAGGTCAGATGTTTAAAGATTGTTCCATCGGGTTGCCTCGGCTCATAACACAAAACGCTTTACTGATCCTATCAAATACAACATAAGTGATACAAGTTGTGCTTTTCGGTTGATTTTGCTCCAATTATGCCCCAGTTTGAGCTTTGAATTATCGGAAAGAATCCACTTTTTGTTTATTGACAGTCGCAAATCGTATACCCTTTCAGTTTTCCAATTTTTCAACATATTCGAAATGTTAAATTGACAGTCAATATATCTTTAATTCAGTTAATGTGGTACCCAATTTTGTTGCTTTTAAACGACTGGCAATACTGTCAAAAGTAAAAAAATTTTCTGATTTGTACTCTTAATGATTTTTCTCCTTGTTTGTTTGAAACGGATCTTCCAGAAATGATTTTTTCATATTTTGTGTTGTTCAGGAAGGTTCTTTGTCTTCAACTTGAAAATCACCTCTTGGATCAGTCGAAATTCATCTCTAAAATTTTTGTCAATCGTTGTCATAAACTTTCTGAGAATGCAGCAACTTTAGCTACGATTTTTTTCATTGAAATAGAAAGACGCTTTAAAAATCTGGTAACCCTGTATGTATTTAACAGCTAGTTGTGTATGGCCATTTTATTAAAAATTCCACAGATTATAGAGCGAAAGAGAGGAGGGAGAATCAAAATGCTCCTAAATACCATTCAATGTCAAGTAGTATTTTTTTTCTTAGTCATTAAATTTTAACTTTTTTTTATTCTAAATTTCAGTATTTTTGTTTTTGTTATTACGAACATCTAAATCTGTGTTAATCTAGTTATGCCCACAGGTTATGATGTCATGAATTTTTTCGTTAATGATGGCGTTTACCAGCAACTTAATTATTGACTTTAAATTAGTGTTTTAAGTGCGATTATAATGAAGACTGTTGCTGCTGAAAGATATTTTTTTTTATCAGATTGTTGTTGCAAAACCCTAAACGAAAAACATAAAAAATATGTGTTGACATTTTGAATGTTAAAAATAATTTATCATTTTAATTTGCTTTCGTTTCGTTGTGCAAAAAAGTCACATAATTTATTACGTTTTTGCTATTTTTAGATTTTGTAACTAAAAATTTTAATTTTTTCTTATATCTTGTGTTTTCGTTTTTAAATGTAAACTAAAGCTTTTTATAAACGTTATTTAATCATTTAATTAATGCAAATGTTACAATAAAATTAAAATATAAATGACACAATACTGTTTGTTGTCTTCATTTTAAAGCCGGAAGATAGTGTTGGTGAAAGTGTTAAAAAAATAATCATAGACCTAAATCAAATCAATTAATAGAAGGATGTTTGCTGAAATTTTCCCACGTAATGAAGAGAAAATTTTATTTTTAGAAGGTAAAAAAATGTCAAACAAAGTTGAAGAATCATTTTATAGCATTTCATTCGTTTAATTTAGCCCGTCTTTTACTTTGGAACCATATTGTCATTCCGTTTGTAATTTCTACAATATCCATTTCCGGCCCTATAAAGTATATATATTCTGACTTCTTATGCTTTGCGAAGTCGATTAAGCGATGTCCGTCTGTCCGTCCGTATTAGTGTTGAAATTAAGTTTGCCAAGGCAAAAACAAGTAAATATGTCAATCGATCATATATAGTATCGAAAGAGGTGCTATTGGAAATCAGCAAGATCGGCCCATGCCCATCGGGGCAGCTGATAAAACACAACCTCTAATTTTTCCATATAATTTGGAACAATGAAGTAACTCTAATAAAAAAAAAAAAAAAAGCATGGGGCGATAGAGAATTAAAAAAAATAAGAAAAAAATATTAAGTGAAAAAATTGGCGCTCGCCCATATTTCCAAGTTTATTTTCGAAACTTTTTCTTTTTTGGCGAGAAACGGCTCATAAGGGTTTTTTCAACGTCTTTTATATCTTATCATAATCTTTTGCGTACTTTGGAGTTAGTTTTTAAGTTATTCCTAATTATTGCACCAATTCTTTAAATGCAGTCTTTCAATTGAACTTATATTTATACATTCGCCTTCCTGTAAGACTTGGCACTAATAGCATTATTTTCTTTCATAACTTAAGAAAATATTCGGGAGTATTAAGGTAATAAAATGAAAGGCAGGCAGTTTTTTTTCGACAAAGGTGACTTTTTGAACTTCCCTCGTACTTTATGATAAATCAGCAATTACACTATAATCGTTTGGTAACGACCGCGCTGTTTTATTTAGTTTGTGTTTAAAAACCACAGGAAGCTAATTATTTCCAGTGTTGCCGTGTGTGTTTTTAAAATCTTATTGCTTGTATAAAAAACCCTTAACCGTATATCAATAGCATTTTGAAGTCGTACCAGAATAAGTTACGTCAGGTGCGTTTGCCTTTGAATGCCATTGAAAGCAGACCATCTCCAGTGTTGCCGTGATTGCTTTTAAATTTTATTATTGCTACTAGGATTTTAAAGTCATACCAGAACAAATGACAAACCGTCTATAAAATACATAAAATAATACTGGAAGAAAGGTAAATTCATGAAATGGATCAGACTGTAAGCATCATAACTGATTGAGTTCATTATATTTGACATAAACATTTAAGGAACTTAAAGGCTAAACCTCTCATAAGTTCAGCGATTGTTTAAACCTGACCAGAAAACCATAATCGTGTTGAGATCATTTGAAGCGAGTGCGTGACATGTTAAACGAGATTAAAAAAGTTGTCAAGTTGATACTCTCATGACGAGAAGTTTTCAGAGTTACACTGATTCCCTTCAAACGGGGTAAAAGGAGTAAAAGTATAACTTAATTAGAAATATTAAGACATGTGACAAAGATGTCGTGCATACAGTCCCTACCGAAGGACTTTCTAAACTCTTGTGTGGCCTCCACAAGAATTATTCGAGGGGTGTTAAGTCGTGCTACCTTGTTGGCCAATTGTCGCATTCATTACTTGAAATGCAAAATTTAGAATTAAATAAGTCGATGGTTGTGGTCGCCGTATGGCACTAAGAGCCATCCAAGTTAAAAGCACATCTCGCCCGGATTAATTTCATCCAAATTTTCAAACAAACAATTATTCATTACAATTTCTATCCACCCTATCGTAAACTTCGGCTGAATTTTTGAAGAAATAAGGTCCGATGATGCCAGCAGCGTGTACACTGCACCAAATGGTGGGATTTTCTGAATGTAATGGAGTCTATAGGGTCTGTTGTGGATTAGATTCACTCCATCTGCGGCCATTTTGCTTATGAACATAATTTTGCGGGAAAACATCAGAGGAGCTTCCTCACTTGCTCTTTCAAAATTAATTCGGATAATTTATTAGCGGTGGTCAGCCGTCAATCTATTAAATTGCCAGAGTTTTATACACTTCAATTCCAACTATTTTGACCACTGCTGTATATCAAGCAGCGTTACTTATAATTTCTTTACTGTTTAACAAAATTTTGCATAAATTCCTCTCACAACAGTTTGTAACTTGTTAAAGACCTTTAAAAAAATTTCAAAAAGTGGGCTTCTCAACACAATTTCATTTACGCCTTTTGTTTACATTTTTTCCGTTATAGTTTTTGTTTTTATTTTTATTTTTGGTATTTAGGCTACATTTTCATAATTACTCGCTGTTTTTGTTTTTGCTGCTTTATTATTTTACGCTCTGTTAGATTAAGTGCATTTTCTGCACATTCAAACAACAAACAATCAAATTTCACTTTATTTGTTGTTCATTTTTTTGTTTCTGTTTGCTGCTGAGATTCTTTTATATCAACATCATCATCAAATCATCACACACGTTTTCTATTTTTGTATTCGTTTGAACGCTCTAATTTAACCGCAATTATTTGTAATTTATGGCAATTAATTAAGCACAGGGGAGAAAAAAGTACTCGCATGTATGAATGGGGACTTTTTTTTAACTTAAATTAACTATAGAAAAATACCGCTATTTTACCAAAGGTTTTTTAAATGTATTTTTATACCCTTCACCACAAAGAGTGAAAAAAGTTTGCGAGGAAAACCTGATTCAGAATAAAAAATAAATATGTCAATTGATCAGATATAGTGTCAAAAGAGGTGGTATTGGAAATCAGCATGATCGATCCTTCGAGGCATGAAGCAAAACACCGCGCCTATCTCTAATTTTTTCATGTCACTTCGAACAATAAAGTAACTCCAATCAAAAAAAAATATATATATGGGGTGATAGAGAATTAAAAAATAAGAAAAAAAACATCAAGTGAAAAAATTGGCGCTCGCCCATATTTTACGAGTTACGGGGCTCTGAAATTTTCAAATATTTTAAAAAATCAATATGGGTATCATTTTAAAGCGATCTTTAAGGAAATACTAAAATTTTTAAAAATGCTTAACCCAATAAGAACCGATGACATTCTAATGTTTAATAAAATATATGCAGTACCATTTTTTAAAGTTACTTCACTAGGCTAGATTTACATAGATGGTGAAGGGCATATAAGATTCGGCATAGCCGAATATAGCACTCTTACTTGTTTTAATTAAATAATTTCGAAATTCATATTGAAATTTCGAATATTTTAAAAAATAAAATTTTTAACAAAATACATTTATTTCAAATAATAAGTGTTCAAAACTTTTAATTTAATTTGTTCGAAATAAAATAAACTCGAAATTTGCAAATACATATAAAAAGAAAAATAATATTTTCTGAAGTGTAAGCTTTGAATTTTTTTCTTTAGTTAAAATTTTCGAGTATTTTAAATACATGCAGTAAAACTTAAACATAAATGTACAATCATCAATGAACAATTTAATATAGCATTTTCGCATACAAAAGCCTCTTTATGAAAGCTTGGGGAAAAAGCTTTCGAAAAATGGAGCAAATGCAATACAATTAAATAGGATTTGCTTTTGGCATAATAAATAAAATTAATTAAATTTCCGTTAATATATTTTTTTTATTATTACTCAAGTTCGAAATTTCGAACTTAATAAAACTGTTTTTTGGTACGACATTTTTTTTTTCTAAAACAGTTCTTAATAGCTGATTAATTTATTCAAGGCTTACAAAATATTTGTGTAAAGTAACTTTCTTTTAAGCATCAGTCTTAGAATTTAAATTTTCAATAGCGAAATTAAGTTTAAAATTTTGAATGCAATAACATTTATAAACTTTGGACATTTATGTACGTAAAAAATATCATTTATTCAAACTCGTGCCTAAAAATAAAAAAAAAATTAATTTTAAACTTCTATTCGATTATATCGAATTAAAGCAACAAATAAAACAATAACTTGAAATTTATCGTGGTTAATAATTGGCATACGAAATTAAATTAAAGTTTTTTACTACTAAGTTCGAAATTTCGAACATAATAAAACTTTAATTTTTTGTGTGAAAAATAATAAGCTTTTAAGCTTAGTAATTTTGTGTTTTATACAAATTCGAAATAAATTTTAAAACTTCCAACATGCAACTACCGCAAAATACTTTTCAAAAAATTAGAGACCTTTTTCTACTTAAATTTAACATAAAGCAGATTAATAATTTATATTTATATTTAACCCTGTAAGTGCCATGGAATGCCGTCGTGCTGCTATCGTTAGTTCCGAAAAATGCCAGCATCGCGACAGCACTGCTTTTGACACTTCAGTTTTGGCGCTCACAGGTGACGGTGGTGTTACCGCATTCGTATTTTTATTTATATTGCATTCTAACTGTCTTCGATCGCATTTTTTACATAAACATCGTGATTTATATTTTTTTAATATTTTTAATTTTGATTTCAAAATGTCGGACACAAGTGAATTATACGATACAGACATTGAAATGATAAAACAATTTAAAAACTGCGTTAGTGATTCTGAGAGCGATAGCGGAAGTGATGTTGTTGTTCCTGTCAATTTTCTTGTAATTTTCGTGTCAATAAATATGTAGTATTCAATTTCTGTGTTTATATAATCATAGTAAAAAGTCTGCTCGTGTTCACATAAATTATCTATAAAAATGCATTTATTGTTTACTGGCGAAAGCATATATTGGTATAATATGTATGGCACTAAAAGGGTTTAATAAGAGGTAGAGTTTTAAAATATAAAAAAATGTAACAACATTTGAGCCGTTTATTTTGTAAGTGGGATAAGTCAATTTGCTTTTAAGCTGAAACACATATTTAAAGTATTGTGTTTCAAAGGTTTTAAATGTATTAAGGGTAAATATCGAAGACTTACTTCTATCTGAGGATGCTTATTACACAATAAAAGGTTCGGTCAACATAAAATTGTAGCAGCTTTTATCATTCAAATTTCTTTTTCCTTTTTTAAGTGACTTATGCTACTTTCGAAATAAACAGCTCATTTACGTTCTATTTTTGATTTTTTAGACCAGAATTTAAATTTTAATGCTACTTAAATTCGAAATTAAAACTATGCCTGTAAACTTTTTTAATTTATTTCTTAAAATGTAAAAAAAATATTTCAAAATATAAACATGCAACTTTGCAAAACTAAGTTCGAAATTTTTCGAACATCAGCAAACTAAATTTCTTTTGTAATATTTTGCACAAAACTAAACCGTGTTTTATTAATTTGATTCCATTGTTTAAAGATTTGAAATAAGTGCTCTTTAAATTATTAATTAATTTTTTATTTTACTTTCTTTTTAGGTATGTTCCTCAAAAGTCAAATACAATGATTTCTTGATGTTAAATAATGATTACAAAATTGAGTAAGTTTTTTTTTAACTCTTTATTAAACCACATTCATTTTTATTTTTTAAATTAAAATGCCACCCAGCTGCAATTATTTTCTATATTTGCTATTCATTTAAAAAATGCTTAACTTGGGAAAAAATGAAATAATATGTATACATATTCATTCAATAAGAACAACAACAAAAGTAGAAGCTTTTGTTAGCAATTTTTATTCCTATTTTGATAAAAGAAAAAATTTAAATAAAAAGTAAAATGCAGAACTAAGAACTTTTAATCATAAATCTATAATAGACACAATCAAAAATAGGGTGATTTTTTGCAGTGAAGGTTTTCGCTGCAGAATTTAGAAACGTTTAATTTTTCCAAACAAAATAACTTAAAATGTTGTGTTGTAATGTCTTGTTGGTGATTTGATTTGCCCTTTATGCCACAGACCTTTTTTGTTCAACTCTCGCTTAAAAAAAGACGCGTTACACATTGTAAAAAAAAGCTTCAACTACTTATTGAGATACCATCCTAAGATCACAATCCAATTAAATTTAAATTCTCTATTCAAATTTAACATTGAGCCCTTTATTCCATTGGGGTATCAACTTTAGAAAATTTCATTACAATTTTATACTTTTTAGTGTGACGTAGCGGAAAATGCAAAGAAAAAAACCCTTTATTTAGTTCTTTATGTTTCATCGTTTCTTTAACTTTATCTGTGCACTTCCTTCTCTATTTGCAACTCAAGTGTAATGCAGTTTTTCTATTTTTTTCGAAAGAGTTTTTTATCCAAAAAGAAACAAAAAACAAAGAAAAAACCCTAAAGTTTAGTTTGACTTTGTGAGGATATTTGTTTTTTAGCCTAGTCATAATACACGGAGAGAAAATTAGGTGACATTAATTTTTTAATTTTTTTTATAATGAGAAAACATTGAAGCAATTGACGCATTCGAGTTTATAAAATAATATCATTGTGTAAATCGGTATATGACCATTTATGCCTTGAGTGAAGCCAGGGTATTTAAACTTCTTCTGTGCAACTGACGGACTTTAGTTCGAATGTGTGTTTCCCCTATTACTCGAGCCCCTTCTTACCATTAAGGATTATAAAAACATCACCTTACTTCCGAGAGAGAATTTAGAAACTACGCAATTGTGTTTTAACACTTTCTGTGGTTTATTACCCTACGGCCCGTAGAAAGTCATTCCTTTTAACTTAAGACAATAGATAATTATCGTGGCATATTATTCCCAGTATTTAAGGGAATGAACGAAATGTGTTGGAAGTAACGAGAAGTAATTGGTGATTTCTTTTGCTATACATCTGGTCACTAGGTGCTCAAAGCTTATTTAAATATTTTAAGTCGTTGAAAGGTAACACAACCTTCCATTTTGAATCTGTTGCAGTCAAGGTGGTAAGCACGTTGACAACAAATCTGGCTGCCCTGGGGTAAACCCTTGTGGCAGTCAAAAAGTAAAAATGTTTTTCTTTTCTGTTTAATGGTATATATACATATTCAGATCTAACATTAAAACATGCAGCCTCCTTCGTCGGTACTTCTCCATAGCATATTCGCAAGCGAAGTAAAATAATTAATAAAATGGCTATATCTATCTCCTTTCACCACCTGTCTTCTTTCTCATCTATCCCTTTCCTAAAGAATGTAGCACGGTTACAAACCAAGTAGGTATTAATGCCTGAAGTGCTACTTCTCTTTGAAGGAATCAAGCACAAATAAAGTAAATTGAATTATTTATTTAATTAAAAATTCATGTTTTTTATTAAATATTTAATTGATTCAATTAATAATTTAATTAGAAGATTTTTGACTTATTTATCTATTAAATATATATTAAAGCCAATTAAAAATTTTAATTGTTGTTTAATAATTAAGCCAATTAAATTTTTTTAAATTTTAATTTGAAAGCAAATAAAAATAAAAATGTTAATTAGTGCAAAAATTTTTTTCTGGGAAAGAAAAGCTTTCTAAATTGGATGATTGGATAGATCTAAATATATATGTCTGCCTTGAGCTGTTAATTAAGCTCCTTTGTGTAAAGGTGGATCAATAGAGAAGACAAGCGTTTGCATAAAAATAAATGTATTTTTATATATACCCTTCACCACAAGAGCTGAAAAAAGTTTGCCGAGGAAAACTTGATAAAAAATAAATATGTCAATTGATCAGATATAGCGTCAAAAGAGGTGCTATTGGAAATCAGCATGATATGTCGATGTCCTTCGAGGCAGCAGGCAAAACACCGCGCCTACCTCTAATTTTTTCATGTCATTGGGAACAATGAAGTAACACCAATCAAATAAATAGATATATGGGGCGAGAGAGAATTAAAAAATAAGAAAAAAACAATAAGTGAAAAAAATGACGCTCGCCCATATTTTTCGAGTTACGGGGCTCTGAAATTTTCGAATTTAAACAAAATCAATATGGGTATCATTTTAAAGTTTTTGTAGCGATCTTTAAGGAAATACTAAAATTTTTAAAAATGCTTAAGCCAATAAGAACCGAGAGCATTTTAATGTTTAATAAAATATATGCAGTACAATTTTTTTATTCTCTGTCACCCCAATATTTTCTTTTTTGATTAATTAATAGAGCAGACAAGCGGTTACTTAAATAAATCTGCAATTATGCATTATTTTCTGCTTTAAATCAATATGTGAACACCTTTCTGCTCTAATTTGACTTATATCCCAGGCATGGAAAACTGAAACTTTTAATAAGTTGTTTTTTGATGTTATTTTTTTTTTTTTACATAATAAAATCTAAAAAAGTTAAAAATTATGATGATGTTTTTTAGAAAATATTATAGAGGCAGAATGGTTGTCTGCAACTCGATATGAGAAATTGAGATTATTAAAAACTTTTATGTCAGAATAATCATTTTTCATACTTTTTTTGAGAATCCAAGAAAATGTTCAGTTTGTTTAAGGTAAACAAATCCAATAATATTTTAAAAGTTCATAATCTATAAATTTAGAGGCTTAAAAAACAGGTATCAAATTCAAAAGGTACTTTATAATTATTTTATAAATGTCTGTCTGAGTATTAATAATAGAAAAAATCTTGGTCGTTTATAGGAAATAGTGCAATAATTTTTTTTTGTAAAAATGTCTAAAAAATATATCATCTGAAAATAAGTCTTACAACCCTGATAAAACTATTAACTACACAGAATTTTAGTAATACTTTAACAATTCATCGCCAAGAATTAACCCCGGAAACAGAGGGCGCTGCTGTGTTATTCTAATACATTAAATAATATAAAAAGCTAAAAATAATGAATAAAATCAAATCTAAGTAATCAAAACTGTTATATTTAGTTAGTACCTAATGACTTTTAATCATATATTACAAAGATTGCTAGTTCTTTGTTCTTTCTGCCTTGAGAATGATTTTACACAATTTTTTCTTAAAGTGTATTTTAACTTCTTATTCTTTATGCTTCTACTATTTTATAACAAGTATTTCTACAATATTACTTAAATTTATTTATTCATACAAAATATATATATATTTTTTTTCCTTTTTTATATTTTTAATTTCTATAGAGGATTGGTTGTGCGTTGTTGCTTTATTGTTGTTGCTTTCTGTTTTTTGCTTTTTTTAAATATCTTGTGGTTTTAACTACCTGTGTTTTGTGTTAAAGTATTATTTATCATCTCAAACAATGTTTCATTTTAATTTTTTTTTACACATTTTCCCTCCTTCCTAAAGAAATACTACACATGATATTGTGGTTTTAAAACCAGAGTTGTTCTTTGTAAACTTTATTAAAATTTATATTGTAATAATTTAATATTTTATTTAAGGTTGCATTTAGTGAAAACTTTAAGAAAACTTTTTATCTTAAGGAAATGTTTTTTAACTCGTATTATTTCAACTGTAGTTTCTTTTAATTAAATAAATAACCTCAAAAACACCGAGAACAGTAAATTTTTTAACAGGTAGCGGCAGAATTCATTCTAATCAACAGTAAATAAAGCAATTTGCTGGAATTTTTTAAATTATCATATTCGCTGATGATAAAACTTGGTAGAATTAAAATAGATAACGTCTAAGAATTCTATGTAGATTGCATATAAAAAAGAAAATAACGATGCAGAAAATGCTTTCCATTCTCTGCAAGTTACTTAAATAAAAAATTTCGCGATATTTATAACATAATTTTTTTTCCATCTTGTAACGAACTACGATCTCAAGCCAGACAAAACTGATTCATTTAATTTTGGTAAATATTTAAAGGGCTATTTGCTTTAAAATTGATGGAGCAGGCGAACTTTACATATTTAAATAAATACTAAGCAGTACATATTCTGCTCATCTGTCAAATGCTTTACTGTCATGGACCACCACCGTTAAATAAATAACGTCATTATGAACCCTTGCGCCAAAAGGAGTTTTAAAATAAACCCACCAAGCTAAAACTAAAATGGGATTTCTAAAAGAAAATCGATTCATTGGTTACAGTGTGAGGAAACCTGAGAGTGATGTAACAAAATTTGCAAAATCGTGGAGTTGACAAAAATATATATAATGTAGGCTAGGCCTGACCCATATGAAACAGTGCGAGACACGAGGGTGGCCAAAAATGTTTAAAACCAAAGTTAGAATTCGAACGATTCTTTTTATTTATTTTTAAAAGCAACACGCAAAGAAAAAATATGGTTGATGTTGAGGTGAGGGCAACATACTATGGTTGTATTACATGGTTGCTAACAAAACTAGTATTGTTACATTTGCAACCATATTGTTGTCTAAAGTATAAACATTAATTATGTTCAAATATAAATATTAAATGCTGTAAGCATACACACATACATGCATATTTACTTCAACTTTTTTTAATGTTTTGGTTCCCTTTTTATTTGTTTCATATTTTACATATTATTTTTGATTATTTATTGTGTACATAAATTTTTATTTTTTTTCACTTTCTTTAACAATAAAAAACAATTTCAAATTTTAGCTACCAGAAAAATTACTAAACTGTCAAGTACTAGAACAAAATATTTTTTAGCGCAAACATTATTCTGTTGCTCTTAACCATACTTTGATTAATGATAATATATTATGGTTAAATATTTTATATTATTTTTAATAAGTTATAAAACTTTGGTTGTGGTTAATATTTTTTTAAGATAAAACCAACCATGTTACATTTTTGGTGCACAGTCACCATATAATCGTTAAAAGTTAACAAAAAATGTTTAGCGTGACTAAAGTGTTGGTGAAAACAACTATAATTGGTTCTCCGCAACCATACATTGTTACAAAGAACATAATATGGTTATTGTGACCATATCACAACAATGTTTTTTTTCTGAGTGAATCTGGCTAGATAATATCTAAAATATCTTCTTAAAATGTTTACAAGTGTTAAAGTTATAGTGGTTTAAAGTTAAGGTTTGTGTAGAGATTACGAAATTTATGGAAAATCTTAAATTTTATGTAGTATAGTAGTGAGACTATGTCAACTACTAGCTATAAGTATGTATTTTAATATATTTAAATTTCAGCTGCCCGATATTGTACGAATTCTTTATGTGATTGTTTTTAGTGTCAACCTCGTTGCGGATTCTCACTATTTTTCAACTGTGGCTAGAGCAAAACAGACCCTGCGATATTAACGTCATGTTAAAGATTTTGCAAAAACTTATTTTAAACAAGTATTATTAAGAAGAGAACAATGGAAAATAATGCTTACTCTAGCTAAATATTATCTTATTAGAGATAGATTTGAAACTGATTGTAACTCACTGGCCAGGTAGTGAGTTATTTGGTGTATTCAAATGTTTTTTATGAGGAGGCGAGTGGAAGAACAGGTCGCTTATTTTGTGGAAGGTGGGCGTGGCGCTTGTCCGATTTTTGGAAATTAAAAATGTGTTGCAATATTATGCTCTTATCTGATTATGAAAATTTTTAAATTTTGGTTATATAGCAGGTGGGAGTGGCGCTTAACCGATTTTTTTGAAAATTGCCAATGTGTTACAGTGTTACTGAATATATTCAATCTTATCAGATCGCTAATTTCCAAATTATTACAATTTTTCAATTTAGGTTGTATGGGAGGTGGGCGTGTCATTTGGACGATTTTTTTGAAAATTGGAAATATGTTACCAAATATAACCAAATATATTCACATGCAAACTGACGCCCTTAACTGATTACTAATTTCAAAGTTATGAAAATTTTTAAATTTTGGTTATATGGGAGGTGGGCGTGTCGGTTAACCGATTTTTCTTTTTAAATTGGCAGCGTGTTACAGTATTAATGAGTAAATTCACATGCAAAAATTTAATTTTATCTCATTGCTAATTTCTAAATTATTACAATTTTTTAATTTAGGTTGTATGGGAGCTGGGCGTGGCACTTATTAGATTTTCCCGAAATTTCGTATAAATATTTATTTTTCTAAGAAACACATTTATGCCTCCTCCTTACTCAAGCTGCTTCTATTTTTGGTTGTATAAAACAGCAACACAGTGCGACGTCAAATAGAAAGCAACACTAAAGAATAGCTTTGAAAGGAACTCATTTCTTTCAGCCAAGAAAAAACATGGCTGAGGTAACCATAATATAATAGAAACATTGTAGACAAATCATAATATTGTAATAAGAATAATAATATTCTTAATGAACCCTTATTTTTATCAAACATAATAATAACATTGTAAAATATAATCATAATTATGTTTAAATTGTAAACATATGATTTGTTATAATGACCATAATAAAATTAATACTTATTAAAGTTATATTGAGATATTTTTCGTTAATTTTATATTCTTTTTTTTTTATTAATTTATAACTTTCGTTTACTTATTGCTTTGGTGAATTGTCATTGCCATCTAAAAAATATTGAACAGAAAAACTAAAACCTATACATCTCTTTAAACGTAGACATCTCTTTAAAATGAAATCTTCGTATTTTTTTTCGTTCTACCTTTTTAATACAAAATTAAACGTTGGCTCAAGTTATTCGCCAATTACAATTCTGATTAAATTTTAAATACCCGGAGGCACCGTCTTCGTAGATTAAAATAAATCAACCAATATGGTATACGAGGTGTGTTCAAATATAGCCCGATCTTTTATTATTTCCCACGCTATGTAACCAAGAAGCAGGCAACGTTTTTATTATCTACTGTTTCTAATTCACAAAAAACCAGTGCTTGTGCCATCGATACTTTTCTATTTAAAAACAATGCTTATTAATAAATGTTTTTTTAAACACACCTCGTATTCTCCATTACATGTACTAAATGCAATTGAAATATATTTTCCCACCATTTAAATTATATTTAACGCATTTAGACGTGCAAGTCGTGGCAAAAAAAAATGACAAAAAAAAAACTGAATAATTCACAAACACACCTTGTGTGATTATTGAACAAATTATTTATTTATCTTTTACATTAGTTCGCATAATTTAACTCTGAAAATGTTTATAAAAATAGAATGCTAAAAAAACTCTTTAATTTCAATAAATTTTCTGCTTGAACAATCGATTCCCAAATGCAGCTGTGGTGTCCAAAATCACACTAACAAGAAAAACGTATTTTATAAATTCTGTGGTTTCATTTCCTTTCCCACTACGGTTGTGGATAATCAAGTTGTTGTTGGTGTTAAATACAGCCAGTGTTTAGGGTTATTCAATAAATTTAGCAAAAGATTTTGTTTATCTTTAATAATATTGCTAATGATCTTTTAACGCTCTTATGAAACACTGTTTTAGTGCATAAAATATGGCAACACTACTATACCGAGAGAACTCATAACGGTTAATAATATAGGCAGGGATGGGTAGCACTATTTTGTATGGCGTTTTTAATAAACTGCATGGCTGACGATTTAAAAAAAAATCACTGTTTCGTATAGTTTTTTCTAAAAAAAAAATATTTTTCATGAACAAAGTAAATTTATAAAAATCCATAAGTTATTAAAAATCTTATTTGGGACTTTTTCACTACAACTGAAATTTCTTTGTTGGTAAGGTAAGGTAAGGCAATAAAGTGCACAAATTAAATTAAAAAAAAGTGCATACAAAAACAAATTTTGGCTTAAAAAGACCAAATTCATTCAAATAAAACTAAAAATATTAAAAAAAATTTAATAATAAGACAAAATCTAAGAAAACAATCAATAAATTTCATTAAAACACAGAAATCGCCAAATACTCGTAGCCACTGCAGGAAAAAAAAAACAAAAACAAGTTTTACAAAAGTAGCAAAACATAGATATTTTAGGAAAAAAAATTACAGAAAAGTTTTTAAACTCAACAAAAATATAAAATTAAACATAAAACATTTAAAAATCGCTCAATAACAAAACCCACAAAATAAAAAAAATATAAAATTCGAATTTTTGAAAAAAAATGTATTTCCAAAAATTACCAAAAGTTTATATAAATTTAATTTATATAAAATTTAATTATTATTTAAAAATTCATAAAAAAATACAACATCCTTAAGAATTCTTAAATTTATTCATAAACATAAAATATGGAAAATTTACCAAAAAAAATCGCCATCCCCCCGTACTTTTTTGGTAAAGTTCGGTAAAATGAGCGTAAGCATAAATTATGCAGTTGTTCATAGTAAACATAAAATCAATAAAAAAAATAAAAACCAATATTATTTTACCGAAGTAAAAAAGGACGAAGACTAGACATTCTTGAAAACATGGAAATTTACAAAACACGAATGTTTAACGGAGACATTAATAACGAACAGGTAAACACCACCTCTGACACGATTTTTACACCACTAAAATTACTAAAACAATCTTACAAACGAAAAACACCCACAGACGGTCACACTTACCTATCCAATAATAAAGGACCAAAATATTAAATTATTTACCCAAATAAACAGGACAGATATCAGGCGATCTACCTGCATAATACCATTTAAACGGACAAAAATTACCTAAACCCACCACCTCTTATTCTTAACACTATCTATTTTAACACTATCTCTTCAGTTTTAACAAATACGTGGCTTGAAAATGATGTTATCACATCGAAAGCGCTCGCCAAACGTTCGAAGTACACAGCCAGAGACGTCGGTTATTACCGAATATTATAACAACAGTTTAATATATACTGGCGGAATCAACCCAATTAATTTAATAACAAATATTATTATTATTTTTTTGGAAAAATCTTTTTTTTTAAAACCCCTTTTGGTAGATATTTGCGTGCATGAGTCATAGAGTTATTTGTATTTACCAGCTGATTGTTTTTCAGTTTACACAATCTACAAAAACAAAATTCTTGGCTGTTTCGTGCAGGAAGAAGAAGAATTTTATTTTTTGAAAAGCTCTCTCTTCTACCCAAACTTGTAGTACGGGAACAGTTTTCGGTAACATTGGGATTCCAAGGGATCGAAAAGTATGAAAACGCATCTTATGTTAAAAAAAAGGGAAAAGTGCATTAAAACAGTAAAATGGAAATTTTAAGAACAAAAAAAAAAAAAAAAAATATATAGCATCGTTCAGGCTTGAAAAACTCGATTTGTATTTTGAAAATTATTTTTTTATTATTAAATTTGCGGCATACAGCTCGTTACACAATAGAAAAGCAAAGAGATTTTGGTGCGAACACACGACAAATATTTCCGCCGTTACAGCCAGCATCGAGTGGTCCATACGCTACTCATGCGCTGGTTAAGAGAGAGTTTAATCAACTTTCTTGGATCAGAGCTCGACAATATTGATATATCCTAGCTATGATTCTAACATGTAATTTATAGCAAGAGAGTAAACTCTCCCATAAATGTGATTTATTTGCTCGTCATCATGTGAATTGAGTTCCCTCGTTTACTTTTAATTTTTTTATTTTATTTTTTTTATTTTTTTAATTTTTAATTTTTTGTTTTTGCAGTTTTGTCAAGTAATTAGTTTACGCTTACAAACCAACCACTTTTGATAAGCTCTAGGCATAGATTCGAGGCTGTAATGCCGTAATAATGCCTTGGAGTAGTCATGCCAGAGCAGTCATTTAAATGCTTTGTTTTTCTTTTATACATAATTGCGGTAATGCCATATTTTCTTACTACATTTGAATTTCATATCCTATCGTTCTTATTTGGTCGCCTATTTCTAAAACTGTAGCCGAAGTGTAACGTAGTTTCAGCTAATCTGAATGCAGCCTCTGATTTGTTTATTTAAAATTTGATTTTTTCGGTTTTTTATATTTTTCTTTGAAATAAATAACCACCCTACTATTTTGGTGACTACTCATGATCAAGTCTGTTTATACTTTTTTATAAGAACAATCTCATATACATATTTATGCACGTCTTCTCAGAAGTTAACTTATTATCTATTTTTTTTTTTTGCTTTTTGTTAAATTATTTCTAAAGTTCTTCTTTTACAACTTATAGTTTTCAATTTGTGCGTAGGTGTAGCACTTGAATATTTGTTCAAGCCTTAAAAACCACTTAAATTGTTTGTTCCCATGAATGGGTTTTTGTACGCTGAGATTTTTGTGGTTATTGGAGAGTCAGTATATTTGTCTAAAATAGGAAATGTTTTTAGATAACAGTTTTACGCTTTTGCATTTTGTGTGAAAATTTCAGTGTCTATTTAATTCTTTAATTAGAAAAAACAAAGAAAAACATAAATAAAAAATTATTTTTATTATTTTTCTGTTAGAGTTTTTTTTTTTTTTTTAAGTTAAAGGTTAAATAAAATTGTAATTTATGAATATTCTTTTCTTGAAAGTTTTTCCATTTTTTTTTTGTAATTTATTTTATTGAAAATAATTTTAGTTTTACATGAACTTTTATTCTCATATGGGAATTACACGAAAATTGAACAAAAGGCGGTCGTTTTAGATCGCTCCCTTTTAAACATAAAATAACAGACTATTATTATCATATTCGGTTCTAAACTACATTTTCGGCAATAAAAGAAAAAACAAAGAAGTTATTTTGGTTGCCAAGCTTTTCGATGTGTCTCTTTAGTTCTTTAAAAATGTTGAAACATAATTGTGTTCCTTTTCTTTTAAGTGGAAAATAATTTTATTTATGGCTCGCTTTTTTTTTAAATAAGTAAGAACTGCTAATTAGGGTGCCCAGCTGTTACACACCTTGTAGCATATGTAGGCGATATAGTCTGGGTAGAAATAAAACTCAAATGCGCAAACATTTCTTTGAAAAACTTTAACCATTTACCTAATTTTTTTAATTTAAAAATCTACTCATACAAAAATGTACTTTTTGCCAGTTTCGAAATAAAGTTCGAATTTTTAAACAGTGTTGTAAATTTTAAATATTTTGAATTTTTGCATTACTGATTAATGTCGTATCACTTTTAACACAATTCGAAATTCAACAATTTCGAAATTCCAATTTTCAAACATAACCTAAAAATTTAGATTTTGAAATTTTTTTTTTAAATTCTTGAAACATTTGGAAATTGTTACCACTTAAAATAATCTTTTATAAAATTAAAGGATAAGGTTTGAATTTTAAAACATAATACAAATTAAAAAGTTGCTTAATTTTTGCATTACATTGAAAATTAAAATAAAAAAAATTTTGATTTCGTATTTCTCTTATTTATGTTCGAATTTTGAAACTATATTCGAATTTTCAAACATAGACAAAGATTTCTCAATCTGCAATTTATAGAAATATTGTTACATTTTTAAGCTGCACTTTTTTGAATATCGAAAAACGTTCGAAACTAACAACTCCATTCAACGTTTTCTTTTTATTTTTTTCATTAAAAAAATTTGATGAAATAAACGTTTTATAAATTCGAGTTGTTTAATAAACCCTGATCAGTAGTACCTCATGTTCAAAGTTCAAAATGAAATTCAATTCGAATTCAAACATGATCGAAAACTTATATAATTTTTAAATCAATAAAAAATTTTGGCTTCTACACTTTAAATTCGTTGTCATGTCCAATCTGTTTGTCTATCCTCAAATTTTAGTTGAAATTTTCAAAATTAAAATTTTAAACATTTTGCATTTTTTCAACAAACTGCCGTAAAAAAATTATTCTTAACATTTTAATAAAGAATTCCGGCGTGCTTCGATACACATGAACACTAATATTGTATTAAATCCATACGCTCATAGGTGCCTACGTATTCGTTGTTGTTGTTTTTTATATGGACAAAATCGCATGTTGTCATGAAAAGTCATAACTCACGAACGCGTCGACAGTCGAACTTTAGGCAAACCATCTACACGACCATACAAACAAACCCTAAAAATTCAATCGAATTCGATTTTACCGATCGTGAGTTATAAAGTCACAACACACTTGCAACAATTTTTTATACATAAATGTGGCTCTTTTACCCTGGCGAAAATTTGGCCAACGTAAGGTGTGACTGTTTTCAAATTCTTGGCAAGATCTGGACTACAAAATGGGTAATAGAAAAGTTTCCATCAGCCTTTTCTTGACAAAGCAACCTGAACACATATGTATATTCTCATGGATGGAAAATTTTTGCTTCCTACCGAAAAAATGTTTTTATTATTTTTTCATTCTTTTTTAAATTAAACTATGAAATTGCAATGTAAAGTTTTTTTTTTTACAGATAATATCAACAATACTGTATTAAAAAAATAACAATATACTACACGGCATACGGCACAAAATACGTTTCTTTTACAAGATAACGGGTGGTATTATTGAATCCGCACGGGAAAGAGATTTGTGCGGAAAGAATTATCGACCGATATGCGATAATCGATTTAACATTCCTGTTTTATTCATCAATAATTATGGAGTTTTTATTAAAAAACAATTTATTTTTATTTAAAAATTTATTATTTTGTTTTTTTTTTAAACATTTTCTAATTTGCTATAGACTGACTTCATTTTATTTTTTTCCCCTTAAGAAAGACGTATAAGTTGAGTTATGGTCACCCTATTTTTATCCAATTTTCTTGCACATAAAAAAATAAATAAAAAAAATTTATAACCATGAAAATAAATCACTTTGTGTCAACGTTGTAATTTAATCTTAGTGTTGTTGTTGCTGCTGTTAACGAAATACGGTTTTCTTTATTTTTGTTTGCTGGCTAAATAAGTAAGTGGCTTCTTTATCCTTCTGAATCATTGTGTTTGTTAACACAAAACTTAAGCTTTAATGGCTTTAAACATTTTTCTTTAAAATTCATTTTTTTATTCTTTTAATTTTCTTTTTAATAAGAGAAAAAATAAATAAATTAATTTCACAAGACAACAAGACTTTAAATATGAAAATTTTCCAACTAATTTTACAATAATTAGCTGCAATAAATTTGTTAAAAAACTTTTCTTAAGTGAATTGAATGCTGTTCAGTCATTTGTTTAAAAACCAATTAAACAACTTAAAAGAATTTTTTTGTAGTCAGCCATGTTCAGTTTGTTTAACAAAAATCGTTGAAAATTAATGTGTTTTATTTGTTAAGCAAGAAAATGAGACACTGTCTGTAAAGTTTTATTAGAAAAAAATGGGACAGTTTTTTTTAACAACCAATTGGAAAATTTATCAATATAAATATAATTTATATTTTTATATATAATTCGCTGAATGACTCCAATATTCGTTTAATTTTTTTTCGTATTTTTAAGGTTTTCTGATGACTTTTGAAATTGAAATCGAAAAAAATATTTTATAAACTTTGAAAGATACATATACAATCGGCCACTCGAAACGGCTGAAACTACAGAATGATAATGTCTCCCAAGACAAGTGCAATATAAAGTTCGAAGAAGGTACAAAATTTAATACAAATAAAATAAGGGAAAAAAGGCATTTGGTACTTTCTCTCTTCAAAAAAAAAAAAAAAAAAAGAAAAAAAAATAGATTTATTGGAGGTTTAAAAACTTTACCTATTTTTGGTACTTTTCCTATGAAAATATGTTTTATATATGCTCATAAACATTCATTTTAACTTGATTTTTCGCTAAAAGCGTTTAGTTAAAAGAGGACAAAAAAGTACCAAAAAGGTACCAAAAAATAAAAAAATAAATAAATAAAAATTAAAAGGCATCTTATCTCGAAATACTTGTAAATGCCACTAAACGTTATTTAGGCCACGAACTTCAAATTGATTTTTCGAAAATAGCCTTTACTGAAAAGACGACAAAAAAAGTACCAAAAAGGTAAAAAAAATAAATACGGGAAAACACATTTCATCTCCAAATATTTGTAAATTCCACTAAATGTTATTTAGATCATAAGCATAAATGTACATAAAGGTAAATGGAGGTACTTTCTTTTAATTGGATCAGCACTCAGGATATGACCTCTATGCATACAATGAATTTTGGCGGAACTATACAATTAGGTAATTGCAATAAAGGCGATAGACTATCAGCGATGATTTAATTTTTAAATTAAAAGCTTTAAAGACCATAAAGTTCGATTTTTTTAAAGAGGACAAAAAGTACTAAAAAAAGTACCAGGAGCACTATCTCAAAATATTGCTTTTAGAAATATTACACCAATTTCATTAAAAGTAAATTGAAGCGGGCAGTAAACTTGTTGGTACTTTTGAACCCAATAAAAAAATTATTTGGCAAAACACGGAGGACAAAAAAGTACCAATAAAATTATAAATATGATAAACTGTATATAATCTCCAAATATTCTTTCAATTCCATTTATTGTAAACTAAACTAAACTATTTGTACACAAAATGATTTCTAAAACAGAAAAAAATCAATATTCCAAAAAAGTACCAAAAAAGAATACAAGCGGTAAAATGTATTTCATTTATTTCATACTGAATTTTAAACACTATCAAACAAGACCGCACAACTAAAAGGTTGGGATACAATTTTTGGTACTTTTTAACACAATGGCTTTTAAGATAAAAAAAAAATTCTTGGATTAAGTTTCATCTGCCTGTAAAAGTACATATTCAAAAGTTTTATTTACAAGCTTGTACCCCGAAAGGTGGAACAGAGTGTAAATGGTACTATTTCGGTTGCTTCCTTCTCGAATCGTTTTGAATTAAATTCTGTGTTCCTAATCAAGCGAATATTATATTTATTTTCAGAACTACAAATCTGACTTAACTTTAAATTACCCTAAAACTTTTTGCTTTTACGAGATTTGACCAGTTTCAATATGCAAAATTTGTAAAATACTTCCAGAGCAAAAAAAGTAATTTTTTTAAACTTTAAAATGATTCCAATGCAGTATTTTCAGTTTCCTGTCTGCCGATCATTATCAATTACCATGTTTTATTTTTTAATTTTTCCTTCTTATATTCAAATATTCTTTTTATCTGGCAAAGTATGAAATATTTATCGTCTTATTTTTGTACTTTTTTGTTTTTTTTTAGAGGAAATTAATTTTCTGTGGTTGCACATACACACAAATATTCTCTTTAAAGATGGAAGTAGCAAAGAATATGTTTGTTTCTTTCTTCTTGCATATTTTTATTTTTGCCTTCATGACAAAACTCCCACATATTAAAAATGTAACCGTGAATTTTAAATTAATTTCCAAAAGACTTTTTTTTTGTTATTTATTTGGTTGACTTGTGTGATTCTTTGACTGTTTGCCTGGTTGGCTGACTGACTGTTGGTTTAATGTGACTCGCTACTGTTGCTGCTGGCTGCTATGAATGGATGCTGAAGTGTTGTAATGAATCATAGGCTTGACGGTGGTGTGGAAGGGAATAGCGTAAGATATACTCGTATGTAATGATACATTATCTTAATGAGTTCGTATACTTTGCATGTTATCGTCTGGCTGTTGGGTGTCATGTGTGTGTGTGTAAGTATATGCGAGCATATAAATAAGTGTCTCAACTGGGAGTTAATTCTATTTAATGTCACTTTAGATTGAAAGTTAAATTTCTACCGTGGTCTCGCATTCATTTATGTAGAGGGGATCCCAATGTTGTTAAAAAAGTTTTTAAGTTTTTTTTTTTAACAGGAAGGAATATTTACTCAATGATAAATATGATTCGTATTAAAAAGCATATTATGCTTTTTAAGTCGTTAGTGAGGGCTCTGCTTTTATAGAGAAGTCAAATAACATTTATTTAAACATAAAAGCAATGCAAAGTTTGAGTAGTTTATATTTTTAAGCAGCATCTTTTTATAATAAAAAAAAAAATATTTTGACTAGCAGTTGATCATAATGTTTTTCCTTAAATCAATTTAATACGTTATTTTACCATTTTATTAAAAAATAAAATAAATTAATATTGCTTTTCTTCCCCCTCATCCTGACAACAAGTCGTTAAATGAGGGACGTAACATGGGTCTCAAATAGACAGTGCCCAGTGACCGCAGCCACCAAGTCACGCAGTCAAACCCTCGGTAACTGCAGTAGTGCAGCCACCCTGCCCCGATCCAAAGAAGGCCAGATTGTTTTAGCGGTCGAACATATCGACTCGTTAGACCATCTTATATGGGCTAGTCCGTAGAGAGCAGCGTCGATGCGCTGTCTGCAAGCATAGAGGGATATGCCACAGAAAGTTTCAATGGCATCCTCGTTATGCATTGTTCCCTTCTTTGCCAAGTAATCGGCAACATGGTGGCCCAAAACGGTCCCATGTCCCCTCACGCATTTAAGGGTGACTGTCGAAACCTCCGCCATTCCGTTAAGGGATATCCGGCATTCAGAGACAAGTTTAGATGTAGTGAACACACCTTTGAGAGATATAATCGCGGCGTTGCCGTCGGTTCAGATGAAGATATGTCTGTTGGATATGTTGTAGTACCTCAACCAGGACACCGCCCTTCTAATACCAGATATTTCCGCCTGTAAAACACTACAGCCATTTGGGAGTCTGAAAATCATCCTTATCTCAAATTCCCTAATGTAGACCCCACTCCCAACTCTCGTCCCTCTCTTAGAGCCATTCGAATATATACAGAGTGCTCGAGACGGAAGAGAGTGGCCCGCAGTTAAGTTAAAGAGAAATCTTCTTGTGAGGGAAGGTTCTGTGCAATAATCCACAAGAGCATGAATTACATCCGTGATCTGTAGTACGCAAGCATGAACCCATGATCTATGGTTTCATGCACCTATAACATTCAATCTGACTGCCGTCCTAAGCGCCACCCAGAAGATTAACGGGCAGCCAGTTGAGCATGGCGAAAAGTGCCTTTGTGGGCGTTGATCTAATGGCTCCAGTCATTAATATAGAAACGTTCGCCGTAGAGTCTAGTGCCTTCCACCAGACAAGAACTCTATAAAGCAAAATCAGTCTGATCACTACGTAGTTTTGCCAATTGCCCTCCTGCATACATACATTGCCGTTATGGCCTTTGACGCCCTAGCCTTAATATTTATTTTCCAAGACAGCTTACTATCCAAGATGATGCCCAAAATTCTTGCACAGCTGGATAGATTAAGTTAAACTCCATTCAGTCTAGGTAAGCCAAAAGAAGGAAGTTTATAGGTATTTCGTAGAGAAGAGAACAAGTAACGTTTTGATCAGACACTCAGTAGCGATTAAAAAGAATTGTTTAAAATTTATTCAAAAAATGTTTAAAACCTGAACGTATTTAAACACTCAGATTTGTTTCTTTAAAACACGTAAAATGATTTTAAATCGTTAAAAAAATACCTAATTTCTTTACACAGTCCTTATCTACACATTCTATTTTTGAAATTTCTTTTTTTAATTAAAATTTAATTTCTGCAACTTCTGAATCGACTGCTTAATATTATGAACGAAAAACAAAATAATTCTGCAAAATAGTTTGGACGCAATATATTCAAAGTTTTAGCGATTAATCGCTTGAAATTGGTGCAAAAATTTAGTAATACAAATTATAACTTGAATTATTAAAAAAAATAAATAATTTATTTTGCGACAACCAATCTTTCAGATTTTTTCTGCTGAAGAATTTCTAGGCGTATTTAATTCTTTATTTTTATCTATTAATTGAAAATAAATTTATATATTTACATGTTAAGACGTTATAAAACTGGCTGCAGTGGCCTTTGTCCTATTCTAGGCGTAATATGTAACACTTTTGTGTCATCAGCAAACAATTTAATAAATATAGGATTTGATTTACTTTTAAGACGATTTTTTTATGAAAGCAGCTCAACACCTAAAGCTTTTTATCTATCTAATTTCCTCCGCTGCAAGTAATTAATTACAAAAAAAAAAGTCTAAGTTCAACTAAAAACGCTAAGTTTTCCGATAACCTGCTTTAAAAATTGCTACATTTAACTAGAAAAATCGCTACGTTACCATCATTGCTGCCAACTTTGTTTTTTAGGACGTATGATTGATAAGAGAACTTAATTGTTATTACCAGATTACAAAAGAGCAATAACTTTTATAGTTTCAATACAAGTTAACAAATTTTGTACATCCTTTATCATTTTTCTACAATCTAAATTATATTTTTTGTGCTTCTTTTGTCACATAAGGTTCTTTTCATATTCTCCTTCTTTCAAGTCAATATTTTAAACACAAAATATTGTTGCATCTTTTGTTTTTAGGGAAAAATATAAAAGAATTTCATTGTTTAAATTAAGAAAAAAAATGATTGGGGGAACTTTCGTGTTTAAATTGGGAATGAAATAAAAATTAAATTTTTAGATACATAAAAGAAATAATAAGATTAAAACACAATATCAAGTTGAATCATGGCAGCAATGACAATAACAACAAACAATAATGTTTTTTTTCATCATCAATCAAAATAAAAAAACAACATGAACCAACAATAATAACAAAACATAAATGGAAAAAAGGGGTTCAACAAGAATGCATCTGTGCTCATGTGGGGGGAATCGTGTATACAATTTCCGTAAAAACAAAACGCATCTAAAGTAGGATTTACTTCTTTTGGTGGAAAGTCACATGTATTTTTTGATACTTTGGGAACTTTGCCTCTTTGTATTTCGTTTACACGTGTTGCTGCGTATGCATGTTTGTTAGTTAAAATCTTTTCTCCCCTTTTTGTTGCTGCTGTTGTTGCCCTTTATTATGAAGGGAAAAGATACAAAAAAATTTGTCATTTATATTAAGAGCTTTTGAAATATTCATCGATAAAGCTAAGACGACTGCTAGGTTGACTACTAAGCGATTTTTTAGTTTTTGATGGCTTGGGTTAAAACGTGAAATTTTATTTATGAAAGATTTTTTTTAATTCTAAGATCTTTAAGTAAATAATTGATTATTAACTGTCTCATTGTCAACTCAAATAGATTGTTCGCTTCGTAAATCGATTAAGACAGACATCTAAATATTTAAATATCTTAATGTTTAGACAACAATAATATTTTCCATTTTATACACAAATATAGGGTAATTTTAATTTGGAAATGCCGAATTTTCTACCGCCTGCCTACTTCTTAATACATATTAGCCCAATTCAGAATCAAATGCAAATGGTCTTGCACCATAGCATTTGCAAAATTGTATAGCATATTTTGCTCATTACTATATGTTTTGTTGGTGTATTTGTCATTGTATAAAAATATAAGAGGGTCGTACAAAAATAAACAGGTCAGGAATGGGAAATTGTAATTTAAAATTTTTACCATATATATTTTAATTCTTTACAATTCAAAATTCTTAGTTTAAATTATAGAAGGGCGTAATATGGACGTAAAACTAATTGTAGTTCCAAAATAAATTTTAAAAAAGTGTTTTCTTAAGCCTGACGCAACTTCCAAATGTAAAAAAATAACACAAAAAATTAAATGTATAACATTTTTTATTCGAAAGATAAGATTTCTGACCGTATGTAACGAATTACTTAAACAATGTGGGCCTTCAAGGCGTTAATTGTAGCTGGTGAGCAGAGTAAACTAGTGACGTGGCCCCTCAATAAATAATCGAGGGGAGTCAAATCACACGACTTTGGAGGCCAATTTGTTTTTTCCTTTTTTATTTAAAACAATTTGAAAATTTTATTTAATGAACAGAGTTTCAAAGTTGTCTGTTTTATAAAATAATTGTTTTACAATATAAAATATATGAAATATAATGGTTGAATATGGAAAGTGCCTTTGTTTAAAATATATTTCCAATACAAGTGATAGATCTATTTTTCAAAGTCAATGTATCGCCAAATTTCGACTTCAATAAGTCAGTCGATGGATGCATTTGTCGTATGGCACGTAACGTCATTCTGTTAAAATGGCATCTAGCTTTTATCAATGTCATTCATGCATTTATACTAAAAGTCGTTGATTGCGATGCATTTATAATCTCCATGGACCATAACGCGAGCTATGGTATCATTTTTGAAAAAATTAGGTCAAATGATACCATCAGCATATAAATTAAATAAAACATTTAATTTTTCAGGATGTAATGTAGTCTGTAAGGTCTGTTGTGTATTTGGTTCAGTCCATAACCGGCAGATTTGTTTATAAACAAAACCAACCGAAATTGAGCCTCGTTAAATTGGTAACGTTGTTCAAGCGTCCATCTATTATTAATGATTTGACAGGTTATACTGATCATTAAAGTGGGAAAGTAAACGCATCATGTCAGTTCGTGGACAAGTTAACCTTTCCGTAAGTTCTATCGGTCTGAAAAAAAAAACACCCATTACTTCAAACTTTTCTTAAATTTTCTTATTTTTAAAACTCTCAACCATCGTTCTTTTATGTATATTTTTTAAGACGCTTGCAATTTCAACAAAATAGCTAAAAAAAAAAAAATTTTGTCACATTTAACCCAGGGAGCCCGGTTTGTTTTTCAAATCCTTCTCCTCGTTGTCTAAATTAATTATTTCGTGCATATTTCTAGAGTAAAAAAAATGTTATCATTAAAAGACGTGGATAAAACGTTTTGCAACAAACCCAATTAACTTTTAAGGGTTTAATAATTCTCATTTTGTCTGTTATTTTAGTCTTAATTGAGTTCATTGCCGAAAAAAAACTCTTTCTCTCTGCTCGTAGTTAAACAAATTATACTTTACAGTATAATATATGCATAATTTTTTATAAAAAAAAATATTTAAAAATTTGACTTAATGAAAAACCTCTTTAGCATATTTTGTAATAAGCTTTACATTAGTATTGAAATTTCCAGCCCTGAAACATAGACCCCATAAGCACATAAACTCATTTGTTGTTTTTGTTATTATTGTTCTCTGTTGATCTTGTGGTCTGTCATTTAGTAGTTGTGTAAATAAATTATTAAATTGGAACAGTGAGGTTAAAGAATTGTTTTTTGCAAATTTAATATTCAATTTTTCAATGTTTATTTATTTATACGAGCAAATATTGCGGATTTTTTAAACTCCTATTTTCAAAATATTGGCACACAAAGAAATTATCAAATTCTTTACATTTCCTTAAAATTGACTGATATTCTAAACTAATTAAATTTTATTTTTTTTTCATAATTAGTTTTTGTAAAACGAATCCAGACCAAAATAAAATAAAAATGTAGTGAACAATTTTAAAAATCTTTTTTGATTATAATTGTTTATCTTTTATTAAGAACGTGACTTTTCGTATGTTTGTTTAAATTTATTTTTTTTCTTCTTTTTGATGCAAAACAGCATCATGAATTTTATTACTTTAAGAAAACAAACCAACTACTGATTTAATTGTGAAATGATACGAAAATTCCAAGAGAGTATTATAAGGAAAAGAGTAATTAAGATAAGAATTGTACGCATGAAGTAAAATGAAATTAAAAATAATAACAATAATATCAAAACAAACAGTGCGATAAACAACAATTTAATAAAAACAACTACGAAGACAGGGGCAGGCAAACAATTTGCAGCTATTTTAATAAACAATGTGTGTTGCAATATTCACGTACAGAATTGCACCCAATAACTACAATTAGCTTTACCATTTACATTTATTTGATAAAGAAAAAGTTATTATAAATTCTCATTTAGTTCATTGTAATTAAAACATAAATATTTAAGGTCTGTATGTTAAAGATCAGAATCTGAAAAAAGCCCATCTTGTCATTTTTGTTAGAAACAGCTACGAACATTCTTTGAAAATAACAATTTATTTGTTTGGTATCAGGAAACCTTTAAACAGACATTAAAAAATATCATAAATATCTTTTAAAGGTAAAGAAACTTCATAAACAGAATGAGAATTGTGTAGTAATTAGTTTGTAAGTATTTAATCCCCAAGTTATTCCATAACATTTTTAAAATAAATAAGTTCTGGCTTAATGTTATTCCAGAGCTGCTCGTTCTTAGGCGACCAAGAAGTAAACTTCTTAAGAAAAGCATCTATTGTTTCGGTTTCTATAGCATGCAATTTCTTTGATGCGCTGGTTTCGTTTCGTTGGTCTCAGTCATAGGTCAATAAGGGGGTAAGTCCATTGGCCTATTGGAACAATAAAACAAATGCACGGTAATATGATTATCTTGTCAACAGCATGAACAATGATTATAAGACTAGCAGAAACTATTAGTTAAGGGTAGCATTTGAGTATACTGCACCATCCGCCTCTCAGTAGTGCTCGGGTCGATCGAGTTCTCTTGGCTCACTATTCGGAATTACAGAGGAATGTTTATTTAGGCCTTTATTGCATTTACACCCATTCATGGCTGCTATGGTCACCTGCCGATTGATTAAATATTTTTTGGGTTGTCGCTGTGGATATCCGGTCAACGAAAGATGGAATAACGTCTCGGATATCATTGAGATAGAGACGAATGTTATGTCGGATGTGTCTAAGGGAGGGATTTCGAGATAATAGCCGATGATTTGGATGACTTGCCAGATAACATGTCATGAAGAACTGCCTGGTTAGCAGCTCTCTCCTACTGTTTGACCGACAGTATATTGGTCTTCTCATAAAGGTCATCACTTTAGTCATTTTGGCACATCCGGTTGCAATTCGGAGTGCATTATTTAGGATAGTTTATAAAACTTGCTATTGGTTGTCGCTCAGGAAAAAACTTCAGTCGCCATATAGGTCGCTAAAATCGTCTTTTTTGTCATGCCTGCTAGGTGCCAACGATTGCTTTTAGAACCTCAGTTCGACATTTTAATTTTTGGCTGATGTAACTTTCATGCCAGGAAAAGTGAAGAAGGCTGTCGAATGCAACTTCCAGTACAGGGAGCCGTGCTACGTTCTTTGGGAAAGGGATAGATGAGTCATAAGACAGGTGGTGAAAGGAGATAGATATAGCCAATAGGCGAATATGCTATGACGAAGTACCGACAAAGGAGCCTGCATGTTGTAATATTAATTCTGAATATTTATTAACACCATTAAACAGAAAGAAACATGTTTTATTTTTTTGTATGCCGCAGGGGTTAAACACTGGCCAACCAAATTTATAGTCAAAGTGCCTACCACCATAATTAAAGCAGCTTCCGCCCTTAATTTCTTTATCCAAGAAGTAAGAAGGGATACAAGAGACTTTGAAGCTGATGGCTGGAGTCCACATTCTGCCTGCTGAAAGTTCATTAACGTTAGATTCTCTCTTGCAGTTTGTAAACAACAACAGCAGCCACGGCAAAACATAAATAAAAATAATTTAACAGAACGGTTTATGCTTCTAAAAATTTAATAAAAAAAATTAATAATAAAATAATATTAAAAAAGATAACAGCTTGGCCACCCTATTAATTCACAACATTTAATGATTTTTTTTTAATTATTCATGAGGATCAACGAAGCATGCAACAAACTGCAGCAATATAATTATTTTTGGTTTTTGTTGCTTTAAATGCAACTTGACAGTTGTTGTTGTTGCTGTTGTTGTTGTTGTTGTTAATGATAAAATGAAAAGGAAGATTGCAAGAACGTACATGCAAATCAACTTTTCATGCGTCATGCAACTAGATTTTAAAACTCTAAACAACAGCTACAATTGAGGTTGTATTAAAAAAGAATGAAAGAATATTTTATTAACTCAAAGTAACAAACAAACAACAAAATTACAGTTTTATACTTTTTTTTTTACAAATTATACACTTCTTGATTTGACGACTCGATATAAAAACTAAATAAAAGAAAAAGAAACTTCAATCTAAAACAACAGAATTCATAGTAAATATAAGTGATTGAGATAAAGGAGAAGCAAGAATGATACAAATTAATAAACAGGGAAACGTTTCTTAATCTTAGTTAATATTTAAGGAGTCTAAGAAATAACACAAATGGTTTGTCAAATGTATTTGTTTTATTTCCCTACACATCGATGCAAACCTGACTCCTTCAAACATATTTTTGTCTGATTACAAATCATTTCCCTAGAAGTTCTTTATCTGAAATACTGAGCACGATTTATGATCAGGGGTAGTCTGGGACATGGCATGCCATATCTGAGTTAACTTTGTATTCTCAAAAAACAAACTTTTTATTTGGTTTTATCCTTGCCTTATAATTATTCTACAGAAAGTACTAGATCTAAAGTCGAGTCTGTCCTTGCTCGTCACTGGGGATCTATTACAAATATTGTGAGCTGCTCACAAAAAAAAAAAAAAATATATATATATGGTTGGAGTAACCATTGTATGATAGCAACATAGATTTTAAGACTCAAATCCTATTAATGTTTAGAGAGTTTTTTTTTCTATGAAGAGCAAATAGGACGCAATCCCGAGAAGGCTCTCATTTGGATCCAGAGAATATAAATGATTTCTAATTTGGGAACAAAGTTTTTACACATGTTTTCTTTAGTTCCATTGTCGATTGTCCCCCTGCTGATTCCCACGGGGATTCATCGAGTCTGGCTGAGAGAACATAGGCTTTGACACAGGTATCTCCGGGATATAGGGGGAATCAGTCCCCCGGTGTGCAGGCACTGAATGTGGATAGATAGTGGGATAACTGTCGAAAGATGTACCAGTGTCCTTAAATGATAATAACATATAAATTATAATAGCAATAAATAAGGTGGCACCACGGGAACCGGTAGCCTATAAAGAGAGACGCTCTTTTCAGTAGCCGGTTATTGGTGAGGGCCCTTCGGGGTACACATGGTGGCTGTGGTTAAATAGAAGTCTATATCTTCAAGTCTGGCGCGGAATAGATGAAAGTGTGTTGTTGCACTCTCAACAGAGAAGTTTATGGGTAGGCTCCGACCCTGTAGCAAGGGGTAGATTCATGGTCCCGCAAGCCATGGTCTTAAAATTGCGCAGAATAGTGGTTTAACTGACCACCGTCTGGTAAGGGCTTTGCGCCAGGTGCAGACGTTAATATAATCACATATCCTGTCCCACAGCTGATCTCATCCTATAAGTATTAATATGCGGGGAATATCGAAGTAGACCGCCTTCTTAATGGGTTCGACTTTTTCGAACCTCTTTAGTCCTCAATTATTATAATCAAATGATTCGTAATTACGGTTACCTTACTTTTATTGAGTCACATGCTGTCATCAGCGTTGCTCTAGACATTAGTGATTCCAGATTGTGGATTGTAATTGCTAACATTTAGATCTTTCATTATCAAGCTTCTGCTTGAGTGTCTAAGTCTTATGCCAGTAAACCGAGATATACTCCCCCAAACGCAGACTATAGGACAGGCTTAACGCAGCTGAGTATACACCTGCTTCTGCTTCGCCGTCTAAAAAGAGCCATTAGTAAAAATGATAATGTGGTACTTCACAAAGTCATTGTCTACAATACTTTCCGCAATGAGTGTCCCATATAGTCTTTCGCCTATTTTGACCAGGTCCACAATACTTTTGTGCCCGATTTTCGGCCTTAAGAAAATCAATATTTTATAAAATATACTTGCAAAAGCTATGGCCAAATAGACCATCATTTGTTATGCATTAAATTAGCAAATTTTTTTCTATGACATCAGCGCTTACTACGGCGGCCTTTCAAACATGCAAACACCCATATACACAGTACAATTGGCTTGAAGAAACTTTTGATATAAAGAAAATGTGCTCTGGCATTTGTTAAACTTGTGTAAAATATGTTTCTATTTCTATTGTTTTAATTTTAAGTTTTAAATAAATTTATTCTCTATAAAATTTACATAATTCTCAGGGAAATTATTCTGTTTTGTTTATGCATGAGAAATTATTTATAATTAAATATTTTTAGTTAAAATAAAATTTTTTATTTAAATTCCTACTCGATTATGCAAAAGTTTACATTTTTCATTAAAAATATCGTTTATCTTTAATTAGCAATGAAAAAATATTTTCAGTTTTAATGATGCCATAAATTTGTTTAAAGTTTGTTTGCTGTTGAGTAAATTTTATCAATAGACTCATGTTAAAATTTATAAATAATATTTCTGTACTTTTTTTTCAATTTTTTATTTCCTACTATTTCAATGATTTTGTGTTGAAACTTGGAAAAAGAACAATATTGATAGTAGATTAGAGGTAGTAGGGTTTGCAAACAAGTGTTTGAAGTATAGTGGAAATGTTCCTGGGAGTATATTCTATATACAAGCTGGTTTGTCAGAGAATTAAGTTGCTCAGGAAGTTAACTGAAATAATAATAGGATGTAACAAAAAAGGACCGCATTAAATTTCCAACTTTATGGAAAAAGTATTGTAATTAAAATTTTTGGATTTCGATTTTATATGCATTGAAAAAAGTTTTTTTTTTATATACTTAAGGTTTTTCTGTTGTTGTTTTTAAATTAAAGTTCATTAAAGTTTTTTTTGATTCAGTTATATATATTTAATTAAAACGAAGGGCTATTCTGATTAATATTATTGGGTAAATTTACTTAATTCAATTATATATTTAATTAAAAACGAGTTTTTTATATACTTGACCACAAAAAGTGGAAAAATGGTATATCTAAGTTTGTCATTCCGTGTGTAATTTTTACAATATCGCTGAGCGCTGTCCGTCCGTGTTAGTGTTGATTTCACAAAAAACTAAATATGTCAATCGATCAGATATAGTGTCAAAAGAAGTGCTATTGGAAATCGGCATGATCGGTCCATATCCTTTAAGGCAGCAGGAAAAACACCATGCCTTCCTTTTGGAACAAAAAAGTAACAACTCCAATCAAAAAAATAAATAATTGGGGCGATAGAAAATTAAAAAATAAGCAAAAAATATCGAGTGATAATTGGCGCCCGCCAATATTTTCCGAGTTACGGGAATCTGAAATTTAAAAAATTGTTTAAATATCAATGTGTGTATCAGTTCAAAGCTTTTGAAGAGATCTTAAAGAAAAAACTAAAAATTTTTAAAAATGCTTAACCCATTAAGATCGAATGTCATGTTTATGTAAAATATTAATAATACAGAACCATTTTTTTTTTTAATTCTCTTTCACCCCAATATTTGCTTTTTTGATTGGAGTTACTTCACCAACCTAGATTTACATAGATGGTGAAGCGTATATAAGACTCGGCATAGTCGAATAAAGTACTCTTACTTGTTTTTAATTAAATAAATAATTAAATCAAATCATTAGTTAAATATCAGAATGTGCAGTTTGTAAATTTTCCCCAATATAAAAATACTTCTTCCTAAAGGTGTTGCCACCTATGAATGTATCTGCGGGAAAGTGATGCCAATTATAATTGTTTTTATAGAAAAAAAGACTTTATAAAGCAACGTTGCTTCTTGCTTTTTGCCTCTTTGATAATTTTTAATTAATTTTATTGCATATTTAATTAAAAAAGTGGAACAATTTTTTAATTAATTTAAATGTTTTCAACATTTGCAAATTTGTATATTTTTAAAGCAAAGTGCTGCCAGATACAAATATTTTTACATAAAGGTGTTGCCATCTAGGAAAGTAGCTGTAGAAAGTTCTGCTGCTCTTAAGTTTTATATAGAATATAGATGTTTCTATACAAAAAAATTGGCCACTTGCAAATGGTTTGGTAGAAAAGTGTTGCCACTTGCATATTTTTAAATATATAAAGTAATTAATTTAGAAGAGTTTTTGATAAAACCTTTAAAACTTAATAAAAATGGCTAACTTTAGTCGTCTTTAGTTGCAGAGTTCATTTTTCTTAATATATAGGACACAATGCTGCAAAAAGTTCCCAACATTTTTTAACTCTCCTTCTCATTTTAAAACATATACAAAACATAAAACATTTTTTTTTCTTTTTTGAAAAAAAATGTTTCTTCTTTGAAGTTTTTAATAAGCAGCTTCACAAAGATGACGAAATAAAAAATAAAAAAATCAATAAATTTAAACAGCGTTAACGACATTCCTAGTTTTGCTTATAGCTACATTTGTTCTAAATTCAAAACTGGAAACTATGAAAAGACCCTTATGCTTTTAGTTTTTGTTTTGCTGTCTTAAGTGCAAAAGCCTATAATTTTTAATTTTGGGATTTCTTGTTCATGATTTGGAAATTGCGTGCTTTTATATACGATTGCTTTTTAAGTGCCGATATATTTTCAAAATAGTATTCTGCTATACTTTTTTCTGTCACTTTACCAAATGTTTGGTAAAAAACTTTCAATTTTAAGATTTTTTATTGCATAATGTAGGAGTTGCAGCATTATATTTGATTAAATTGGATTGTTTTTATTTCCTTATTTCCTTTTTTTTTTCTTGTTGTTTTAAAATATTTTGTTTTCAAAATATTTTGCTTTTTGCCTTTTTTTATTTTACAACTCCAATAGCAACTGTGACGAGTCTTAAGTCTCACTACCATTAAAAATAAAACAAATTCAAAAATTCTACATGTGTGTCTGGGAATGTCGGGAGCTTAGTTGACTAAGTCTGCATTTTTCAAGTCTTGATTTGTTGCAAAGAAAATATTTTGCTTCTAAATTTTACTTCATTTTAGATAGACTTAATTATTTTTAAATCTTTTTAAATAAAAAGAAAAAGAAAATAATTGTAAGACTTTTAATAAAATTACTTACGAGATGATTAAAAAGTTGTAAATCCTTCAACGATGGCTTAACATGCCTTCATTATTCCAGTGGACAAGTAAAAAAAAAATAATTTCTTTCTACTTTCATGAATGAAAACATTTCATTTATATAAATATTTGCCATGATTTTTTGTTTGCAACATTCTCATTATTATTTAAGTTTTTTTTTCAATTCGTTATCTGGGTGCCTGTGTCAAATGTTCACAAAAAAGTTGTCGTATAATCCAACAATATGAAAATAAGTTTTTTTTATAAATACAACAAAAAAATATACACACTACTTGAATATTATATATAAATAAAAATTTTTTTAGTTTTTTTTTTATTTAAATAGTGCTTCTTTATATCGAACAGTATGAGCGTAAAATAAAAAATAAAATACTTGAAAAAAGTACTTGATTACGCATTTATTATTGCAATATTAGTTGTTTTTATGTTATTTTTATATTTTATAAATAATAATCAAAGGCAAAACAAAAGCAATTTTTTTTTATAACATTTGATGATAATTTAGGCTTTCAAAGAGTAGAAGAGCATCGTAATGAAGTCAATATTAAATGAAAGGGGCCACAACATGCACTAAAATATTTCTTGCAGTGCGTGGCAAGTTTAAACGCAACTTTATATAACAGGAATGATAAAAAGTTAATTTAAAACATTGTTCTAATTTTTAAAGAACATTTTATCATTTATGCAAAAATTAAAGAATTGAACTTGATACCGTAAATCGAATACGGCAAAAGCAATTATTGTATTTTTCATTGTACTACTAAATCAGAAATACATTATTGCGGTCAAAATAATAAATACGACCTTTAAGAAAGGCTACCATGCTCTCCTTACAACACCCTTACTAAATAATAGTTTAAGGTTATTTAATAAATTCACTTTTTATTATCATAAAAAAATCAAAGCCGAAAAAGTCACTTCCCTATTTTTTTTTTGTCAAATTAGGAGGCCAAAAAAAATTTTTTTTAATAAAATTATCAATTCAAAAGTCAGGTTTAGACAAAGCAAAAAAAAAAAAACACTGCAATTCCCAAATCATAATGAAAAAATCCCAATAATGCAACTTTTATATTTTGCCTACAAATCAAAATTTTGTGTTAATATTTCAAATAAAATGGAGGCAGATATAGTCAAAAAAATATTTGCAATTATCCAAATCCTGCATTAAAAATCCCATTTTTTTAAATTGTTCCCATAGAATTCCCAAATTATGCATCAAAAATCCCAAACTCTTTTAAACTTGTAACTATGATTGTAAAATAGCGTAGGCGAGAATACAATCTAACAATTCCCAGATTGGGGATAATTTTGCCCTTAACGACCAAATTTGTTTTCAGAGTTATGAAAAATAGTAGGGCAGAAATAAAGTATTTTGGGAATAAATCGGAACTTCAGTACACCAAATTAAAATTTAAAATTTTATTCATGAAGTCTACAAGTCTACATGTCCCAATGTCATCAAATAGAGTGGTGGCTAGAGCAAACCGGCAAGATGTAAAATGCAAGTTTGGATAAATCACGCACCATAAATCCCAAAATAGGTTTCTATAATTTTTTTTTCATATAGCCCACTTTCGGAATCAGCGTGATTAAAATTATGACCTGTATGTGAGTGATCGATTTAAAAAATTGCACGCTACTTAATTTTCGTTATTCTGATATTCCCATATTTTTAAAATTATAGTAATAACTTTACAAATCAGGTCAGATAACGAAATGATTCACATATATTTCAATTCATTGCTTAATTCAAGTTGATTTTAAGAAACACGGATATAACAGGCAGATTAAAGAAAAACATTGCCAATATCTAAACTAGCAGATATAAAAATCGAGTGCTTAAATTTTATTTCATTTTTATAAATATATTATACTTATAGATTGGTTTCATGTCCCTAGAGTAATAATGTACTTCACAAGTGCGTGTTATACTGAAATTAATACTTTTGTGTAGACTTTATCATTTCGGTATAAAAGACTAGTGTGAAAGAGAGGACAAACAAGTGAGCAATGACAAGGGCTTTGGACTGTTGTTATCGTTTGTGTCTTTTTAATTTTTTAATGGAAAACTGATGGACGGATGTAAAGCATGACGTTTGTTTCCGTTCTAAGAGAATCCACCAACAACAATTTTCAGTAGTGTAATTGTAATTGTTTTTCTTTTTATTTGTTGTTGTTTGTTTATTTTTGTTTTGTAATTTTGTAATAAATTACAACATCAACTCTTGCTTTTCACAGCATGTAAGTGTTAAATAACAAAAAACATCCACATCCACATTAAAATAACAATTGAATTGTTGTTAATTGGGGTTTAAAAATATATTTTATTCTCACAAAAAGTAAACAAACGATTTTTCAAGTGATAAAAACCATCCATACGTTTTTATTTTGAGCCATAAGGATTTTCGTTTCATTTTTGTAACAGAAAAATTGTGGCAGTGACAGGGAGAGCAGGAAGACCAATGGGGAATGATTTAATGTGTGCTTAAAGTTCTGGTTATTCCCTCATATTGTGTGTTTTCATGTAATAAATAAGTTTTGTGAAATGTCAAAGTCTTGTCGTCGTGGTTGTGGATAAAAATATAAATTACTTTAAACATGTTCAAAACAGTGACCAGATGTTGTTAAAGTTACAAAATATTTTTTTGTTTACTTAATGTTAATAGTTGCAATACATATAAGAGATCAGTACAGTTAGAGTTAAAATATTTAGTAATAAGGCGTTTAGTTCTTTTTAATCTTTGTTACAAAATTTATTTGTTCTGTGCTTTTTCAATAAATGTATCTAGTTTAGTGAAGTAATTTCAATCAAAGAGACACATATTGCGGTGACAGAATTAAAAAAAAAAAATTAAGTAATAGCATGTTTACACGGCAATGTGAAGCACTTGCGTCGCTCTCTGAATCATGATTGCGAAGCATGCCGTTTCCACGACACATACAACATGCTTCACATTGACTTCTGTTTTAAAATTTTGTGTTTCGTTTTAATTTTAGTGTTTGTAATTAATAAAATTTTAAATTATAATATAATTATTTGTTTTTATATTAACACATATTCACACAGCACTTTTAATACTGGTTTACTTTTTTTGTTTACATTTATATGCAGCTAGTTCAGATAAACTTGCGATAAAAATTAGGGAAGACAGAAATTTTTCATGCTTCGCAAGTAGACTCAAGCTGAATCGTCTCAAAACAAAATGCCTCGCTCTCAAGATTTTATATGGCGAAGCACGTTGATTCGGTCGTGATTGAGCTGTGAATCATGAAAAGAGAGCGAAGCAAGAATATTGGGCTCCGTGGAAACATATTATAAAACATATTTATAATTTTACAAAAAAATGTCATCGGCTCTTTACGCGTTAAGCATTTTTAAAAAATTTTAACATTTTCTTAAAGATCTCTTTAACAGCTTTTAAATGTTACCATTATTGATATTTAAACAAATTAGAAAATTTCAGAGGCCCGTTAAAAAGAAAATATGGGCCAGCGCCAATTTTTGCACTTGATATTTTTTTATTTTTAAATTCTCTATCGCCGCATGTAATTGTTTTTCCTTGAATGGAAAAATTAGAGGTAGGCGTGGTGTTTTGGATCGATCATGCTGATTTCCAATAGCATCTCCTTCGACACTATGTCTGATCGTTTGGCATATCCAAATTTTCTCTAGCTGATCTAGTGCCTTGGCAAACTTGATTTCAACACTAACGGATGGACAGACGGACATGGCTCAATCGACTCCGCTATGCAAAAGAACACAGAATATATTTATATACTTTACTAGATGAACCCGGTGTGCTTCGCTACCCCCCTCGTTATTAAATAAAATTAAAAGTATTGCGAAAATTTAATGACGATTTGTCTAGTAGTTAAGACTATATTACGATTTTTAATTTTTCTAAAAAGGGGCGGGGTCCCACCCACTTTTCTCCTGGTACGTATTCCTAATTATGCCAATACCATATGTACCAAATATCGTCGACGTAGGTAAAAAAATGGCCAAAATATGGCGATTTAAATTTTTGGGTTATATGGGCGGTGCCACGCCCCTTTGTCCAATTATAACTTCATATAGCCTATTATTCCTTCCAGAGTCACAGTAACATGCTGTGAAAATTTCAGGAAGATCGGTCCAAGGATTTGGCCTCCTATAAAGCACAAACAAACAGACAGACATTCATTTTTATATATATAGATGGGATCAGAAATGGTTACCGTAGATATATGATAGATATAGCCTTTTTCAACTTTTTGTGCTGAAGGGTACAAAAAGCTGCAGAACTTTGCGATTTTAATAGTTAAATCATCTGGCAGCCTTATTTCATTCCTGCTTAAGCTACAACTGTTAGCTGTTTAAATTTGCGAGGTGTGGCGATTAAACGTAATTTAGCAGAATATTCTCCATGCTGAACTCAAAAATTTTAAATATCAAACTATGACCCTCTTGCAGCAAGGGCTCGCTGTAATTTTATAAGTATTTTGAAATATTAATAAAAAAAAAAATACACTGTTGACTACCAGCACTTAAAGAAATTTCAATACCGTAAACGGAGTGAAAAGAAACAAAATTTCATATTCAAGTAACAGTGAAGCAAGCAATAATTTTCTACCTTTCGACCTAAAGTCTTGCAGCCTTAAGAGAATAATAATTAAAACTACATATTTCTTTATTAATATTTAAGAATTTAGTTGTTTTGTGAAAATGAAATCGTGTATATTTTTATCACACTGTATCTACTCACCTTGTTTTACGGTACTTACATTTAATTATACATTCTCCTGTAATTTTTTGTACATTTTTATAGCTGCAACAATTGTACGTGATTTGGCAATTTATTGCTTTCTATTATTAAAATTAAAACTTTTAATATATTTTTTTTCACTTAACATTTAAAAATGTATATAAAAGGAAACAAAAAATACTTAAATTTCTTAATACTATATTCATAAATATAATTTAAATTATTTTGAAGGTTAAGGCCAGTTCCTTGTGTTTATTACTAAAAAGTATTGTTTTATTTATTTTTCAATATTTAATGGACATTAAAAAATTTACAACAAATGAAGACACACAGTGTTTATATTTAAGGCATTGCAATACGAAAAATAAATAAGAGAATTCTTTATACAAAAAAAAAAAAGGAAACTTGCCTGGAAAATGTAAACTTATTGCTTTTAAAAGCAAAATGAAATAAACGTTAAAAAAAACTTTTTAAATTTATATTGACGATTAATAAATGCAAGTTTTTTCACCAATTTGGGCGTTTCTTTCTCTGGCAACTAAATTTTTAGAGCTCAGACATCTATGCCGAATTAATTTTACGGCGGTGGCAGTAAGAGGTCGTTGCCTAAATTCGGAGTAAACCAGTTGTTGGCAAATTTTTGAGATTTTTTTTAAAATAAATTAAATCGTTAAGAAATATTTTCAACTGTTTATACAACAAATCTAATATAATTACGTTAACGTGAACAAGATTTTAAATAAAAAAGCAATTGTTATTACTTTATGTGGTAAAAAGAAGCCAATGATACTGTGCGTTTCGAAATAAATTACAAAAAAAAAAAATTAAACGTGTAACAGACTGATTTATAAGATTTAGTATAACTCAACACCTATCATCACATTAATCAATGTAAATAATAAATGTGTAAAAAAGAAACATATGTAGTTGATGTGAAATCTTTATTTACTTTCGATGCACTTAATTTTAAATTATGTAATATATATTTAATAAATACAAGTATGAGTAATAAGTATCTAATAAATAAACTTTTGAGTATTTTGTTTACAAGCTTTTTTCTTATACGAGTATTAATAGTTTTTTTTGTTTGTTTTTTTTTTACATTTTACATGCCATGTAGAAGATAAAGTAAAATATAATAATATGGAAATAGTTTTACACTTCAAGCGTAGGGATTGTTTTATAATTGCAAAAAAAAAAACACACGTTTTATATATTTTTTGTGTTATTTATCTGTGGCTCTGGTGAGATTGGAAAATTACTATCACTTACTCAATATTCATGCATCGTTTTTGAATGCAGCCATCTTGACACAAATAATCTGTGTGGCTTCGGCGAGAATCGTTTCACGATTCCTTTTTTTGTCAAAAACGTGTCTTAACTAATGCAGCGATCCTGGGTACACAATTGTTCTTTCTTTCGACGATAGACAAAAACGCCTCCTACTTAGACTCTGACTTGATATGATGATGTTGCCCACCAGGCGCCTTAATCAGTTAAAACAAAAAATGATAGAAAGATTGAAAGATCTTGCAGGCCAATTGACAAGTCCATTTCCCGAAATCAATTTGTGGCAAAATTTTTATTTCAATAAGTCGATGGCTTGCGATCGGTTGCCCTATGGCAAGTAGGGTAATCCGGTTAAATCCACATTTTGACTGGATCATACATATTTTCAAACAAAAAGTTAGTCTATTGCATCATACGAAATCTATACACTGCTCGACAGATGGCGTTCTTAGGTGGACGATTGTGTGCGCCCTAAAAACTATGAAGCCGTCTAGATGTTGCGGGAATTGATCGATTTTCAAAGTTAATCTGTTAAATTTAGTAGCGTTTTTCACATCGTGATGATTTTCAGGAGTATACTGATCATAAATGTCAAAATGTGAATGCAGTATGACAGTTAGTTTGACAGTTAACCCTTTCGTTGTTTCTAACGGTTTCATAAAAACTCTCTATACCTTAAATTGATCAGATTGATTAACTGTATCTAAATAATCAAGAATAATTATTTTTGTTTTTCGAAAAAAACATTGACATTTAAATCTCCAAAGTTTTTGTAATTTTATTACAATTAAAAGCTTATGTCATTGCATAAAACGTTTGTAAAACGTTCGCTGTATTGAGTATAATTCTCATTTAATCAATTAATTTAAGAAATTGAGCTCTGCACTGAAATATATATTTTATTTTTTTTTTTCAAAAAGTTTATTTATTTAATCCTAAATGAAATGGAGTTAAACTCCGAACTTTTATAACTTTCTTAAAATTTACATCTTTTGCCTCAGAAGTAAAAAGTGTTTTACTTTTTTTTTATAACAAAACCAAAATCCGATTCCTTTTCCTGTTTACTTCCTATTCATTTAATTTTGTTGCTCATTATTAATTTCCACTATCTCTCAATGGAAATTAGATATTATCAAGATTCTTGAATCTCACATAATGTTCTTTACCTTTCGAAAAAGTACGTTTTTCGTGTAAATTTTAAGTACCTTTTTTACTACTTAAATACAATAAAGTGTTTTTCTAATATGTATTTTTCCAATTAATAAAATTATTTATTTTTTTAAATGAAAAAATATTTTTCGCATTTCGTTGATACAAAACAAAACACTGGGCGTATATTTTTGACATTTGTAGGTTACGGGATGGTATTTTGCGTGCTTAAAACTTCAATGATTAAACAAAAAATAAAAAAAAATTAAGAAAGAAAATATTTTAAAGTTATTGAAAATATATTGACCCTGATAACAAAAAATTTGAGTTTTTCTTTTTTATGGCATAAATGTTTATTGAAATTTTTTCCCATCATTTAATATTTGTTAGAATTCAATTAAAATTTGTTTTTCTGATTTTATTATTATTATTACAAGTAACGCTTGAGTTAAAATAATTATTGCTGTTTTTGTTTCACTTAAAGGTTTTTGTTTTTTTATTCCCTTTGAAATTGATTTCTTATCAATTGAGTTTTAGTTTGTAATTCGATACCCCTGCATAACAGTTGTTAAGATTCCTTTTAATACTCTTTTAAGTGTGCGTATGTGTACAGTTTCTCGGGGTAAGTAATTTTTTTTTTTGAGATCTCTAATCTTAAGTATTTCTTTTAATTCTTTAGCTGCTTGTTGAGTTCGTTGTTCTTAATCTGCTGCTGCGTTTTTTAAGATTTGTTTATCAAACAGTTATATTGTTATTTAATCTTTAAAATGTTGAGTGTTTTAATAGGAACAATATCATATAATTTTTTTTAAGACAATTTTTTAATTTATTTCTTCTTAATATTATGAATATAAGCTTAAAGAAATTAATGCAGATTCTTCTGTTGTTTATTATTTTGCAACAAAACGCAACGTTTGTTTTCTTTCGTTGTGTGCTGTTTTATGTAGTGAGTAAAACAAAAATGATAAAATTGCTTTAGTTTTGCATTGTTTTTACTCGTGAGCACAAACTGTGCATTAAAGTCAACAACATTAAAAGAACGTTTCGCAAACGTTTGTTGCTAAATTTACTCGTTTTAGTAGAGAATCCATAAGCGCTTTAATCAGCGTGACCATTTTAGCTCTTTCGGTGCTAGATTTAGCACTTCTTTTTTTGATTTAGCAGCAAAATTACTGATTTAGCACTTAGCACTATTAGAACTTACCAACTCTTTATTCAGCATTTTTAGCACTTTTAAGTAATTCAATTTACAAAATGTTACACAAAGTAATTAATGCACTTTTCTGCAAAACACTACTTTTCGCGGATAATATAAATTTGCCTAAGTACATAATATACGCGTATGTATGTACACATGTGTATGTCAGGGTTTAAATTGTTTGCTTAAAAATAGCAACAGCACTAAAATTTTTGCTTACATGTTTTTCAGCAAATAAAAAAACTAGCAACAACTTTATAGTAAAAAGTTAAGCAGTAGCAAAAATAAAAATAAAGAACAACTGACTGCTTAAGCAACAGCAGACGTTTTCAAAGTAAATGCTTTGCCGATTGCTTTGCTGCAGAAGGAAACACATAGTCAGCTAAAGCAAATGCGATTCTTTCTTTTTGTTTGCATTTGCTTTTTGCTTTTGCTGCACATTTTTCCACAGCAACAGTTAAGAAACTACATATGCATTAAAAATAGTCAAGAATTTTTAATTACTGGTGTAGGTGATACTTCATTTAAAGACTGAAATTTTTTTTTATTGTGTTTTTAAGACTCTTTATGTTTAATAATTGATTTATTGTTTTAAGAAATTTATTTTTCTTTAATGCAAATAAATATTTTTAAGGCAACATAAGCATAAATGATAAAACTTTGAACTCTCCAAGAAAATATTTGCTTAAAACTGAGACATTTAAATTTTGGCACTATGCTTCAGCACTTAAAAAAAATTTTTAGAACTTTTTTGGTACCAATTTAGCACCAAAATTTTTTTGGATCTGGTCACACTGGCTTTAATACAAACATTTATTTCTTAGCGAACTACATAACGCCATTGTGCGATTGTATTGGTTTGTCAAAGAAAGTAAATGAGCGAAATTCTAATTGTTCCGCTTGCTATGGTTGCCATTCAAAATTTATTTATTTTGGTTTTGCTCGTACACAAAACGAATGAAAAACTATAAAAAGTTTATGAAACGTTTACGAAACGTTTTATTGATTTTCATGCACTGTTTGGCACATGTGTTTGAATTAAAGCCTTGCATTATTTTTATAAACTAATTAAGAAGTGTAACATTTCTTTTAATAAAAAAAAACGATGGGAAGCTAATATTATTAGCAGTAAAATATTTTAAAATAATAATGAAGTTTTTTCGGAATTAGAGAAGCAATTCAACCAAGAAAGAACATAAAAATATATTTATTTTATGGGATTTTATAAATTCCTTTTTTCTTCAGAAACATACCTTTCTCTTCAACACTTTAAAATAAACTTATTTTATAAAATTTACTTTTCTTTATTTGTGAATAATAAAAAAAACTGTTGAAAAATTAGCTCTTCTCGGAAAACGGAATTTTAATTGCAAATATTTTGATTATCATCTGTTTGCTTGTTTGTTTATTAGCATAAAAAACGTAATTAAATTTGTAACTTTCATGATAAAATGAGTTTTCTAATATTCTTTCTTTATATTTTTTCATGACTTTATTTATGCACAAATTTTTACGATTTTTTTTCGCATGAAAATTTATAAAAGAAATTTTATGCTTTCATAGCAACACATCGACGTCGTTCTTCCATGAATTTTTAAAAACATCAAAAAAAAAAATACTATTATATTTTGTTCGTATTTTCTAGCTCATTAAACTTCAGTAATTGTTAAAAAAAATGATAATAAATAAATAGAAAGGAATTCGTAATTAAACTTGTCAGATTGAAAACGTTGCCATAGCAAAAAAAGTGTTTCTAAATTTAATATTAATTAACCAAGAGGGTAAAAACGTAACCCTATTCAGATCGCTACAGCATCTGCCCGTCAGTCGTAGACACCTGTCTCATAAACCATAACAGCTAAAGGTAATATTTTCACGGAACTGTATTTTCATAGTCGCTGCTGCCCCATAAAGAAATTTTTTGAAGTGAAAAATTAAAGGGTTCCCCATTAAAGATGTGTCTCAAATATATAGGTTTTTTGAACCGCGCAAGCAGAAACTTTGAAATTTACTTGGAATATGCGCCCGCAATAACGAAAAGCTTAGGAACATAAAAATACAAACTAAAGGGTTCCCCTTTAGAGATGTGTCATTTTGCAAAATAAGTAACTAAAGGATGGTCCAGGCATGATAAAAACCAGTTCGTGTGTGACTTCAACCTGACACTTTATTTATTTCTGTAATATTAGTTGAAAATTTTTAAATGTTTTTTTTTTATTTCTTATTGAAAAATCAAACTCTTAAAAAATGCCCTTTAAAAAGAAAATATAAAAAAAAACTTCCGTGACATACATTTTTATTGAGTCGTTAGTAATGTAAATAAGTAATAAATTCTACATGTGGCCTCAATAAAATTTCTTAAGGTCAAAAAAATATAAAATAAATGTTTATTTTATATCCTTCTGTAGACAATTTAATTGACTTTAGCAGGAGGGAAAACAGTTCATTTATCAATATTTTAATTTGTATTGTTTGATTGTTAATGCCGAATTCCAGTTTTTTTTTTTTGTTAATTGTATTTTAATAGGGTTTAATTAGGGGACGGTTAATATGATTTAATTTTTTTTTTTTTTATAAATTACAAAAAAAAAAACGATAAAGCAACAGTCTTGCCTAATGCAACAAGTGCTATTGATAAAATTTTATTTAAAAAAATGGGAAGTATGGAAAATATGCCCAAGTTCACCTCATAAATAATTTAATGGGTTAATGGGTATTTTTTACGCTCGATGAAACTTACCAAAAAGGGTTTATTGTCAAACGAACTTTTATAGAGTGCTCATTTTTTTGACATTTATGATTAGTATCCTTTTTTAATTTATCATAAAGAGATTGAAGCTTAAACAAAGCTAATGAGTTATTTAGACTTAATATAAAGTCAGACATCAATTTGCGCAAAATTATGTTCAGTGATGTCGTTCATTTTTGGTTTAAAGAAAATTAATGCGGTAAAAGTTAAACCAATTCATAACAGACAGGCGCTACAGACTCTATTATATGCAAAGAAAATCCACTGATTGTTCGGCTTTACACGCTGCTGGGATCATTTGACCTTATTTTTTCTAGAATTAAGCTAGAGCTCGCATAACTCCGATTGAGATCATTTTTTTAATATAAATGACATTGATTATTTCCTTAATAGTCAATTATTTTTAATTATTTTTTCCTTTTTGGTTTTGCAACTGAACATTTTTGAAATTTCCCATATTTCTTAAATCTGTGTATAAATAAATTAATTTTTTATTCCGGATGACGATGCTGTCCGTTTGGAATTAAAATCAAAGAAAATTCTCAAGCTAGAAAATTTTAATTAACAATTATGTATGCGTATATTTTTAATAAAATTGTAAAAAATTAAACGTGTTCATTTTATGTCGCATTTTCGATAAAATGTAAATTTTATTTTCATCTGTTAATAGAAATTTATTATATGAATTTTTGTTTTAACATTTGATTTTTTGCTTCTTTTAGGAAGCCAAACGGTGAAATTTTTGATCTGGCTTACGACTCGCAAATTAAAATATATTGATAATTTTTTTAATGGGCCACGGTAAAGGGTACTCTTCATACAATGTAATTATTAATTAACGTATAGCTCGCCAACTACAATATAAAACACTCTTCGTTTAACTAAGGCTTCTTTCTGTAAGAACCGTTGTACGTACTTTTACAATTACAATTTAAAACCATTTCGTAACAACTTTCCCATCCCTGATTTGACTACATACTATTTATTCTCACACACTTTTTTCGTTCATTGACTTTCTATTCATTTTCAACAATTTTTAAATTAAGCATTTCCCGTTATGTTGAAAAAAAAACAACACAAACAGATCAATTATTTGCCAACATTGCCATTTTTAATTTTTTATCAAGAAGAAAATAAATTTTTATTGCCAACTATGCCATTATATACTACTTCTATCTCTCTCCTTCACTCTTTTATTCTCTCACAGGCCTGGCAGTAATGCAATAAAGTTCATGACCTCATCTATAAACAAAAATTGATCAAAAGCAAAACATCTTTTTTTTTATTTTTAATTTAAAAAACTGTAATAAAACGCGCTCTAAGAAAAGCAAAATTTTTTCTATTATTAAATGGCAGTACAAAGTACAAACAATTACATTTTCTCATTTTATAGAGCGGGTATGTTTGATAATGATACAAGTTTTTTAATTAATTTAAGTGCAAAATTAAATACATAAAAATTTTGTATTTTTTATCATCATGATGAAAATCTAACCCTGAAGTGGGCGCACATATTTATTTCACCGAAATGTAAAAAAATATTAAAATTTCTTAATGCAAAAGAATTCATTAAAAAATATTCAAGTAAATATTTTATTATTATTTTTATTTCTTGATGTGTTGTGTTAGGGAAATAAGAGTAATTACATAAATAAAGTATTTTTTCTTTCACATTGCTCTTTCTAAAGTGTGTCGCAAAATTTAGGCAAGATTTAAATTTGCCGTCATTTGTAGAAGCTTTTGACAACTATACAATTTTACAGTTGCGAATTAGAATATATTACGTTTTTATTTCTTAACGATAGTGGAAGTTCTATAAAACATTTTAAGTGAAAGGAATTTTATTTCAAAAACGAACTATGCGACTAAAATTAACTCTCCTGTATCTGAAGCGTTGCACCATTCACTGCCCTATAGTCCATTAATTCCGTTAAGTATTGTGAAAACGTTTCGTGACATCGTAAGAGCACATTCCTCTGTCGTAACTATAGAGAAGCTGCACACCACTAAGCATACAGAGGCGACACGAGAATATAGTCATCTCTTTTTTTCTATGCATCTCTTTCTTGACATCCTATCGACTTCAATTTTGTTTTGTAGTAGTCGATGGGATGTCAAGAAAGAGATGCATAGAAAAAACGAGATGACTATATTCTCGTGTCGCCTCTGTATACTCGGTGCTGCACACATCTAACATTGCGCAGATGCCTGAGTGATTTAAGAGGTTGACAGTCTACAGCCACAGCTGTGCTGCTTTACAAATCCCGAGTTGAATCAAGTAGATAAAAAATTATAATTTGTATACCGGCTTATACATACGAACTGAGAATGCAATACTCAACCGAATATAAGAAGTCCGATGTTGTAAAATTTTTCTGAAATCGTTTTATAAACCAAGGCTGACAAAGGTATCCATCTCTGAGAAAGTAAAAGCTTCATATTTTGGTGGGTACCAGAAAAAAAAATTAATTTAAGTTGAAAAGTTAAAGGGTGTTCCCATAGAGAGGTGATTTTTATGAATAAATCCGCTGTAACAGCAAGTTTAAAAACAACGAAAAATTAAGGGATTCCCCATATAAAAAGTGACTTACAGCCATACCTAAACAAGGGCGGAAAGCGTTTTTTTGCTGTCAAAAGTTCTCATGCCAGTACATTTTGTATGGAGCATACCGAAATAACGCGGCGGCAACGCAACGGCAACTCTTTGCAATTGGAAAATCCAATTTTGACAAGGCGTTTAATAATGAAATATAAATAATTGAAGGAAATATAAATAAAAAATATATTTGTAAAAAGAAAATGGAAGTAAGTAAATCTATTAAATTAAATATAGTGTTATAAATTTCTTGTTCTATTTTTTTAAAGAATATTAGCGATAAAATTATAGAGCTGGTTCATCAGAATCCATGCTTGTACGACAAAAGGGATAATAAATATAAGGATATCAAATATAATTAAAAATTGTGAACCGGAATTTGGTGGACATTTTATTCTTATGTGTTTTCCATCTATTGCTCCTCGCTATTCTTACCCACTCTTGAGTACTAGGTGGATTTACGTAATTACTGTCTAATACACGCCACAACACCTTGCAAGTCTCTTTAATTATACTTCTAGTTGTTTCCAGACCTATTCCGAACTTCATAGATAGAACATGAAGTGCGCTACCATGAGCTAAAAAGCTGTTTTACATAAAATAATAGAGTTCAATCAACCAATAATTGAGTTGATTGTACTCACTCATGATTTAGCCCGGTGGATTTGAAAAATAGTTCTGGGTTTTTTTCAACTAAATAAGAATAAAACTCATATGAATCCCGACTTTTAAAAAGCTCTCGATTTCCCTGACGTCTATTTGCCATCATCCTTAACACTAATAAATTTTCGAAGTCCTCCAAATCACCCAAATTATTTATTTTTTGTTTGTAAAATTTCATACTCTAGAAATTTTTTTCTTGTTAAAATTATATGGGATGTTATATTTATTTTTTTAATAACCCTGTTTTTACTGTTTTGACATAGCGTTGGCGCTTTTGTTTAGGTATGGCATTTCAGCGTTAAAGCAATGCGGAAGAAAACGTTCCGTTTTCCGCTTTTGTTTAGGTATGGCTGTTAGGTATATGGGGCTTATCTTATAAATAGAAGCAGCCTAAATTTTGAAGTTCACACAGAGGCTATGCCCGCTATAATAGCAAAAATAAAAAATTAAATTAAATTTAAAGGGTGTGCCCATAGAAGACCTGATTTAGACATATATTGCCTAATCTTTTGATCCGTAAAACACAGACACTTTAAATTTTAAACAGCAAATAATAAAAAAAAAATAAATTAGAGAGTGACCCATATACCATGTATATGTACATGTATGAGATCCTACTCACCCTTAACGGATTCATTTTATTATTTTAATCACCACAAAGGGCATAAGTCCCCTCTTACTTTTTGTATTTCGAGCCTTCGCCGTCAAATAAAAAAATATCCCGTTTGTCATGTTACATTCTTTCTTCAAGTTTTAATTTTGTAAAAGTTCTTTGCCAAGGGATAATCCAAAGAGAGCAGTATTAAGATTTTCAATAGACATCAATTTGACTTGACGTCTCCCCATGATTGGAATAATTCTTCATGACTTCGCCACCCATTACGCATTTTTCAATAAAAACTTTTTATTCAACAACATAATGACCATTTGCGGAATGTTTATTGGATAATGGCGGCAAAATCGAAAATAAAAGAAATTTTGTTCGCGAGTTTTTTTAATGAGCACTGAAAATAAAAAATTTCTTATTAATAATAAAAATTTTTCTCGTAAAAGTTCAAGCTTATTGCATGACATGATTAATTAATTTTGATCGCAATTCAAATATTTTAATAAAAAAAACTGTAATTTACCTTTTAGTTCTAATATTTTTGCAAAAGTATACAAGTTTATTCTACCCTTTCCTGTTAATTTTAATATTTTTTTTATTAGAAAAATGTTACTTTGAAATTCACATACTAGCGCTGAATTGCTAAGAACTGATGACGTTATACGGCCAAGTTAATCACTTGTTTTGCCATGGTCATTCTTAATGGCTACTGTGCCGGGGTTCGTAAACAAAAATACACACATTTTGAATATGGTAAAATATAATTTGCTCGCATTTATGTTATTTTTATCTGTAACACGTGTGAATTTTTAAACTTTTTTTATTTATATTTTTCTCTTTTAATAAAATCTTCTTTAAAAAACACAAAACTGGTAACACATTTTTGCGTACATTATCTATTCTGCTTTTTTTAATGTGATTAAAATAATTGGTTATTTATTTTAATCACATTTTAACACGCAGTCTGTTGATTAGTCAGAGGAAATTTTAATTCTAAATTTTAGAAAAAGCCGGAAGGCTTAAGTTTCTTATGTTTTTCACTTTAGGCAAAAATCTCTCAATGCGAGTGAAACAATACAAGAATTGTTTTATGGATGGGTAATGATATTTTTAAAATTAGAATAACTTTTTAAAAAATTAATCCTACTAAAGTTTGTGTCGGTGTGTGTGTGTATATTTGTTGCTCAATCACACTTAAACGCTCAAATCGATTCGAGTGTAAATTAGATCCTAAAGAGATCTTTTAACGAATAAAGATATGTATAAAGGGTGTTCTTTTAAGCCCGATAGAACCTTAAATTGTAAAAAATAACACAAAAAATTAAATTGTAATGAAAATTTTTTTATAAGAAGGATCAGAATAATATTAATATTTAAAAATGATTTCGGGCATATGGCCACTGCGGTTGCTCATGACGAGTCGCATTCTGGACGTCCAATTTTAGGTCACTTTTTCAAGTACTGCTGGCCTTATGTCACAAATAACACGAATAATGTTGGCCTCCAAAGCGTCAAGTGTTGCTGGTTTATTAGACTGTACGTGGCACCACAGGAAACAATAGAGAGGTGTCCAATCGCACGACTTTGGAGGCCATTTAAGAGGTCCATTTTTCGAAATTAACTTGTCGCCAAATTTTGATTTCAATAACTCGATGGTTGCGTTCGCCGTATGTTACGTAGCGCCATCTTGTTAAAACCACATTTCTTGCGGATCAATGTTATCCATGTTTTCAAACAAAAAATCATTTATCATGGTGCTATAACGATCTCCATTGAACGTAACGTGAGATCAGGCCTCATTTTTGAAGAAATAAGGACCGATGATGCCACCAGCGTGTAAACCACACCAAACAATGCATTTTTCTGTATGGAGTGGAGTCTGTAGGGTATGTTGTGGATTGGTGTTGTTTCATATGCTTATTAACAAACCTAAACATAGTCGGACGATTATGTGCACCATAAGAATAACGAAGTCGTTTTTAATTTGCTGGAATTGATGACTGATTTTCAGAATAAACTTGGATGATTTAATAGCGTTGTCTCAGCGTGAGTCTATTCATAATCATTTGCCAGAGTTTAGTGAAAATAATATGAAAAAACTTTTTTTTACAAAATATAATTTTTAGTGTTATTTAGAGAATTATCGAGCTTAAAAAGCACCCGATAGAATACAGTTTTTCCACATTTTGTACAATAATCAAAGCATACTTTCAGGCGTCAGAAGTTAAATTCATTTATAAGTGGAAGTTAACATCCAGGCTGAAGCATCGTCTTTAAAAAAGTGATAAGTTTTGAAAATTTGAGCAGAGAAATTCGCAGGCAAGTGATATTTATGAATTCATGAAATGCTCATGTCTTCGTGCATAAAGTCACCGCGGCTGTTCTTATTAAAGTACATAATTGATTTCTAATTTTCGGCCACTTTTTCACTATCCATATGTCTTGAATAACACGAAGAAGGTTGGCCTTTAAGGCCTCAATTATTGCTAATTAGTCAGCACAAACCAGTGACTTTAAGCGGCCCCGTATGGCGAGTAGCGCCAACCTGTTGAATCCACATCTAACATCTATTTTCAAACAAAAAATCGTTGATCAAAATGTGGTAACGCCCTCTATCGACACTTACTTAAGCTTCAGCTTTATTTTTTAATAAATTAACTCCTCTTATGTCACCAGCTTCTTACCCGTATCATACGGTCCATTTTTCCGCATGAATATAACAGAGTCTGTAGAATCTGTTATATATTGGTTTTATTTCATATTCTTGAATATTGTTTATTAAAATACCTGTTAAGTCACAAATGAGCCTCAACAAAAATCACGAAATTGTCTATAAGCTGCGCTAATTGATGACCGATTTTAAAATTAAATCTGAATAGTTTGGTAACGTTTTTCAAGATTCTATTTAATCATGGTAATTTGCCTAAATATGCTGAACATAAACGTCAAAAAGTAAGCACAGTAGGACAGTTTATATTTTTGGTTCCAAAATAATAAAAAAAAAAACGATTTATTTTACGATTCTTATCTTTGTAAGAAGGTGATGTAACTTCACTTTCTTACCGCAAAAGTAAGTCTACTTAATTACTCTTGTCATTTATAACTCATACGCAATCATTTAAAAAGGTAGAAATATTTATTATCATTGACCAACATTTTTTTAAATTTGTTTTACCCAAATCGAAAATAAAAACAGAAATTTGAATGACATTTATAATCTTATCAATAAAACTCTTTTTTGAACTTTAAAAAAGTATGTCAAATTGACATTAAAGCAAACAGAAATAATTTATAATATTTAATTAGCAACCATTGAAATAAACTAAATGAATCATTAGCAAAACTTTACACTAGAGAAGAAACAAATCGAGAGTTGTCTAACAAAACTTAAGTTGTTAAGCTGAGAAAATCCATATAAGGCGAAATTTATTGTCTGGCGGTTGTATTTAAACAACATTAAATTGTGTTGGCTGGTTTCTATGTTTAATGGTTAACGCGAAATGATGTCAATCTTTTTTATTATGTATTGTACAATTAAAATACCAAATAATATTTATTAAAAATTAGTAAACAATTATTTATGATTTTCTATCTCTCTCTCTCTCTCTCTTCCTTACAGTTGCCATCATGAAGTATCATCGATATTGCCACACTGCGTCGAGTCTATGGACTTCTTTATAGTCACAATAATAATTGAATTAAATTTTTCAATAAAATGTCTTGATTTAAAAAAATAGTAAAATGTTGACAAACTGCAAGAGATATTTAAATTTAAGATGTAAAGGTTATGATTTTCCACAAAATGGCTTAAGACTCCCAGCAGATATTTCTTAAAACTACTTTGCTTCCTCTCATTAAACAAACAAAAACAAGACAAAATAATTCATAGCCACTAAATAACGCAAGTATTCCAAACAAGCAATAGGACAACAAACATCAAAACAAATACTCACATTCTCGTTTACTAAATTAAAACAAAAATCCTTAATTATAATCAAAACAACATGAATTCCGTTATATCTGCATTTAAGAGTAAAAAGAATGTCGGCCAACAAGCCAACAGTGCAACTGGCTCCACAAATGGCTCTAACGATAATAATAAACACAACAACTTAAGCATGATTGCAACAACACTGACCACATCCTCTACGAAAAAGAAGGCCATCAATGCCCAGGATAATAGTTATCAATATTTGAGGCATATTAGAGAAATAGATACGGCCACCAAATTGCTATCACCCATAGTGGGTGCTGATGAACTAATAGAAACAGATATGCTTAATTTTAGACCGGTTACAACGGTGGCAAGTGTTGATGTAGTCGATCATGTTCCTGTACAAACAGTGTGTTTGACATCTTCTCCACTGGAATCATCTCCTGCCGATTGTAATATGAATGGTGGGAAAAATTTAATGCCTGCAACACAATTGGAAAATGGCAATTGTCAAGACGCTTTAGGGGACAATTTAAATGAATATGTCACGTTGACAAATGGTCAACACAGTTTAACAAGTAGTCCCACTTCTCATTTAAATGAGCTCGACGATGATGAGTCGGAACATTCAATAACAGCGTGTACTAGCACCACCAGTAGCAGCAGTTCCAGCGATCAAAGTAATAGTACTGTAGTTCACAGTCCCATAGCACCTACAGCTGCTGCTGCAGCAGCTACTGCAGCATTATCAACAGCCACCTTACCAAGTCCCGCCAAAAGTCTGAATTTGAGTCTGAATAGTAATACATCCACCCCCTTATTTTTATCACCATCATCTTCTTCAATATCTGTTTCTTCCAATTCAAACACCTCTCTTGCTTTATGTAATTCGGGACCAAGTTCTTGTTCGTCCGCTACCGGTTGTGATGTCAGCAGTAACGATTATTCCCAGCCATCATCGCCTACCATGGTGACACGTCGCAGTTCTCAATCATCATCTGCAACAGCTGAATATGTTCCCGCTTTTCTAAAGTCATCACACGTAACATTGCCCATTATAATGCCAAATAGTAGTAGCAGTTTGGCTTCTTTGCCACCCAATAATCAAAGTGTCGGCGGTACGCCAGCTAATTCAGCCACCAATACACCCAAACATACACGCTACTCAAAGCCACGTTTAAGTTTGAGTCGTTTTATGAATCACTCAATGCCCTCGGTTCATGGTCGTCCAAATTTGAGTTTAGCAGCTGGTGCTCCCGGCAGTGGCGTCAATGGTCCAGGTGGATCAGCAAATGGCAGTAATCCTCCAAAACGGGCCTCAACACATCAGAGGAATTTAAGTTTGGATTTTAGGTAAGTGGAAATTTTTATTTTCTGTTAAGTCAAAATAACTTTTTACACATCAATTTTAAATAAAATAAGAAAAGTATAAACAAGAAAAAAAATGGTGGAGAGAAACATATTATGATTGAGTTAGATCATGTTATTATACATTATAGTATTGTTGTTATTGAAACCATTTTATTGTCTAACATAATAAAAAAGATTTTTAAATATAACCATGATTATGTTAAGTTATAAACATACTATAATATAAAGTGATCATAATATGATAAAAATAAATTATTCTATGTATTTCAATTTTTTGCTTAACTTTGTTTAATTTTAAGAATTTTTAAAAAGCAATAAAACTTTAAATTGCCACCTTGGCCATTGCGGGTGAAACCTATTCTAGACGTCTATTTCTGTACCATTTTTTCGAAAATTGCTGTTCATATGTCACGGACAACAATAGCAATGATGGCCTCCAAGGAGTCAATTGTTGGCTGTTTAAGGTGGATCTACAGGTAATAATCGCACGACCTATTAGGCCTTTAATGACAGGTCCATTTCTCGAAACTAATTTGTATTTATTAAGTCGATGGTTGCGGACGCCATATGGCACGTAGCGTTAACCTGTTGATACCACATCTCGCCCGGATGTTTGTCAATCGTATTTTCAAACAAAAAAATCAGTGATCATGATGCCAAAACGATGTCGATCGACCGCGATTTTTTGTTAATTTTTTTTTTAATATTAATCATGGTGCAGTTACGATCTCAATTGATTCCAGAGCTCACGTTACGAGCTCTGGAATCATTTTTTAAGAAATAAAATCCAATGATGCCACTAGCGTCTTAAGTGTACCAATCACTGCATTTAATGCAGTCTGTCGATTCTGTCTGTCGTTCAAGCGTTAAACTTTTCATGATGACTTTCGAAAGTATACTGAATAAAAATGTAAAAACGTCAGTTCGTTTGACAGTTTTGTAAGTTTTAACGGTCTTAAAAAACCTGTAGACATTTATTGTGTTGTTGCTTTTGATACAAGAAATTTCTATTAATTATTTTTAAAACCAAACAGTATTTTTTTGCTTTTAATCGTACTTTTACTTTATAGGAAGAAATTGAACATAATATGTTTGTTAAAAAAAGAATGTGGTTACAAAATCTAATGTAGATTTTAGGATGGTTTAATCACTTATAGATTAAATGTTAATCTTAACAAAAACTTGATTATTGTGGCTAAAGTGAACTATAATTTGTTCACCGCAACCATTTATTGTTACAGAGAACATAATAAAGTCCTTGTGAACACCAAGTTTTTTTCTTTGTGTGATTACAGATTGAATCTGCTGGCAAATAATCTGTATAATACCCTGTTCAGACATGTTTTCTTAATTGAGTTAATTTAATTTTAATTGCTCAATTTAATTTGGTGTTCACACACGCTCAATTAAGCTCATTCAATTAGCACAAGGCATATTTATTTTACTAAATAGAGTCGCGCGCCCAGCTGATTTCGCTATTTTCTTTTTATTTTTCTTGTTTTTTTTTTTAATTTTTTTGTTTTTTTTTTATTTTTTTTTTTTTTTTTGTTTTTTTTATTACTGAACATAGTCCCCAGAGTAAACATACTTGTTGGCAAGAGTTGCATTTCGCATCTTATTCAATTCGTGAAGCAATTAAGTACTAATTGCTCAATTTATTAATTGACTTCTTTTATGGTAAATTGAGTTCAATTAAGGCCTTAAGTGCGGAAATACCTTAATTGCGCAATTAAAGCGTTAAATCACGCAATTTAATGTAAAATTAGGTCGAAACTGTTTGAAAAAAGAAATTTTTAATACAAAGGAAACACACTTTAAATTTCTTTTAAGACAAAATTAAAAGAAGGAAAATTAACAAAAACTTATTAAAGTAAAAAAGTTATTTTTGTTAATCCCAAATGAATAATATTAGAAAAATAAAAGAATTAAAAAAAACAAGTTTTTGTCTCGTTAAAACCATAGAAACACTATTTGCTTTGTTAAAGCAAAAATTCTCTTAAAAAAAATCTACAGAAAAGCAAAAATAATAAAAATGGCGAAAACCTTAAAAAGCCATTAAAATTACAAACGAAAACAAACTAAAATAAAGTGAAAAACTAAAAACTTTAAACAATACACACACATACATAAACCACTTTTTCATTGGACGCACACACATACAGGCACAGACACGCTTGCACTTGTAGAACTTAATGCAATTAAATTGTTGTTTTTGTTTTTTTCTTTTAATGGAACAAAAACAAACAAGGAGGCAGGCAGGCAGGCAGGCAGCTTAACAATTACAAGCACTCATCCTTTCTTTCATTTATGCAGCCCTACAGTAATTGAAGATGAAGTTAGTGAACCAGATGCAATTAGATAAAGAAAGAGAAGCAGAGAGAAGCTAAAATTTTAAATTATATTAAACTTCAATTTCAATGGAAGTTTTTAAATAAAATAAAAGCAAACCTCTAAGAAAAAAAAGCCAAGTAAAAAAAGCCTTTACTGCGGCTCAGCAGCATTTTTTTTATTTATTTTTTATTGTATATTCAATACCAGTATTTAATAGGAGCTTGTGAAATTTACTTTACTAAAGGCAGCATACTAATCATTAGTAAAAATCACTACCGAAATACACAAACCCCAAAATTGTTCTAACATCAATCAACCAAATAAAAGTCATTCCCTTAATGGAAGGAATGCTTTCAGAACTGCTTAATGAATTGTGTGATGTTATGTGTAAGAAAGGAGTGTAGGGAAGCATCGTTTTTTCAACTCTTGTTATATTAAGAATTCTATACGAAATTGCTTCAGTATAGAAATTTCTTTAAAATAAAGTTTCTTAAGACGAAATGCAAATTTTAGTTTATTTGCGACAAGTTATACATTTTATGCAAAAGAAACCAAATATTTCTGGCAAAACACCCACATAACAACAAAAATAAAAGATAAGTTTGACAAAGTTCGCGACTCATCTATGCCAGCGCACTGTGGGACTGGAAGAAAATATTTTGGAAAAACATTTTAAATTACAAAACGGCTTGACCGATTAAAGCCGAGTTTCACATGACACTAGCACAGGACTATTCGAGCTTAATTATAGGGTTTGAGTTTTTAGGAGTGACGCAATGCGGTCTCAAAATAACCTTCCTTAGATTCGTATGTACAAATTTGTGAGGCCTATGATTTTTTGGATTTTTTATCTGATTTAAAAACAATTTTGCTGTTTAAAGGCTCCTGATAATTTCTTCAAAAACAAGTAACTTTATAATCTGCTGTTAAAAATAGAAAATTCTGAATTTTTAAAAAACTTAGTCCAGTTTTGAAAATTTCATAATCTTATAAATTAAAGGGTGTTCCCATACAACATACATGTATTGTACGTGTATTATGAACCGTAAAGGGCACCACTTTAGTATTAAAAAGACTGTGTATTACTGTAGCTCCCTATGGCAAAAATTAATACAAAAGGGTGTCCCTATAGGTGACGTAAATTGACCTTTTTGGGCCTATCTTTTAAACCTTTATAAACCAATGCTTGCGAATTGGACAGAATATCGATTGCCATGACCGCTAGAGTAAGAAGTATTAATATTCAAAATTATTAATTAAAGGGTGCCCTAATAGTTTCTTCTATTTGATGTATGTATATGGCCATACAGTTGTAGACAGATGCTTGAAATTTACAACGAACCTGTATTTACTAACTCTCCTATAACAACAAGTATAAAATTTATATTTGGAAATTAAAGGGTGTCCCAATTGTTGATGTAATTTTATGTATATTGCCAAACTGTTAAACAGTTGTAGACAGACGGTTAAAATTAACAAGAAGATCGAGATGGAACATAAGGGGGTCTCAATAGTTAATGTTATTTGATGTACGTTGCCATACTTTTTAACAGTTATAGACAAACAGGCAGATAAAATCTGTTTTGAAGTCGGTTTTTTCCGCAATATTTCTTAAAAACCTTGACAAAGTTTTTAAAAAATTTCTTAGTCTTTCCCGAAAATTAATAAACATAAAAAAAAGGGCACAAAATATTTATTAGAATACTTAATATGCGATTTCTTGTTATTGAAATTTGGTCAAAATAGTAAAAAAAAGTACTTCCCTCATAAAAAAATTCTTAATGCCCTCATAATTATTTTACACTTTACTGAAACGCCTAATTCTAATAACAAATAAAATTTATTTAAATGTGTAAATCTCTTACTTCTTAAACTCCTTGATTCGACGTATTAATTTTTTTTTAGTTTTGGCTTTAGCCCATATTTTCTAAAAACAGAAACTGGCTTAAAAAAAAGTATATACTTTTAGTTATTCTCAAAAGTATTTCATAGCCCTTGAGCCGAATAGCCACTTTATGAGCAAATTTCTATAAAAAAATATAAATTTTGGAATTTTTAAAATCTGCTTAAAAACAAGACTAATTTGCTCCTAAAAAGCCCATAAAGCTCAAATACTCCTTTGCTACCAATATATAAAATTTAGCTCTAATCAGTCCAAAATTCTAATTTAATTAAAAAAAAAAATATATTTACTGTCTGTCCCACTGTAATATGTCAATATTTATAAAAGTAAGATAAGATTGTACGAAACATAAATAATTATTTAACACATTTCTACATTTCTTTTCAGTTTATACTGTATGACACAACTTAGTTGCATTAAGTGCTTTTTATAGTTTTCCTAGTTTTTGTTGTAAATAAATTAAATTTTTATTTAAGTTAAACATTTTATTGGCCATCACCTAAATTACACTCTATTCATTAAAAAAAAAATAAAACAACAAACAAAAATACTGACAAAAGTCTCATCGCACAATGAAGTGTTTTCCCAAAACGTACTGAATACATCAGTATCAAGCGCAAGTTAACACGCACGCACACATGCACACACACACACATTCATTTCTTTACATTTTGCAAATTTTTAATGAGACCTTACAGTGATAAAGAAAAGTGTTTTAATGTTTAAAGTAAAGATAAAAATTATAAAATTGTTTATACATTATGTCACAAGGAATGCGTAAAAATAAAATAAAACATTTTTTATTTTATAATTTTCAATTCTATTTTTATTTTATAATTTCTGCCGATATTTCAAATTTTTGATTATTCAATTATTTTCTTTTAAAGGCCTTACAGAATACATGTATTTGTCTCATGGAATCTCACTTTTGCTTCCATATGTCTGCATGAAAGAAACCTATAAAACATCAACGATTAAATATGAAATTGCAAATCTTTCCAGTGAATTGCCTCTAGGATTAGCTGACAGCGCTTCCGAGTCTTATGACTCGGTCCAATATGTGCGACATTAATCCGGCAATGGCTTGTTAGCGTAGACTTGACTTCGTCCCGCAGAAGTTAATCGAGGTGTTAGATTGATGGACGCTGGCGGTGCAATGAACTTGTCAACAACTTTCTTTTTCACAACTTTGAGCACTGCTTTGCTTATATGGCATATACAGCCTGCTAGTTTTAACCACAACTAAGACCGATGGAACCGAAGAAAGATTTAACGTACAAACGGTATAACTTACAAAGTAGCCATACTGCGTTGACTTTTTGACACTTATGATCAGTATACACTGGCAAATCATTATGAATATATTGAAGCTTAAACAACGCTACTAAATTATCTAGATTTACTCTGAAGATAAATTGTCAATCGCCAATTTACAACCGACCTTACACACTCCATCACATCTAGAAAAAATTCAACGCAACCGCATCAAGTTTACATTTTACTGGCATCGCTGGACATTATTTTTTTTAGAAATAAAGCTGGAGCTCGTGTTTTGGTCGATGGAGATCGTTACCGCACGATGATCAATTATTATCTGTTTGAAAATATGGATCATATTGATTCAGGCGTGATGTGCTTTCAATAGAAAGCCAATGCGTCCCATAGGATGACCGCAACCGTCGACTTATTGAAATCAAAATTCGGCAATAATTTGATATCGAAATTGAACCTTTTAAAAAGCCTATAAGGTCGTGTTATTTGACACCCATCGATTATTTCCTGTGGGGTCATGTGAGGTCGCCGGTTTAAACTGATAAACCAACAACAATTGACTACTTTGAGAAAACATTGTTCATGTTATTATAGACATACTGTTGTCAGCAATGCGCGAAAACTGTCCCAAATTTTATTTCCAGAATGTGCTTTGTAAAAAGAGCCGCGGTGGCCAAATGGTTTGATTAAAATTAATTTACCAACGCACATGGGATATTTTGCCAATCTAGCCGGACATTTCCTTTTTTTAATAGCTTATGTTGGCTCAAAAAAATTTACTGAAGATCTGTTATAGTCATAAGCTGTTAAAGTTAGCAAATGAGAAAAATCCGATCAAGGTGAAAAAAGTTCCCCTTAGAAGGTCTTATCATACCTCTGCAAAATTTAAGTTTTTTTTAATTTTCCCGTCATCTTGTTTAGCAATTGCAACTTTTTACTTCAAAGAATGTACAAAAATTTGAAGTTGACTCAAGATGTTGTAAAATTTCATTTTGGCTCCGCCCCTTTTTGTGGGCGGTGAAATAAATTATTAATTGAAAAAAAGAATGTAATTGTTAAATGAAATACGCCTTACAATCATAGAAATTAATTTATATGGGCAGGGAGAGGTATCCCTCTAATCCCACCCCTAAAATGTTCCCTCTAAAAAAATTTTTTCCTTTAATATTTTTTTTTGCCAATTTCCTAAAAATATTTATTATTAATCTTTCTTATGCCTTACCTATCCCTGCTTATCAAGAATATTATTAAAACGATACTTTTGTAATTTGTTACTTTATAGTATCTTACTTATCTGAAAATAATAGATCACTCTCAAAAAACTTTTCCTTTTTTTTGACAATAAATTTAACAATAAAAATCCTTTCTTTAATTTCGAACGAAATATTTTATTAATTTTTAATTTTTTAAAATTAAAAACAAAATTTTTCTAAAAATTAATATAAGTAGCTGCTAATATATCCCTTCACAGAAAAAAAATTTAATACAAAATCTTTATTCGTTTAGCCACAAAAAAAAAAATATATTGCCAACTTGTCAAAATCGTATCAAGTTAATAAAAACGTATGCAATTTATACAAATTTCCTGACTTTAACAGTCTCCTAAAACGACAAATCTCAAGCAAAAGTTTTGAAAACTCACTATACGATGCAGAATTTTGCTATCTGTCCAGCTGCGTTCTTAAATTTTACCATTTCTCGAAATTAATTTTTTGCCTAATGTCCGGCTAGATTGGCAAAAAATATACCTATGTGCAATCGTACACTGTTCATTAATAACTCATTCAATTTGCTACATTGTTTAAAGAATCGTTCATGGCATTACAGAAAAAGTAAGTTTTTCGACCGAACATTATGCTTGTCCAAAAGTTGCCTGCAGAGGTCTTTCCTAACAATAAGGATAAGTTCCCAAATACTGCTCTCTTTTCTATTATCCTTTCCAAAAGTTATTTTCCTATTCGTAATGCTTTTAAGATAATTAAAAATTTACAACTTTTTATATTTTCCAATATTTCTACAATCGCTTTCAACTTTCTTCAAAATGACATTTTTATGTTACAAAATATCTGGCAGCCCCGGCTGTGTATCAAGTACATATTTTTGAAAATATTAAATGTTGTTGTTGTATATACTTTTATCGTAGTTTTGGTTGTATTTTGACATGTCGCATTTCAATATTTTGTTGTTTTTGTTAGTGCAATTTCAATGGTACGACATATTTTCTGCTGATATTTTTTTGGTTTTTTGCTGAAATTTTGTGTGTGAGCCAACATCACACATTTAATGTTTTGCGAAAATCTTAAATGTACATAATTTTTAAACACTTAACAATGCATATGTACACTGATATATGCGACTTTGATTTCACATTTAAACATTTTTTTGTTTGTCTTTTATTCATTCCTCCTTCTGCCCATAAAACGAATAGTAAAAGATGCGATTTGCTTGTCTGTTGGGAAAACCAAGAAATGAACTTTAATAAAAAACAAAAAATAGAAAAATAGTTTTAAATGTTATTTTACAAAATTGTGTGCTGTTTATATTTTTATGCCAACTGTATTGCGCCAAGTGTGTCATTCGAAATGATAAGAAAAATTAAAAATAAATTTATTTAATAATAAAAGTACGTAATGGGCGTTTAAAGCGGTGGCCATTATTCATGTTGCACAGACTACGGAGTAGTTCGGGTTTGTTATAATCATATACTCAAGGTAGACAGACATCACAATAAATACCTTCTGCTAAACGTGTAGATAGTTTAGCTTTCAATAAACAGATTAGATAGCAGAGCTGGAAGAGTTGTCACGTTTTATAATATTTTGTGTACAATTAAAAACTTATAGTGTTGTAGAACAAGGTCTTATATTGGTACAATTTAACAAATTATCTTTTATGTTGTATACAGTTTTTTTATGCTAATTATCGTCATTTTGATGTCTCCAATTTAAAAATCGTTTATCTAGATTTCACCCTTCTAAATTTTCCAAAAAAAATAATTTTACTCCTTTACTTAGTTTTATATTTAGTAAAAACAGGTAGCTAAGCAGACGAGGGTAAAAATAGCTCAATAAGGTCTGCACTTTGTTTGGGATTAAGAAGTGCAACGACAAATGTGTCCACCGCCATTTGGTTACTGGTTGAAATTTTAGCATACATGCAAATAACTTGCAGTTACAGGTTCGTTGTGATGTTGTTTTTTTTTTAATTCGAAAGAGGCTGTAAAATTTCAAGACAACTTGAGATCAGTTTTATATATTTTGTCTCATCATTGTCGATGAGATGAAAGTTTATTTTCAAATTAAAAAACAAAAAATGTTTTTTCTCGCTTATTTTTTTATGGATTTTTAAATGTTTCTTTTATTTATGTACACATGTATGTATATCAAGAAAGTTAAAACCAATACAAATAAAATAAAAAAGTTTTTACATTAAAATTTACATCTCCAAAACCCACTTTCAAATAAAAATTTGTCCTCATAATTTTTTACACATGTTCTTTGAAGCCTTTTTAAGCTATAAAAATCATATATAGAATTTTTTAACGGCCGAAATTAATTCCCGTGTCAAGGGGTTCAATTAGTGCGTTTAGCAGTGGCCGCGAAACACATAGTAAATTTTCGATTAGTTATTTTTAGCTTCAGGGCTGGTAGAAGCGTGCTGCTGTTACTGCTTAATAAAAACCTGGAGACTATTTTTACTCTCACTGCATTATGTCTTCAGCACATGGGATTCAAAGAGTCCTTTCCGCGCTTTGTATCTAAATCTTAGCCACCACTTTACTTTCTGAAAGGTCTCACCAACAGAAACACGTTCCCTTGTCTACATTACAAGACTACAGACTAGAGATTTTTCGCCGTCGGATATTCTAGAAGAAATAGTGTCAAAGGGAGGCGTGGCTGTCAACGAAAATATTACTTCGGGAGAAAGACAAAAAGGATGTTCTGCTACAACCTTTCCCTGTTTAATGCACATTAAGTTCAACAAGTTCTACCGCATCTTTTTAATCAATTACAAAAAAAGGAGGTTATCAATATTTCTGTTTTTTTTTGTCGTTGTATGTTTGTTACTTTAGAACTCCTTCATTTCTGAACAGATCTTAAAAAGTTTATTTTTTTAGTTAAAAGTCTTTGCTCACAGACTGCTTTCATTTATAAATCATTTTTACAAATTTTACAAATAAAGGGTGGCCCCAAATAAAATACATAGCTTTTACTTTTGTGCGGTAAGGGGAAAATGTTTTGATTTTTCACAAAGTGCTTAACGCACTTAAGAATTAAAGGGTGTGCCTACAGTAAGCCCTTTTTAATGTCTATCACCTTGTGTTTACATCGTTATAGATAGACACTTGATATTTTACAGAATATTTGGTAATGCTTTCAATAAGTAATAATTTTGAAATTAAAGGGTGTCCCGTGTGTTATAGACACATACTTAAAATTTTTATAAACTTTGTGTAATTAAGTTAACCATAACAGCAAGAATTAATACTAGAATTATTAAAGGGTGTCCCTAAAGTCCGGTATTTGTTGAAAATTATTTGGTGTTACCGCCAGTTTCAATACACCTTAAGAAACATATTAAAACAATTAAAAATTAAAATTTCATGATTTTTTAGTCTTTCGGAAAAAGTTATGATGGCCATTTTAAATTGATTTTTTTTGTGAATTCAAGCTGAAGTGAGATTAAATATAATTAATAATAGATTAAAAGTCTTAATAGTCTATTTCAAATAGACAGAGAAAATACGCTCTTTTGTTTTTGATGTCAGCAACAAAATTACAAACTCTTTTTTTTAATTTTTTCTGTTTCTTTTGCTGCTAATTTATCTGAAATTTGGTTTCACTAGAAAAAATCCTGTATCAAAAGTCCTAATTAGGGCACATATTGTTATTTTTAACAACCTAGAATACTTTAATCTAAAATACTTGAAATTATTTTCTACTCTTTACAACCACAAAATAAATTTTTTAAATTCGCTTTCTTATTTCAACTATTTTCGAACATTTTTCTACTTCTCCTTAATTTTTAAATAATTTAGTCATCATCACTTTTGGTTTAAAAATTTTCTTAATCTTGTAACTGGGTCAGTGATTTCTTTGTAATTGCCAGCCTTTTTTTAAGGATGACAAAATGAAAAACAAAAATACTTGGAAAATGAGAAAAAAAATTTTTGTTATTTTCAACAAAATGTTGAAAAGTAATAAATTTTAAACTGAAACAACAAACTGCCAACTGCACATTTTCCCTAAATAATTGTTTTTGTTTCCTTGTTTTCTCTGTAGTGTAAGAAGAAAATGAAAATTAAAGTATATTGTGGCAGAAACGGACGTGCTGCCATATTAAAAATTGTTACACAGATACACTCATTGTGTTTTTTTTATGTAATTGAAAATCAATATTTCGCACAGAACCCTTTTTTATAAATAACAAACCTTTCACTTTTCCTTTTTTAAAGTGCCTTTCTTAATCCAAAATAAAACATTTGCAACACTTGCAAGGTCTTCAATATTTTTTCTTTCTAAATCTTTCTTTAAAGCTGCCTTTAGTTTATTAAAACAAACACCACAACTGTGAATTACATTTGTTACACATTCTCTCTCTCTCTCTCCCTCGAATGCTTTAAATTGGCAAATAATAATTGCTTTATTTTCCTGCACGTATTTAAGCACCGCTAACAATGAAAATACATTTATAACTACCGAAGAGAGGGGTACTGGGGATTTGTGGTCATTAAACAGGCGCCTTAGTTAATGTTACCCATTCGAAGCAACCACACTTTTGGCCAACCCATATATCGTTATGTACGTTTTTGTTTACTTTGTGTTAATTAAAAGCAAATGTTTTACATTTGTGTAATTTGAAAGTTGTTGTTTTTAAATTTCATACAACACGGCATTGAAAGACCTCTCAAATTTATTTATTATATAGACTGGCCTAACAACGAACAAAAAATCGTAATATTATACTTAAAAAAAAAAAACTATAGATATAAATTTTTCTTATCCGACGACAAATGTTGACGTGCACAAAAGCAACCGCCAACTGTTACTACTGTTCAAACAGGTGAAATGAAATAGCCGAACGACAAAGCCATTTCGGATGTTAGCAAACCCGCTTTAGGTTGTTAACCCTGGTGTTGCGGATCCAGTTCAGTTATGTGTAGTTAAATAACTATAATGCACTCTGACAAAAATGTACCAAAGGAGCGACGACACTACTCCGACAACATTGATCCAATTAGGTAGAGAAAAATGTGTTCAAATAACTGATGTATTGAACAAGAGGTCAGTAAGGGAGTAATAGGGTCAGTAAGGAGTAAGGGAGTAATAGGAAGTTCAACGAAATCTAAACTGAATTAACGAACAACGCCGTGAAGGGTTGTAATAATGGTTGTGCAAATAAGCTTACATATTCGATTTACTGTGGTGTATTCTGTCACTTACTTTTTTCAAGAGTAGACTAAGGCGGAACGAAATTATTTAACGAAGGCACTAGTTCAAACTCTTTAAAAATTCTAAGCCTGGGAGTTCAAATCCGATCTAACTAGGAAAAGGGAATTTAAATACTATAACTGCCGTGCAATCTAGTAGAAACTCAGGATATGAGGTAGAGCGAACGAACGGGTTAAATTGACCAAATCAATCAAGTGAACGGAATGATCCGGTCATTTAAATCCGGTCTTTTCGTTCAATAGCGTACGGGTTAAATTGAACGGATGACTTAATTGAACGAAATGAGCCAGATATTTAAACGGCTCCTTTCGTTCAAATTGACCGATTGAACGAATTGAACGAACGAATCAGTCTTAGATAATTGACCGAAAAAGACCGGTCACTGAAACGAACGACCGGGCACATGTCTAATATGAAGTCAATCGAGGGCCAATAGAGCAAATCGCCTTTTTGATACACTATCGGATACTTGGCGGTCAACAAAGGCCAAAGTCTCACAATTTATGGGTTTCATACGTCTAAAGGTTGGCGGTCATTGCAAGCAACTGCCAGAGGAATCTAGGAAATATTCTTAAATTATTTTTTACTTAGACACAACAGCGATTTCAAACTATTTTTGTAGTATGTTCGCATTGGCAGCCTGGCATGTCTTATTTCGAAGAACTTTGCGGAGGGATATTTACTGGTGCAGCAATTCCCAAATTCACAATCATTTTATCGATATCAACTTATTAGGCACTCTTGTTATTTGATTTTGAATGAATCTTATGAAAGGAACTGTCCTGCTAAGTTATCTTCCATGATTTTGAAAGTATTGTTTGTGTTTGATAGAGGTCAATATTGTTTATACTTCCCGAATTTTCTTAGTTCCACACAACCAGATAAACATCGCCAAAGCAAGAAATCCACCCTCAAAAGGAAGTATGGAGTAGGAGATGTTAACCACTCCTGCCAGCATTTTGGATTTTCTTCTGCCCTCAAAATCGCTTTGGTGTTTTAAAATTTTACATTTTCAATGGAAAAGAATATTTTGTTGCTACGCAGCAATTCAATGCTATAGAATACTGCCACTTATTCAGGATTTCAATTTAACTGTACAGCGTAAAGTCGTGTTTGAGATTGAGTATGCCTTCAGGTGGAGTCTCCTTCATCGTCATCAAGATAGGGTACCTCGGATATATGAAAAAGAATTTCTTTTTTCTTTTTTTTTTTTTTTTTGTAAATCTCATATTCTTAAACTGACTTTAAATATATTTTTTTCTGTGCAATACAAGTTCAAGAGATATCCAACTTAAAGTTTCTATTTTTCGAGTAACCTTATTCTGCATTCTTATTTTGTTATTAGCGGATCAAGAAATGTTTCTATTTTTCTTACTTAAAAGAAAGAGGTTTAAAGAAAATGTATTTACTGTAAAATCATTAACCTTAAAATTTAAAAAGAAAAGATACCAAAATTAATTAATTTTAAAGTAAATTAAGATAAATATGCTAAGTTAAACATATAAAAACGCAATACATTACGTAATGTGTTACGTCATTACATATTATAACTACGTTTTACGTAACCAGTTACGTCGTTATATTTTTTTAATTTGTTATATCGACAGGAAATTTATATAAATTAAAATTTTAAAAATTCATAAAAAAAAATTTTAAAAATTCTTGAGGGTTAACATTTTGAATGTTCCCCAATTGTCCTATGTTTAAGATATTATGGCGTCTTCCCCCTAAAAGCTGTCTTAGGCTCGACTCCACTTTTTTTAATATTAAAGCAAACTTTTAAGTAAATTTATATGTATGTGTTTTATTCTTTATAATTATTTTTATTTTTTATTTTTATTCCTAATCGCCTTCTATGCCGCATTTAGTTTTACTTTGAGCTTTTTTCAATTCCCCATCATTCCCTGGATTTTAATTATACATATTGTCTATAATTACATTGTTTTCCTTGATATATCAGTGGTCGCCAAGTCATTCGCCTAACAAACGTGGCTCTGTCAAAGTAAATACATTTATATTGTGACAATGTTATTGACGCCTGTCTGCAAAGAAAGTTTCTTTTTTGTTTTCCATTTTTCCATTTTTATTTTGCCTTAAACGACAGCTTTACATACGATTACAGGAAATGCACGGTGACATTTTAATATGTTGTATATATTTGTATTTTATTACTGTTGTTGTTGTTTCTGTTATTGTTGTTGAAGTTTAACGTTGCTCATTAAACTGAAACTGAAACTAATGAAAACAAAAAATGAAGGCAACAGCAACGTATAAATAGCCACTGCAATTTTAATTATAATTAAATGAAAATTCTTGTTAACAGACGAGTAAATGACATTATTTACAGTGAATTTTAATTAATAAAGCGAAAAACTGAGGCCATTTAAACGAGTGACATTTTGAAAACAATATTAGCAAAAAATGTGCAGTTTGAGAAGGGTTGTTGCAATGAAACAAAATGGCACGAGGAAGTTCGAAAAATATTTGTTTTGTTTAACAAGAGCTATTTAAGTTATGTAAAGATGGCCGGCAATCGATTATAGATTTTGAAATGTTGATGTTATCATGATGCTTTTCTAAGCGACACCGCAATTAAAACCGCTCAATTTAAAGCACTATTTGATTTCGAAACAGGTCGCAATAATTACATATTTTGCGTTGTCCTCCTTATTTTTTACGATTGATTGAAATTCTGGCCAAAAAATTTAACTATTTTTAATTTTTTCCCCCAATCAGGATTTGAATTAAAATTTACTTTTTTCGGCTTAAGTTGCTTTTTTTAAATTTTATTTCTAATAATTTTTAAAAAGAAAAAAATATTTACTAATGTATGCGGACGTTTTCCAAAGAAAACAACAAAAATTTTCTTTCTAAAAGTTTTTAGAAATTAATTTAAGAAAAAAACGAACCTAAGCCGAAAAAGAGTAAATTTTATTTCATTAGAAATTTAACTTATTAAAAAAATTTGATTAAAGAAATCAAAAATCATTATGAAGATTTGGATAAAACTTTGCCAAATCCTTAAATACAACAAATGTAGAAAATTGCACAAAGTTCGATTATTTCTTTGGGTTCTATGGCAATTTTTATTATTGGTTATCTTTAATTAAAATGGGTGTGCCAAATTTTTGCCTTTTCCAACAACTCGTATTTTTAATCGCTCGTTATAAAACAACACTACACTATGCGGATGGGAAATGAATCCAAGACATCAAAGCAAACACTTGATTTACTAAATAATCAAGCTGTCTACACATTATACACCCTCTCAATTACATATTTTTATAACAAAATCTCGCCTTTTTTAGAAAGTGTCTTGATGGCCTAACCCAATAAAAGATAAAAAAAATTACAAACACATACTGTATTAAGAGTATTAAAAATAAATTATGTTTACAAATTAAATTAATTGACTTAAAGTTGATTGTTTTAGTTCTGTCCTTAAAGAAAATTCTCTTCGTTTACTAAACGGAAGTAAATTATGGCCACATTAAAAGCCATTTAGATAATTTTTTTTACAATATTTATTTTTTTGCCTACATTTTCTTTCTTAAAATCACATTACAAATTAACTTTGGCAATTTGCCAAAGAAACAAAAAAACTCCTAAGAAAAGCAATGGCGGTTAATCCGGAGATTATCACAAAAGCTTGTAACTTTTAACAAGGCAAACGACAGCTGAACAAAAAATTACCAAAACAGATTAATTTTGTTATAATAAAAATGTAAAAGAGAGAAGAACAAGAGAAAAAGGAAGCAAAATGTGTTTACAAGAAAATTATTAGTTAAACAAAAGACGGGAATATCAAAAGAATGTATTTATAAGATGCCTTCAGGATATAAAATATAAATGAAATTTAATTAAAAAGGTTGTTATCATCAGTGAGAGTAGTTAAATTATTTTCAAATTATCGTTGCTTTAATTTGAGTTGGAAAAATGGATTTCAATTATATATATTTTTTTTTTGATATTTTATCCACCTTGGAAACGTTTAATAATTTTCACCCTAATATAAGATTTACAGTGGAGAAAGAATCTGAATCCAAACTTCCATATTTGGATCTACTAATAATAAGGGATAGAGAGTCTATTAAGATAGACTGGTATCAAAAACCAACTGCATCGGGTCGCATAATTAATTATTTTTCAAAACATCCGAAGAATATGATTATAAACACTGCCTGCAACGTAATTAAGCGAGTTTTAAATGTTAGTGATGCGGAATTTCACTATAATAATCTATGCAAAATAAAGAAAATATTAAAGTCGAATAATTTCCCCCCAAAGCTTATCGAGAACCTAATTGCCAGACATAGGGTGAGCAATTCAAAAACGAAGGAACCGAACCAGATGACTAGTTTTAAATCAGCATTGTATATTCCAGACATATCTGAAAGACTTGCCAATTCAAAACTCTTTGATTCTAAAAACTATAAAATAGCTTATAGAACATTTAATAGCAATGAACAATTTTTCAGCAGAACAAAAGACAAAATTGACAAATTTGAAAAGTCAAATGTTGTGTATAAAATACCGTGCAATGGAAATGGGATAGAGAAATGTAAAATGGTTTATGTCGGTACAACTAAAAATAAATTAAAAACCAGAATATCAGGGCACAAATCTGATCAACGATCGCGTTATAACAATACTCAAAAAACAGCATTAGCGGCCCATTGTGCATCTTTAAATCACTCTCCAGATTTCCAAAAAACAGAAATATTAACAACGGAGAATAATCACAAACGTCGCTTCATGCTAGAGATGCTTAACATCATTAATATTCCATCGAAAGAGAGAATTAACTTTAAAGCTGACACAGAGAATTGCGCCCAAATATATCGACATTTAATAAATAAGCAACAAAATATAAAACACAATGCAATAATTAGTATAAGTAAATGAATATATGTTAACTTACTCTCAGTGCAATAACAAATGACGATCAAGGAACTGTGTTTATTGTTTTTGTGATTGTGAGTTTGTTTGTAAACACTGGACGTAAGTTTAAATTTTGTTTTTTATTATTGTTCATTTTGTTATATATGCTTGTGTTTTTTCAAATTTCTATTTTGTACTTTATTCCTACATTAAGATAATTTATATTTGTTTTGTGTTTGTGTATTCTTAGCCATAGCCCTGATGATGCTACTCGATGTTGTAGCGAAATATAGGCAATAAAGAAATAATTTGCACACTACAATTTTGACCTCAAGCTCGAATATTGTTTTTTTCATACTATAACCACAGAAAGGTCGAATAAACATCTAATATATATATTTTTTTTACTTAAACAGACGTATTCATGAAATGTTAAAATAAATTTGAAATGTATTTTAGAACAATTTTGTCATAAAAAGCAAATAATTAAATTGTAATGAAGAATTTTTTTTTGATACGAAGGATCAGAACATGACTTTAATATTTAAAAATGATTTTGGTCATATGGCCACTGCGGTTGTTCATGACGAAGCGCATTCTGGACGTCCAATTTTGGGTGACTTTTAAGTACTGCTGCCGGTGTGTCACGAATAACGCGAACAATGTTGGCCTCCAAATCGTCAACTGTTGCTGGTTTATTAGCATAAGCTAGTGACTTCACGTGGCCCCACAGGAAATAATCGAGAATTGTTAAATCGCTCGACCTTGGAGGCCAATTGACACGTGCATTTCTCGAAATCAACTTATCGCCAAATTTTAATTTTTCGATGGTTGCGGTCGCCGTATGCCACGAGCGCCATCTTGTTAAAATCACATTTCGTCATTTATTTTGGTGCGATAACGATCTCTATTGACCGTAACCACACCAAACGGTGCATTTTTCTGGATGCAATGGAGTCTGACGGATCCAGACGGATGGCTCAGACAGACAATTATGTGCACCATAAAAACCACCAAGTCGGCTATAAGTTGCTCGAATTGATGACTGATTTTCAAAGTAAACTTGGATGATTTGATAGCGTTGTTCAAGCATGAGCCTATTCATAATGATTTGCCAGAATTTACTGAAAATAATAAGAGCAATTTTGTTATCAAAATTAAATTTTTAGTGTTTTTTTTATAATTTAAAGTTCTATCGGGCTTAAAAAAACACCCGATACATAGCAGTTAATATTTAAAATTTATATAAAACATAAAAGTTACGTTGCGTTACGCTGCATTTTCTCCTTTCCTGTCTTTATTTGTTATATATTCTACTAGCTTATTAAGTAACAATAAAAGTTTAGTAATGATTTTTGTTTCGTGAAATTTTTAATGTTTTTAACGAAGATTTTGGTGAACCTTCAGCTATTAAATTTGGAATGTACCGATTTAATTATTGTATTTCAATACAGCAGCAATAAAATAATTCAATGGTAACATCTTAAGAGTTTGTTGCAAAACATACTTGAAAGTTTACAAGTATGTTTTAACCGGTTTCGCAACATGTTGCTAAACATTCAAGTGCAGAAAATCGCACCCTTTTCGTGTTTTCGCTTATTTAGTGATAATTTTTCGAATGCAATTCTCTTTTTAAAAGTATAAGTTGTAGACGATAGTGCTCCGTAGATAGAAAGCTTAACTCTAAAACTATGAATATTTGGTGATGGCTGAGCCAACATTGAACAGTTTTTAGATAGGCTCATGTTTATTTTTAATATTTTATTAAAAAAGAAAAAAATATCTTCAAGCAATGTCTGAATTTCGGATTATATATAATTCGCATTTTTATCACGATGCATACAAGAATTTCATTGTTTTGCCTTTGCAGTAGCTAATCTTTACTAAACAATTTCATCGTACCCGTCGTTGTCCAGGTCTTATTTTAGGGCAGTGTATAATATATTATAGTCTTGTTTGCTACAGGATTTTACTTCGAACACGTGAGAAATCTATCAAATCAGTTTGGATCTTATAAATCAGAAGATATGTAAAATTTAAACATCTTTTATTAAAACCACCACTCAGGGGATGACCCCTACTTATGCAACGCATTGTGCCAGAACTAGAAAATTAGGTTATGGAAAGGGGGATAAAGGTAGTAGTGCTTATGGACATTTGATTTGACAGGAAAGACCACCGCAGGGAGTTTATTCCACATACGAACTGTTTGGCTAAAAAACGATATTTTTCTGTAACGCGTACGTAGAGCGATTCAATGGCCAATCGACCACAAAGGGATGCGCTCTTGATGCAGAGCGCGTTGCGGGTACTAAATTACTGTTTTCAGGAATAAGTACCCTGATTTCATAAGACACATTCTGTTGTAGTAACGATAAAACAGTGAACCACACCCCACATTGAGTCGATGCTCCAGTAAATCAACTCTACTGTCAGCGATGAGCTTCTTCGCTCTCTCCTGCACGTGGTTGAGTAACTCCAAAATAGTCTGAAGCACCGGCCCAAACACGCGAGTTGTTACCCATTTTCGGTCTGATAAAGGTAATGTAGCTAGCGAGGAGTTCAGAACGGTTAAGATTCATAAAATTGCAAGTTTGTCCTCTACCCCACTCCCAACTCGTATTCTTTCCTCTACGTTAATATTTAATTGTGTTTAAAATTACATTGTTATCGGTACAGACGTGAATGCCCGTTTTCCCCCTTTTTCTCTTATCAAGTTCCTAGCTCTCAAAAAAAAATCGATTAGCAGAAACTTTGTTTAAAATTGATTCAGACCCACTGAAACGCCCGCCTCCCCTTTTCTCCTCTTCTGGTCCGCTATTTTAAAATATAAATACCCTATTTTAAACATAAGGACAAATATCTACCCGTCTCTCAAATATTATTAAAATTTGTTCAGTCACTTACCCGTGATTGACGCATGCACAAACAATCAAATAAGTGAAAAAACTTGCAAAGTGATTTAGAATAGAATTAGATTACATTACATTAGATAATATTTAACATGTGGTTTGACCACAGTCATAAAACTCCATCATGATATGTTGCTCTTAAATAATGGTTACTGCAGCCATTTTTTTTTTCTTTGCGTGAGACGAACAGGAAAGCCTTAAACGATTTTTTGGCACGTGTCTAGAAAGAGTAGTTCTAACTATTTTAAAAATAACGCGAATAAACGACATGAAGTTAATAAAGAATTGCACACTTTTCGCCTTGACAACAAATATTTGCTAAAAGGTAAAAGGTGAAATTAAAATAGTGTGAATTATTTGCTTTCATCCCAAAAATTTATAAAAGCGAACGCGCCCAGCCTTAAAAATTTCTTTGAAATCTTTATTATTTTTTCTTATATCTTCATATGATTAAGCAGAAATAGGGAAAGAAAATTTAGTTTTTGTTAAACACGCAACCCAGACAGGAGGGATTTCGCCAAATAAATTACTTTTCCGTTTGTTTGTTACAACCATTTTTGTAATGTAAAATGGGTGAGGCTCCATTTGGCAAACACAACTTGTACAATAAATGCAGAGTCATATAAACATTTGTAGATTTAATTTTATATGCTGTCATTATCGGTTGCATGATAATGGTGTAGATGTAGTTATTTAGTTAGTGTACATATGACTTAAACAAACGAAATAAAAAAAAGGGGAGTTCATAACTTCTAGTATCACTTAAAGTAATAAATTTTTTATTTCACTTTTTTTTTTAAAATTTCATGCATACACATGCATATTATTATGCGAAAAACGCAGAGAAGGCTTTTTGTTTTCGTTGTTATTGTTGTTGCATTTATATACATAGACAATGGCGTCAAAATGTTGGGCGTCCAATAATAACAACAATCATTATTAAAGTCATCATCACATATCACACTCTAAAAAATATTATTATTATTGTCTGTCATTCTCATCATCATTATCGTGTTTTGCAAGACAGCCGGGTAATTTTATACTTGCACTAGTATTATATACATACATGCATTTCTACACACAAACATACATACAAATATAAAAATTTATGTTCGCACATTTATTGCAATTTTTAACCAGCAGTTTTGAAAGAATGTCCATACTAGATTTTTTTTCTTATTTATGTTTGATTATTTGTTTGACATCAAATCTACTTTACCGTCATTCAATACCTAAAACAATTTCGTAATTCAAGAGACGGTCAGTTCTTAAGCCCATTTGACTGTGGCTAAAACAATACATCAGAACTATTGGGTATTGAAAATTTGATTTCTTATACAAATGCTTATGGAAAGGGAATTTCTTGTCAAGTAGCTGATTCTCTTTTTTTGCTTCTTCTATTATCTTTGCTTAAACTTACTTTATGACCTCTAGGTTTCATAAATAAGTAATCACGAGATATGAACGTGAGCTAAAGTATGCTGATTGTCTAGTGTCTGAGATTGTGGCAGCAAGAACAACAAAAAAAAGAAAACACATTCACGCCCAGTTATTTGCATAGAATGATTTCACAGTTTTTTATGTATAAATTTGCTGACAAAAGACTTAAAAACTTTTTATTTATTGAGCAAAAAAAGTACAAGAAATACAGACATTATATAATATTATATTTTAAAAATCTATTGCAGAGAGAATTAAAAGATATTTATGAAATCAAAGAGAGTTGATGGTTCAAAGTACATTAGAGCAGCAAGAAAATATTTAAAAAGATTTGCAGTTCCTAAACGGCAAAGCTGATTTAAATAGAACTTAACATGCAATAGGAAACAAAAAGCATTCAAGCTTAAGTTTAAAGTTTGAGCAAGCCAAGCCACTCAGGAGCGCTGCAAGAGAGTTTCAATAATGTCACCCCAAAGCATATTTGTGTATGAAGACTCCTGGATACTTTTTTCAAATATTTTCTAAAATTTTTTCTCCTGCGAATCTTGTTAAAAAAAAAAAATAAAAACATGATTATTATATGGTCAGAAGAATCATGTTTTGTTCTCTGTAACAAAATATTGTTGCGGTAAGCAAATTATGATTATTTTAAATAAACATTTGTCACGAAAATTTTTTTTTAAAAAACCTTAAATAAAAAAATTATTATTTCAATTAAATAACTTTTGCTAAAATTTTAATCATATAAATTTTAGAAAATAATGCGGATGTAACTAGTTATGTTACTTAAAAACATAATATGATAAGTTTGTTTTTGTCTTTCTTTAAAGCAAAACTTAAAATAAACAAATAATTTTCAATTATGAAAATATGGTGTTTTGCTCTTGGTTGATTATCACACCACCCCTGTGCCTCTCTTCTTCGCAGTCATTAGCGTAGATGACGGACCTGCATGGAAAGGCTGCTCACAAAAAATATTAAGTCACCACAGATTATTCCTTGGGGAATTTGTAATACAGCACACAATATTCCTCTTCGATTAAAGGCTATAGAGGGCCAGAAAATTTTTCTACTTAAGCAAATATTGCAGTAGACTCATTATTAGTGAATATTAAAGGGATCAATATTTGAAAAATAATGCCCACCTCGATGATGTCAAGCATCATAAAATCCCATTTCAATAATATTTAATCGGTTGCGATTATAATACATAACTATCGCTCGTGAACTGACACTCTGATGATTAAATGCAGAAACGAGTGGTATAGTTTTATATTTATGAATGCCCAACTTTGTCGCATTACAGGTAGAGAGAGAAAAATTGGAAACAAGTTGCTTGCATGCAAAGAAAAAATATGATTTTAAAAGAAACATATCTTCTCTGCAACAATATACAATTTTGGTGAAAAAATTATTGCTAATTTTAAAGAATACTTTAGTCATTAGAAACATGTTTTATTAACATTTGATCATAACATAACTCTATGTAATCATATAATCATGAATAGTGTATTTATTAATGTGTTCACCAACGTAAACAGTTTGTACGATTGTATCGTTAGAAGCTCCTTCTCTGACGTAGCTCACCACGATCTATGCAAACTAAATAAAAATCAAATAAATATTAAAATAAATAAAACGTTAAACAAAAACAGCTCAAAATAAGTTTTAAAAATTTTTTGATCATATTGTATTATAATCCAATAAATACTATAAATCTCTTATTAAGTTTGTATGCTCGTGCGTCAGTCCCGGCTAAATGAATAAACGAATTAACCAATTTAAATCAAATTTGGATCATGGTTAGATATTTGACCTCATGGTAAAATAGCTTATTTATATTTTTATATAGCAGTCCAGGAAAGAAGAAAAAGGGGAAGCATGCATTTTTATATGTCTAAATCAGTTGTAAAAAAAGCCTCATCTAATCGACTTTAATTAAATTCGAAACATAGTTTGGTCCTCATTTATATATGTTTCCAGGGCTAGGATCTAGATTATTATAGATGATATTTTGATCAGGAGAAACGTGCAATCTTCTTAACTTTAATCGATCTCAACTAAATCGGATTCTTAAGAAATTTAAAATATAGATATCTCCTGCGGACTTATTCTGTAAATCGCTAAAGCTTAATCTCCATCGCTAAAACACTAGAAAAACACTATTTAGCGATTTTTGGCTACAAATGCTATTCTGCAACACTTTTTGCTATAATTTTTATTTAGCATTTTAACGATCGAGATTTAGATTTAGCTACGAGAATTATACAATAAAACTGCTGACTTATAATTCCAAACTGATTTGATAGATATCTCACGTGTTCGGTAGGCAACATACCTTTAATATATTATTCAGTGACTAGAAAGGTCCTAGACAACGCCGCGTACAAAAAGCTAGTATATTTATATTTTCAACGTAATTATGGTTATGTTTTGTAGTGTTATTTTCTATGTTATCAATATGGTTCCAACAACAAAAATATTATTATATAAAATAATATGATATGATTAAATCATAACATTTTTCTCTAAGATTATAGTTACCGCAACCATGTTTTTTTTCTTCAAGTTCACCGTAAATTTTAATAGATAGCAAGGCATTTAGTATTTAATTCCTTTTTCAAATGTATAAAATAAAACAAAATAAATAATTTGAATGTGGCTTGAGTTCACGTACACATATTTTAATTTCTAAATTTATTAAGAAAAAAAATAATTACAAATTTTTGTGAAACGCAGCATTTTCTCACTCGCCACAATCGCATGAAATAATTTTGAAAAATTTTTATTTAAATATTTTCTTCCTTCTTTTCGTAACAATAATTTTCAAGTGATTTTACAACAATTATTAATATCTCAACATCATTATAAATTGTACTTCTGCTTAGTGTTTAATTGCCTGATTTTGCTTTTTTAAATTTTTTTTCATCTATTGAATTGACATACAATCTTTTGAACGCCTCGAAGCAGTTTGGTTAAATCGATAAAATTTTATTTTTCTTTTAAAATGTTTTACTCTTTTTTTATTTTTCAAATTTCTTTGCCCTTGTCTGTTATTAAATACGAATACAATAGCCTCTCTTTTGGTACCAAACAGCTTAATAAGTCATCTAATAAGCCAAGTCAACTATGTGGGTACAAATACTCTTGTTCAGCATTAAAGAAAATGAAACTGAAAAAAACAGAAATGAACGGAAACCTTGCAACTCATAATATACACTTGACCAACTTTGTGAGCAAAATAATTTTGTACAAAAAAAAAAAAAAAAAAAAAAAATTTAAACAACAAAATATTGTTGGATTTGAATGAAAATGCATTAATTGTAATTAAAAATAAGGATTAATTTTTTTTTAATATATGAATAAATTTAAAGATAAAGTTTTTTATAAGTGCAAAAAAATGTTTTTTCAAAAGCGTACTTGAGTGTACGAAAGTTAAATTTCAGTTTAAATTTTATTTAATACAATCGTTGGGAGTTTATTTTGTACAACATCTCGTGTGATGTTTGTTAAACAAGACATTGACTAGTGTTACTCTCGCCTGAGTTGCATATTTAAGCTGACTTGGGTAAAAACATAAACCACTCATGTTTAACGCTAATCCCTTGAGCGATAAATATCCTCTATTTTCAAGCATTTGTTCACCAGCCAACGAACTTCATTCCACTTTTCTGCTTTTCAGCTCTTAGCCATCAGAATTCTGTTCTTTCGAATTATTTTATAATTTACAGTCGTTTCCTATTAAAAAAAAAAACACCTTTATACATCAATATTAAATAGAAGCAAGCAATGCTTTGTGCTATTCTTTGAATAACTTTTTCATTAAAATAAAATTTTTTTATGTTATTCTTTACAATTTTAAGTTCTATCAGGTTTACAAAAACAAAATCCTTTAAACGAATTTCTAAAACCACATTACAAATTTAATTAGTTTTTTGTTTGAACTATTATCACAATTTTTTTTAATTTAAATTTTATTTAGAAATATTTAAGCCACCAATAAAAATTTATATTAATTAAAAAATAATTTTCTAGTTATTTTTAACATTAATTAAATTTTCTACAAGTGTTACTTGTAAATAGTTGTCATATTTCAATAATTGTTGTTTATAATAAACTAGCTATACCCGGTGTTCTTCGCTACCTCTGTAGGATTAATCACTACTATTATCATTATTATTATAGCTTTCACCACAGGTTTGTAATATCAACATTACTCTTTTCCGACCCCATAGAGTATAATATATATATTTTGGATCCTTATACATATATTGTCCGTCCATGTTTGCCTGAAAATTTAATTTCTGAAGATCCCACGTTACTTATAGAAATTCTTAGTAAACCAATAACTTACATATAGTTTCCAGAATTTTGCTATTAATAATCAATAAAATCAGTCCACTAACGTTGGAGATATGGACGAAAAAAGGCAAGCACTTTTATTTTCCTTAAGTTTTTTCCATGATGTTGTTGTTGCTTTGTTGTATTAAAAACCAAAAATACGAAAGATAAAAACCAGACTACTAAGACACTAAATAATTGAATATATACCATAATATCACGTATTCACTGAAATCTTACTAAAAAATTTTAAATTTTACCAAATTTATTAAAAACCAAAAATGCACAAAAAAACTCGACGCTATCGATAATTTAAAAAACAAGTTTTCACCTAAAATCTGCAAATATTAAATTATATACAAAAATCTCTATTTACAAATGGCTTTTTCGGGCTCGAGTTCGATTCCTGGCTACATGTAAAATAGAATTAAATTTTTTTTAGGTCATTCAGGTTTTTTATTTCATCCTTACTCACTGAAAATCGACTGGTAAACTCATTTTTTTCTCTTGATTGCCAAAAAAAAAAAAAAAATAATAAAATAAACGCAAGGCACAGCGTATTTACATTCATACCTAACTCATAAAAGTCAATGTGATACTGGAACAGCATCTGTAATGTTGTGAGCAAACAAGTATGAATGATTAAAAATAAAAATTGCATTTCGTGGCCATACCAAAGGTTAGTACAAAGCAAAAACAAATGTACAAGACGAGTTACAGAGAGAACGACAAAGAAATGCTTTGAGTGGTTTTACATTAAGGGCACTGTAGCTGACTCTTTTATTGTTTTCTATTTTGGAGCATCTCCGTAAGTCATCACGCGTTTACATTATGACTCTTTTGTAGCAAGTGAGAGAATTTTATGATGTTTTATCAATCAATTTTTCAAGTGTTGCCATAAACTAAATGCATAAATTTTTCAACAATTTTTGAACAATATAGAAAAAAACAGCCCTTTGGTAACACCGCTCAAGCATAGAACTGCAAAAAACGAAAGAGAAAAATGAATGAAAAAACTGAAAAGAGTCATGAATATTCTTTTCGTGTTACTTTTGCTACCCCGTAAGCTTCTATACACCTCTTGCCTACAAACTTCTGCATCATGAGTTTTGTAGCTGATACAATGCCCTTAATGTAAACTCCCTCTTTAGGTTACGTGTGGACTTTGTCTAACCAATTTAATATTAAGATTAGTTATTTAAATAGAAGATGTTTACAACGTACACAACCTAAGGTAGATAGATGCGACGAATCTAGATCTAGCGATATAAAAAAAGGCCGCATTTCATTTAGCTAGAGTCTCGTTATTCTTGTTTTCTTTGGGAAACGCCGGCATACATTTCTTAATAATTTTTCTTTCTAAAAATTTTTAGAAATTAAATAAAAAAATGAACCTAAGCCGAAAAAAATTCAATTTTAACGCATTTATAATATCCACGGTTCAAATCCTGACTGTAAAAAAAATGAAAAAAAAAATTATTTTTTATATTATAGTTATTTTAGTTTTCTAGGTACACGGTAATAAAATTTCAATTTGCATAGGATGCACCACGCCCACTGTTCCAATACAGCGAGTTTTTTTGTTTGATTGTGGCCAAAAACATATGACATACTTGTAAAAAATTTCGAGACTCTACCTATCACAATCCTAGGTAATCGACAATAACTTTTCGCTTTGTATGGGCATTACCACGCCCACTGATCCTATCCAACCATTTATTTCCCAAACTATAAGCATTGATAAGAGAGTAACTATAAGAATATTCCAAGGTTCTTACTACTACTCTTTCCAATTTACACGATGTATTGTATTTACTTTGTATAGGAAGTGCCACGCCCTCTGATAATATATAAAAAAAAATTGTAACGTATTTAACCCAACGGATCGCTAGTAACCAACTGCGAAAATCTCACGAAGATCTTTTCACAGGTGAAGGCAGCTACAGTTCTGCGACAGATAGACAAACAAACATACAAACATATTTATTGTTTTTTATGTATAGAATACTATTTTTTATATTTTTTTATTAAAACATTATAAATATGCAATTATAAATTGTAAAGTTTGTGCAATAATTTTTCTTATGATTTGCTGCTACTTTTTGCTTATTCAAGATTTTCAACAAATGTGTTTGTGTGTCTGTTCTATTATAGACAACTGCATGCTTAAATACATACACATATACATATTTATCTATACGGAGTATGCATTGCTGCATTGTAAGGGGCACATTGAATTTTCTTGTCAAATCCTTTTTGATCTCTCATGGATGTTGATAAATTAATAAAATGAAATCTCTAAAATTAAATGAGAAACGTTTTCATAAGTATGTGGACACAGGGTGTTAAAAGAGAACATAACTGTAATGGGAATTAGGAAATTCATTTTCAATGCACTTGTCGATGTGAGCTTATTAACGTAGACTTTTAACTAAAAAATAATTTAAACAATTTTTTTCCTGCTAAGAAAGAAAAAATTATGAAATCATTTTAAATGTCGTGTTACTTTTTTTTTGTAAAACAATTAAAGACAATATAAGAATGTAATGCAATTTTTGGAACGCTACAGCCTTTATCAGCACTATCTTCTTGGGCAATGAATCGCGTTTAGTTTGGTTGGTCTGAAAAACCAATTTGAAATTTTATATCCATGTTTTTTAATTAATTCCTAAAACATTTTTATGTCAATATTTTTTAATTTTTCTTTCAATCATATTTGAAAATTGTTCAACGAAATGTCTTTTAAATTAAAAGAAAAAAAAAACGAAAAAAAGAACAAATGGAATTTTAATATTTGATCCTAAATTCTGAAAGAAATAATACAAGTTGGCAATGATATTTGTAAACAAGTATGCCCTCTCTTTCTTACTTTCCTTCGAAGGCAGAATTGTGGCAGTACAACTTGTATTACAATTTAAACTGAGACTAAACCTGATCTTGGACAAATTTTAAAACGTGACTAAAAAACATTTTTTAAATTTCCTTCGACTTTAAAGAACATTGTTGCACCAAGTGTCAGATAGAAGGACCCACAAAAGCACGTTTCTTCATCAAATTGACAACCATCGATATCTGCACACCACTAAAAATGGGTGTAAAATAATCAGTGATTTTAAAGCGTAAAAATGAAAATATAAAATTAAACGTTAATTTTTAAAATAATTTACAAATATCTCGTATTGTTTTTTTTTTAATCGGCATTAGTGCTTTATCTTGTAAACGTCAACTTTTATCTTTTTTGCTGAAGCACCCTGCTTGCAGTAATACAAGAAAATAACTAGAAAAATTTATTCTCTAGTAATTGTACTTGTGTTACATTTCAAGTGTATTAAGAGTATCCTTGAACTATTTCACTTCTTTTTTATTTTTTTCTTCTTATTCTTCTTCTTATTTATTTACATCAATATAATGGAATATAAAAAATTTTCTCTGTACATGTTTTAAGTTGTTTGAATTGAATTCTTAGAACTGTTTAAGAAAATAATGGCAAAAGAAATTTTTATTTTTTTTCATATCAATAATTAATATGTCAAGTAACTAACAGCAGGCTTTTGTTTTACGAGAATTTAAATTATAAAATATAATACAAATCTAGCTGAGACTGTGGATTTGATGAGGGTAGTAATTTAAACCTACACTTTCGTTACCAGCGAAAAATTTTTATACAGGAAGATTAAATTAAGAGCTGCAATTTGTGTATTAAGGCCGGGGCTTATAGAATCCTTTATACGTTATCCTTTTTCTTTTTTAACTGACAAGTAAGTTAAAATACATGTTTTCTTATGAGTGTGTTTACATTCAGTACGTCTCCGTCAACGTAAACTAAAAAAGTTGGGTAACTTTTGACGTAAGTTGAATACTTTGACAGATGTCATTTGCTGCTTTGCTTCGTCTTGTTTTTTAAAATGATTTTTTGCCCGTTAATTAAGTACTCATTGTGTTAACCTCATTATCAAAAAAAAAAAACAGTGGTAAAAAAGAGAGAGCACTTGCAAAGACCTATTACTCAGAGAAGGAGAAAAAAAGTCACGAAAAAAGAAGTATTGCTATAAACACAATCAAAGGCTACCGCCCATCGACTACCGACTACAAAAGTAGCTGGCTACAAAAATAGCCAAGTCGCCAGCTACTTAATTCTTTTAATGATTATAGACCACTAACTACAAAAAATAAACATCTGTTTTGACATATGTATTAATGTTAACAAAAACAAAACAAACTTGATTTTTTTAAGTGAATTTGTGTAAAAAAAAAATTTTAATGTCTCAAGAAAATTTAATTAACTTTATAAGGACTATTGCTCAAATAGTGGAAACAAAGACTTCAGTGTTTGAAGTGGCTACGTCCATATTTGCAAGTAAATTGAACTAAACATTTACATTAAACAATATAATAAATACATATAAACAGTTAAAATGACTATTATATACTTGCCAATTTCAATAAAAAAAACCAAAAAATAAATATAAATGAAACAAATTAGAAATTGATGAAAAAAGAACTAAATGGAAAATTTCACAAACAAAAAGTAATCGAAAAATGCGCCAAATAAATAGTAAATGAAAAATGTAAACAAATGAACAGATGATTATTATTTTTCAATGGTGCCACTATAAAAGTTTTTCGCGTCTTTAATAGCGATATTTAAAGTATTGCGTTTTTAAAACCACCATTTCATGCATTTATTGTATTGGCAGCACTGATCTGTTTTTTGTAGCCAAGAAAAATAAAAATTAGCCTAAAGTAGCCGTGTAGTCGTGTAGCAGCTAAAAGAATTATTCTCATAAGCACGCATGTATTCTATTTTTGACATCTTGTAGTCGACGGTCGTTGGACATGATTGTGTTTATAGCATATGGAAATACGCCAGACTGCGCTTAAACGTACTTGAGTAAAAATAATTGACATGAGGCTTGGATTTACTTCATCCAAAAGCTGCTTTTAGACTAAAAAAAATTTTGGTGATATCAAACAAACCAATACGCAACGTTAATTTAGGAGTATTTAATTTTATTACATAAATACTAGCTTATTGCGGCCAGTGTTGCGCGGGCCTAATTTGAAGGCCTTTCAAGACACTGTATAATATAAAGTGTCATCCAAAAAACCCGCCTACACGTTTCTTTGAAATAAAACACAAACTATTTGCAATTATTTGAAGCTGTTTTTTTTTATTAAAAGTATGATCCATTACAATTATAAGTGGAATAGAATATCATTCAAATGTCCACCATGACTGCGTCTGCAGACATCAATCCGAATATCGAAATTTTCAATGACTTTCCGACATGTTCCTGCTGTTATTTCACGAACTGCAACCTGAATGTTGTTCTTTAGATCATTAATTGTTTGTGGCTTGTTAGCATACACTCGACTTTTCAAAAACCCTACAAAAAAACCAAAGGTGTTAGATCACATGACCTTGGAGGCCAATTGAAATCTGCATTTCGTGAAATTACACGTTGAGGAAATTTTGATCGCAAAAGCGTAATGTTTTCTCGAGTTGTGTGACATAGAGCACCGTCTTGCTGGAAATAGACGTCAGACACATCAATATGATTCAACTGTGTCCATAAAAAGTCTCTCAACATTGATTGGTATCGCTCAGCATTCACAGTAACAGCATTTCCAGCATCATCTTCGAAGAAAAATGGCCCAATGATTCCATTTGCCCAAAATGCACACCAAACAGTAACTTTTTGTGGGTGTAGAATTTTTTCATGAATAACACGAGGATTTTTATCACCCCAGATACGACAATTTTGCTTATTGTCGAATCCATCCATTCTGAAATGAGCTTCGTTGCTAAACAAAATTTTGCTTTGGGAATTTTTCAAAGAACGCCCATTTTCATAATAATTTTGAATGATGTAAACGCGTTGTTTCAATGTGTACCTGTCCATGGTTAAAACTGTACTACCTTCTAATAAAACAAAATGGCTTATGTCATTTGAAAAGATGTCACGTGTAAAAATTATATAGTGCTGACATCTAGGCGTCACATTATTATTATTGCCTTGTTTGCTATTGGACTCTACTTCGAACACGTGAGTAATCGATGAAATCAGCTTGGATCTTATAGACCAGAAGATATCTAAGTTTCAAATATTTTTAGAACCTGATTTTGTTATGATCCCTTGGCTGTCAAAGTGTATGCGTGTATGCGCTATAATGTGTATTTACTATGTGTATGAAGTCAGCACACAGTATAGACACGACACACGCTCATAGGTACCTACGTATTTGCTGTTGTTTTTATATGGACAAAATCACGTGTTGTCATGAAAAGTCATAACTTACAAACGCGTCGACCGATTTCGTGTAAACTTTACGACCATACGAACAAACCCAACAAATTTAATCATATTTGGTTTGACTGTTCGTAAGTTTTAAAGTCACAACACACTTGAAACAATTTTTTATATAAATATAGAATATTTTTCGGACATATGGCAACCTCAGTTAGTCTTGTCGAAGCAAATTCTGGACGGGCAATTTTTGGTCACTTTTTCGAGCATTCTGGCTGTATGTCACGAGTATACGAAGAATATTGACTTCCTAGGCGTTAATTATTTCTGCATTTTTAGCATATTGATGTGACTTCATGACGCCCCCGCAAGACATATTCGAGAGGTGTTGAACAGTGCGACCTTGGAGGCAAATTGGCAGGTTAATTTTGCGAAATGAACTTAATGCTAAATAGTGATATCAATAAGTCAATGGTTGTGGTCGCCAGTGCCATCTTGTTGAAATCCCATCTCGCCCGTATCATCAATTACGATAACCTTCGACCATAACGTGAGTTTCATTTGTAATAAAGTCTTTATGGACTGCTATCGATTTGCTTTAGAATTGGCCAAAACTAGATGCATCGCTAAAAATAATTTTGCAATAAAATGATAGATCAAACAGCGTGCTGTAAGCGTCTTTCTATTCCACAAAGTTGCCAGAGTATACTGACCAGAATTGATTAAAAGTGAGCGCAGTATAACAGTCCGTTTGATAGTTAACCCTTTTGTAAGTTCTGCAGGACTTAAAAAACACTCTTTAAAGTTTATTCCGTTAAATTAACAACAAAAATTACTAAAAATCTTAAATTCTTTTTAACTTATATCTGCCTTAAATGTTAATTAAAAATTTACAACCACGAAAAAAACCCAGGAAAACGAAACTTCACCATAAAAATTCCTTAACACCTCATACTTAATCCAATTAAAATAAAAAAGACAATATAAGCTTTCGAAAAAAATTGTTGCTCCACTACAGTACAATCCACCCCACCACTTTCAACACGTACAACCTACCGCAAGGTGTAATTCTATAATTTGTTGGCTTCGTACTCATCAACACACGCAAACACACACACCCACATGCCACACGCACAAATTAAATAGCAAGTATCAAAAGGCAACAAGAATAATGTTATAAATTCAAAACATAACAAAATTACCCCAAAGCAACAAGAAACAGATTCTGATATTATAATCACAGCAGCTCTCTAACGACCACACAAAATAACATGCGAAATTTTAGCTGCAGCGATAGAAGCAGCGTAAACAACGATGGGTTATAACAATAGTAGATGGTTGCCAGATTAATTTACAAAATTTGGTGAAAATTTTATTTAATATTAAGAAATAATAAAAATTGTTTAATTTCAGTAGGTTTTTCTAAAATCACTTTAAAAATAAATACTTATTTTTTTTTTTTATAAACCAGTGGAATTTTTTCAACCTTATTAAGAAAACAATTTACATTTTTATTATGTATTCTGCTTTTCACATTTTCAAAGTTTTTTTTTAGGATTTTCGATTTACTTAGAACAGGTTTTCTATATAACCCGATCATATTAACAAGATAATTTTTGTAGTGGTGGCTCCTGAGCAATAGGAACGCAAAGGAAAAAAAGCTTTAAAATGTTACCCATATTGATATTTTAAAAAATTGGAAAATTATAGAGCCCTGTAACTCGGAAAATATAGGCGAGCGCCAATTTTTTCAATTGGAATTTTTTTATTTTTTAATTCTCTATCGCCTGATATATTTAGTTTTTTGATTGGAGTTATTCTATTGTTCTAAATGACATGAAAAAATTAGAGGTAGGCGTGGTGTCTTGCCTGCTGGCTCTAAGGACATGAACCGATCATGCTGATTTCCAATAGCACCTCTTTCGACACTATGTCTGATCGATTGACATATTTATCTTTTTTTAGGTCAACTAACAAACTTGATTTCAACACTAACACGAACGGACAGACGGACATCGCTCAATTGAATTCGCTATGCATAAGCAGTCAGAATGGGGTCATACTTAGCCTTTTTTAACTTTTTGTGGTGAAGGGTATAAAAATGTAAGGGGTGGGGGTCGTCTTCATTCATTCATTCTGGGGATGGCTTAGGTCTCTCAATACAAACAAATATTACAAAAACGAGTAATAGAACGCCAAGATAAGGGAAGTACGAGTACAATATTTTCATGTCAGTGAAGATAATTATGTCGAACATAAATGTTTCGACTTACGTCATAACATATTTATAAATATGTAAATTCTGTAAATATGTTTTACAGATTTGTTTTAAATACGAAAACACATTTCGTAAATATGTCACAAGTATTAAAAACAAATTTATTTGCCATGACGTAAGTCGTTACGTGAAAAAATTACTTATCTTCACTAACTTATAATTTTCTCAGACTCGAATTACAAATTATTTTTGTACCTACCGATATAACGTTAATGCTTTTTTAAGGTGACTGTCGATATCAATACTTAAATATTAAAACTTAGGTTTGGGCAGTTGTCAAAGTTACCAATAAAATTCTGCTGTCAAAATATTCAATAAGGTTTACCCGTTTCACGCCTGCCTGCTATACATACGCAACGTGAATTTCAGTCTTCATTACGGCTCAAGTGCGTTGGCAAATTATCGCTACATTAAAACGTTTGCATCACAAGTCTTACAACTTGTATCAATGCATTCACAAATATTGAATATTTGTTACAATTTAAGCATGGTGGCATCATTGGACCTAATTTGTTTCGTTCTGCCGGAAAGAAAATATCGTTGTCATTCATGTTTCTTTGTACAGAGCTACGGCCAGTGTTCAACACCACGTAAAAACATGAGATGTGGTTCTAACAAGACAAGCAACGCAATGTTCAAAGTTGTGTTGTAGAAATTTGGCAAGTGGGTAATCTACCGAGGAGCACGTCAGTTGGCTGCCACAATCATGCAACTTTGTATTCCTCATTAATTTTCTCTGGCCTTACATCAGGTCCTTAGTCTGCGCAAAACATGTCAAACATTTTGGAAGGGCGCAGAGTCAACGCTTTTGCCGCAATAGCGCTGCACATACTGGTTATCCAAAGTTAGATCGACTGGTTAAAGAATAGCCAGCAAAGGCGATGCACCCATTTGAATAGAATTTATGTATATACAGATTCCGTTATTATTGGCACAAAAATAACTTTTAAATTACAAAAAATGTTAAACTTTTTAAATCTCCAACTCCTTCAACCAATTCATTTATTTGCGGTTATGCCACTTTTAAAGGCTGTGGTTGTTTTTTGAGTTAACGTCATAATTTGCTGGTGGTACTTCTCTATTATTGAAACTCCATAATGTATTACAAACGCATTTATTTTCAGTCAGTCAGCCAGTCCTTCATTGAGCAGTACGTACAATTATTTACAATACAAATGTAACAATTAATTGTAATATTATATGGTTTCACCTCATGGTATTTATTTATTGCATCAAGTATTTACGCGCTGTATTGTTGAGTGAGTTTTAAATCCTTTGTCATAATTTGAAGAACATGGTAATAACGATAACCAACAAAGTTAAATTATTGTGTTTTTTACATTTTTTTTCTATTGTTTTGTTTGGTCATACCTACAGGGGGGGGGTAATAAAAGTTTCTCTTCCTTTAAACTGAAGGAAGGTTGTTTAAATTTTTCAATTGGTTGGTAATTATGCCGTTTTAAGAATGAGAGGTTCAACCACAAAATTAATACTTGAACATGTTTAATTTCATTTTAACTTTAAAAAATGCATTTAAAATAAAATTATAACTCACACGCCTTGTTGGCCATTTTGAGACTTTTGAATGATTTAGTAAAAATCGCTAAAGTTACAAATAATGTTTTTTTTTAATAAAATTAAAATGAAAAAAAAAATGAAAAAAATGAAATAATTTAAATTAATTTTTTTTATAAAATTAAAATTTTTTTAATTTTTAGCGATTTTGAACTATACAACGGTCTTATACTAAGGAAGATTTTTTAATACAGATAAGTGTTACTTTGTAGCGATTTTGAGTCAATCAAGACCCTCTTTGCCAGAGTCCGTTGCTTTAGCCCTGTCATTACTTCTTCTTATTAGTTTTTTTTCAGAACTTGAATAACATTAGCCTAAGATCTTTTCATTGACTGTATACAATCTTATTTATAAGTCCGAGTTTAGACGGGCGAACAATTGGAAGAAAAACATTTTGAATTCTCTTTTGTTTTTTCATTCGCGTTCACACAGGCGAACATGTTGTCGGAAACATTTCATTAGTGTTGTTATTGTTCGCTTTAAAATGTATGCAAAGAAAATGTCTACAAAGCGTATCGCCGAGTACCGAACACTTAAACGATTCTCTCTTCCCCACCCGTAATTTGCTATCAAACTAAATGTTTCCCTTCCAAATGTTTCCACGTATAAACGGCGACTAAATTGAAAAAATTGTAAAAAAAATTAAAAGAAAATTAATTTGGGACACTTTTTTTTAAATGTCATGACTTTTATTCAACCGCGTATAAATGGAAAAAAAGCCAATAAACCATCACTTTTATCAGACGCAAGTATCAAACTCGAAAAATATAAATGATCCATTTATACCCTTTTTTTAAATTAAATTAAAATATTTAAAATTGAGTTGAGTGTCAGAAACCTTCTTATGAGTCAGCTTGTAGGACCGGAATGCAAAATTAACTGCTCCCAAAAAAGATTTTTCTATTAAGCCAATATTTCGTTTCGATTGCTGTATATTTTGTAAGAGCATTTTGCTGAAAACAAATGTATGCTGCGTCCTAAGCTTAAATTTCAGACAACACTCTTCGCTATAGCCGCAATACTTTCCGCATTATAGAATTAGGTCGCGTATCATTCAATAAGAATTTTGTTTAGTGATGAAGCTCATTTCTAGGTTAATGGTTATGTCAATAAGCAAAATTGATGTACTTATTTAGAACGAGGAAATTCTCCAGCCGTTAACGAATGTTCATTACATCTATTAAAACTGCTGTCGGTATAATCGGTCCTTTGAAGTTTTGAAATGAACAAGACGCTGTCGTTACGGTAAATAGCGAGCACTATGGAGATAAAAAAATATTTGCTTTCAAAAAATAATGAGTTAAGCATTAACAACATTTGGTTCAAACGATTGATTTATTGCAAAATCAATTTGGTTATTTCCAGAAGTGTTCCTGTTCTCTGTCCCCTCATACGTATGATATAATGCCTTTGGATTACTTTTTATGGACCTGTTTTGTCATTTATTTATGCCGAAAAACTAGTTTATATCCCAGCAGTTGCCCATTAACATCACAATTTTACAATTAAAGTTCTTTTTATGGTGATTTAAATTATCACGGCCTCCTTTACATTTACATTACCCTGCAGCATTAAATCGTTGGCTACCACCAGCTTTAAAAAACTGCAATGCAACACTATCTAAAATCAAATATAACGTGCAATTGCAGGTTGTGAAAAATTAAGCTTTCTATCTATAACTCCTCTTTGCCACTTGTCTTCTCTGAACTTTTCCAAAAGAAAAAGTAACACAAGGGCCTGAAATATTGCCAGAGTGTTATCTCTCTTAGAAAAAATAAAAACCGCGCAAAATTCTGCCATAAAAGCCGGGTGTTTTTTTTTAACAGCAGCATAGCCGTGTGCTTTAAGGTTTATATTATATTTATGATAAGATTTGCAGCCGGTTTTGCAGTCCGCTGCTCCACCTTTAAGCATTTGAAATTCATATTTTAATTAAAAAGCAACAAATTTTATTGCTTTGCAACTTTAGAACACAACACCCAACAACATTTTAAATAAGACAAATACAACAATATAAAAAAAGAACCTTTAGTTAAAGCAAAATTATAATTTTTAGCTTAAAGTTAATCACTCTTAAAAAAAAATCGTGTGCAGCTGGTCTTGGATTTTGCACATTCTAACCAGCCTGAAACTAAAATGTTTTACTTTGCGTTGTGTTTTTAAATCATCAGTGTATGATTGCAGCTAAACTGGTTGGACATATAAATTGACCAAAACAAAAAGGATTTAAAATATTAGCAGTGTTTCTCTTTGTGAAAGGCAGGTGAAAAAATGTTGCCATAAAATTTTCGTGTTAAAAAAACAGACCGACGGGCCAGCTGTAGTTTTGCTTAATTTATGGGGACTTTAGTATAAATTTTCATGCAATTTTTTTTTTTTTGGCAGTTTTTTTTGTATTTATAATTAAAGCAAAATATATTACCGTCTTGTTGAAGGCCTGAAAAGAAAGATGTTTTCTCTTTTTTGAAGGTAAATTAAAAAAATTTTTTAAAAGATAAATAGAAGATAAACTTAAAACATTATGATGCTTAAAAAATTTACTTTTTAAGCTACAGAAGTTTTATCAAATTGGCAACATTTTCAGATACAAATAAAAAAACTCCATTACATCATTTATTACTTCGCTTTGAAGACTAATTAACCCACATTTTGATATCTAAACTGTCTGAAGAGCCAGTCAAGAAAATGTAAATTTAATGATTTTACAAAACAAACAAAAAGAAACATTTTGCAAACATTTTTTTGCTTAAAGGTTGATGATTAGCTTTACCACAACATTTTAAAATTAATGATAAAAGCATAAAAATCATTTTATGATCAACAACAAGCTTTAAGATGTTTTATAAAATATTTTTTTTTTTAAGCTATAAAAATTCCTCTCCAAAGGCTAAATATTTAAGAAGCCTACTTGACTAAAAACATTTTTTTTTAATTAATACTTAAAATATAAAAGATGTAAAAGCAAAGTCAGTTCTTGCAAAGAATAAAATATGTAATTCAAAATATATCAAAATGAAATTATTTGAATACATTTTTGAAATCAGCTTACGTTAATCGTGCTTTCTATTCTCATGACATATTTTTTATTTAAAATTTAAATATGAAATCTATTTCTGCGGGGAAATCACATCCATATGGTCAGTTCGGTACTGCTCATATAGTTGATCAGTGGATTCTACCCAGATTTTTTGTAGAAAGTTCAAAGTTTCTTATGTCTCAAACTAAATTGATTAAATGAGAATTGTTTTCAACCAACAAGGAAAAAAACAAAAAAAATGTTCAGACTCTTTTTTCGCTTAACAAGTTCGTTAATAAACAAAATTGCCACATGTATAGTGAAACCAGTCCACAGAACACAGATTCTTTGCACTTCGGTAGATTCGGTTCACATACTGGTGGCATCATTGGTCCTAATTCCTTCAAAAATAAAGCAAGAGCTCACGTTACGTAGAGATTGTTACCGCACTATAAACAGGAGGGCGCTACCATACACTTATTGAAATCAAAAGGGTATATCTAAGTTTGTCATTTCCTTGTGTAATTTTTACAATATCCATTTCCGAACCCGTAAAGTATATATATTCTGACTTCTTACGCATAGCGAAGTCGATTGAGCGATGTCCGTCTGTCCGTCCGTGTTAGTGTTAAAATCAAGTTTGCCGAGCCGAAAAAAGTAAATATGTAAATCGATCAGATATAGTGTCGAAAGAAGTGATATTTTAAATCAGCATGATCGGTCCATACACTTCGAGGCAGCAGGCAAAACACCACGCCTACCTCTAATTTTTTATGTCATTTGGAACAATAAAGTAAATCTAATCAAAAAAAATGAATTTATGGGGCGATAGAGAATTAAAAAAAAACCAACTGAGAAAATTGGCGCTCGCCCATATTTTCCGAGTTACGGGGCTCTGAAAAATTTTAATATTTTAAAATATCAATACGGGTATCATTTTAAAGCTTTTGAAGAGATCTTTAAGGAAACACCAAAATTTTTTAAAAATGCTTAAGAGCCGATGGCATTTTTATGTAAAGGGTCAGCGTGAAGTTTTAATAATACGTCTCCTCCTATAAAACTTAATTCCTTTTTTTCTTCTCTGCAGTATCGATTCAAATCAACGTTACTACAAAAACTCCATGTTATTATAGTTACCTCTAATATAATCTTTATAAATACGTGAATGAATAATTTTGTTGTTGATGTTGTTATTGCATACACAAATGGTTCTTAAGTAACATTGGAAGTGAGCCAGGCATTCAGCTCAAATAGAAATCATTTACAAATACGAGTACAAATATTTAAAATGCAAGTTAATGTCATTGAACTTTGAATGCAATGCGCATAGAGTGTGGGCAAATACACGAAATAATTAAACGAAATGTAACACATAATTAAATATTAAAAAACTGAAAAATACCTTTAACAAACAGCAATGGTATTTTATAAAATTTACATCCATTAAATTTTATTTTTTTATTCTTGCTGGGACATTATGTTGCATACTCTGCATACGCCTGTAGCGGTTTAAAAGTTTTTCTTTTATTATTTTATGTTATATAATACTATAAGTTTTATTAAAATTGCAATTGTCTAGCTATTACGGTTCCAGAGAGATGGACAGATATTGTCGTGAGAACACTTGGGTTACGTTTTTACCCTTTAGGCATGGAACTCTTAAAATCTAAGTGCAATTTACACACATTTACTATAAAAGTAAAAAGAAACAGGATTTAAATTTAATCTAACAATTTAATTACAGTGCGAGAAAACTTTTGATTCTCTTTTTTTTTTTTTAAGAGAAGTAGCACTTCAGGCATTAATACCTACTTGGTTTGTAACCGTGCTACATTCTTTAGGAAAGGGATAGATGAGAGAGAAGAAAGGTGGTGAAAGGAGATAGATATAGCCATTTTATTAATTATTTTACTTCGCTTGCGAATATGCTATGGAGAAGTACTGACGAAGGAGGCTGCATGTTTTCATGTTGTTCTGAATATGTATTTATACCATTAAACAGAAAAGAACATTTTTATTTTTTGGCTGCCGCAAGGGTTGAACCCAGGGCAGTCAGATTTGTAGTCAACGTGCTTACCACTTTAATTAAAGCTGAAATTTAGAATCCAGGCCTTCAGATATTTGTTCTTGAATGAAGAGTTTTAAATTTAATTTAAGAAGAGCAACACTTACCCAACTTTCGACACCGCTTCGGATTATATTAAGTACAGATTTTTCAATTTTTTTTTCTTATACATCAGTACATATTTTGTAGTCTTCACAGCTATTTCTCTTAGCAACCGCTTTCTTCAACCCTCGATTCCCTTATAATAAGCGCGTTTTGATATGGCCAGCGATGGAGTCGTTAACTTCTCCTTGACAAAGCCTTGTTCTTTTGTGGATTTTCCGAGACTAAGAAACAGACATTTTATTACAGGGTGGGTGAGGCATGATTACAAAGGTTTTTAATTAAGTGTTCATAAAATAACAATGAAAAGTACCCTGGTGCATTATAGTGACGCTATAGTTGTAAAAATTACTACACAATTTAAGCAGTTTTTTTTTGATAATGATATACGCAAGCCGGAAAAAAGCTCAGAAGTAATATCTCTTATTAACTGTTAGAATTTACGCCAACAATTCTTAATGTCTGACAAAGAAAATAATAAAAACTTTTAAAATTTGTTTTAAATTTATTATAGCATACATTCTCCCTTCTCTGAAGAGCTTGTACCACCGAAAAACACTGTTATTGGTTTAATCGGACTCACCAAAACATACAATCAATTTAAAGTTTGTTGTAGCTACATATTTACCTCGTCTTTAAATAAAAAAAAATAATTTAAAATATATTTATAGATTAATTTTTTCGTTACCAAAAAATCGCCAAACATCTCAAAACAAGTCTGGCATCTCTTTATGATCGTCAAAAGCCAGACTCGAAAAAATTTTTTTGGAATATTATAATTATAAAACAAAAACTGTTTTGTGAAAAGCAAGCACGTTTTTGCTTTAATTATTTTTTTAGATAAGCTTCATATATTAATTTTGAGAAGATATCTAATAAAGCTTTTCAATCAATTTACAGGAAATTCATTAGTTGTTAAAAATAAATAAAAATGTTATTATTACATTAAAGTATTCGAATTAATTTGTGAAAAGTAAATCATTTTTTAAAATTAAAATCATTATAATGTTGTTGACCACAAAAGCACTTGTTACAAAATAATAAAAAAAAAACAACAAAACAAAAAATATAAATAAATTTATTATGTGCATTCAGAAATGTTTTGCATGCCAATGCTTCAATTTTAAGGTTGATGACTTTAAGTTTGGTGTTAAATTACAAAAAAACAAAAAAAAAAAAATAATAATAAAAAATAAAAACAAAAAAATAAAAAAAAAAATTATTGCACAATAATTTTGTTGTTTCAGGATATACGTACCGACTTTGCATATTAAATAGAGAGATTGTCTTAGAAATATTTTAACAAATTTATTTTTAAATTTCTAACAAATATTTCTATGATAAAATATTTAAAAAAAAATTATGATTTATTCTGTAATAACGAAAGAGCTGAAACACTTTTCTATTTATTAATATCACTTCAATTAAATAAAAATTATTAAAAATTAATTTCAACAAAACTAATTTTATTTCGTATTTTTTGTCTTCTTACAGGTAATTTTATATTTGTTGTTTTGTCTCAAATCTGAAAAAATTCGTAAGTTATTAAATGTTTGTTCTAATTACTTCTTAAGTCACACCTAAAAAATTTTGGTCAAACTATTACGCAAATCCGAAGCCGACCGTAAATGAAAGCCGGCGGCGGCTGAACAAACTATACTCTGCAACGAATAAAAGTCCGACACGGTTAAAATATTTTTGGCGGCTAAGCAAATAGCTGCTGAAACTCGCATACAATATGCGATGCAGCTACAACCTCTTGCAAGGACAGCTAAAGGATTCCTGCCTGTATTAAGTAGTCTTCGCCATTTTTTTAGATTTATGGAATCCAGATATCGTGTGACCCCCAAAAGAGATGTCAGGCAGTTTACACAGTAATATAATAGCTGTTGCTTACTGGTTGACCTAAATTTGGGAATCTTTCAAAACCGGATTAGAAATCTCAGGTTTAGTAGCCTTTAACTTCTTCGCATTCACATTTCATGTGCTACTGCTCCTTGGTCCTCACTATAAAGACATCTGCTGCTAGAATGCGCACACAATATGCGATGCCGTTAAAGCCTCTTTTTGCCACAGCCTAAGAGATTTGAGCACAATTCCATCCTGCATAAATTTGTCTCGTCTTTTTTTCAGATTTGTGGAATTGAAGGATTATGTGACCTTCAGGAAAGAGTGTCGTTCAACGTGCACGTAATAGCTGTTGCTCCCTGGTTGACTCCATGTTCGGGAATATATAAGACTCTACGGCAGTTATACGACTACGCTGCATCCTTTCATAATCAAACCGGTTTCGAACTTCCAGGTTTAGTATCCCTGAACTTCTTCATCGTTACTCACTGATTTGGTGGTCCTTCACTTTTTCGTCTCTGCCTGTAGAGAGTTACACGTGATCTGCTGCGAATTTGGGTTCGAATTAATCTCGGGCAGGTTCCCCAATTTTTCAGTCTAAGCCTTATTTCTTTTAAATGCAATTGCCCGAACGAATGAATTTATGTGAATCGTGGAAGAGGCAGCAAATGTCTGAAATCTTAACATTAAACTTAAACGAGAAACTATTAAACGAATGAAAAAGTACTTCAGCACAGTATTTTTAAAAACTTGAATTATTGGTTGTCAACTCTAAGCCCAAAATAACAATTAGACAAAAAATATAATTTTTATTAAAAGAATATAAACTGTTGAAAAGAAAGTAAAAATAAAAACCTTATGTACATCTCTGGAAATGTTCAACAAAAATAACTCAACGCAGATAAGTTGTTCACTTACGAATGTTACGAAAAAGCATTCAATGTTAGAAAACAAACAACAAACAGTCATCGTAGTACTCGTAGTAGAAGTGAAGAAGAGTAATACTACTGTCCATTTTATAAACATTAACTCTCACAACCTTTTACTATAAAAATTCATTTTATAACTGTTTTTTATTTTTTTTTTGTAATAGAAGAGAACGGAAAATAGAGGAAGTAAAAGAAAATAGTTTTAGTAGTAGAAAATAGTAGACGTTTAAAACAATTTAGGAACAAATCGTAGTAGACGTACGTACTACTCGTAATGGCAGACCTAAAAGAAACATCATATTATCACGTTCAACGAACTTTAAACTATAGATATTGTTACATTGTTGTTGTGTAGTGTAATTTTGTTCAGAGTACAAGGAAGTTGTAAAATACTCTTGCTTAAGAGGAAAACTTCTAAAAATAAAATACAAATTGTGTGTTACTGCTTTTAAAGCTTTGCAGTTACTGTAATAGGTACATATGTATGTATGTTTTTAACAATACAATCATGCAGGTGCATGTGCAGTTTTATTTGTTGAAACAAAAATTCAAATCCACGGGTAAGGCTATTTTTATGTGAAGATTTTACTATTAATTATATGTTCACAGAATCTTTATACAATAAAGATTTAAGGATGAATTTTTTTGCTTCCATTTTTTATTATCAAGAAATACATAAATACGTATAGAATCCATATGTATATGTATGCATGTAAATTTGTGTGTTAAAATTTTTTTTATTAAAAATTGGGTTGAAAAAATCTCGCCAACTCTTTTAATTTAACTGTCCACTAAAAATATTCCCCTTTACCGAATACATGTGCCCTGGAATAGTATTTTATATACATTAATACATACATAAATACATGCATACATACATACATACATACTTACATACATACGTATAGAATCCTAGAAAAATCAATATACCTAGATGTTGGTTGTAAGTCTAAGAGAATAAAAAAAAAAACAAAAATATTAAATAGTAAAACTACTACTACTGAGTCAGAAATAAAAATGTAAAATGTCTGCCTAATCCAGATTTCTGTGATGGAAAACTGTAATTCCGAAATGATACTTTTTACCATTCTACACATATCGTTGGGCAAATAATTAAAGTCTGCTTAATATTACAAGTCAGAAATTAGAATGACTTAAAAAAACTTGTGAGACCTTACTAAATTTAAAGATCTTTTTAAAACATAAAATTATTTATGTGTGTGAAGATAAATTTTAAAATTTTTAGCTTTGCCACAAACCTTTTAATTTAACAGAGCTCTGTTACAAAGATAACATAGCCCTGTTAAAGGAATAAAAATTCGGTTTATGCATCCAAACAGTAAATTTTATGGAAAAACCGAAATATAGAAAAACCAAAATGAATGGGATTTGCTTGCGAGGTGTCCTTCTATAGCTCTCCGTACCTAAAATATTTAAAAGCCCGTGTTGGAACGGGTTTGGGCACTTATACTTTTAAAATTTGAGTTTCTCTAAGGGATGAGCCCATTTTTATGGAAACAACAAAAGATGGCAAAATTGTAATAATACAGAAATGTGCATGAGGTAGTCTTCTTTCAATGTCCATACTTGGAATTTTTAACAGCGCGAGTTGGAACCGGTTTTGGGCACTTTTAAATTTTTATAATTTGGGTTTCTCTAAGGGATGAGCCCATTTTTATGGAAACAACAAAAGATGGCAAAATTGTAACAATACAGAAATGTGCATGAGGTAGTCTTCTTTCATTGTCCATACTTGGAATTTTTAACAGCGCGAGTTGGAACCGGTTTTGGCCACTTTTAAATTTTTAAAATTTGGGTTTCTCTAAGGGATGAGCCCATTTTTATGGAAACAACAAAAGATGGCAAAATTGTAATAATACAGAAATGTGCATGAGGTAGTCTTCTTTCATTGTCCATACTTGGAATTTTTAACAGCGCGAGTTGGAACGGGTTTTGGGCACTTTTAAATTTTTAAAATTTGGGTTTCTCTAAGGGATGAGCCCATTTTTATGGAAACAACAAAAGATGGCAAAATTGTAATAATACAGAAATGTGCATGAGGTAGTCTTCTTCCATTGTCCATAGTTGGAATTTTTAACAGCGCGAGTTGGAACGGGTTTTGGGCACTTTTAAATTTTTAAAATTTGGGTTTCTCTAAGGGATGAGCCCATTTTTATGGAAACAACAAAAGATGGCAAAATTGCAATAATACAGAAATGTGCATGAGGTAGTCTTCTTTCATTGTCCATACTTGGAATTTTTAACAGCGCGAGTTGGAACGGGTTTTGGGCACTTTTAAATTTTTAAAATTTGGGTTTCTCTAAGGGATGAGCCCATTTTTATGGAAACAACAAAAGATGGCAAAATTGTAATAATACAGAAATGTGCATGAGGTAGTCTTCTTTCATTGTCCATACCTTGAATTTTTAACAGCGCGAGTTGGAACGGGTTTTGGGCACTTTTAAATTTTTAAAATTTGGGTTTCTCTAAGGGATGAGCCCATTTTTATGGAAACAACAAAAGATGGCAAAATTGTAATAATACAGAAATGTGCATGAGGTAGTCTTCTTTCATTGTCCATACTTAGAGAAACCCAAATTTTAAAAATTTAAAAGTGCACAAAACCCGTTCTAACTCGCGCTGTTAAAAATTCCAAGTATGGACAATGAAAGAAGACTACCTCATGCATATTTCTGTATTATTACAATTTTGCCATCTTTTGTTGTTTCCATAAAAATGGGCTCATCCCTTAGAGAAACCCAAATTTTAAAAATTTAAAAGTGCACAAAACCCGTTCTAACTCGCGCTGTTAAAAATTCTAAGTATGGACAATAAATAAAGACTACCTCATGCAATTTCTGTATTATTACAATTTTGCCATCTTTTGTTGTTTCCATAAAAATGGGCTCATCCCTTAGAGAAACCCAAATTTTAAAAATTTAAAAGTGCCCAAAACCGGTTCCAACTCGCGCTGTTAAAAATTCCAAGTATGGACAATGAAAGAAGACTACCTCATGCACATTTCTGTATTATTACAATTTTGCCATCTTTTGTTGTTCCATAAAAATGGGCTCATCCCTTAGAGAAACCCAAATTTTAAAAATTTAAAAGTGCACAAAACCCGTTCCAACTCGCGCTGTAAAAAATTCCTAGTACGGACAATTAAAGAAGACTACCTCAAGCACATTTCTGTATTATTACAATTTTGCCATCTTTTGTTGTTTCCATAAAAATGGGCTCATCCCTTAGAGAAACCCAAATTTTAAAAATTTAAAAGTGGCCAAAACCGGTTCCAACTCGCGCTGTTAAAAATTCCAAGTATGGACAATGAAAGAAGACTACCTCATGCACATTTCTGTATTATTACAATTTTGCCATCTTTAGTTGTTTCCATAAAAATGGGCTCATCCCCTAGAGAAACCCAAATTTTAAAAATTTTAAAGTGCCCAAAACCCATTCCAACTCGCGCTGTTAAAAATTCCAAGTATGGACAATGAAAGAAGACTACCTCATGCACATTTCTGTATTATTACAATTTTGCCATCTTTTGTTGTTTCCATAAAAATGGGCTCATCCCTTAGAGAAACCCAAATTTTAAAAATTTAAAAGTGCACAAAACCGGTTCCAACTCGCGCTGTTAAAAATTCCAAGTATGGACAATGAAAGAAGACTACCTCATGCACATTTCTGTGTTATTATAATTTTGCCATCTTTTGTTGTTTCCATAAAAATGGGTTCATCCCTTAGAGAAACCCAAATTTTAAAAATTTAAAAGTGCACAAAACCCGTTCCAACTCGCGCTGTTAAAAATTCCAAGTATGGACAATGAAAGAAGACTACCTCATGCACATTTCTGTATTATTACAATTTTGCCATCTTTTGTTGTTTCCATAAAAATGGGCTCATCCCTTAGAGAAACCCAAATTTTAAAAATTTAAAAGTGCCCAAAACCCGTTCCAACTCGCGCTGTTAAAAATTCCAAGTATGGACAATGAAAGAAGACTACCTCATGCACATTTCTGTATTATTACAATTTTGCCATCTTTTGTTGTTTCCATAAAAATGGGCTCATCCCTTAGAGAAACCCAAATTTTAAAAATTTAAAAGTGCCCAAAACCCGTTCCTACTCGCGCTGTTAAAAATTCCAAGTATGGACAATGAAAGAAGACTACCTCATGCACATTTCTGTATTATTACAATTTTGCCATCTTTTGTTGTTTTCTTAAAAATGGGCTCATCCCTTAGAGAAACCCAAATTTTAAAAATTTAAAAGTGCCCAAAACCCGTTCCAACTCGCGCTGTTAAAAATTCCAAGTATGGACAATGAAAGAAGACTACCTCATGCACATTTCTGTATTATTACAATTTCGCCATCTTTTGTTGTTTCCATAAAAATGGGCTCATCCCTTAGAGAAACCCAAATTTTAAAAATTTAAAAGTGCCCAAAACCCGTTCCAACTCGCGCTGTTAAAAATTCCAAGTATGGACAATGAAAGAAGACTACCTCATGCACATTTCTGTATTATTACAATTTTGCCATCTTTTGTTGTTTCCATAAAAATAGGCTCATCCCCTAGAGAAACCCAAATTTTAAAAATTTAAAAGTGCACAAAACCCGTTCTAACTCTCGCTGTTAAAAATTCCAAGTAAGGACAATGAATAAAGACTACATCATGCATATTTCTGTATTATTACAATTTTGCCATCTTTTGTTGTTTCCATAAAAATGTGCTCATCCCTTAGAGAAACCCAAATTTTAAAAATTTAAAAGTGCACAAAACCCGTTCTAACTCGCGCTGTTAAAAATTCCAAGTATGGACAATGAATAAAGACTACCTCATGCATATTTCTGTATTATTACAATTTGCCATCTTTTGTTGTTTCCATAAAAATGGGCTCATCCCTTAGAGAAACCCAAATTTTAAAAATTTAAAAGTGCCCAAAACCCGTTCCAACTCGCGCTGTTAGAAATTCCAAGTATGGACAATGAATAAAGACTACCTCATGCATATTTCTGTATTATTACAATTTTGCCATCTTTTGTTGTTTCCATAAAAATGGGCTCATCCCTTAGAGAAACCCAAATTTTAAAAGTATAAGTGCCCAAACCCGTTCCAACACGGGCTGTTAACAATTCCAAGTATGGACAATGAAAGAAGACTACCTCATCCACATTTCTGTATTATTACAATTTTGCCATCTTTTGTTGTTTCCATACAAATGGGCTCATCCCTTAGAGAAACCCAAATTTTAAAACTTTAAAAGTGCCCAAAACCCGTTCCAACTCGCGCTGTTAAAAATTCCAAGTATGAACAATGAAAGAAGACTACCTCATGCACATTTCTGTATTATTACAATTTTGCCATCTATTGTTGTTTCCATAAAAATGGGCTCATCCCTTAGAGAAACCCAAATTTTAAAAATTTAAAAGTGCCAAAAACCGGTTCCAACTCGCGCTGTTAAAAATTCCAAGTATGGACAATGAAAGAAGACTACCTCATGCACATTTCTGTATTATTACAATTTTGCCATCTTTTGTTGTTTCCATAAAAATGGGCTCATCCCTTAGAGAAACCCAAATTTTAAAAATTTAAAAGTGCCCAAAACCCGTTCCAACTCGCGCTGTTAAAAATTCCAAGTATGGACAATGAAAGAAGACTACCTCATGCACATTTCTGTATTACAATTTTGCCATCTTTTGTTGTTTCCATAAAAATAGGCTCATCCCTTAGAGAAACCCAAATTTTAAAAATTTAAAAGTGCCCAAAACCGGCTCCAACTCGCGCTGTTAAAAATTCCAAGTATGGACAATGAAAGAAGACTACCTCATGCACATTTCTGTATTATTACAATTTTGCCATCTTTTGTTGTTTCCATAAAAATGGGCTCATCCCTTAGAGAAACCCAAATTTTAAAAATTTAAAAGTGCCAAAAACCGGTTCCAACTCGCGCTGTTAAAAATTCCAAGTATGGACAATGAAAGAAGACTACCTCATGCACATTTCTATATTATTACAATTTTGCCATCTTTTGTTGTTTCCATAAAAATGGGCTCATCCCTTAGAGAAACCCAAATTTTAAAAATTTAAAAGTGCCCAAAACCCGTTCCAACTCGCGCTGTTAAAAATTCGAAGTATGGACAATGAAAGAAGACTACCTCATGCACATTTCTGTATTATTACAATTTTGCCATCTTTTGTTGTTTCCATAAAAATGGACTCATCCCTTAGAGAAACCCAAATTTTAAAAATTTAAAAGTGCCCAAAACCCGTTCCAACTCGCGCTGTTAAAAATTCTAAGTATGGACAATGAAAGAAGACTACCTCATGCACATTTCTGTATTATTACAATTTTGCCATCTTTTGTTGTTTCCATAAAAATGGGCTCATCCCTTAGAGAAACCCAAATTTTAAAAATTTAAAAGTGCCCAAAACCCGTTCCAACTCGCGCTGTTAAAAATTCCAAGTATGGACAATGAAAGAAGACTACCTCATGCACATTCCTGTATTATTACAATTTTGCCATCTTTTGTTGTTTCCATAAAAATGGGCTCATCCCTTAGAGAAACTCAAATATTAAAAATATAAGTGCTCAAACCCGTTTCAACACGCGCATTTAAATATTTTAGGTATGGAGAACTATAGAGGGACACCTCGCAAGCAAATTCCAATAATTTTGGTTCAGGCATATTTCGTTGTTTCCATAAAATTTACAGTTTGGATGCATAGACCGCATTTTATTCCTTTAACAGGCCTATGTTATCTTTCTAACAGAGCTCTGTTAAATTAAAAGGTTTGTGGCAAAGCTAAAAATTTTAATATTTATCTTCACACACATAAATTATTTTACAAATATAATAATATAATAACAAATTCCCGCGCATATAAATAAATGATCGTAGCGTTTTGTGATATTTTATTTTTTTATCCTCTTTCAGCTATATAAAAGAGCCGAAAAAAAGTCAGCCGTATACAGTGTAGAAAGAAAAATAGAATTACTGTTGGTTATTGTTGTTTTTGGCTAACCTTGATTTTTGTCTTTGCTTTATTGTTTGGACAAAAATTTTTAGTTTATTTAAAATGTTTGTCAGAAGTTTCCTGAAGAGATAAGTAAGCGGTAACGAAATGGCCATCGAGACGTGCTTTGGGCCTCAATAATCAATATCGGTAATTTAAATAATTAATCGGGATAATATAAAATAGCACGAAAAAACGATTTTATTTTGAAAATTAATCTCTTTTATTTATCTATTTTAATTAAAATTGATAATTATAAATTATTATGTTTAGAATTTATTTATTTTCTATCAGTAAAATTTCTAAGTTGCGGTTAACCGAATAATTTAAAATGAATCGATTATTAACTGTATTAAATCTCAAAGCAAAATAATTGCTTAGAGATCACAAAGCTCAATATGGCAGAATAATCAAACATTTTACTAGAGAACAATGTTTTTTATTCTTCAACAACAAATCAAGGAAAGTTTTGCCGCTTTATTTGAAAAAAAAAAAACTTCAGCGATTCCTTTTATAATTGTCAAAAAATAAATACATCCACTATGTATCACATTTCTTGCGGGATTCCGGCTTATGACATCATTAATATTAAAAAAAAAAAATGATGGACTCTTGGATGCCAATTGGGATTGTTTTTTGTCTTTTATAAATGTTTGATGATCAGCCACATGTATAACAAAAACTAAGCATGAGGTTAGCATAAGTGACGAAACAAAGCAGGGTCTCTGCAAGGCTCTTTACACAATTTGTCACCAAAAATAATCCCAAAATATAGTTATGGGTCACGGCAACAATTTACAATGATTTTAAGTGCCAGGCCAAATTCATTCAGAGTTTTTGTTATGCATACGGCTGTAGAAATTTACTATCAAAGAATAAATACATCACTTTTTCTTACGGGATTTGGACTTGTTTCATCATTGTAGTTAAAAAACAAACTGGTGGAGTCTTACTTGTTACTAGAGATGCCAATCAGGTTGACATTTTAAACTCCCGGGACTAGGAATTTTAATCTCGGAATTTAAGTTTCTGAATTTACAATAAATGCCTGGTGTTATGACAATCACTCAATTAAAAATAATAGAAATTTATAAAATTTACATATTGCACAGTTGCATTTCACGTCATTTTTACAAGATTTATTTACAATGTGCTCAAAAGAATTATATTTTTTCTACAAATTTGCTAATTTTTGACAATGATGCTTATCACTTAAGACTTATTGACTTACTTCAAAAACGTCAATTGCTTTGTATTCGAACAAAGTATTATGTTTCATAATGCTGCAGTACAAAATATTGACAATGTATACCATCTCAAAACGCCATCGACACGTATTAGCAACGCAGTAAAAAGAAGCAATCAGTGCATCAGTTTTAAAGTTGATACTTTGTTTAGCAACTGCACATTGTAATTTAAATACGGTAGCACAACAGTATGAAAACTTTGTATTTGTATTGATACGTTTTGGAAGTCAGCCATTATAAAGGCCTCGTTATGCGAACGTTGATGTAAGAAAAACTTAACGTATTTTAACGTACGGTCGTTTATGTACTTATAGAAACTTGTCAATAAAATAAAAACAAAACATTGTGCAGCACAATTTGTTTGTAATTTTAATTTCAAAAGCCCGAAAAGAATTTAAAAATGGATATTGAGGATTTATTTGCTGATGTCGATGAAAACTGTTTTGCAAAAAAAAAACTATAAAGTCAAAATATTAAATTACAAAACTTAACACTATTTTCAATTTGCTGCAGCTGTTCAGAACAGTGTTGAGATTTGTGGCATAGTTACGGGCACTGTTCCGTACATGTTAATTTAGAAAAAGTACTAATTTCGCTTCGAAAGATAATTTACATTGCAATATGTGCAATGTATTGACAAATTTAATTATCTGTTTTAAAAAAGATTATTATGTATTTAATGTAACTATTTATTTATTATACTTTTATTAAGCAAAATAATAAAAACTGATGAATGATACAATTATTGTCAATACTTCAAAAGTACCTAAAACGGGCAAATGTGCCGCAATGGTACTTATCACATATAATTCCAGCACTATCTTACGAATGTCACGTAACAATGCCGTTATACAGGTTGAAGCGTTACGGAAACGTGACAGTTAATTTCGGTAAGCGTTTGCATTGTTTTAGTATATTTAAAAACAAACGGCCGTTAGGTTAGCTTACGTGGACGTTCGCATAATTGTACCTTAACAATGGCTGCCACCTGTATGCCTTCAATTCATTTGGAGGTTGCAAGTAAAAAATTTATGATAGTTTTAACAAAATTGCTAAATTTATGTTGCAAAAGTAATACACTGTTGTTAGGTCACTTTTGATATTCGAAATAGACCGTCCACTCACCAAACACTTTTTTATACCCTTCATCACAAAAAGTGGAAAAATAGTATATCAAAGTTTGTCATTCATTCGATTGAGCGACGTTCGTGTGTTAGCGTTGAATTCAAGTTTGCCGATTGATTTTACAAAAAAAAAAAAAAAAATAAAAAAAAAACAAATAAAAATGACGAATCGATTAGATATAGTGTCGAAAGAGTTGTTATTTGAAATCAGCATGATCGGTCCATCTCCTTTGAGGCAGCACGAAAAACACCACGCCTGCCTCTAATTTGTTCATGTCATTTGGAAAAATAAAGTAACTCCATTAAAAAAAAAATAAATATATGGGGCGATAGAGAATTAAAAAATAAGTAAAAAACATCAAATGAAAAAATTGGTGTTCGCCCATATTTTCCGAGTTACAGGCCTCTGAAATTTTCTAGTTTTCTAAAATATCAATGTGGGTATCATTTAAAAGATTTTAAAGGGATCTTTAAAAAAATACTAAAATTTAAAAAAAATGCTTAACCCATTAAGAGCCGATGTCATTTTTATGTAAAATTATATACAAGCAGTACTGATTTTTTTTATTTCTCTGTTACCCTAATATTTGCATTTTTGATTGAAGTTACTTCACTAAACTAAATTTACATAGATGGTGAAGGGCATTCGGCATAGCCTATTTAGCACTCTTGTTGCTTTTGATTTTAGTTTGAGGATTTCTTATGTCATGTCTTTTTTTAAATATTCTATAAATTTTATTTTAGTTGTGTCTGAAGGTTTTGGAACATCAATTTCAAGAGTTTTAGTTTTGTAGATGTCATGGAAATTGTAAATTATCGACATACGTTTATCCTGCTACTAGGATTCCTTCTATTTCGAAAATCCGAAATTAATTAGTTTGTAAATTTTTCATTTAGTCTCACTTAAGTCAGCTTTCTTTAATTTCCGCTTATAGACCTGAACAAAAAGGTGCTTTTGTTTGTAAGATGACTTATACTTAAGTCCTCTTGGTACAGTTTTGCCTTACGATTCAGCCACCAAAAAGAAAAAAAAAAAAAAAATAAACAACTTCAGGATAAAAACTACGTTTTCTAATTAGTTCAAATCTTGCATCAAACTTAATTTAAGTCCTTTTGCGTTATAAACTGAGAGAAAATGTTATTCTTACAATTTCTTTTAATTTGGTCTGTCTTTTATGCACTCATTGTAGTTTTGTAAACTAAATCCACTTTATAAGTTTTTCTTCTAAGTTTTGCGTTTTTTAAACATTTATATAATATATAAACATAAGTATATATAATGTATGTATGCATTTTAGTTAACTACGTCCGTTACCCTATTTAATGACTTTTCGAAAACAAATGGAAAAAGTTTTATAAAAACGTGACTATCAAATTTAAGTCAAGTGTATTAAAAGTTTGTTTTTGTTAAACCATAAAATGTGATCCAGCGTGTTGTAATGTTTGCATTATTATTGACAACATAATGACAAAAGAAATTTAAAGTTTTACATTGTTTTTAGATGCTAAATAAAAGTTTAAGAGTGCAATATACGAGTACACAAATACATATGTATGTATTTCTTATTTGCATTTAAAAATGAAAGGGAAGTTTTTACTTTTATAATTGAGCATTTTTAAAACCTGTTGTTGTAAGAGATTTTTTGCTATGTAGCAAAGCGAAAACTTACAACATTGTTAAAAAAAAAACAAATATGCAATGCATTAATGAGTACTGCCAGACGATTAAAATAAAAAATCACCAGTTTTATAAATGTGTTTAATAAAAATATCGTCACACCATTCAAAAAAATGTCAATTAATTTCATTTATAACACATAGAAATAAAGTGAATACGTCCAAGGCGGATTTTTATTTATGTACAACGTTTTTGTCAAAATTTAAAAATTACTAAATATAATTGTTTTCTTGACCTTTTTTTCTACCCCTTAAAATATATATGTATGTTCTGACTTCTTATGCATAGCGAAGTCGATTGAGCGATGTCCGTCTATCCGTCATTTGCAACAATAAAGCAACTCGAATAAAAATAAAATTTATATATATATATATATATATATATATATATATATGGGGCGATAGAGAATTAAAAAATAAGAAAAAAAAACACCAAGTGAAAAAATTGGCGCTCGTCCATATTTTCCGAGTTACGGGGCTCTGAAATTTTCAATTTTTTTTTTTAAATATCAATATGGGTATAATTTTAAAGCTTTTGATGAGATTTTTAAGGAAATGCTAAAATATTTTAAAAATGCTTAACCCATTAAGAGCCGAAGGCATTTTTATGTAAAATTATATATATGCAGTACTTTTTTATTTTTTATTTCTCTGTCACCCCAATATTTTCTTTTTTTGATAGGAGCTACTTCACTACACTAGATTTACATAGATGGTGAAGGGTATATAAGATTCGGCATTCGCATATAGCACTCTAACTTGTTATTTTAAAAACTAGGTGCTTAGAAAATTAGAAAAGAACATTTTAGAATAATGTTAAAATTAAAAACATTTTCAAATAATTTCAAAAAGTAAATATCAAAATTTTTATAAAATTAACAGCCAGATCCACGATGTCCAGTCGTTCGTTCGTTTGTACAATTACATTCAAAACAAAAACAAATTCTAAAATATTATTTTTGTTTTATTTTTCATAAAAAGAACTTCGTGCTATTTTTTTATTTAATTATCCCGATCAAATTAATTACCGATATTGATTATTGAGGCTTTATTGTTTGGACAAAAATCTTCAGTTTATTTAAAATGTTTGTCAGAAGTTTTCTGAAGAGTTAAGTAAGCGTAAACGAAATGGCCATCGGACGTGCTTTGACCCTCAATAATCAATATCGGTAATTAATTTAATCGGAATAATTAAATTAAAAATAGCACGAAGTTTTTTTTATGAAAATTAAATATTTAAAAAATATTCCCGCGTCTTCGATTAAAAAGTTTTTGTTTTAAATGTAACTATGCGAACGAACGAACCATTGCGACATCGTGGGACTGGCAGTAAATTTCAAAACCAAAAAATAAATATGAGGTATTGCTGCATATAAAGGAGAAAGAAACCAACGGATACAACTTCAATTAAAGCATCAAATGATGATAGAAGAATAAATTGAATTCGACTTTCTGTTGTTTAGTCAGATATTTTTGATATTAACTTAGTGCTCTGCAACAACAAATTAACATTAGATCATTTAATTCGTCCAGAATTTGACATTATTGTACCCTTCAGCTTGTCACTTTGAAAATCCTTATGGAATTCAATATGTATGTCAGAGTTGCAATTTTACATATGGCTTATAATTTTAAAGTTTAAACAGATATGCAAATTACTTCTGACATTGTTTATTTTAGTGCGTTTTTTTTACAATTAATTTAAATAAAGAAAATTATTGCTCATTGATTAAAAATATAAAATGCATTTCATGGCCATACCGAAGGTTGGTACAAAGCAAAAATAAATGTACAGGAGGAGATACAGAGAGAACAACGAAAAAAGGCTTTGGTTGTTTTTAGACTTTGTCTAACCAAATTAATATTGATTAAATAAGTTGGTTTAATACATGATGTTTACAATGTATACAACCTAAGGATCGAAGAATCCTAATGAAGGATGTAGCGATCCAGAAAACCTAGCATTGTTTTATTTGGAAAATATCTGTATACAATTGTAAATAAATTTTCTTTGTAGAAATTTATAGAAATTAAAATAAAAATTGAACTTAAGCCGAAAATCAATTTTAATTCATTTATCGTTTCTTATTGTATTTTATTTAATTATATTTTTACAATCAATTAAAAACAAGGAAAACATTTATTAAATTAGTTAATTTTTATAAAAAAAAATTATTGTACTATTATTTATTTTATCCCGATTTAAATTATATATCACCAATATTGATTATATTATATACATATTGTTACGTTTTTCCCTTTTAGAACAAACGTACAGATTCTTTTGATTGCAAATACCACTGTGGCTCATTATTCTGTATTCAAATTTTATGGCTTTCTCTGGCTATACTTCTAGATCCTACCGGTCTTGTGAACCCCTGGTCCCGTATTTACTAAACATGCGTTATTACTACAAACGAGCCATCCACGCTACACTACTGTGTTACTCCGGCAAGACATGAACTACTCGATGCCTTGTTTAGTAACCTTAACCATCCATCCATTGAATGATAACAATTATTATTTTTTCATTGCACGCATGTCCGAATGCGGTATCGAACTCAGGACCCCCTGTTTTGCAGTACGCACCTCTACCAACGCAGCAATTGAGGCTGCTCAGCTTTTGTTAGCTAATTGTTACTTTTATTCACACACCATTAGTTGAATTAACTTATTCACCACGCTCATACAGGTAACAACAACAGGGGTTGCCAGATCTTATATTCGTAACAATATGTTTTTACTTTTTTCTTATTTAATTATCAACCCTTCAACATAACAAACGGAAAAGGGGTATAACTAAGTTTGTCATTCCGTTTGGTATTTCTACAATATCCATTTTCGAATCCATAAAATATAAATATTCTGAATTCTCATGCATAGCGAAGTCGATGGAGCGATGCCCGTCTGTCCGTCCGTGTTAGTTTTAAAATCAACACTAATTGTTTTTGATTGAAGTTACTTCACTTAGCTAGATATACATTAATGGTGAAGGGTGTATAAGAATCGGCATAGCCGAATATAACACTCTTAATTGTTTTATTTTAAAACTAATTAAACAGATATCTTTCAACCCTTGAAGCATTTCATTAATATTTTCACATTAAAATTTTAATATTGTTGTTAAAAACATATTGTCTGTTTAAACTTTTGCTCTTTTACTGTTTTTCTATTAATGTAAATTCCAGCCATATTTTTCCAGTGTACATACATACATATATCGAGTATCAAAAGTTTTCTAATAAATGTTTGTTCCAATCTTGTTTGTGTCAAAAAGCAAAGCAAAAAAAAATCATAAACACAGAAAAATGTAATAAAAACCAGTTAATATTGTTTGTGGAGAAATAAAAGAACAAAGCAAAAATACATTTGTATATATATATATATAAACTAGATTTTTCAAAAACGTATGTATTTAAATATATTTAAGCATTTAAGATAGATATAGACATTATCCACACACAACCAAGCATACGAAATATTATTTTTATCAAGCACATGATAATGATCGTATAAAAAATTACAGTAGAACTTCTACCAATTGGCATTTTTCTAAATCCCTGTTTATTTAAGATTTAAGAAAAATTTATCAAAGATTAAAGCTTCACTATAACAAAGTCACACTATAATACTGAGTATTAAAATTTTTTAAATAGTTACGTACGAAGAAAAAAGTTCGGCAATTAGGAGTGAGAAAGAAGATGTCAAAGATTTTAATCACTTTGTTGCAAAATGGCAGTTCCAGCCTCATCTTCGAAAAACAGCCCAATCACGCCTCCAGACCACAGGCACCCCATACAGTGACACGTTGAGCATGCAAAGGCTTCTTAATAATCTCTCTAGGATTTTCAAAGGCCAAATGTGGAAATGTTCCTATTTGACATAGTAAAAATTGGCTTCTGATGAAAAAATTATTTTTTTTTTTACAAAAACCAATAGGTTGTCCCTAAATGAATTTCATAATGAATTTTAATGCGAATTTCGAGCGAAATTAAATTCATTATAACAATCGTTACCAAAACATCCACTACGAATACGTAAAAAAACTAAATGTCAAAACTATCATGTTATTGGTGTTGCCAAAATTAAAAAACAAAGTTCTCGTTGAAAAACCTTTGACATCATATTTTAAAGCTGTTTCTATTCAGGGTTGCTTTTTCTGCTTATAACTTTCATCTGACTTAAAGTGTGATGAAGAACAAACAAATTGTAATAATTTGTAAGATTCATTTTTAATTTTTTCCCAATCAGTGTGTGCACCGTGGATCTTATAAATTAATTAAAATTGAATTATTTTCGGCTTTGGTGCTTTTTTTAAGTAAATTTCTAAAGATTTTTAGAAAGAAAAATTATTTACAAATGTATGCGGACGTTTTCCAAGAAAAAGTAAACGTTAGCAGAATGAAATGCAGCATTTTCTGGACCGTCCGTGTTAGTGTTGAAATCAAGTTTGCCGAGCCAAAAAAAAAAATAAATATGACAATCGATCAGATATCAACTCCTTCGATTAAGTCAAAAACATCAAGTAAAAAAAATTATCGCTCTCCCATATTTTTCGTGTTACGGGGCTATGAAATTAGCAAATTTTTTAAAATATCAATGTGGGTATCATTATAAAGCTTTTGATGAGGTCTTTAGGGAAATATTAAAAATTTTTTAAATGCTTAACCCATTAAGAGCCGATGTAAAATTATATATATACAGTACCAATTTTTTTATTTTTTTTTTATTTTTAATTCTCTGTCACTCCAATATTTGCTTTTTTGATTGCAGTTACTTCACTAAACTAGATTTACATAGATGGTGAATATAGCGCTCTTATTTTTTTTATTACGAGTACAAAAGTCAATGAAGTATAATGCAAAAACAATCAAAATTTAAAAAATAATTAATTTTAATTCATTTTATGAAAACAAGCGAAATTAATTTTATTCGATGCAACAGACATTTTTTGTGATGCGTTGTTGACGATTATTTACGCAACATCTAATTGTGTGATGCATTTTAATTACTTTTGCTGTGTTTAAAACACATATTCATTTTCGAACAGGACAAATATTAAATAAAAAAAAAATAATAAAATTTGATTAAATATAATAATGCAAATTTTATAATCAATTATGTTTGAATGACATTTTAAGGATGACAGTTGCCAACGACATTTCTTTATCTCTATCAGTGTGGCCAACTTTACATTTGCTTCTAAAAGATTAGTACGAAATATTTTTAATGGTCCATAGTCATCACAAAAGCAAAATGGGACATTTTCAAGTGGATCCAATAAGCATTTATAGAAGACATTAGTCGGGTCTGAGGAGCATAGTGGGAGTAGCCTAGGAGTAGTAGATTCAGACCAATATCGGTATTATATATTTTTTTTAAATTGTTTCTTCCTTATTTTCGATTTTTCCTTCTGGGTTTTTTAAGATAATATTTAATACTATAACTTAAACATTTACCATTAAATACAACCCTGCTGTTGTGACGGTGAAAGTTTACATTTTTAGATTAATGTAAAATATTACTCAAATACAAAATCAATTTATTTCTTTATTTACGAATAAGGAAAAAAGTACAGGGTTCGAAATTTTGGAGCATCTTTAAAAATTTTTTAATATTTTTATTCATTTCACTGTATTTAAATATGCAAATGAATCCATTTATACTTACAACATACACACGCGTTTATTTAATGGTACTTGTGAATAGAATCTTAATGCAAATCGTGCATAAACTTATTAAAAGCTTAATTTTATCTTAAATAATTTAAATCAGCATTTTCTAGCTTTATCAAGCTGCCTGCTGGGTGTCTATATGCAGCAGAATGTCCATGTAGTCTTTGTAATTTTTTTTTCATATTTTCAATTTTTACTACTCAAGAAAAATATATGTATGTGTGTATGTTCTACTTATCACAATATGACCTTCAACTCTTTGCAAAAATATTTTTTAGAACGCAGTTTCCATTTTTTCAGCAGAAATACATAAAAGAAATTATTTTTTTGTAAAAACTTTCTTTAAATTAAATGTGAATGAAATTATTGAATTATTTCTTTGATTGCAATGTAAATGAAATTATTGAAATATTAAGTCCGCAAACTGAAATCAAAAGAATAATTGGTGAATGAGTTTGAAGCTCATTTTAAGATGAAGCAAATATTTTTCAATTAAAAAAAACGCACAACTAAAAGAGGGTGAGTTTATTCAACAAGATGACAGTGATTATTTTTTTCTCTGCTTTGTTTGAGTATGCCGTTTGTCAAAAAAAAAAAAAACAAAATGCAGCATAATCTTATTTATGATTGAATTTTCTCATTTTCATGCCAAATTTTGTTTACAATTTTCGGTAATTTTTATTAAAACTTGTGTTCCGAAAAAACAATGAGACTGAAAAACAAAACGATTTACAATGAATTTAATCAATTCAAATCAATTGCCAGCTCCCTTTTTCGCCCTTATCCTAAATGTCAAACTCCATCAAAATAATAATTATACAGATTTTTAAGTTACCGAAAATTAATAAAATCGCCTTCGCTGTCAATTGATAATTGGCTTGCATTGAATTTCAAGCAACGTTAAAAGTGAATAAATTCGCCACTGCTATCAACCTGGTACATGATTTCGCCATGCTTTTATTTTTATTATTTTGTTGTTAATTTGCCTTTGTTTGAAAAAAAAATATGAAAACAAAGGCCTATAATTTTTTATTTTAGCAAATTTTTTTTTCTTTTTTTTTTTTTTGGAGAGGACCAACGCGTTTTGTAAGTTCACAGAAAAAGTTGAAAAATGATTGTTAAGAAGTTTAAACCGTGATTATTTGCAAGGCTATGAATTAATTAGGAAGTGATGTCAATGGCGAATCCGTTCATTTATACATCTGTACATTTAATAAAACAGGTGCATTTCTGTATAAAAATATTTTTATGAAAATATTTTTTGAGGTGAAATAAAAAATACCTCCTTTTAGAATTTGTATCTGTCTGTCTATGTTCGCATCATGTAAAAACTGATAGATGGATTAGAATAAAATTTTGTGTAAAGGAGTCTCAGGTCCTTGATTCCAATATGGAAAGAGATACAAATGTCAAAGCTCCCAATATTTATTTTTTTTACATGGAATTTTTTTTTACACTGTTTAGAAAACTCTACAAAAAATAATTAAAATTTTTTTTTCTAAATTTATGCAATATGAGACTTTTAGTTCCCCCCCCCCGAATATTTTTGGTGTGTGTAAACAAAAATATATTTTCAATTTTTTTCTAGCACGTGGAGTTTTTTTTTTAAGTCATGATCAAAATTTTAATTGATAATATAAATTTTTGTCCCATTGTTGAAATTCAAATCGATGCTACAGCTAAATTAAAAGAGATAACGATCAATTTTTTTAGTTCTATGTCCACATATCCCCATAGTTTAATGTGTAAAAGAAAATGATAACTTATGAATATCCCTTTAGCTTAAATTTGTACATTCGCAGAAAAGCCGTCAGACAAAAAGCCTATTTTCTCAGAAATTGTACGTGATGGAAATTTTCTAAAATTTTTTTCGTAAGCTAGTGGTCTATGCATATCCAAATTGCTGCATAAACTTCGGAGGGAAAACCCTTGGATACCTGTGTAATTAGAAAGGCTAACGAAGTCGAGGGCACTGCTTGTAATAAAAATAAATTCGTAATTGTTTTAAACGCCTTGCAGTAATAAAAAATAATCATAAAATAATAAATAAAATTTTTGTGGGCCACTCACTGTATGTATAAAGTAGAAATTGTTACCGTATCAACAAAAAACAAAAAAAAAAAAAAACATTTGCAAAAAGTTCTGTAAAATCTGAAATGTCAATAATGAAAATATTTTAAAACAACTAAAATTTTTTTTTTGTGTTACTAAATTGCCTTATAGATGGATGATAAGCTAACGTACAGCCAGAAATTATTCCCAAAATTCTTTTTGATCCCCATTTAATAAATGCTTTTCTGTTAATATTGTTAATTATTATATGTAATGTTCATTAATCACTTTTATCTAAAATTAAAGAGGTTTTTTATTTATTTGTACACTTTGCAAATTTTAAATGAAATTTTTACAATTACTGGGCCTTTAAATGTAAATAGAAATTTTACGTTAAATAAATACATAATAAACATTTTTTATACATACATTTGTTTATATCTTTTTTTTTTTTCTTTAAAAACTGTCTTCATTTTCTTGACGCTAACTTGGCTCAATAATTTTATGAAAATTTAAAGATTCTTAAAAGAAAATCAGTTTTACCACTAATTTTATTGTTCATTTTATGTATTTGTTACTGTATATTCATAAGGAATAAAATGCTTTTATAATATTCCATTCAAGAAAACAAAAGCAAATGCATTAATATATTGTAGCATTGCCAAATGCGTTGTACATTTAATGTCCTTTTGTGTTTATATTTGAAATTATCACCTAATATAAAGGATGTGCACTCACTCACTTTAGTCTAAGAACATTTGTTAGAAATTTAAAATGTTCTTTTTTTTAGGTATTATTTTTTTCTGAAAAAGCCATAATTTATTTAAAGTTTGCAAAACGTCTAAAAAGTGCTTTAGATGTTGTTTTAAAAATTTGCTTCACAAATCTGTTGCATTAATTTTTATTCTTTGCTCTTTAGTCTGACTTGCAAACACCTTGTTAAATATGCTTTAAATATCTCAATATTGTCTACAGTTACAGTGACTCAACACTTATTTCGTACAGTAGGAAAACAATTTTAAAAAATCGCACAAACTTTAATTTTAATTAAAAAAAAATTTGTTCAATACAATAACATGTGAAAACAATTTCTGGCATATGGTCACCGCCAACGTTCTATTAGTCTAATTTTGAGCCACTATGAATGGCGCGAACAATGTTGACCTTCACGTTGCATCACAGGGCAAGTCCATTTCTTGAAATCAACTTATCGCCGAATGTTGATTGAAATTAATCGATGATTGCGGTAGCAGGTCAACACGTAGTGGCATCCTGTTGAAACAACGCCCGAACCAATTCAGAGCTCCGGCTTTTTTTTAAGAAAGTCCATTGATGTTACCATCGTATAAACCGCAACAAGCGGTTCATTTTTCTGGATGTTATTTCCAAACCCGTTAAAGCAAATGTAAACCTCGTCTGTAAAAGTTCGCTGCGTAAATTCGCAGTGTGGCACACAATTAGGACGAAAAAGTTACAGCTGTTATGATCAACAAAATTTGTTTGCTGCCTTTGACAAAAAAAGTAAACATTTAAAAAAATTTTGAGTTTTGTGAAAATTATTAAGATAATAAACATCAAGTTTTCTTTTGTTCATATTTGTTTTGTTTTTCATATGACAGCTGATAGTGTAACCACAGAATATAATAAAAAAAATAAAAAAATAAAATAGTTATACAAAAAATTAAACATTAAGAAAAAGCCATTAGAAGGCAATTTTATGGAAAATAATTGTGGATGTTTAGCTTAATAATAATAATAAACAATAATTAAGGCAAAAATAACTTTATATACGAATATATGTAAAAACTAAAAAGAGAAACGGCAACCCTGTACTAGTTTGTTCGTCGGCGTAAGAATTATAAATAAATCCATCGGAGAGTTCGTCACGCACGACGAATTTCGTCGACGGCGGTGTTGTGTTAATTTTCATATGCACCAATGTGTTTTATTTCTGACGGAAAATATTCGGCATGAAAAATTCGTCGTTCATCCTAATTGTGTTCCCAGCATAAATAGGATTATAAAGTAGCGTCAATTTTGCCAGAATATACTGAGATCATAAATGTCAAAAAGTAAGCAGAGTATGACAGTTCTTTTAACAGTTAACCCAAGTTGTATTGGCTTTATCGTAGATTGAGGGAAACAGACCAATATAATTTTTATAAAAGTTAACAGATGTGTGTGAAGATAAATTTTAAAATTTTTAGCTTTGCCACAAACCTTTTAATTTAACAGAGCTCTGTTAGAAAGATAACATAGCCCTGTTAAAGGAATAAAATGCGGTCTATGCATCCAAAGTGTAAATTTTATGGAAACAACGAAATATGGCAAAACCCAAATGATTGGGATTTGCTTGCGAGGTGCCCTTCTATACTTCTCCATACTTAAAATATTTAAAAGCGCGTGTTGGAACGGGTTTGGGCACTTATATTTTTAATATTTGTATTTCTCTAAGGGATGAGCCCATATTTATGGAAACAACAAAAGATGGCAAAATCGTAATAATACAAAAATGTGTTCGAGGTATTCCTCTTTAATTGTGCATACTTGGAATTTTTAACAGCGCGAGTTGGAACGGGTTTTGGGCACTTTTAAATTTTTAAAATTTGGGTTTCTCTAAGGGATGAGCCCATTTTTATGGAAACAACAAAAGATGGCAAAATTGTAATAATACGGAAATGTGCATGAGGTAGTCTTCTTTCATTGTCCATACTTGGGATTTTTAACAGCGCGAGTTGGAACCGGTTTTGGGCACTTTTAAATTTTTAAAATTTGGGTTTTTCTAAGGGATGAGCCCATTTTTATGGAAACAACAAAAGATGGCAAAATTGTAATAATACAGAAATGTGCATGAGGTAGTCTTCCTTCATTGTCCATACTTGGAATTTTTAACAGCGCGAGTTGGAACGGGTTTTGGGCACTTTTAAATTTTTAAAATTTGGGTTTCTCTAAGGGATGAGCCCATTTTTATGGAAACAACAAAAGATGGCAAAATTGTAATAATACAGAAATGTGCATGAGGTAGTCTTCTTTCATTGTCCATACTTGGAATTTTTAACAGCGCGAGTTGGAAACGGTTTTGGGCACTTTTAAATTTTTAAAATTTGGGTTTCTCTAAGGGATGAGCCCATTTTTATGGAAACAACAAAAGATGGCAAAATTGTAATAATACAGAAATGTGCATGAGGTAGTCTTCTTTCATTGTCCATACTTGGAATTTTTAACAGCGCGAGTTGGAACGGGTTTTGGGCACTTTTAAAATTTTAAAATTTGGGTTTCTCTAAGGGATGAGCCCATTTTTATGGAAAGAACATAAGATGGCAAAATTGTAATAATACGGAAATGTGCATGAGGTAGTCTTCTTTCATTGTCCATACTTGGGATTTTTAACAGCGCGAGTTGGAACCGGTTTTGGGCACTTTTAAATTTTTAAAATTTGGGTTTCTCTAAGGGATGAGCCCATTTTTATGGAAACAACAAAAGATGGCAAAATTGTAATAATACAGAAATGTGCACGAGGTAGTCTTCTTTCATTGTCCATACTTGGAATTTTTAACAGCGCGAGTTGGAAACGGTTTTGGGCACTTTTAAATTTTTAAAATTTGGGTTTCTCTAAGGGATGAGCCCATTTTTATGGAAACAACAAAAGATGGCAAAATTGTAATAATACAGAAATGTGCATGAGGTAGTCTTCTTTCATTGTCCATACTTGGAATTTTTAACAGCGCGAGTTGGAACGGGTTTTGGGCACTTTTAAAATTTTAAAATTTGGGTTTCTCTAAGGGATGAGCCCATTTTTATGGAAACAACAAAAGATAGCAAAATTTTAATAAATCAGAAATGTGCATGAGGTAGTCTTCTTTCATTGTCCATACTTGGAATTTTTAACAGCGCGAGTTGGAACGGGTCTTGAGGACTTTTAAATTTTTAAAATATGGGTTTCTCTAAGGGATGAGCCCATTTTTATGGAAACAATAAAAGATGGCAAAATTGTAATAATACAGAAATGTGCATGAGGTAGTCTTCTTTCATTGTCCATACTTGGAATTTTTAACAGCGCGAGTTGGAACGAGTTTTGGGCACTTTTAAAATTTTAAAATTTGGGTTTCTCTAAGGGATGAGCCCATTTTTATGGAAACAACAAAAGATGGCAAAATTGTAATGATACAGAAATGTGCATGAGGTAGTCTTCTTTCATTGTCCATACTTGGAATTTTTAACAGCGCGAGTTGGAAACGGTTTTGGGCACTTTTAAATTTTTAAAATTTGGGTTTCTCTAAGGGATGAGCCCATTTTTATGGAAACAACAAAAGATGGCAAAATTGTAATAATACAGAAATGTGCATGAGGTAGTCTTCCTTCATTGTCCATACTTGGAATTTTTAACAGCGCGAGTTGGAACGGGTTTTGGGCACTTTTAAATTTTTAAAATTTGGGTTTCTCTAAGGGATGAGCCCATTTTTATGGAAACAACAAAAGATGGCAAAATTGTAATAATACAGAAATGTGCATGAGGTAGTCTTCTTTCATTGTCCATACTTGGGATTTTTAACAGCGCGAGTTGGAACCGGTTTTGGGCACTTTTAAATTTTTAAAATTTGGGTTTCTCTAAGGGATGAGCCCATTTTTATGGAAACAACAAAAGATGGCAAAATTGTAATAATACAGAAATGTGCACGAGGTAGTCTTCTTTCATTGTCCATACTTGGAATTCTTAACAGCGCGAGTTGGAAACGGTTTTGGGCACTTTTAAATTTTTAAAATTTGGGTTTCTCTAAGGGATGAGCCCATTTTTATGGAAACAACAAAAGATGGCAAAATTGTAATAATACAGAAATGTGCATGAGGTAGTCTTCTTTCATTGTCCATACTCGGAATTTTTAACAGCGCGAGTTGGAACGGGTCTTGAGGACTTTTAAATTTTTAAAATATGGGTTTCTCTAAGGGATGAGCCCATTTTTATGGAAACAATAAAAGATGGCAAAATTGTAATAATACAGAAATGTGCATGAGGTAGTCTTCTTTCATTGTCCATACTTGGAATTTTTAACAGCGCGAGTTGGAACGAGTTTTGGGCACTTTTAAAATTTTAAAATTTGGGTTTCTCTAAGGGATGAGCCCATTTTTATGGAAACAACAAAAGATGGCAAAATTGTAATGATACAGAAATGTGCATGAGGTAGTCTTCTTTCATTGTCCATACTTGGAATTTTTAACAGCGCGAGTTGGAAACGGTTTTGGGCACTTTTAAATTTTTAAAATTTGGGTTTCTCTAAGGGATGAGCCCATTTTTATGGAAACAACAAAAGATGGCAAAATTGTAATAATACAGAAATGTGCATGAGGTAGTCTTCCTTCATTGTCCATACTTGGAATTTTTAACAGCGCGAGTTGGAACGGGTTTTGGGCACTTTTAAATTTTTAAAATTTGGGTTTCTCTAAGGGATGAGCCCATTTTTATGGAAACAACAAAAGATGGCAAAATTTTAATAAATCAGAAATGTGCATGAGGTAGTCTTCTTTCATTGTCCATACTTGGAATTTTTAACAGCGCGAGTTGGAACGGGTCTTGAGGACTTTTAAATTTTTAAAATATGGGTTTCTCTAAGGGATGAGCCCATTTTTATGGAAACAATAAAAGATGGCAAAATTGTAATAATACAGAAATGTGCATGAGGTAGTCTTCTTTCATTGTCCATACTTGGAATTTTTAACAGCGCGAGTTGGAACGGGTTTTGGGCACTTTTAAATTTTTAAAATTTGGGTTTCTCTAAGGGATGAGCCCATTTTTATGGAAACAACAAAAGATGGCAAAATTTTAATAAATCAGAAATGTGCATGAGGTAGTCTTCTTTCATTGTCCATACTCGGAATTTTTAACAGCGCGAGTTGGAACGGGTCTTGAGGACTTTTAAATTTTTAAAATATGGGTTTCTCTAAGGGATGAGCCCATTTTTATGGAAACAATAAAAGATGGCAAAATTGTAATAATACAGAAATGTGCATGAGGTAGTCTTCTTTCATTGTCCATACTTGGAATTTTTAACAGCGCGAGTTGGAACGAGTTTTGGGCACTTTTAAAATTTTAAAATTTGGGTTTCTCTAAGGGATGAGCCCATTTTTATGGAAACAACAAAAGATGGCAAAATTGTAATGATACAGAAATGTGCATGAGGTAGTCTTCTTTCATTGTCCATACTTGGAATTTTTAACAGCGCGAGTTGGAAACGGTTTTGGGCACTTTTAAATTTTTAAAATTTGGGTTTCTCTAAGGGATGAGCCCATTTTTATGGAAACAACAAAAGATGGCAAAATTGTAATAATACAGAAATGTGCATGAGGTAGTCTTCCTTCATTGTCCATACTTGGAATTTTTAACAGCGCGAGTTGGAACGGGTTTTGGGCACTTTTAAATTTTTAAAATTTGGGTTTCTCTAAGGGATGAGCCCATTTTTATGGAAACAACAAAAGATGGCAAAATTTTAATAAATCAGAAATGTGCATGAGGTAGTCTTCTTTCATTGTCCATACTTGGAATTTTTAACAGCGCGAGTTGGAACGGGTCTTGAGGACTTTTAAATTTTTAAAATTTGGGTTTCTCTAAGGGATGAGCCCATTTTTATGGAAACAATAAAAGATGGCAAAATTGTAATAATACAGAAATGTGCATGAGGTAGTCTTCTTTCATTGTCCATACTTGGAATTTTTAACAGCGCGAGTTGGAACGAGTTTTGGGCACTTTTAAAATTTTAAAATTTGGGTTTCTCTAAGGGATGAGCCCATTTTTATGGAAACAACAAAAGATGGCAAAATTGTAATAATACAGAAATGTGCATGAGGTAGTCTTCTTTCATTGTCCATACTTGGAATTTTTAACAGCGCGAGTTGGAACGGGTTTTGGTCATTTTTTAATTTTTAAAATTTGGGTTTCTCTAAGGGATGAGCCCATTTTTATGGAAACAACAAAAGATGGCAAAATTGTAATAATACAGAAATGTGCATGAGGTAGTCTTCTTTCATTGCCCATACTTGGAATTTTTAACAGCGCGAGTTGGAAACGGTTTTGGGCACTTTTAAATTTTTAAAATTTGGGTTTCTCTAAGGGATGAGCCCATTTTTATGGAAACAACAAAAGATGACAAAATTATAATAATACAGAAATGTGCATGAGGTAGTCTTCTTTCATTGTCCATACTTGGAATTTTTAACAGCGCGAGTTGCAACGGGTTTTGGGCACTTAAAAATTTTTAAAATTTGGGTTTCTCTAGGGGATGAGCCCATTTTTATGGAAACAACAAAAGATGGCAAAATTGTAATAATACAGAAATGTGCATGAGGTAGTCTTCTTTCATTGTCCATACTTGGAATTTTTAACAGCGCGAGTTGGAAACGGTTTTGGGCACTTTTAAATTTTTAAAATTTGGGTTTCTCTAAGGGATGAGCCCATTTTTATGGAAACAACAAAAGATGGCAAAATTTTAATAAATCAGAAATGTGCATGAGGTAGTCTTCTTTCATTGTCCATACTTGGAATTTTTAACAGCGCGAGTTGGAACGGGTTTTGGGCACTTTTAAATTTTTAAAATTTGGGTTTCTCTAAGGGATGAGCCCATTTTTATGGAAACAACAAAAGATGGCAAAATTGTAATAATACACAAATGTGCATGAGGTAGTCTTCTTTCATTGTCCATACTTGGAATTTTAAACAGCGCGAGTTGGAACGGGTCTTGAGGACTTTTAAATTTTTAAAATTTGGGGTTCTCTAAGGGATGAGCCCATTTTTATGGAAACAACAAAAGATGGCAAAATTGTAATAATACACAAATGTGCATGAGGTAGTCTTCTTTCATTGTCCAATTTTGCCATCTTTTATTGTTTCCATAAAAATGGGCTCATCCCTTAGAGAACCCCAAATTTTAAAAATTTAAAAGTCCTCAAGACCCGTTCCAACTCGCGCTGTTAAAAATTCCAAGTATGGACAATGAAAGAAGACTACCTCATGCACATTTGTGTATTATTACAATTTTGCCATCTTATGTTGTTTCCATAAAAATGGGCTCATCCCTTAGAGAAACCCAAATTTTAAAAGTGCCCAAAACCCGTTCCAACTCGCGCTGTTAAAAATTCCAAGTATGGACAATGAAAGAAGACTACCTCATGCACATTTCTGATTTATTAAAATTTTGCCATCTTTTGTTGTTTCCATAAAAATGGGCTCATCCCTTAGAGAAACCCAAATTTTAAAAATTTAAAAGTGCCCAAAACCGTTTCCAACTCGCGCTGTTAAAAATTCCAAGTATGGACAATGAAAGAAGACTACCTCATGCACATTTCTGTATTATTACAATTTTGCCATCTTTTGTTGTTTCCATAAAAATGGACTCATCCCTTAGAGAAACCCAAATTTTAAAAATTTAAAAGTGCACAAAACCCGTTCCAACTCGCGCTGTTAAAAATTCCAAGTATGGACAATGAAAGAAGACTACCTCATGCACATTCCTGTATTATTACAATTTTGCCATCTTTTGTTGTTTCCATAAAAATGGGCTCATCCCTTAGAGAAACCCAAATTTTAAAAATTTAAAAGTGCCCAAAACCCGTTCCAACTCGCGCTGTTAAAAATTCCAAGTATGGACAATGAAAGAAGACTACCTCATGCACATTCCTGTATTATTACAATTTTGCCATCTTTTGTTGTTTCCATAAAAATGGGCTCATCCCTTAGAGAAACCCAAATTTTAAAAATTTAAAAGTGCCCAAGACCCGTTCCAACTCGCGCTGTTAAAAATTCCAAGTATGGAAAATGAAAGAAGACTACCTCGTGCACATTTCTGTATTATTACAATTTTGCCATCTTTGGTTGTTTCCATAAAAATGGGCTCATCCCTTAGAGAAACCCAAATTTTAAAAATTTAAAAGTGCCCAAAACCCGTTCCAACTCGCGCTGTTAAAAATTCCAAGTATGGACAATGAAAGAAGACTATCTCATGCACATTTCTGTATTATTACAATTTTGCCATCTTTTGTTGTTTCCATAAAAATGGGCTCATCCCTTAGAGAAACCCAAATTTTAAAAATTTAAAAGTCCCAAAACCGGTTCCAACTCGCGCTGTTAAAAATTCCAAGTATGGACAATGAAAGAAGACTACCTCATGCACATTTCTGTATTATTACAATTTTGCCATCTTTTGTTGTTTCCATAAAAATGGGCTCATCCCTTAGAGAAACCCAAATATTAAAAATTTAAAAGTGCCCAAAACCGGTTCCAACTCGCGCTGTTAAAAATTCCAAGTATGGACAATGAAAGAAGACTACCTCATGCACATTTCTGTATTATTACAATTTTGCCATCTTTTGTTGTTTCCATAAAAATGAGCTCATCCCTTAGAGAAACTCAAATTTTAAAAGTATAAGTGCCCAAACCCGTTCCAACACGGGCTTTTAAATATTTTAAGTACGGACAACTATAGAAGGACACCTCGCAAGCAAATCCCATTCATTTTGGTTTTTCTATATTTCGGTTCTTCCATAAAATTTACTGTTTGGATGCATAAACCGAAGTTTTATTCCTTTAACAGGGCTATGTTATCTTTTTAACAGAGGTCTGTTAAATTAAAAGGTTTGTGGCAAAGCTAAAAATTTTAAAATTTATCTTCACACACATAGTTAACAGAAGGAAAGTCCAAAAAAATATCTTCTTCAAAGTTAATGGCATGCAGTAGACGTAGTTGGGAAATTTTTTTTATGGGCGGCAAAATAAAAAAAAAAAATTATAATCAGTTGTGAGGCACTGTAGACATTATTAAAGTTATTTAATTGGTAATTTATTGAACTAAACTTAAAAACAAATTACTAAACAATTTATTATCAAAAATAAATAAAAAAAATCTCTTACCTTTAATTTTGTTTATTCGTGAAGGCGACAGACATTAATTTTAATAAAACACTTAATCTTAATTGCGACTTTCATTAAAGATTTTTTTCACAAACTGTGGCATGGTATTATTTCAAAACACAATTAGATATGGCATTTTTATCAAGTTTTTTGCAAACAAATTTTTTGTTGCCTATTTAAAACGCAAAAAAGGGATCAAAAACGTGGTGCTGCAAAGTTCAATGGTGTGAACAAAAAACACGACCATTAGTTTATTATAAATAAAAAAATTTATTTTGTTTTTTATTTGTAAATAATTACTATTACTCTTCTACTTCTCATATTTTATAACAATACAAAGTTATCGAAACCCTAACATGTCCGAATTTTAAATGAACAGTTGTTATATATCAAAGGACCCTAATAGACAAATTTCTCTTTGCCTTATTTACTTTTACCATTTTTTACTCTTTTATTTATTTAGTTTTTTAAACTTCGCTTGTTTTTACGTTTGTTGCTTTTTCTTTGTTTTACTTTTATTTATTAAAAATATTTCTAAAGCTTTTTTTCATTTTGTTTTGGTCAAGTTCTTCATAATTTTCTCTTAAATGTTGGCTTAATTAAAAAGCTTTTTCATTTTTTCTTTACTCTTTTAAGAATTTAAGCTTTTTGGTGTTTATTGAATAATAAAATTCTTATCAGCGTTGCCGCTTTGGTCCAATCGGACCAAACTTGGTAGTTTTTCGTTTTTAAAAAACAGTTTGGTAGTTTGGTTGGTTTGTTGCATTTTTTTTTAAATTTTGGTAGGTTTTTCTCCTGTAGCAATTTTTTAGCAATAGTAAATTTTTTACCTTAAAAATTCAGAACATAAAATAAAAAAATGTAACTTTGAATTAAATAAACAATAACTGTGAATAGTTTTACCACTGTTTTCAAAAACTGTTTTAGGTGTAATAAAAAACATCTCTGCTTTTTTGCATAAAGATGATTAAAGGCCCAACTATAATGTGCATAAACTAGCTTATGCCAACTTATACAACTGTGCAAATACATTAAATTATATGTGGTAAACTATAATGTGATTAAGATAACTTTTCGTCAAGTTTCGTTAAATTTCATTTCTTTATGCAAGGTACGAAACTGATCGCACTTTCCGTACGGAAACAGCTGATTGTGCTTTGCTTTATACATTAATAAAGAAATTTTCTAATTAAGACCTATATTGTTAAATTTTTTAGTATTAAATTCAATAAAAAATTTAGAAAAAAACAACATATTTCTTTATGGCCAATTTTTTACAATTATAATATGTTTAAATTAAATTTGTATTTATACACACATATGTATACCATATAAACGATGAACATCGTTGCATTTTTTAGTACGGTTGGCCACAAACACAAAACAGAAAATAATTTGTAATAATTTTTTTTTTACATTTTCTTAGAACATAAACCAAAATATGTAAATATGTATGTGAATCTTATTAAATATATAAAATATTTTCTTTAAAGCCTTTTAGTTTTAAAATTTTGTTAATTTATATAGAAATTATTTTTGGCAAAAGTACGAAATAAACATAAATGTGCAACTGTGGCAAATAAGTTACTAAATTTATATATGTACATTGTAGCCACATAAATTTCTTTGATAAGTTACCTAAGCATTTGACAGGCTTTTCGTTGAATTTTTGACATAAGCTAAAGCTAGCTTATGCACATTATAGTTGGGCCTTAAAGCTATAACCATCTCTGGTTTAAGAAACGCGAACAATATTATGAAATTGAAATTAACAATATTTTTGAGTGAAGTCTTATTTACAAGTGTTTGTATTAAAAAAATTAACAGACAAAATGGAAAAGTAAGTAAACTTTTTTAATTGTATATATGTACCTATTAATTACATAAATATTTACTAATATTGCATGTAAAGAAACAGTCAAAAAAAATTTAGAACCGAATGGTTGAGCGAATTTGATTGGCTCCAGGAAAGGGATGGGTGTTCATTCTGCATAATATGCTCTAAAACTATTTTAAATCATAACATCCATCTTAAAAATCACCAAAAGACAAATTTCCACCTCAACAATTACGGTAAAAAACCAAGTGAGTATAACAGAGTTTATGTGCAAGAAACGCATTTTTAAATTTTTGGTAGGCTGTGAACGATTTTGGTAGGATTTTTGAAAATTATTGGTAGGAAGTCAATTTCTTGTGTGGCAACGCTGATTCTTATGTTCCTCAGTAGTATTTTATTATTTACTTCTCTTGGGTGCGGTGTAGAGTAACAAAAAAATCTTAAATTTGCATTCGTGTCATAATAATAACAATAAAACTTGTTAAGAAAAATATTACAATATTGTAAAAAAAATAAATAATAGTTATTATAGTAATTAGTAAATAAATAAAATATTTATAATTTTATAAAGTTAACAATAACAATATGTATTTTTAGTATTGTTAAAAAAAAGTGGTGTGTAACATGTGGTATATTTTCATTGTTTTTTGTTCAGTTTTATTTTAAATATTAATGTCTAAAAACAAGTTTATATAGTGTTTTGAATTCTGTTAAACATTTTCCAATGTTGTGCTAAAAATTTATATTTGCATTTTTAAAGGTTTCATCTGTTTCTTAGTTTAAGGTTGTAACTTAAAATTAATAAATATTTTTCTGTTAATTAACGTTTTTTTTTTTTTGCTTTTAAGAACATGCGCACTTCAATTTTCTTGTAATTTTGATTGTAAGTGTACATTCATGCACTCGAACGTACATGAACGATTTTAAGGACTAGGTCAATTTAATTCTTTTCTATCTTTCTTAGTTATCGATTTTCAAATTAAGTACAGCACTCAAATGTTTGAATCAAAATAGGTGTTTTTATATATTTAAGCAATTAGAATGCAGCATTTGAGTATATGTTACCCGCTTTTATTGAGAGAACTTCTTTGATAGTTTAATGTAGACGCAAATCTAAAATAAAGTTAGTAGGCAATAATAAATTATTTTAACTGCAACTGACTCTCGTACTTCGTAATCGTATCGTTATCGTAATCGTATGCTTTATTCTCAAGAAAATATAAGGGAAATTTTATAAAGTTGCCTAACTGTTATACAAGAAAGATACGGCTCCAAATGCCACTCTGATCATACAGAAACTTTTATTTTATGAATTTTTAAAAGAATTGTGTGAAATCGTTTTTGGCACATGTTTGTCATGGCAAGCGTCATCATGTATGTACACATATGTATATTTTAAAAAAATTCTTATTCCTTCAAAAAATAAAATTAAAAAAAAACTTCTTACTACAAAAGAAAAAAATTCCTAAAATTTTCGCCTTGCAATTTTTTTATGTTGTGTTTGAAATTTAGGGTTTCGGCGAAAATAAATAAACTCCACATCGGTACCACCTGGTAATTGATTCGCCTTGGTTACACTTACCAAGTAGAATCAAATACTGGGTGGTGAATACATTTACTTTTGCCGGTAAACTTATTACCAAACTTCATATAAAATATATTATACAGATTAAATGAGTTCGCCATTGCTACCACCTAGTATATGATTTGCTTTGCCTGGCACCAAGGCGTATCAACACCACAAACTCCAAATATAAAAAATATGTATAAATTTTTTTTATATGGAATTTGACATTTAGCGTTGACGGCGAAAATTAATAAATGCGCCATCGCGACCACCTAGTACTGATTCGCCTTGGCTTGGTACACTGCAAAGTTTGCTACAGAGCGAATTTAGAGCAGGTGACTGCATTACTTTCAAATGCTTTTCGCTTGTTTAAAATTCGACTCAGTAGTCAAACGCTTGCAACACCAAAAAACCCATTTTGAAATTTGTAAATTTGTCGCATATTTTGAATAAAAAGTATATAATTGTTCTTTAGAGAGGGGAGTAAGCACAAATATACACTGTTGCTGTAATAAAGGTATCAGAAAATATAAGATCGTTGCATAAAACCATCAATGTATTGATAAAAATTTATGTAAACTTTATATTAAGTAAAAACTTTCGGCATCTCAAGAAGACTAACGAAAACTTGACAAATGGCTCTTAATATTGCTTAAGGAAATACGTTTTACCCAAAGTATATCTATATTAAGTACATGCAGGAGTTCAGGTGATAGTTTTATTGGTGTGCGTGTTTATCATGTATTGTGTCAAATTTGTTTACATTTATTTCAATTTTTATTTTGCTCTTGTTTTTTAGGTGTTTCTTTTCATTTTTATTATGTTCTATCAGGGATGGTAAACGAAATATTCAAATTACACTTTTCGAACTCAAGTTGCATTGAACATCCTTTTATTGAATTTTTGTTTAAATTTACATTGATATAGTCATTTAGAGGTCATTCTCTTACTTTTTTTTTTATAATAATTAAGAAAAATTCATATTAATTTTTTAGTTAAAAAAATGATAAAATGTTACCCACTTTACCGTCTCTGAACTGTTTTTTGACATAATACATGATTTTACACAAACAAAATGCCTGTTGTTGTTCTAATGTTGTATTTGTCGTAGACTTGCAACTACTTAGTATAGATATACTTTGGTTTTACCATTCTCAATTACAATATCTCCCCTATACATACACATTATTTAATTCAAAATAAAATTAAAAAAAAACATTAGAAGTCGGCTATGCCGAATCTTATATACCCTTCACCATATACATATATATATCAACATGTACATATAAATTGGCATAAATAATTCTTTCCTACCATTAAGTTTTTCTGCTTAAAAAAGCATCGGCAGTTTTAAGTTTTGGTTAGTGTTATTATCTCATAAACTTTCGTTTGTATTCCTGCAGGTGGTTGTCTTTAAATAGTAAAGTCTTTACTAAGTAGTAAAGACTACCACCTACATGAATACAAACGAAAGTTGAAAAAAGACATGGAGATTTGCCCGCTGCTTCGAAGGGCATGGACTGATCTAGCTGATTTTTAATAGCGAAATTTTTGAAACTGATCGAGTTGCATATTTAGGGACAGACTGATAGACAGACGGACATCGTTTAATCGACTTCACTGTGCATAAAAACTCAGAATATATACACTTTATGGGGTCGAAGATGAATATTGTAGAAATTACAAAATTAATCACAAACTTTGATATACCCTTTTCCACCTGTGGTGAAGGGTATAAAAACAATAATCAGGTGTGTGTTGTAAATCGCAAGATTTAACATCAATTAGTTCTGAATTTGTTACATTTTATAAAAACAAATTTTTGGTTTTAATACGTTCTATTTGCAACGAATATCTGATTATCTATGTATATTGTCAAAAATATATCAAGAAATGGTAGTTTATTAAAATACAAAATATAATAAGGAAAGCTTACAAACACCTTTGCTTCCTCTACTTGTTTGTGTTTATTAATTACAATTTCTCTTATACGGTACTATTTTTGTTTAGAATGCAACTTGTTGTTTTTATTTTTTCTTTCTATAAGAAGAGAGTGAGATATGTGTCTCTTTCTTATTTACGTTTATTTTAGTTGTTGTTATCGTTCATATCCAGAAAATAATAAAGGAAAATGCAATGAAAAATACTACTAGCCAGGGTTGACAAAGTTACTATATTTCTAGCTGGATATTATTGTAATAGTGCTAAAAAAAAAGTAATAAAGTTTTTATGTACTATTAGCTTTCGTCTGCAACTATTTTGTATCAAGGCAAATTAAATACTATGTAGTCGCATAACGACAAAAACCAAAAACGTGTGTATTTGTGTACGTGTAAGTAAAAAGTGACGAATAATATAAAAAAACAGAGAAGAAAAAGAAATTTATTAAACAAATTCTACTTCATTTCATATTTCCTCTAGTGCCTCCCGGCTTATCGAACTAAGTTCTATTCCCGCGCTCGAATTTTTATTTTGCAAAAATGTTCAAATATTTTTAATAAATGCACATATATTTTGTTGAAAAAAATAAACATTTTTTAAAAATGTTTCTCAAAGAAACGTTTTCTTTTTTAACCGACTTCAAACAAGAAGAAGGCTATACAAATCGCCAAGGCATTTCTAATCCGATTTTGAAAATTTTTGGTAATATGATAGATTATGCTTACAGATTGGTCCCGTTTTAAAAACAGTTCATAATCTTAAAAATTAAAGGGTGTCCCCATACAACATACTTATTTCTTACGTGTATTATTAATTGTAAAGGGAACTTCTGTAAAATTTAAAATGACTGCGTATTACTATAGCTCCCAATAACAAAAAGTTATACAAAAATAAATCTAAAAATTAAAGGGTACCCCCATAATTGATTTAAATATACTTCTATGGGCCTATCTTTTGAACCGTTATAGACAAACGCTTGCAAATTAGACACAATGTCGATTGCTATGGCCGTTATAGTAACAAGTATTAATATTACAAATTATAAATTAAAGGGTGCGCCAATAGTTCATTAATTTGATATATATGGCCATACTTTTGAACAGTTGTAGACAGACGCTTGAAATTTTAACGAACCTGTATTGCTAAGTCCCCTACAACAACAAGTATAAAATTTGGATTTGGAAGTTAAAGGGTGTTCCAACAGTTAATGTAATTCGGTGAAACTTAAAAGTAACCTGTATTGCTAAATCCGCTATATCAACGAGTTTATAATTTGAATTTAGAAATTAAAGGGTGTCCCATAATCGATGAAGATTTATGTACTTATATGTCCCTATCTTTTTAACCGTTATAGACAAACGGTTATTAATTTGACGCAATGTCGATTGCTATGGCCGTTATAGTAACAGCTGATAATATTTAAAATTATAAATTAAAGAGTGCACCAATAGTTCATTTATTTTGGTATATGGCCATACTTTTAAACAGTTGTAGACAGACGATTGAAATTTAAAAGAACCTGTATTACTAACTCCTCTATAACAACAAGTATAAAATTTGGATTTGAAAATAAACGGGTGTCCCAATAGTTGATATAATATGGTGTATGTGGCCGGACTTTTGAACCGTTATAGACAGACAGCTGAAATTTACAAGGGACATGTTTTGCTTAGTCCGCTATAACAAGAAACTTATAATTTGAATTTAGAAATTAAAGGGTGTTCACAAAATTAATGTAGTTTGTTTGATGTATATTGCCAAAATATTTAACAGTTGCACTAGTATAAAGTTTGGAGATATAAGGGTGTCCCAATAGTTAATGTAATCTAATTTATGTGGCCTGTTATGAAATCTGTTTTGAAGTTGGTTTTTTTCGCAAGAACCGTTTTGTTTGTTTTATTTTATATTTTAGTTGCACTTCTTGGGCACACACACTCTTTTCACTTTTCACACAAAAAAATAATTTTTCGATTTTAAAATTGAACATTTTTTCGTTGTTTTTTTTAAATGGCGCGTCAACAAAATGTAAACAAATTTGGACGTTGTTTAAGAAAAATTTATAAAGCGAATTCGATCAGCTGCCCAATCAGTTTTACCTAATATGTATTCAATTTGCCTTGTTCAAAATATTGTGTTGTAAAAAATTAAAAAAAAAAAAAATCTACAGTTCCTAAATGCTCAAGTATTTTGCTAAATACTGAGGATGAGCTCTGCATATGGAAAAATGTTATTCCTAACATTAACCTAACAAAATATATACACACACACATAAGTAGATATATGGGATTTATCCTCCCCGATCCATTTTTTTGTGGTATTTTCTACTCTGAGTCAGTCATTCTTTTATTATTAGCTTCAGTTTACGTTTGTATTATTGAGTGAACGTAAGTTCGTTTTTTTTTTATCAACTTGTTTTGTTTTATTGAAAATTTTTTATGCATTTTGTTTGTTTTTCATTGTATTCATCAGCAGTCGTTCGTTCGGTCGTATGAGCTCAGTCTGGCTTTTTTTAAGTTAAAATAGTATTTAAAAAGAAAACAATTGTTAATTACTATAGAACATGTAGGCAATAAAAGTGCAAAATAAAATTTAGAAAAGTTATTTTTTCACCTTTTGGCGTCGATTAAATTGTAAAAAAATTCTTTTTACTGTTGAACGTAATTTTCATTATATAGTTTTATTTATAACACATGTGTATTTAATTGAAATTCCCATATTTTTTGTATTATTTACAATTTCTTTTTTAATTTTTGTCTATACCTTTGTTCTGTTGTGTATAAAGTTCAATATATATTTTTGTTTAATTTTATTTTTATTAAATTTCTTTTTTAGATCTATGGGCATTTTATTGCCACCAATCTCCCAAGTGACTAATACCCGCATTAATTTAACGCAACATCATCGTAACCGCAGTCTTGATAGTGCTTTACAAAGGATACCAGAAGTAAGTATTTTAAATTGAACATTTTTTTTTTTATAAAAATAAATATGACATTTTTATACTATAAATTTTATGACTTGTTATGTCAACAAATTAGGGATTTTTGATAGAATTGAATGAATATACACGCACTAGATACTCTTATATTTCGTTGTGTGAAAATAAAACGTGAATTTTTTTTTCAATATTATCAGTATTACCAACAAGTAGTACTTCTGGTAAACACATTCATATAATATAGACGGTCCACACCTGAAATAAACATGTTTAGAAATAAAACATATATAAAAACTTTATTTTTATCACTGTTTTGATTGTTTCCCATGTGTTTTTTTTTTTAATCATACTAACCCCTTTGCCTAATTAAACAAGAAATTGTTTATACTTCTTGTACGTAGCAAAAAAGAAAAATTTCAGTAAACAAAAACAGAACTTAAAAAGATCCCTAAAAAACACTTTAAATACCCAAAAGGCAAAATATATCCTTAAAGATTTCCTCAATCCCCAAACTGAAATTTTAATCCCCATTTTGGAATAAAATCCGCGATTTGAGGATAAATTCCCTAATCTGACAAACCTGCGATGGTGTGACATGATATTCTTACCAACTTGATGGCTAGTGGAGACGTAGGGATAACGAATGATTAATGTATTATTGTCATAGTTGCCAGGTTTTACAATTTTAGGTATTAAGAAATTGTACTTGTATGCACTTGTAAGGCGCGCACTGGTTGAAACCTGGTAATAAAGAAGGTACCTGCGTTAATTTTGATTAAATCTGTTTTTAAATTTTTATTTTTTAACCTTTAAATTAATTAAACAAGGTTACATAAAAACGCGAAAATATCCAATTCGAAGTAACACGATCAGAAGTTAATTTAATGTTCAATGCAACATCACTAACTAAAATGAACACTTTACTCTCGGTGTAGTTTTACAGCACAACACAGTAAAATAAATTAGTTAAAGCAAGTTTGTTTGAGAAAGACTGGTTAAATAATGCTATAATATGTTTTGTAATACATACCAAAATGTAGGTTTCTGCTTGACGACATGTATAAACTAAGTTAATGACTATGACGATTTTTTCCTCAAAATAGAACGATTTTACCTTTATTTTATATGGCAGCTTTTCAAATTGATACGCCCCTCCAGAATGTGTCACAAATAAAAGCAAAAGTAGTTAATATAAAGACATTGTTGACAGCTGTTGAGCTTAAAAAATGTAAACAAAGAGCTAAACTAACGTTATGATCTTGTTAATAAATGAAGATTTTGTATTCTCAAAACGCTTAAAATTATTGAATTAATTACACGACAAAATGTAGAAACATACAAATCAAAGTATTAAGCCTTTTCAATATGAAATAAATCCCTGATAAAACATAATCAAATGGCTACTCCAGCCAGGAGAGCTGTATTAAGTATTTAACCTGCCAAAATATAACGTCTTTAAAAAGAACAAATAGCAAGGCTCAATGTACTTACCATATCTATGAGCCCCCAAGTATTGATAACACAATAAGTAAAATGACTTATATCAGTGGTGGGCAACCTGCAGCCCACGTGCACATAAACTGCGGTCCGCGTACAAAGTTAAAATTTATATGGTGGCCTGAGCTTAGGCTGTGACAGGCAACAAAACAAGACTAAGAAAAAAAATTATATTCTTTTGCCTTGTATTCGAACGAAGCTATAAAACAACAACATAAAACAGTCTCTAAAAATTATAACAAAAAACGTTATATTAATAATAGTTATGAAAACCAAAAATATATTAATATTTTATTTGCTTTGTATCAAGAATTTAAAGAAAGATTAATAGATTTCAGCAGTAAAGATTACTATTTTGATATATTTTTAATTCCATTTTTGTTAACAGATATGACCAAAATTCAAGAAAATTTATAGTTAGAATTAATTGAACTGCAAAAAGGAAAGGATTTTAAAATGAAAATTATGGAATTATCTAAAATTTAATTTAATAAAAATTTAGACGCTCACATATTTCCGCAATTATTTAATAACGAAAAAAAATTATTTTATTGTTTTGGAGCACATATTTGGAGCACAATTTTTTTTTTCGAAAATGACTTGTTTTTATTAAAATATGGATCGAGAATTACAGATGAGAATTTAGAAAGTAGTGTAGTAGTTGCTACTACTAAAATTAAACAGTGGCAAGTGCCCCATTAATATAATTATAGTACTTATTATTATTATTATTATATATTTTTTTTTTTGTAATTTTATAGTGCAGTAATAAAAAGTATTATAAATATATATCCGATATTTACCGATTTATTTTATTTTCGTTCAAATTCTAAAAATTTTCTTCACCGTTTTATGAAAACATAATTATCATTTTCCTACAAAACCAATGTTAATGGCCCGCTTAAGTTTGGTTGTTTTCAATTTTGGACCGCATTACAAAAAGGCTGCCCATCTCTGACTTACATAATAGAAACTGATTACAAAGTGTCTTTATCAACTTGCTCTGGTTCGATAAGCCAAGCTTCACAAAAAAACAAATTAGAGCAAAAGTTTTATTAAAGAATTTCTAAAATTTTCAAAGAACTGTTTAAAAATCTTATTCCATATAAAATTCGAAAAAAAGATTTTTCTAAAGAATTTTTTAGAAAATCCATTCTGTTCCATAGTTTATTTATTTTATATCACTGTTTTCTTTCAAAAGAACTTTTGGTTATGTTCACACCGGAATTTTGTATTTGTCATAATAAATGGTTTTACAAGGTTTGTTAGTAGATTTAAAATTAAATTTTCTTAAATGACACTCGCCTAAAAAAAAACCATGGTTGTGGTGAACAAACTATAATTTTTTTAAACAAGACTTTTATCACAGTAAATAACATTTTGCTAACATATGATCAACTTATTTAAAGACCTGTTGAAAGCAACTAAGCACATGTGGCTACGTGGTTACTTATGGTTACGGGACATTGCATCAGATGTGAATTGAAGCGACTTTTTTTGATGGGAATGGGGAGACATTTCCAATAAATAATAATTTTTGTTAAGAATTTCAAGTTTAAGTATCCGAACATGATACTCGTACGGTGTTTGCAACCATAATATATTTTTTTAAATAAACATATTATGTTAAAATTGTTTTTATGCAATTAAAATGTAATTAGATATGAACATATAATGTTTGGTTTTAAAAATATTTTGGTTTTGCTCTTGACTGAATACGTTTCTATCGCTTCAGTGATTTGTTTGGCGATAGCTTGATTATAAATAAAAATTTTAAAAATACCAAACCAAACAAAAAGATAAGAAAAAACATTTCTAAACAAGTTAAATAACTTTTATCTCTTATCATATTATGTTTATTTATTCAATATATTTATAGTTATATTCAAAAATATTATTATTGCTATAGACAACAATATTGTTTCAATAACCACAGCATTCAATTACAATATATTGCTTTTATAATATGGTTACAGCAATCGTATTTTTTCCTTGGGTGTTTGTAGCAACCAGAAGTTTGTAATAAAATAAATAAATTCGCATATTATAACTATTTAACCTTGTCTTCATTTAACAGTTTTTATTTTATTAAATGTTAAAACTTCTCGTCCTTTTGCAATAAGCAATTTTTGTGTTAGAAATTTACCAACAACAAAAATTTTAAAAATCTCTTTATAAATTTAAAAATCAAGAGAGCATTAGAACTTAAAGGTCGTATCAAAATTTTAAAATAAACATAATACGCCGAGTGTTGGAAATCTCTTTTAATTAGTTAAACTAAAATTAAAAGAAAAAAAAATTATGCTTTCAGAAGCAGAATTTGCAATAAGCTCTCATACAAATTTGGTACAACGTCTACGTCAAAGCTTTATTAAATCTCTTATATTAAAACTTATTTTTATTTTAACACTCGTATAATTGTTGTGAGATGTTGTTATGTGTGAAAAAACTTTGCTACTGGTGCCATGTTATCTTTATTATATGTTTCTTAAATGTTTTTGCAGTTATTTGATTAAATAAAAACCTAGAAAATATACAACGAAATATTAAAAGATTACGTGTTTATCATTTTTCTTTTGGTTATTTAATTTTTAAAATGTTGAAAACTTTTCAAGAATTTTTATTATGTCTTACTCAGAACGCACTGCTGTAAATATTTGTAATAATTTTGTACTTGGCATTTTCTTGTGCTCTTAATTAGATAAATAAAATGTATCTCTTATAATATTCTTTAGGTCGAAGTCTCTTCACCCAATGCCGAGAGTGAGAATACGTTTTGTACACCATCAATACTTGGGTCAACAATGTGCTCGAAAATTGTAACGACTGCAGCAAATGTAACAGCGGCTCTTACCCCCACCCAAACACCCGCACTGACGTCATCGACAACTACAAAATCCTCGACGGCGGCAGCGTCAGCAGCAGTTAATACAGCAGCATCAACGTCATCATTATTATCATCATGTTCTGCGTATAAAAAGGCTGAAATTGAAACTGTTTCAACCACAGAACCCACAAGCATACTAACGGCACAACAACAGTCAACAGGAAGAGAAGGAGAAGGAGGAGGAGCATTACAACGCAGCGATATTAATAACACAGTCATAGGTATAAAAAAAAATAAAATGTATTTAGCTAAAGATTTGCTTTATCTTATTATACTTTTCCTTAACATGAACTAGATTTATACTTTTAATTGCAATTTAGTTTAATGTTTATTTTGTTGCATATTCTCATCTTTCTTTTTTTTTGTCATTATAGTAGAGCCATATTGTGCTAGCACACGTTTAAGACCTAAATCATCAGATTCTGCCACCTCGTCATCTTCATCTACAGTGCAACGAGCAGCTTCATCAGTATCTACCGCTTCCTCTAATGCATCATCAACAAACTCATCATTTGCTAGTGGTTCTAATAATGCTTTAGCCGTTGTAAATGGTTCGGGTCAAGGTAATCAAAATGTTAAAAAACGTGAGGATCTAACCAGTTTGGGCTCAGATGATTCTGGTAAGTAAAAGAAAGAATGCGAGGCGAATTAATTAAGCGGTGCTTGCGATGGTCAATTTTAGCCGGTAACCTGTCAAACTCCGTATATAAAAAGTCTGTATAATATTTTTTTATATAAAGTTTGACATTCACTTCCCCACTACCCTGTAATTAATTCGCCTTTGAGGAAAGATCAACAAGGCGTGTTAATACCGGGATGACGAATTCAATAATTTTCGCCGAAACCCTAAATGTCAAAATAAATATATATAAAAAATATGTTTATTTTTTTATATGGTGTTTGACACTTAGCGTTTACGACGAAAATGAATGAACTCGCCATCGCGACCACATTTATTTGCTCCTTGAAGATTACTTTTCAAGTTGAATTAATTACTATGTAGTAGCCATGGCGAATTCATTATTTTTCTCCGTTAGCCGCAATGTCAAACCATGGCGAAATCATTCTATTATATATATGAAGAAAAAAATTAGTTTAATTTTTTTTATATGAAGTTTGACATTTAGCGCTTACGGCGAATATTAATGAATTCGCCATCAAGACTACCAGTATTACTTTGCCATGTGTCAAAAAATATTACACAGATTTTTTTAAAATGAAGTTTGACAATTAGGTTACCGGCGAAAATCAATGAATTCGCCATCAGTAACACCTGATAATTGATTCGCCTTGATCATATTTAAATAGTTTCTTACAAGGCGAATCAAATATAAGGTGGTAGCTATGGCGAATTCATTGATTTTCGCTGGTAGTCTTACTTTCAAACTCAATATATAAAAAATCCAAGGCAATTTTTTTTATATGTAGTTTGACATTCGGGCGTACGGCGAAAACTAATGAATTCGCCATTGCTTCCACCCTATAATTTATTCGCCTTGGTTTCTAAATATTTTTCTACTGAGGGCGAATTAAATTCGTATACAATTATTTAAATTGCTTGAAAGAAATGATTTCATTGAAAACCCTTTAAATCCTCATAAAATGACATTTAATATATTGTAGGTATCATTTGTGGATCTGACTCTGATCAAATATCTTTAAACCGCATTCGACATTCACACGAATCTTTAGATTCAGGAGAAATGGACAACGAAGAAGAATGTATTGATATGCTGGAAACCACATCGATGGATGAGGAGTATAACATGTTACAATCAGATCTGTGTTTCTATCAATCACCCGACACAGATTGTCTTACTCTTAGGCCTTCCAAAAAGAAACACAACAACGTTCTAGAAAAACAACACAACAGCCGCGATGATAAGACATCACCTCAAGATGGTGGTGAGGATTTGCAATCAGCTGGAGATGCCGATACAATAAGCGAACGTCAACGTTATCGCGATATGAATATGTCACAGGCCGCTATAAATATGGAAAAATGTAAAATAACATCAGATTGTGAAGAAATTCATAATGAAAATAATTCATCAGATGTTGTAGATTGTCCAACACCCACTTTAAACACATGTACTCAACCAGCTGCAGTGAGTAGCGCAACAGTCGGGGGCAACAACAACGGAAACAAGACGCCGTCTACACCAAGTGAATCATCCAAAAATGATGTTTTGTTTAAAAATTTCTTTGGGGCCACTAAGAATGCTATCTTTCGCACAGCTCAAAGTATAATTGAAAATCATGAAAAGAAAAATGCCTCCAAACAAAATCAGAAAGCAACAGAGGATATACCTAACGCAACTGGCTGTGTAACACCTACAGACCAAATTAAATCTCCGACGGACATTTCCAAAAAGAAAGAATTCTTTAGTTTGTTAACAACACATGCAAGTAAGAAAGCAGCAGCCGCTGCTGCAGCTGCAGCCTTATCAAATAGTTCGACGGCTAATTCGCCGGTAACAACTCCTCTAACACCCAGTCTTGATCATATGGGAAGCATTATGGAGAAATCAAATGAAAAAGTTGTATCATCATCATCATCATCGTCACCATCCACTGAAAACATGGAGAAGACTTTAAACTTACAAGTACCTAATGCCACTTCCAGCTCCCACAATAATAATAATAACAATTCTTTAACAATAACAAAGTCATCGTCAATATCATCTTTAAACAAGCTCAAAGTACCCGGAGTAGTAAAATGTTTTATCAAGGAGCGTCCTACAATTTCGCAAGATTTAGCGAATCAACAAAAGACTGAAAAAGGTCCCAGTGGCCTATTGAGATTTTTTGAATCCCCAGTTTTTAACATTCATTTCGCCATACATTATCTCTTCTATTCCAAAGAACCTGGAGTTCTTAGTTTTATTGGCAACAAGATTTTCAGTTTCCCCGATCAAGAGGTAGATTTGTATATACCGCAACTTATTGTCATGTACATACAAATGGACGAATTGGCAGAAGTCTTAGATCCCTATTTAACCATTAGATGTCGTAAATCTGTAGACTTTTCTCTAAAGTGCCTATGGCTATTGGAGGCCTATAATTATCAACATGTCGATACCATGGGTAGTCGCAAATCGCAATTGGCTCTAATGAAGGAGATCTTCTCGAAGAAGGAACGCAAACAATTAAATAAAAGTGAGACAAAGGAGTCTCATAATTTGCCCTCAGCAGCTCAGCCTGCTAACGCTACACATCAGAGTATGGTATCACCGCTGACCAAAAAGACCCATCATAGATCACAATCAGATGCCACAGTACTTTTGGCCGACTCCAGACGTGCCAATTTCAACTTGAGTATATCAAATCGTCTGTATCAGCAACCACCCTACACGACACAAACCTTGCCTATAACACCCGCCAAACTATGTCTCGGAGACTTAACTTCGGGTAGAGCTTTCGACAATGGCTGCACTTGTTTCGAAACAGTACGCGGTCAATTTAACGATCTGCTTGGCCAGAAAACGGTGTGTTCGTGTGGCGCTCCTAAAGCGTCACCACAAAAAGAGTTTATGAAAGCTCTTATTAATGTGGGGAAGAACCTTGACAATCTTCCCTCGAAAGCTGAAAAAACCTCAGCTTTAAGAATGTTTTTAAATCTTATCAATAAAAATCTTCCTGCCCGCGTTTGGTTACCGCTGTACTCAGACATTCCACATCATGTTGTACGCATCACAGAGGAAAAGACTGCAGTTTTAAATTCAAAAGATAAGACACCCTACATAATTTATGTGGAAGTGGTAGAGGTGCCAGATATCTACTCGTCATCGCTTATACCCAAAATGATGCCTTCACTGCGCCATACAAAATCCGAAGAACATTTAGAAGGTGGTCTAACCACCACTTGCCCACATTCTCAACAACATGTCACCTGTAGTCGTACTTCCAGTTGTAGTAGCCACAGTGGTTCTTCATCATGCAGACACAAAAAGGAAAAACTATTGTCTGAATCTTCAACAGGCATAACCGAACAACAAACTTCAGCTGCAGCCAGCAGTGTTGGTGGTTGTTTAGCACCGCCTCAGCTTAACGAGGATGATGTTTGGTCTCAAGAAGATGATGAGATAACGGCTCAATATTTACACATGCGTAAAATGCGTTCACAATCCGAACGTGATGCCATTTCACAGATGTCATTGGATTCGTGTGACTCCAGGGATCAAGGTGAGTAGAGTGTGTTTTATATTGAAAATTTTAAATATTGACATTTGTTTCGTATTTTTTTTTTTTTCTTTTTTGAATGCAGGACTGCCAGTTTTGTTTAATATTGGAGATGTTCGCACCCGCCATTGCAATAATTTAAATTGTGAAAATACAAAATCGTTCAGTAATGATCCTGAAGATCCCTCCGCAGCAGCTCTTAAGGTAGAAAATATAAAAATTTTATTTTACATAAAAATGTTTCTTAATATTTTAATATAAAAAAACAGGAACCTTGGCATGAAAAAGAAAAACAAATACGGGATTCTTCACCATACGGACATCTTTCCAACTGGCGTCTACTATCGGCTATTGTTAAATGTGGAGATGATTTACGGCAAGAACTAATGGCCACCCAATTGTTACATGTGAGTTTTATCAATTTCATTCCACCTAATTTCCATTCCAAAATAACTGTTATGATTCTGTTTTAGATGTTTAAAATTATATGGCAAGAAGAACATGTTGATCTCTGGGTGAGACCATATAAAATTGTCTGTCTATCGAACGATAGTGGTCTAATTGAACCGATATTGAATACGGTGTCATTGCATCAAATCAAAAAGAATTCAAATAAATCGCTTCGTGATTATTTTGTCGACGAATATGGACCGGCAGAAAGTGATGCTTTTCGTTTCGCTCAAAAGAATTTCGTACAAAGTTGTGCAGCATATTGTTTAATATCGTATCTGTTGCAGGTTAAAGATAGGTAAACATCTTTGCACACATTTAAATATTTAGGTTTTATATATATTTTTTTTTCTGTAACCAGGCATAATGGAAATATATTACTGCACTCCGATGGCCATATTATACATATTGATTTTGGTTTTATTTTAAGCATATCACCTAAAAATTTAGGTTTGTATTCTCTCTCTCTCTCTCTCTCCCTCTCTCGAATTAATTTTTGCTGTTGTATTTAATCGTTTTATTTTTTTTAAGGTTTCGAACAATCTCCCTTTAAATTGACACCTGAATTTGTGGATGTCATGGGTGGCACAAATTCTGAACATTGGCGTGAATTTAATCGTTTATTATTAGTGGGCATGATGACTGCTCGCAAGCATATGGATCGTATAATAAATTTTGTCGAAATAATGCGAAGCAGTAAGTATTTTAGTTAATTTTATTTTTATTATCATTGTTTCAATTATTTTAAATGGGCTCGAGTTTGCGATGAAGAAAAGGAAAAAGTTTACTTAAGCGATAAATTTTACAGTGTTTGTCCATTCTAAGTCTCCGCTCCTAACACAGCAGAAACAATTAATAAGTTTGAAAGAGCAGTTTGGGAGGTACAAGAATAATATAACAAGTTTGTAGCCAAGTGAGTCAGTTTCTTCATGCCGGGAGCCTGTGTAACCTAACATAAGTTAGGTTAGCCAATCACCTTTACTTTTCCCTTTTCTCCTATTATAAATATTGCTACGAATATAAGATCTGGCAACCCCTGTTGTTGTTATCCGCATGAGCGTGGTGAATAAGTTAATTCAACTAATGGTGTGTGTATAGAATAATACCACATTTAGCCAACAAAAGCTGAGCAACCTCGATAGTTGCGTTCGATCCCCGCCGTCGGACATGCGCACAACGTCGGACATGCAGCAGTACAAATCTCCCGAGAGGCAAAAGACAATTGTTGTGTAAAGCCATGGCAGATAATTTAGTGGAGACGTCCAATTCAATATAAGAGTAATAGATAATTGTCAAGAAGCCCTTTATAATAAAAAGTAAGAACGATGGCGGTTGCGCAGGGAATTGGAACAGCGTAACAACAGTGTAGGGCAGACGTGTGTATGTGGCTATTGGATTAAAAGGGGATTAATTTCTTGGGCAAGAGGAGTAGATGTCTGTGGATGGTTAAGGTTACTAAACAAGGCATCAAGTAGTTCATGTCTCGCCGGAGTAACACAGTAGTGTAGCGTGGATGGCTGCGTTTGTAGTAATAACGCATGTTTAGTAAAAACGAGACCAAGGGTTCACAAGACCGGTAGGATTAAGAAGTATAGCCAGAGAAAGCCATAAAATTTGAATACAGAATAATGAGCCACAGTGGTATTTGCAATCTAAAGAATCCGTACGTTTTTCTAAGGGAAAAACATAACAATATGTTCCCCTTTTTAATAACTGCGAAAAGCGAAAAAAGTTTTATGAATTATGTATTAAACAAAATAGCTGTCTTTAAGCTTCAAAAATTTTTTTCGTGAAAGTATTATTGATTTAGCTGATAATAAAACGTCATTATTACATATAAATAAATCATTAAAGCCTTACAGTCCGTAGACTACTTTTCTCCGATTTGATATCTAGTTCTGAAAATGTAATCGGTAAAAAGTCCCTTTTTCATTTCAGTTGATGGGGGTTACTTTGTTCTTCGATTCGGATGAACCTACTTTCGAAACATAATGCGTATCGACATTTTTTGTAAAATCTCCACAGATAATCCACGATAAAATCGCAAACCATACTGAATATTTTGACAGCTGAAAATCGTTGGTGGCTTTGACAGCTGTTAAGTTATAAAAATTATTGAAACTATCACTGATATTTAATCAACATTTATTTGTAACTGTCATCCTTAAATAAGCGCGTAAAGCGCAAGATATCTGTCAAAATTTCTCATGTACATACAAAATGTATGAAGCATCCCTAAATAGCACGTCGTCAACGCTTAGCAATTGGAAAATCCAATTTTGACAGTGCGTTAGGGAGTGAAGTTGGTTGCTTGTTGGTTTGTTTTGTTATTGTTAAAAAGTAATGCCAATTTAGTTATTTTTAAGGCAATCTAGCGGTTTTATATCTTCTTTATTCTTATACAGCGGGTTTTATTAAATAAAATGAGTTAACATTACTGTTAAAGAAACAAAGTTGACGCTCTTATTTAGGGATGACATTCCAGCGCAAAAGCTATGAATTACATTGCTTTGCGCCTTACGCGCTAATTTAGGGATGGCTGGTAATTTAAAACGATTTTTTTAAGTATAATTTTGAATTCAATTTTTGTAATAAATCGATATCCTGTATGAACGAGACCGAATCGGACTTGGATTGGGTTAAATAAATTTTATGAAATAAGTTTTTGTAAATAAACTGAATATTTTTGTTGCACATACTCAGCTTCTCTCTTTTTCTCTCTTTCACGTTTTTAAGATGCCCAATTGCCTTGTTTTAAAAATGGCTGCTCCGGAACTGTGCAAAATCTTCGCAAACGTTTCCACATGAATTTAACCGAACAGGAGATGGAACGTAAGGTTGAACAGCTGGTACAAGACTCCCTTAAAAGTCTTTCGACAAAATTATACGATGGCTATCAGTACTATACGAATGGCATATTGTGAGAAAGGTTTTTCATGAAAATTTAAACACAGCCAATCTAAAATTAAAAAAATGAAAAAATTAAATTTAAATTAACGCAGAAATGAGATGTGTGTGCGTGTTATTAAATAAAATTATTCAAAAGAAAAATGTTAATCATTTTGTGTAATGACTACGATGAAAATGATATTTTGAGTGTAAATATAGTTCTAATAATTAATAGAAAATAATATTAAAAAATAAAATTATTAAAAATTTAAAGTAAATTATATATTTAACGGCATATTATAATAAACATTATTAAATTAAGGATTTTTTATATTATTACAATGTTTTTTAAATACACTAAATATAGTTTATCTTTTTATATAACAAAAAAATATCCCACTTCTTGTGTATAAACAAAAAAGAAACTTAATATTTTTGATTTGAAAATCAAACGATAAAACAGTTCATTTTTATTTTTAAAAATATTGAAACTTTAATGTAAACAAAAATGCAAGTTTAAAAAGCAAAATTCTTATGTATTTGCAATATTTAACTAAACATTATTTAATAACTTTTCCACAAAATCAAAAATATAAAAACAAAATATTATTCTCTTAGAACCTTAAACAAAATAGTAAATAAAACTTTTAAAGCCTTTAAATTAATAATTAAAAACTATATATATATACATATATACCTTTACCTAAATGTGTGTGTCTGTCTGTAAAAACGTATGCGTGTAATTTTGTTTGTTAACATTTAAAATAAATGTCTAAAATATAATAAAATCTATTAAATAAAATATTTTTTATTTTTAAAATAAAATTGTTATTAAAGCTCGTAAAGTTTTCTTACATTTAAAATAAAAAGTTAAAAACAAATAAATGAAGTATCTACTTACATACATACAAAAAATTAATTATATGCACTGTCTTTTTTTATTTAGCTAAAATAAATCATTAACCTTAAATACAATATTAAATTTGCATTCAAGCCTTAGCTTGATACTTAAAAACTAAAAAAAAAACATAAAAAAATTTAAAAAACTTTAAATTTTATTTAAAAATTGTATAAAAATAAAATTTAAAAAATGTGCGTAAATTAACATTTTAAGTTTTACATTTAAAAAAATACAACATAATACACATTATTATAACATGCATCCCATACATCATTCAAAATTAAAAAAAAAAAATAATAAAATAATTATAAAATTAAAATAAAAAATAATTTTTTTATTTGCTTAAATTAAAACAAAAAGATTTATAATTATATAAGTAAAATGTTAAATCAAAACAAAAAAAAATGTGTTTTATTTAGAAAGACTAGTTTGCTATGGCGCATAGTGTAGCATGCATTGACCAAAGAAAAAAATGTAACAGCTAAATTACAAAAATTATTTTCGCGCAAATCAAAAAAAAAACAAAATCTTTTCAAAATTTTTTTTTCGTGCTATTTTCCCGATTTATTATTTAAATCACCGATATTGATTATTAAGGGTTAAAGCACGTTTCGATGGCCATTTCTTTATCGCTTATTTAACTCTTCAGGAAACTTCTGACAAACATTTTAAATAAACTAAAGATTTTTGTCCAAACAATAAAGCAAAGACAAAAATCAAAGTTTAAGCAAAAACAACAATAACAACAATAATAATAATTCTATTTTTCTTTCTCTGCTGTATAAAACCAAAACTTGTTTAAATACATTTACTTTTTTTAAGGGCATTTGCTTTTCAGTATAACAAAATTTGATTGAGATTGGATTGGAATTTGCTACGAATAACATGTTCAAAGATAGTATCACGCTTTTCAGTTCAGTTATAAACTGACAGTTTCTATATTTTATATAAAAAATTCGTTGCGTATATTATACGGAAAATTACTAATTGAGTTTTTTATAATTGATTTTCATATCAATTATACAAACCAATTGTATACCCTTCATCACAAAAAGTGGAAAAAGGGTATAACTAAGTATGTCATTCCATCTGTAATTTCTACAATATCCATTACCGACCCCATAAAGTATATATATTTTGACTTCCTATGCATAGCGAAGTCAATTGAGCGATGTCCGTTCTCGTTAGTGTTGAAAAAACTATATACCTCTAATTTTTTCATGTCATTTGGAACAATAGAGTAAGTCCAATCAAAAAAATAAATAGATAGAGAATTCAAAAATAAGAAAAAAAAAACATCTTGATTCTGCAACTTTGCATACTTTCACCTACTTAAATTATATTTTAAGACAGGATTTTACTTTAGGTATTTAACGAATGTACGTCATAGTGTTTAATAATTCCTTAGATTGACCGTGTTTGTCATAGAATATGAATTTTTATTAAAAGTAAAAAAAGTAATTTTCAATTGTATGTGTTGACCGCATTCGGTATATACCGCATTTTGGTATATGTTATATTAAATCACTGTTACTTTTGCTCTGAAAAAAACTTAAATCTTAAAAAAAATGTTTTTTTAATTACACAATGGGCCTGTTCGTAAATGCACCAGTGCTCTGCATAATATGATTATTCTACACTGCCACTGCTAATCAGCTGTTGCGTATGCTTTATTTTGCTCATTTTAGTGTTTGCATTAACGAACGAAGAAATACTGTGAAAATAGAAAAATTGATAATAAACTCGATTTGTCAACTAGATGATATAAAAATGATAAAAATTTGCGTAACATACTAAAAAAAAAGAAGATTAAAGAATAAAAAACTAAATTTAATTCTATAAAAATTATTAAACAAAAAAAGACGTTCATTGCATCAGCCATTTTTATGATTAGTTTTTTGCTTTTATTTGCGCATAATATACTTCAGTGATGCATTTACGAACAGACGACATTTGCAGTGCTGCCACTTTTTGCATTTACGAACGTACTGCGCATCATATGCAGTGCAGTGATGCATTTACGAACAGGCCCAATTATTTGCTCAAAAATTCAATTGTTTATATGGAAAACTTAAAACTCATTTATCTCGGTAACTATGAGTCCGTAGAGTAAATTTTTTGGTCAAACATTGAATTTTTTTTATTTTTTTTCATTTTTATAGTGATAACAGATTAAAGCCCTTTTCCTCCTAGGACGCTTAGTTTCCGAGATAAATGAGTTTAAAGTTTTCTATATAAAAAAAATTAATTTTTGGGGATAAAATGAAATTTTTTGGTCCAACATTGAATTTTTTTATTTTTTTCATTTTTATAGTGATAACAGATTAAAGCCCTTTTCCTCCTAGGACGCTTAGTTTCCGAGATAAATGAGTTTAAAGTTTTCCATATAAAAAAAATTAATTTTTGGGGATAAAATGAAATTTTTTGGTCCAACATTGAATTTTTTTTATTTTTTTTTCATTTTTATAGTGATAACAGATTAAAGCCCTTTTCCTCCTAGGACGCTTAGTTTTCGAGATAAATGAGTTTAAAGTTTTCCATATAAAAAAAATTAATTTTTGGGGATAAAATGAAATTTTTTGGTCCAACATTGAATTTTTTTATTTTTTTAATTTTTATAGTGAGAACAGATTAAAGCCCTTTTCCTCCTAGGACGCTTAGTTTCCGAGATAAATGAGTTTTAAGTTTTCCATATAAAAAAAATTAATTTTTGGGAATAAAATTAAATTTTTTGGTCCAACATTGAAATTCTTAATTTTTTTCATTTTTATAGTGATAACAGATTAAAGCCCTTTTCCTCCTAGGACGCTTAGTTTCCGAGATAAATGAGTTTTAAGTTTTCCATATAAAAAAAATTAATTTTTGGGAATAAAATTAAATTTTTTGGTCCAACATTGAAATTCTTAATTTTTTTCATTTTTATAGTGATAACAGATTAAAGCCCTTTTCCTCCTAGGACGCTTAGTTTCCGAGATAAATGAGTTTAAAGTTTTCCATATAAAAAAATTAATTTTTGGGGATAAAATGAAATTTTTTGGTCCAACATTGAATTTTTTTATTTTTTTCATTTTTATAGTGAGAACAGATTAAAGCCCTTTTCCTCCTAGGACGCTTAGTTTCCGAGATAAATGAGTTTAAAGTTTTCCATATAAAAAAATTAATTTTTGGGGATAAAATGAAATTTTTTGGTCCAACATTGAATTTTTTTATTTTTTTAATTTTTATAGTGAGAACAGATTAAAGCCCTTTTCCTCCTAGGACGCTTAGTTTCCGAGATAAATGAGTTTTAAGTTTTCCATATAAAAAAAATTAATTTTTGGGAATAAAATTAAATTTTTTGGTCCAACATTGAAATTCTTAATTTTTTTCATTTTTATAGTGATAACAGATTAAAGCCCTTTTCCTCCTAGGACGCTTAGTTTCCGAGATAAATGAGTTTAAAGTTTTCCATATAAAAAAATTAATTTTTGGGGATAAAATGAAATTTTTTGGTCCAACATTGAATTTTTTTATTTTTTTCATTTTTATAGTGAGAACAGATTAAAGCCCTTTTCCTCCTAGGACGCTTAGTTTCCGAGATAAATGAGTTTAAAGTTTTCCATATAAAAAAATTAATTTTTGGGGATAAAATGAAATTTTTTGGTCCAACATTGAATTTTTTTATTTTTTTCATTTTTATAGTGATAACAGGTTAAAGCCCTTTTCCTCCTAGGACGCTTAGTTTCCGAGATAAATGAGTTTAAAGTTTTCCATATAAAAAAAATTAATTTTTGGGGATAAAATGAAATTTTTTGGTCCAACATTGAATTTTTTTTATTTTTTTCATTTTTATAGTGATAACAGATTAACGCCCTTTTCCTCCTAGGACGCTTAGTTTCCGAGATAAATGAGTTTAAAGTTTTCCATATAAAAGAATTAATTTTTGGGGATAAAATGAAATTTTTTGGTCCAACATTGAATTTTTTTATTTTTTTCATTTTTATAGTGATAACAGATTAAAGCCCTTTTCCTCCTAGGACGCTTAGTTTCCGAGATAAATGAGTTTAAAGTTTTCCATATAAAAAATTTTAATTTTTGGGGATAAAATGAAATTTTTTGGTCCAACATTGAATTTTTTTATTTTTTTCATTTTTATAGTGATAACAGATTAAAGCCCTTTTCCTCCTAGGACGCTTAGTTTCCGAGATAAATGAGTTTAAAGTTTTCCATATAAAAAAAATTAATTTTTGGGGATAAAATGAAATTTTTTGGTCCAACATTGAATTTTTTTATTTTTTTCATTTTTGTAGTGATAACAGATTAAAGCCCTTTTCCTCCTAGGACGCTTAGTTTCCGAGATAAATGAGTTTAAAGTTTTCCATATAAAAAAAATTATTTTTTGGGGATAAAATGAAATTTTTTGGTCCAACATTGAATTTTTTTATTTTTTTCATTTTTATAGTGATAACAGATTAAAGCCCTTTTCCTCCTAGGACGCTTAGTTTCCGAGATAAATGAGTTTTAAGTTTTCCATATAACAAAAATTAATTTTTGGGAATAAAATTAAATTTTTTGGTCCAACATTGAAATTCTTAATTTTTTTCATTTTTATAGTGATAACAGATTAAAGCCCTTTTCCTCCTAGGACGCTTAGTTTCCGAGATAAATGAGTTTAAAGTTTTCCATATAAAAGAATTAATTTTTGGGGATAAAATGAAATTTTTTGGTCCAACATTGAATTTTTTTTTTTTTTTTCATTTTTATAGTGATAACAGGTTAAAGCCCTTTTCCTCCTAGGACGCTTAGTTTCCGAGATAAATGAGTTTATAGTTTTCCATATAAAAAAAATTAATTTTTGGGGATAAAATGAAATTTTTTGGTCCAACATTGAATTTTTTTTATTTTTTTCATTTTTATAGTGATAACAGATTAACGCCCTTTTCCTCCTAGGACGCTTAGTTTCCGAGATAAATGAGTTTAAAGTTTTCCATATAAAAGAATTAATTTTTGGGGATAAAATGAAATTTTTTGGTCCAACATTGAATTTTTTTATTTTTTTCATTTTTATAGTGATAACAGATTAAAGCCCTTTTCCTCCTAGGATGCTTAGTTTCCGAGATAAATGAGTTTAAAGTTTTCCATATAAAAAAAATTAATTTTTGGGGATAAAATGAAATTTTTTAGTCCAACATTGAATTTTTTTATTTTTTTCATTTTTATAGTGAGAACAGATTAAAGCCCTTTTCCTCCTAGGATGCTTAGTTTCCGAGATAAATGAGTTTAAAGTTTTCCATATAAAAAAAATTATTTTTTGGGGATAAAATGAAATTTTTTGGTCCAACATTGAATTTTTTTATTTTTTTCATTTTTATAGTGATAACAGATTAAAGCCCTTTTCCTCCTAGGACGCTTAGTTTCCGAGATAAATGAGTTTAAAGTTTTCCATATAAAAAAAATTATTTTTTGGGGATAAAATGAAATTTTTTGGTCCAACATTGAATTTCTTTATTTTTTTCATTTTTATAGTGATAACAGATTAAAGCCCTTTTCCTCCTAGGACGCTTAGTTTCCGAAATAAATGAGTTTAAAGTTTTCCATATAAAAAAAATTAATTTTTGGGGATAAAATGAAATTTTTTGGTCCAACATTGAATTTTTTTTATTTTTTTTCATTTTTATAGTGATAACAGATTAAAGCCCTTTTCCTCCTAGGACGCTTAGTTTCCGAGATAAATGAGTTTAAAGTTTTCCATATAAAAAAAATTAATTTTTGGGGATAAAATGAAATTTTTTGGTCCAACATTGAATTTTTTTATTTTTTTCATTTTTATAGTGAGAACAGATTAAAGCCCTTTTCCTCCTAGGACGCTTAGTTTCCGAGATAAATGAGTTTAAAGTTTTCCATATAAAAAAAATTAATTTTTAGGGATAAAATGAAATTTTTTGGTCCAACATTGAATTTTTTTATTTTTTTCATTTTTATAGTGAGAACAGATTAAAGCCCTTTTCCTCCTAGGACGCTTAGTTTCCGAGATAAATGAGTTTAAAGTTTTCCATATAAAAAAAATTAATTTTTGGGGATAAAATGAAATTTTTTGGTCCAACATTGAATTTTTTTATTTTTTTCATTTTTATAGTGAGAACAGATTAAAGCCCTTTTCCTCCTAGGACGCTTAGTTTCCGAGATAAATGAGTTTAAAGTTTTCCATATAAAAAAAATTAATTTTTGGGGATAAAATGAAATTTTTTGGTCCAACATTGAATTTTTTTATTTTTTTCATTTTTATAGTGATAACAGATTAAAGCCCTTTTCCTCCTAGGACGCTTAGTTTCCGAGATAAATGAGTTTAAAGTTTTCCATATAAAAAAAATTAATTTTTAGGGATAAAATGAAATTTTTTGGTCCAACATTGAATTTTTTTATTTTTTTCATTTTTATAGTGATAACAGATTAACGCCCTTTTCCTCCTAGGACGCTTAGTTTCCGAGATAAATGAGTTTAAAGTTTTCCATATAAAAGAATTAATTTTTGGGGATAAAATGAAATTTTTTGGTCCAACATTGAATTTTTTTATTTTTTTTCATTTTTATAGTGATAACAGATTAAAGCCCTTTTCCTCCTAGGACGCTTAGTTTCCGAGATAAATGAGTTTAAAGTTTTCCATATAAAAAATTTTAATTTTTGGGGATAAAATGAAATTTTTTGGTCCACCATTGAATTTTTTTATTTTTTTCATTTTTATAGTGATAACAGATTAAAGCCCTTTTCCTCCTAGGACGCTTAGTTTCCGAGATAAATGAGTTTAAAGTTTTCCATATAAAAAAAATTAATTTTTGGGGATAAAATGAAATTTTTTGGTCCAACATTGAATTTTTTTATTTTTTTCATTTTTATAGTGATAACAGATTAAAGCCCTTTTCCTCCTAGGACGCTTAGTTTCCGAGATAAATGAGTTTAAAGTTTTCCATATAAAAAAAATTATTTTTTGGGGATAAAATGAAATTTTTTGGTCCAACATTGAATTTTTTTATTTTTTTCATTTTTATAGTGATAACAGATTAAAGCCCTTTTCCTCCTAGGACGCTTAGTTTCCGAGATAAATGAGTTTTAAGTTTTCCATATAACAAAAATTAATTTTTGGGAATAAAATTAAATTTTTTGGTCCAACATTGAAATTCTTAATTTTTTTCATTTTTATAGTGATAACAGATTAAAGCCCTTTTCCTCCTAGGACGCTTAGTTTCCGAGATAAATGAGTTTAAAGTTTTCCATATAAAAGAATTAATTTTTGGGGATAAAATGAAATTTTTTGGTCCAACATTGAATTTTTTTTTTTTTTTTCATTTTTATAGTGATAACAGGTTAAAGCCCTTTTCCTCCTAGGACGCTTAGTTTCCGAGATAAATGAGTTTATAGTTTTCCATATAAAAAAAATTAATTTTTGGGGATAAAATGAAATTTTTTGGTCCAACATTGAATTTTTTTTATTTTTTTCATTTTTATAGTGATAACAGATTAACGCCCTTTTCCTCCTAGGACGCTTAGTTTCCGAGATAAATGAGTTTAAAGTTTTCCATATAAAAGAATTAATTTTTGGGGATAAAATGAAATTTTTTGGTCCAACATTGAATTTTTTTATTTTTTTCATTTTTATAGTGATAACAGATTAAAGCCCTTTTCCTCCTAGGACGCTTAGTTTCCGAGATAAATGAGTTTAAAGTTTTCCATATAAAAAAAATTATTTTTTGGGGATAAAATGAAATTTTTTGGTCCAACATTGAATTTCTTTATTTTTTTCATTTTTATAGTGATAACAGATTAAAGCCCTTTTCCTCCTAGGACGCTTAGTTTCCGAAATAAATGAGTTTAAAGTTTTCCATATAAAAAAAATTAATTTTTGGGGATAAAATGAAATTTTTTGGTCCAACATTGAATTTTTTTTATTTTTTTTCATTTTTATAGTGATAACAGATTAAAGCCCTTTTCCTCCTAGGACGCTTAGTTTCCGAGATAAATGAGTTTAAAGTTTTCCATATAAAAAAAATTAATTTTTGGGGATAAAATGAAATTTTTTGGTCCAACATTGAATTTTTTTATTTTTTTCATTTTTATAGTGAGAACAGATTAAAGCCCTTTTCCTCCTAGGACGCTTAGTTTCCGAGATAAATGAGTTTAAAGTTTTCCATATAAAAAAAATTAATTTTTAGGGATAAAATGAAATTTTTTGGTCCAACATTGAATTTTTTTATTTTTTTCATTTTTATAGTGAGAACAGATTAAAGCCCTTTTCCTCCTAGGACGCTTAGTTTCCGAGATAAATGAGTTTAAAGTTTTCCATATAAAAAAAATTAATTTTTGGGGATAAAATGAAATTTTTTGGTCCAACATTGAATTTTTTTATTTTTTTCATTTTTATAGTGAGAACAGATTAAAGCCCTTTTCCTCCTAGGACGCTTAGTTTCCGAGATAAATGAGTTTAAAGTTTTCCATATAAAAAAAATTAATTTTTGGGGATAAAATGAAATTTTTTGGTCCAACATTGAATTTTTTTATTTTTTTCATTTTTATAGTGATAACAGATTAAAGCCCTTTTCCTCCTAGGACGCTTAGTTTCCGAGATAAATGAGTTTAAAGTTTTCCATATAAAAAAAATTAATTTTTAGGGATAAAATGAAATTTTTTGGTCCAACATTGAATTTTTTTATTTTTTTCATTTTTATAGTGAGAACAGATTAAAGCCCTTTTCCTCCTAGGACGCTTAGTTTCCGAGATAAATGAGTTTAAAGTTTTCCATATAAAAAAAATTAATTTTTAGGGATAAAATGAAATTTTTTGGTCCAACATTGAATTTTTTTATTTTTTTCATTTTTATAGTGAGAACAGATTAAAGCCCTTTTCCTCCTAGGACGCTTAGTTTCCGAGATAAATGAGTTTAAAGTTTTCCATATAAAAAAAATTAATTTTTAGGGATAAAATGAAATTTTTTGGTCCAACATTGAATTTTTTTATTTTTTTCATTTTTATAGTGAGAACAGATTAAAGCCCTTTTCCTCCTAGGACGCTTAGTTTCCGAGATAAATGAGTTTAAAGTTTTCCATATAAAAAAAATTAATTTTTGGGGATAAAATGAAATTTATTGGTCCAACATTGAATTTTTTTATTTTTTTCATTTTTATAGTGAGAACAGATTAAAGCCCTTTTCCTCCTAGGACGCTTAGTTTCCGAGATAAATGAGTTTAAAGTTTTCCATATAAAAAAAATTAATTTTTGGGGATAAAATGAAATTTTTTGGTCCAACATTGAATTTTTTTATTTTTTTCATTTTTATAGTGATAACAGATTAAAGCCCTTTTCCTCCTAGGACGCTTAGTTTCCGAGATAAATGAGTTTAAAGTTTTCCATATAAAAAAAATTAATTTTTAGGGATAAAATGAAATTTTTTTGTCCAACATTGAATTTTTTTATTTTTTTTCATTTTTATAGTGATAACAGATTAAAGCCCTTTTCCTCCTAGGACGCTTAGTTTCCGAGATAAATGAGTTTATAGTTTTCCATATAAAAAAAATTAATTTTTGGGGATAAAATGAAATTTTTTGGTCCAACATTGAATTTTTTTATTTTTTTCATTTTTATAGTGATAACAGATTAAAGCCCTTTTCCTCCTAGGACGCTTAGTTTCCGAGATAAATGAGTTTAAAGTTTTCCATATAAAAAAAATTAATTTTTAGGGATAAAATGAAATTTTTTGGTCCAACATTGAATTTTTTTATTTTTTTCATTTTTATAGTGAGAACAGATTAAAGCCCTTTTCCTCCTAGGACGCTTAGTTTCCGAGATAAATGAGTTTAAAGTTTTCCATATAAAAAAAATTAATTTTTAGGGATAAAATGAAATTTTTTGGTCCAACATTGAATTTTTTTATTTTTTTCATTTTTATAGTGAGAACAGATTAAAGCCCTTTTCCTCCTAGGACGCTTAGTTTCCGAGATAAATGAGTTTAAAGTTTTCCATATAAAAAAAATTAATTTTTAGGGATAAAATGAAATTTTTTGGTCCAACATTGAATTTTTTTATTTTTTTCATTTTTATAGTGAGAACAGATTAAAGCCCTTTTCCTCCTAGGACGCTTAGTTTCCGAGATAAATGAGTTTAAAGTTTTCCATATAAAAAAAATTAATTTTTGGGGATAAAATGAAATTTTTTGGTCCAACATTGAATTTTTTTATTTTTTTCATTTTTATAGTGATAACAGATTAAAGCCCTTTTCCTCCTAGGACGCTTAGTTTCCGAGATAAATGAGTTTAAAGTTTTCCATATAAAAAAAATTAATTTTTAGGGATAAAATGAAATTTTTTTGTCCAACATTGAATTTTTTTATTTTTTTTCATTTTTATAGTGATAACAGATTAAAGCCCTTTTCCTCCTAGGACGCTTAGTTTCCGAGATAAATGAGTTTAAAGTTTTCCATATAAAAAAAATTATTTTTTGGGGATAAAATGAAATTTTTTGGTCCAACATTGAATTTTTTTATTTTTTTCATTTTTATAGTGATAACAGGTTAAAGCCCTTTTCCTCCTAGGACGCTTAGTTTCCGAGATAAATGAGTTTAAAGTTTTCCATATAAAAAAAATTATTTTTTGGGGATAAAATGAAATTTTTTGGTCCAACATTGAATTTCTTTATTTTTTTCATTTTTATAGTGATAACAGATTAAAGCCCTTTTCCTCCTAGGACGCTTAGTTTCCGAAATAAATGAGTTTAAAGTTTTCCATATAAAAAAAATTAATTTTTGGGGATAAAATGAAATTTTTTGGTCCAACATTGAATTTTTTTTATTTTTTTTCATTTTTATAGTGATAACAGATTAAAGCCCTTTTCCTCCTAGGACGCTTAGTTTCCGAGATAAATGAGTTTAAAGTTTTCCATATAAAAAAAATTAATTTTTGGGGATAAAATGAAATTTTTTGGTCCAACATTGAATTTTTTTATTTTTTTCATTTTTATAGTGAGAACAGATTAAAGCCCTTTTCCTCCTAGGACGCTTAGTTTCCGAGATAAATGAGTTTAAAGTTTTCCATATAAAAAAAATTAATTTTTAGGGATAAAATGAAATTTTTTGGTCCAACATTGAATTTTTTTATTTTTTTCATTTTTATAGTGATAACAGATTAAAGCCCTTTTCCTCCTAGGACGCTTAGTTTCCGAGATAAATGAGTTTAAAGTTTTCCATATAAAAAAAATTAATTTTTGGGGATAAAATGAAATTTTTTGGTCCAACATTGAATTTTTTTATTTTTTTCATTTTTATAGTGAGAACAGATTAAAGCCCTTTTCCTCCTAGGACGCTTAGTTTCCGAGATAAATGAGTTTAAAGTTTTCCATATAAAAAAAATTAATTTTTGGGGATAAAATGAAATTTTTTGGTCCAACATTGAATTTTTTTATTTTTTTCATTTTTATAGTGATAACAGATTAAAGCCCTTTTCCTCCTAGGACGCTTAGTTTCCGAGATAAATGAGTTTAAAGTTTTCCATATAAAAAAAATTAATTTTTAGGGATAAAATGAAATTTTTTGGTCCAACATTGAATTTTTTTATTTTTTTCATTTTTATAGTGAGAACAGATTAAAGCCCTTTTCCTCCTAGGACGCTTAGTTTCCGAGATAAATGAGTTTAAAGTTTTCCATATAAAAAAAATTAATTTTTAGGGATAAAATGAAATTTTTTGGTCCAACATTGAATTTTTTTATTTTTTTCATTTTTATAGTGAGAACAGATTAAAGCCCTTTTCCTCCTAGGACGCTTAGTTTCCGAGATAAATGAGTTTAAAGTTTTCCATATAAAAAAAATTTAGTTTTTAGGGATAAAATGAAATTTTTTGGTCCAACATTGAATTTTTTTATTTTTTTCATTTTTATAGTGAGAACAGATTAAAGCCCTTTTCCTCCTAGGACGCTTAGTTTCCGAGATAAATGAGTTTAAAGTTTTCCATATAAAAAAAATTAATTTTTGGGGATAAAATGAAATTTATTGGTCCAACATTGAATTTTTTTATTTTTTTCATTTTTATAGTGAGAACAGATTAAAGCCCTTTTCCTCCTAGGACGCTTAGTTTCCGAGATAAATGAGTTTAAAGTTTTCCATATAAAAAAAATTAATTTTTGGGGATAAAATGAAATTTTTTGGTCCAACATTGAATTTTTTTATTTTTTTCATTTTTATAGTGATAACAGATTAAAGCCCTTTTCCTCCTAGGACGCTTAGTTTCCGAGATAAATGAGTTTAAAGTTTTCCATATAAAAAAAATTAATTTTTAGGGATAAAATGAAATTTTTTTGTCCAACATTGAATTTTTTTATTTTTTTTCATTTTTATAGTGATAACAGATTAAAGCCCTTTTCCTCCTAGGACGCTTAGTTTCCGAGATAAATGAGTTTAAAGTTTTCCATATAAAAAAAATTAATTTTTGGGGATAAAATGAAATTTTTTGGTCCAACATTGAATTTTTTTATTTTTTTCATTTTTATAGTGATAACAGATTAAAGCCCTTTTCCTCCTAGGACGCTTAGTTTCCGAGATAAATGAGTTTAAAGTTTTCCATATAAAAAAAATTAATTTTTAGGGATAAAATGAAATTTTTTGGTCCAACATTGAATTTTTTTATTTTTTTCATTTTTATAGTGAGAACAGATTAAAGCCCTTTTCCTCCTAGGACGCTTAGTTTCCGAGATAAATGAGTTTAAAGTTTTCCATATAAAAAAAATTAATTTTTAGGGATAAAATGAAATTTTTTGGTCCAACATTGAATTTTTTTATTTTTTTCATTTTTATAGTGAGAACAGATTAAAGCCCTTTTCCTCCTAGGACGCTTAGTTTCCGAGATAAATGAGTTTAAAGTTTTCCATATAAAAAAAATTAATTTTTAGGGATAAAATGAAATTTTTTGGTCCAACATTGAATTTTTTTATTTTTTTCATTTTTATAGTGAGAACAGATTAAAGCCCTTTTCCTCCTAGGACGCTTAGTTTCCGAGATAAATGAGTTTAAAGTTTTCCATATAAAAAAAATTAATTTTTGGGGATAAAATGAAATTTATTGGTCCAACATTGAATTTTTTTATTTTTTTCATTTTTATAGTGAGAACAGATTAAAGCCCTTTTCCTCCTAGGACGCTTAGTTTCCGAGATAAATGAGTTTAAAGTTTTCCATATAAAAAAAATTAATTTTTGGGGATAAAATGAAATTTTTTGGTCCAACATTGAATTTTTTTATTTTTTTCATTTTTATAGTGATAACAGATTAAAGCCCTTTTCCTCCTAGGACGCTTAGTTTCCGAGATAAATGAGTTTAAAGTTTTCCATATAAAAAAAATTAATTTTTAGGGATAAAATGAAATTTTTTTGTCCAACATTGAATTTTTTTATTTTTTTTCATTTTTATAGTGATAACAGATTAAAGCCCTTTTCCTCCTAGGACGCTTAGTTTCCGAGATAAATGAGTTTAAAGTTTTCCATATAAAAAAAAATAATTTTTGGGGATAAAATGAAATTTTTTGGTCCAACATTGAATTTTTTTATTTTTTTCATTTTTATAGTGATAACAGATTAAAGCCCTTTTCCTCCTAGGATGCTTAGTTTCCGAGATAAATGAGTTTAAAGTTTTCCATATAAAAAAAATTAATTTTTGGGGATAAAATGAAATTTTTTAGTCCAACATTGAATTTTTTTATTTTTTTCATTTTTATAGTGGGAACAGATTAAAGCCCTTTTCCTCCTAGGATGCTTAGTTTCCGAGATAAATGAGTTTAAAGTTTTCCATATAAAAAAAATTATTTTTTGGGGATAAAATGAAATTTTTTGGTCCAACATTGAATTTTTTTATTTTTTTCATTTTTATAGTGATAACAGATTAAAGCCCTTTTCCTCCTAGGACGTTTAGTTTCCGAGATAAATGAGTTTAAAGTTTTCCATATAAAAAAATTAATTTTTGGGGATAAAATGAAATTTTTTTGTCCAACATTGAATTTTTTTATTTTTTTCATTTTTATAGTGAGAACAGATTAAAGCCCTTTTCCTCCTAGGACGCTTAGTTTCCGAGATAAATGAGTTTAAAGTTTTCTATATAAAAAAAATTAATTTTTGGGGATAAAATGAAATTTTTTGGTCCAACATTGAATTTTTTTATTTTTTTCATTTTTATAGTGAGAACAGATTAAAGCCCTTTTCCTCCTAGGACGCTTAGTTTCCGAGATAAATGAGTTTAAAGTTTTCCATATAAAAAAAATTAATTTTTGGGGATAAAATGAAATTTTTTGGTCCAACATTGAATTTTTTATTTTTTTCATTTTTATAGTGAGAACAGATTAAAGCCCTTTTCCTCCTAGGACGCTTAGTTTCCGAGATAAATGAGTTTAAAGTTTTCCATATAAAAAAAATTAATTTTTGGGGATAAAATGAAATTTTTTGGTCCAACATTGAATTTTTTTATTTTTTCATTTTTATAGTGAGAACAGATTAAAGCCCTTTTCCTCCTAGGACGCTTAGTTTCCGAGATAAATGAGTTTAAAGTTTTCCATATAAAAAAAATTAATTTTTGGGGATAAAATGAAATTTTTTGGTCCAACATTGAATTTTTTTATTTTTTTCATTTTTATAGTGAGAACAGATTAAAGCCCTTTTCCTCCTAGGACGCTTAGTTTCCGAGATAAATGAGTTTAAAGTTTTCCATATAAAAAAAATTAATTTTTGGGGATAAAATGAAATTTTTTGGTCCATCATTGAATTTTTTTATTTTTTTCATTTTTATAGTGAGAACAGATTAAAGCCCTTTTCCTCCTAGGACGCTTAGTTTCCGAGATAAATGAGTTTAAAGTTTTCCATATAAAAAAATTAATTTTTGGGGATAAAATGAAATTTTTTGGTCCAACATTGAATTTTTTTATTTTTTTCATTTTTATAGTGAGAACAGATTAAAGCCCTTTTCCTCCTAGGACGCTTAGTTTCCGAGATAAATGAGTTTAAAGTTTTCCATATAAAAAAAATTAATTTTTGGAGATAAAATGAAATTTTTTGGTCCAACATTGAATTTTTTTATTTTTTTCATTTTTATAGTGATAACAGATTAAAGCCCTTTTCCTCCTAGGACGCTTAGTTTCCGAGATAAATGAGTTTAAAGTTTTCCATATAAAAAAAATTAATTTTTGGGGATAAAATGAAATTTTTTGGTCCAACATTGAATTTTTTTATTTTTTTCATTTTTATAGTGATAACAGATTAAAGCCCTTTTCCTCCTAGGATGCTTAGTTTCCGAGATAAATGAGTTTAAAGTTTTCCATATAAAAAAAATTAATTTTTGGGGATAAAATGAAATTTTTTAGTCCAACATTGAATTTCTTTATTTTTTTCATTTTTATAGTGATAACAGATTAAAGCCCTTTTCCTCCTAGGACGCTTAGTTTCCGAGATAAATGAGTTTAAAGTTTTCCATATAAAAAAAATTAATTTTTGGGGATAAAATGAAATTTTTTGGTCCAACATTGATTTTTTTTATTTTTTTCATTTTTATAGTGATAACAGATTAAAGCCCTTTTCCTCCTAGGACGCTTAGTTTCCGAGATAAATGAGTTTAAAGTTTTCCATATAAAAGAATTAATTTTTGGGGATAAAATGAAATTTTTTGGTCCAACATTGAATTTTTTTTATTTTTTTCATTTTTATAGTGATAACAGATTAAAGCCCTTTTCCTCCTAGGACGCTTAGTTTCCGAGATAAATGAGTTTAAAGTTTTCCATATAAAAAAATTAATTTTTGGGGATAAAATGAAATTTTTTGGTCCAACATTGAATTTTTTTTATTTTTTTCATTTTTATAGTGAGAACAGATTAAAGCCCTTTTCCTCCTAGGGCGCTTAGTTTCCGAGATAAATGAGTTTAAAGTTTTCCATATAAAAAAATTAATTTTTGGGGATAAAATGAAATTTTTTGGTCCAACATTGAATTTGTTTTATTTTTTTCATTTTTATAGTGAGAACAGATTAAAGCCCTTTTCCTCCTAGGACGCTTAGTTTCCGAGATAAATGAGTTTAAAGTTTTCCATATAAAAAAATTAATTTTTGGGGATAAAATGAAATTTTTTGGTCCAACATTGAATTTTTTTATTTTTTTCATTTTTATAGTGAGAACAGATTAAAGCCCTTTTCCTCCTAGGGCGCCTAGTTTCCGAGATAAATGAGTTTAAAGTTTTCCATATAAAAAAATTAATTTTTGGGGATAAAATGAAATTTTTTGGTCCAACATTGAATTTTTTTATTTTTTTCATTTTTATAGTGAGAACAGATTAAAGCCCTTTTCCTCCTAGGGCGCTTAGTTTCCGAGATAAATGAGTTTAAAGTTTTCCATATAAAAAAATTAATTTTTGGGGATAAAATGAAATTTTTTGGTCCAACATTGAATTTTTTTATTTTTTTCATTTTTATAGTGATAACAGATTAAAGCCCTTTTCCTCCTAGGACGCTTAGTTTCCGAGATAAATGAGTTTAAAGTTTTCCATATAAAAAAAATTAATTTTTGGGGATAAAATGAAATTTTTTGGTCCAACATTGAATTTTTTTATTTTTATAGTGATAACAGATTAAAGCCCTTTTCCTCCTAGGACGCTTAGTTTCCGAGATAAAAGAGTTTAAAGTTTTCCATATAAAAAAAATTAATTTTTGGGGATAAAATGAAATTTTTTGGTCCAACATTGAATTTTTTTAATTTTTTCATTTTTATAGTGATAACAGATTAAAGCCCTTTTCCTTCTAGGACGCTTAGTTTCCGAGATAAATGAGTTTAAAGTTTTCCATATAAAAAAAATTAATTTTTGGGGATAAAATGAAATTTTTTGGTCCAACATTGAATTTTTTTATTTTTTTCATTTTTATAGTGATAACAGATTAAAGCCCTTTTCCTCCTAGGACGCTTAGTTTCCGAGATAAATGAGTTTAAAATTTTCCATATAAAAAAAATTAATTTTTAGGGATAAAATGAAATTTTTTGGTCCAACATTGAATTTTTTTATTTTTTTCATTTTTATAGTGATAACAGATTAAAGCCCTTTTCCTCCTAGGACGCTTAGTTTCCGAGATAAATGAGTTTAAAGTTTTCCATATAAAAAAAATTAATTTTTGGGGATAAAATGAAATTTTTTGGTCCAACATTGAATTTTTTTATTTTTTTCATTTTTATAGTGAGAACAGATTAAAGCCCTTTTCCTCCTAGGACGCTTAGTTTCCGAGATAAATGAGTTTAAAGTTTTCCATATAAAAAAAATTAATTTTTGGGGATAAAATGAAATTTTTTGGTCCAACATTGAATTTTTTTATTTTTTTCATTTTTATAGTGATAACAGATTAAAGCCCTTTTCCTCCTAGGACGCTTAGTTTCCGAGATAAATGAGTTTAAAGTTTTCCATATAAAAAAAATTAATTTTTGGGGATAAAATGAAATTTTTTGGTCCAACATTGAATTTTTTTATTTTTTTCATTTTTATAGTGATAACAGATTAAAGCCCTTTTCCTCCTAGGACGCTTAGTTTCCGAGATAAATGAGTTTAAAGTTTTCCATATAAAAAAAATTAATTTTTGGGGATAAAATGAAATTTTTTGGTCCAACATTGAATTTTTTTATTTTTTTTCATTTTTATAGTGATAACAGATTAAAGCCCTTTTCCTCCTAGGACGCTTAGTTTCCGAGATAAATGAGTTTAAAGTTTTCCATATAAAAAAAATTAATTTTTGGGGATAAAATGAAATTTTTTGGTCCAACATTGAATTTTTTTATTTTTTTCATTTTTATAGTGATAACAGATTAAAGCCCTTTTCCTCCTAGGACGCTTAGTTTCCGAGATAAATGAGTTTAAAGTTTTCCATATAAAAAAAATTAATTTTTGGGGATAAAATGAAATTTTTTGGTCCAACATTGAATTTTTTTATTTTTTTTCATTTTTATAGTGATAACAGATTAAAGCCCTTTTCCTCCTAGGACGCTTAGTTTCCGAGATAAATGAGTTTAAAGTTTTCCATATAAAAAAAATTAATTTTTGGGGATAAAATGAAATTTTTTGGTCCAACATTGAATTTTTTTATTTTTTTCATTTTTATAGTGATAACAGATTAAAGCCCTTTTCCTCCTAGGACGCTTAGTTTCCGAGATAAATGAGTTTAAAGTTTTCCATATAAAAAAAATTAATTTTTGGGGATAAAATGAAATTTTTTGGTCCAACATTGAATTTTTTTATTTTTTTCATTTTTATAGTGATAACAGATTAAAGCCCTTTTCCTCCTAGGACGCTTAGTTTCCGAGATAAATGAGTTTAAAGTTTTCCATATAAAAAAAATTAATTTTTGGGGATAAAATGAAATTTTTTGGTCCAACATTGAATTTTTTTATTTTTTTCATTTTTATAGTGATAACAGATTAAAGCCCTTTTCCTCCTAGGACGCTTAGTTTCCGAGATAAATGAGTTTAAAGTTTTCCATATAAAAAAAATTAATTTTTGGGGATAAAATGAAATTTTTTGGTCCAACATTGAATTTTTTTATTTTTTTCATTTTTATAGTGATAACAGATTAAAGCCCTTTTCCTCCTAGGACGCTTAGTTTCCGAGATAAATGAGTTTAAAGTTTTCCATATAAAAAAAATTAATTTTTGGGGATAAAATGAAATTTTTTGGTCCAACATTGAATTTTTTTATTTTTTTCATTTTTATAGTGATAACAGATTAAAGCCCTTTTGCTCCTAGGACGCTTAGTTTCCGAGATAAATGAGTTTAAAGTTTTCCATATAAAAAAAATTAATTTTTGGGGATAAAATGAAATTTTTTGGTCCAACATTGAATTTTTTTATTTTTTTCATTTTTATAGTGATAACAGATTAAAGCCCTTTTCCTCCTAGGATGCTTAGTTTCCGAGATAAATGAGTTTAAAGTTTTCCAAATAAAAAAAATTAATTTTTGGGGATAAAATGAAATTTTTTAGTCCAACATTGAATTTTTTTATTTTTTTCATTTTTATAGTGAGAACAGATTAAAGCCCTTTTCCTCCTAGGACGCTTAGTTTCCGAGATAAATGAGTCTAAAGTTTTCCATATAAAAAAAATTAATTTTTGGGGATAAAATGAAATTTTTTGGTCCAACATTGAATTTTTTTATTTTTTTCTTTTTTATAGTGATAAGAGATTAAAGCCCTTTTCCTCCTAGGACGCTTAGTTTCCGAGATAAATGAGTTTAAAGTTTTCCATATAAAAAAAATTAATTTTTGGGGATAAAATGAAATATTTTGGTCCAACATTGAATTTTTTTACTTTTTTCATTTTTATAGTGATAACAGATTAAAGCCCTTTTCCTCCTAGGACGCTTAGTTTCCGAGATAAATGAGTTTAAAGTTTTCCATATAAAAAAAATTAATTTTTGGGGATAAAATGAAATTTTTTGGTCCAACATTGAATTTTTTTATTTTTTTCATTTTATAGTGATAACAGATTAAAGCCCTTTTCCTCCTAGGACGCTTAGTTTCCGAGATAAATGAGTTTAAAGTTTTCCATATAAAAAAAATTAATTTTTGGGGATAAAATGAAATTTTTTGGTCCAACAGTGAATTTTTTTATTTTTTTCATTTTTATAGTGATAACAGATTAAAGCCCTTTTCCTTCTAGGACGCTTAGTTTCCGAGATAAATGAGTTTAAAATTTTCCATATAAAAAAAATTAATTTTTAGGGATAAAATGAAACTTTTTGGTCCAACATTGAATTTTTTTATTTTTTTCATTTTTATAGTGATAACAGATTAAAGCCCTTTTCCTCCTAGGACGCTTAGTTTCCGAGATAAATGAGTTTAAAATTTTCCATATAAAAAAAATTAATTTTTAGGGATAAAATGAAATTTTTTGGTCCAACATTGAATTTTTTTATTTTTTTCATTTTTATAGTGATAACAGATTAAAGCCCTTTTCCTCCTAGGACGCTTAGTTTCCGAGATAAATGAGTTTAAAGTTTTCCATATAAAAAAAATTAATTTTTGGGGATAAAATGAAATTTTTTGGTCCAACATTGAATTTTTTTATTTTTTTCATTTTTATAGTGAGAACAGATTAAAGCCCTTTTCCTCCTAGGACGCTTAGTTTCCGAGATAAATGAGTTTAAAGTTTTCCATATAAAAAAAATTAATTTTTGGGGATAAAATGAAATTTTTTGGTCCAACATTGAATTTTTTTATTTTTTTCATTTTTATAGTGATAACAGATTAAAGCCCTTTTCCTCCTAGGACGCTTAGTTTCCGAGATAAATGAGTTTAAAGTTTTCCATATAAAAAAAATTAATTTTTGGGGATAAAATGAAATTTTTTGGTCCAACATTGAATTTTTTTATTTTTTTCATTTTTATAGTGATAACAGATTAAAGCCCTTTTCCTCCTAGGACGCTTAGTTTCCGAGATAAATGAGTTTAAAGTTTTCCATATAAAAAAAATTAATTTTTGGGGATAAAATGAAATTTTTTGGTCCAACATTGAATTTTTTTATTTTTTTTCATTTTTATAGTGATAACAGATTAAAGCCCTTTTCCTCCTAGGACGCTTAGTTTCCGAGATAAATGAGTTTAAAGTTTTCCATATAAAAAAAATTAATTTTTGGGGATAAAATGAAATTTTTTGGTCCAACATTGAATTTTTTTATTTTTTTCATTTTTATAGTGATAACAGATTAAAGCCCTTTTCCTCCTAGGACGCTTACTTTCCGAGATAAATGAGTTTAAAGTTTTCCATATAAAAAAATTAATTTTTGGGAAATTTTTTGGTCCAACATTGAATTTTTTTATTTTTTTCATTTTTATAGTGATAACAGATTAAAGCCCTTTTCCTCCTAGGACGCTTAGTTTCCGAGATAAATGAGTTTAAAGTTTTCCATATAAAAAAATTAATTTTTGGGAAATTTTTTGGTCCAACATTGAATTTTTTTATTTTTTTCATTTTTATAGTGATAACAGATTAAAGCCCTTTTCCTCCTAGGACGCTTAGTTTCCGAGATAAATGAGTTTAAAGTTTTCCATATAAAAAATTTTAATTTTTGGGGATAAAATGAAATTTTTTGGTCCAACATTGAATTTTTTTATTTTTTTCATTTTTATAGTGATAACAGATTAAAGCCCTTTTCCTCCTAGGACGCTTAGTTTCCGAGATAAATGAGTTTAAAATTTTCCATATAAAAAAAATTAATTTTTGGGGATAAAATGAAATTTTTTGGTCCAACATTGAATTTTTTTATTTTTTTCATTTTTATAGTGATAACAGATTAAAGCCCTTTTCCTCCTAGGACGCTTAGTTTCCGAGATAAATGAGTTTAAAATTTTCCATATAAAAAAAATTAATTTTTAGGGATAAAATGAAATTTTTTGGTCCAACATTGAATTTTTTTATTTTTTTCATTTTTATAGTGATAACAGATTAAAGCCCTTTTCCTCCTAGGACGCTTAGTTTCCGAGATAAATGAGTTTAAAGTTTTCCATATAAAAAAAATTAATTTTTGGGGATAAAATGAAATTTTTTGGTCCAACATTGAATTTTTTTATTTTTTTCATTTTTATAGTGAGAACAGATTAAAGCCCTTTTCCTCCTAGGACGCTTAGTTTCCGAGATAAATCAGTTTAAAATTTTCCATATAAAAAAAATTAATTTTTAGGGATAAAATGAAATTTTTTGGTCCAACATTGAATTTTTTTATTTTTTTCATTTTTATAGTGATAACAGATTAAAGCCCTTTTCCTCCTAGGACGCTTAGTTTCCGAGATAAATGAGTTTAAAGTTTTCCATATAAAAAAATTAATTTTTGGGAAATTTTTTGGTCCAACATTGAATTTTTTTATTTTTTTCATTTTTATAGTGATAACAGATTAAAGCCCTTTTCCTCCTAGGACGCTTAGTTTCCGAGATAAATGAGTTTAAAGTTTTCCATATAAAAAAATTAATTTTTGGGAAATTTTTTGGTCCAACATTGAATTTTTTTATTTTTTTCATTTTTATAGTGATAACAGATTAAAGCCCTTTTCCTCCTAGGACGCTTAGTTTCCGAGATAAATGAGTTTAAAGTTTTCCATATAAAAAATTTTAATTTTTGGGGATAAAATGAAATTTTTTGGTCCAACATTGAATTTTTTTATTTTTTTCATTTTTATAGTGATAACAGATTAAAGCCCTTTTCCTCCTAGGACGCTTAGTTTCCGAGATAAATGAGTTTAAAATTTTCCATATAAAAAAAATTAATTTTTGGGGATAAAATGAAATTTTTTGGTCCAACATTGAATTTTTTTATTTTTTTCATTTTTATAGTGATAACAGATTAAAGCCCTTTTCCTCCTAGGACGCTTAGTTTCCGAGATAAATGAGTTTAAAATTTTCCATATAAAAAAAATTAATTTTTAGGGATAAAATGAAATTTTTTGGTCCAACATTGAATTTTTTTATTTTTTTCATTTTTATAGTGATAACAGATTAAAGCCCTTTTCCTCCTAGGACGCTTAGTTTCCGAGATAAATGAGTTTAAAGTTTTCCATATAAAAAAAATTAATTTTTGGGGATGAAATGAAATTTTTTGGTCCAACATTGAATTTTTTTATTTTTTTCATTTTTATAGTGAGAACAGATTAAAGCCCTTTTCCTCCTAGGACGCTTAGTTTCCGAGATAAATCAGTTTAAAGTTTTCCATATAAAAAAAATTAATTTTTGGGGATAAAATGAAATTTTTTGGTCCAACATTGAATTTTTTTATTATTTATTCATTTTTATAGTGATAACAGATTAAAGCCCTTTTCCTCCTAGGACGCTTAGTTTCCGAGATAAATGAGTTTAAAGTTTTCCATATAAAAAAAATTAATTTTTGGGGATAAAATGAAATTTTTTGGTCCAACATTGAATTTTTTTATTTTTTTCATTTTTATAGTGATAACAGATTAAAGCCCTTTTCCTCCTAGGACGCTTAGTTTCCGAGATAAATGAGTTTAAAGTTTTCCATATAAAAAAAATTAATTTTTGGGGATAAAATGAAATTTTTTGGTCCAACATTGAATTTTTTTATTTTTTTTTTCATTTTTATAGTGATAACAGATTAAAGCCCTTTTACTCCTAGGACGCTTAGTTTCCGAGATAAATGAGTTTAAAGTTTTCCATATAAAAAAAATTAATTTTTGGGGATAAAATGAAATTTTTTGGTCCAACATTGAATTTTTTTATTTTTTTCATTTTTATAGTGATAACAGATTAAAGCCCTTTTCCTCCTAGGACGCTTAGTTTCCGAGATAAATGAGTTTAAAGTTTTCCATATAAAAAAAATTAATTTTTGGGGATAAAATGAAATTTTTTGGTCCAACATTGAATTTTTTTATTTTTTTTCATTTTCATAGTGATAACAGATTAAAGCCCATTTTCTCCTAGGACGCTTAGTTTCCGAGATAAATGAGTTTAAAGTTTTCCATATAAAAAAAATTAATTTTTGGGGATAAAATGAAATTTTTTGGTCCAACATTGAATTTTTTTATTTTTTTCATTTTTATAGTGATAACAGATTAAAGCCCTTTTCCTCCTAGGACGCTTAGTTTCCGAGATAAATGAGTTTAAAGTTTTCCATATAAAAAAAATTAATTTTTGGGGATAAAATGAAATTTTTTGGTCCAACATTGAATTTTTTTATTTTTTTTCATTTTTATAGTGATAACAGATTAAAGCCCTTTTCCTCCTAGGACGCTTAGTTTCCGAGATAAATGAGTTTAAAGTTTTCCATATAAAAAAAATTAATTTTTGGGGATAAAATGAAATTTTTTGGTCCAACATTGAATTTTTTTATTTTTTTCATTTTTATAGTGATAACAGATTAAAGCCCTTTTCCTCCTAGGACGCTTAGTTTCCGAGATAAATGAGTTTAAAGTTTTCCATATAAAAAAAATTAATTTTTGGGGATAAAATGAAATTTTTTGGTCCAACATTGAATTTTTTTATTTTTTTCATTTTTATAGTGATAACAGATTAAAGCCCTTTTCCTCCTAGGACGCTTAGTTTCCGAGATAAAAGAGTTTAAAGTTTTCCATATAAAAAAAATTAATTTTTGGGGATAAAATGAAATTTTTTGGTCCACATTGAATTTTTTTATTTTTTTCATTTTTATAGTGATAACAGATTAAAGCCCTTTTCCTCCTAGGACGCTTAGTTTCCGAGATAAATGAGTTTAAAGTTTTCCATATAAAAAAAATTAATTTTTGGGGATAAAATGAAATTTTTTGGTCCAACATTGAATTTTTTTAAATTTTTCATTTTTATAGTGATAACAGATTAAAGCCCTTTTCCTCCTAGGACGCTTAGTTTCCGAGATAAATGAGTTTAAAGTTTTCCATATAAAAAAAATTAATTTTTGGGGATAAAATGAAATTTTTTGGTCCAACATTGAATTTTTTTATTTTTTTCATTTTTATAGTGATAACAGATTAAAGCCCTTTTCCTCCTAGGATGCTTAGTTTCCGAGATAAATGAGTTTAAAGTTTTCCAAATAAAAAAAATTAATTTTTGGGGATAAAATGAAATTTTTTAGTCCAACATTGAATTTTTTTATTTTTTTCATTTTTATAGTGAGAACAGATTAAAGCCCTTTTCCTCCTAGGACGCTTAGTTTCCGAGATAAATGAGTTTAAAGTTTTCCATATAAAAAAATTAATTTTTGGGGATAAAATGAAATTTTTTGGTCCAACATTGAATTTTTTAATTTTTTTCATTTTTATAGTGATAACAGATTAAAGCCCTTTTCCTCCTAGGACGCTTAGTTTCCGAGATAAATGAGTTTAAAGTTTTCCATATAAAAAATTTTAATTTTTGGGGATAAAATGAAATTTTTTGGTCCAACATTGAATTTTTTTATTTTTTTCATTTTTATAGTGATAACAGATTAAAGCCCTTTTCCTCCTAGGACGCTTAGTTTCCGAGATAAATGAGTTTAAAATTTTCCATATAAAAAAAATTAATTTTTAGGGATAAAATGAAATTTTTTGGTCCAACATTGAATTTTTTTATTTTTTTCATTTTTATAGTGATAACAGATTAAAGCCCTTTTCCTCCTAGGACGCTTAGTTTCCGAGATAAATGAGTTTAAAGTTTTCCATATAAAAAAAATTAATTTTTGGGGATAAAATGAAATTTTTTGGTCCAACATTGAATTTTTTTATTTTTTTCATTTTTATAGTGATAACAGATTAAAGCCCTTTTCCTTCTAGGACGCTTAGTTTCCGAGATAAATGAGTTTAAAGTTTTCCATATAAAAAAAATTAATTTTTGGGGATAAAATGAAATTTTTTGGTCCAACATTGAATTTTTTTATTTTTTTCATTTTTATAGTGATAACAGATTAAAGCCCTTTTCCTCCTAGGACGCTTAGTTTCCGAGATAAATGAGTTTAAAATTTTCCATATAAAAAAAATTAATTTTTAGGGATAAAATGAAATTTTTTGGTCCAACATTGAATTTTTTTATTTTTTTCATTTTTATAGTGATAACAGATTAAAGCCCTTTTCGTCCTAGGACGCTTAGTTTCTGAGATAAATGAGTTTAAAGTTTTCCATATAAAAAAAATTAATTTTTAAGGATAAAATGAAATTTTTTGGTTTAACATTGAATTTTTTTATTTTTTTTATTTTTATAGTGATAACAGATTAAAGCCCTTTTCCTCCTAGGACGCTTAGTTTCCGAGATAAATGAGTTTAAAGTTTTCCATATAAAAAAAAAGTTAATTTTTGGGGATAAAATGAAATTTTTTGGTCCAACATTGAATTTTTTTATTTTTTTCATTTTTATAGTGATAACAGATTAAAGCCCTTTTCCTCCTAGGATGCTTAGTTTCCGAGATAAATGAGTTTAAAGTTTTCCAAATAAAAAAAATTAATTTTTGGGGATAAAATGAAATTTTTGAGTCCAACATTGAATTTTTTTATTTTTTTCATTTTTATAGTGAGAACAGATTAAAGCCCTTTTCCTCCTAGGACGCTTAGTTTCCGAGATAAATGAGTTTAAAGTTTTCCAGTCCTAGGACGCTTAGTTTCCGAGATAAATGAGTTTAAAGTTTTCCATATAAAAAAAATTAATTTTTGGGGATAAATTGAAATTTTTTGGTCCAACATTGAATTTTTTTATTTTTTTCATTTTTATAGTGATAACAGATTAAAGCCCTTTTCCTCCTAGGACGCTTAGTTTCCGAGATAAATGAGTTTAAAGTTTTCCATATAAAAAAAATTAATTTTTGGGGATAAATTGAAATTTTTTGGTCCAACATTGAATTTTTTTATTTTTTTCATTTTTATAGTGATAACAGATTAAAGCCCTTTTCCTCCTAGGACGCTTAGTTTCCGAGATAAATGAGTTTAAAGTTTTCCATATAAAAAAATTAATTTTTGGGGATAAAATGAAATTTTTTGGTCCAACATTGAATTTTTTTATTTTTTTCATTTTTATAGTGATAACAGATTAAAGCCCTTTTCCTCCTAGGACGCTTAGTTTCCGAGATAAATGAGTTTAAAGTTTTCCATATAAAAAATTTTAATTTTTGGGGATAAAATGAAATTTTTTGGTCCAACATTGAATTTTTTTACTTTTTTCATTTTTATAGTGATAACAGATTAAAGCCCTTTTCCTCCTAGGACGCTTAGTTTCCGAGATAAACGAGTTTAAAATTTTCCATATAAAAAAAATTAATTTTTAGGGATAAAATGAAATTTTTTGGTCCAACATTGAATTTTTTTATTTTTTTCATTTTTATAGTGATAACAGATTAAAGCCCTTTTCCTCCTAGGACGCTTAGTTTCCGAGATAAATGAGTTTAAAGTTTTCCATATAAAAAAAATTAATTTTTGGGGATAAAATGAAATTTTTCGGTCCAACATTGAATTTTTTTATTTTTTTCATTTTTATAGTGATAACAGATTAAAGCCCTTTTCCTCCTAGGACGCTTAGTTTCCGAGATAAATGAGTTTAAAGTTTTCCATATAAAAAAAATTAATTTTTGGGGATAAAATGAAATTTTTTGGTCCAACATTGAATTTTTTTATTTTTTTCATTTTTATAGTGATAACAGATTAAAGCCCTTTTCCTCCTAGGACGCTTAGTTTCCGAGATAAATAAGTTTAAAGTTTTCCATATAAAAAAAATTAATTTTTGGGGATAAAATGAAATTTTTTGGTCCAACATTGAATTTTTTTATTTTTTTCATTTTTATAGTGATAACAGATTAAAGCCCTTTTCCTCCTAGGACGCTTAGTTTCCGAGATAAATGAGTTTAAAATTTTCCATATAAAAAAAATTAATTTTTAGGGATAAAATGAAATTTTTTGGTCCAACATTGAATTTTTTTATTTTTTTCATTTTTATAGTGATAACAGATTAAAGCCCTTTTCCTCCTAGGACGCTTAGTTTCCGAGATAAATGAGTTTAAAGTTTTCCATATAAAAAAAATTAATTTTTGGGGATAAAATGAAATTTTTTGGTCCAACATTGAATTTTTTTATTTTTTTCATTTTTATAGTGATAACAGATTAAAGCCCTTTTCCTCCTAGGACGCTTAGTTTCCGAGATAAATGAGTTTAAAGTTTTCCATATAAAAAAAATTAATTTTTGGGGATAAAATGAAATTTTTTGGTCCAACATTGAATTTTTTTTAATTTTTTCATTTTTATAGTGATAACAGATTAAAGCCCTTTTCCTCCTAGGACGCTTAGTTTCCGAGATAAATGAGTTTAAAGTTTTCCATATAAAAAAAATAAATTTTTGGGGATAAAATGAAATTTTTTGATCCAACATTGAATTTTCTTATTTTTTTCATTTTTATAGTGACAACAGATTAAAGCCCTTTTCCTCCTAGGACGCTTAGTATTTGAGATAAATGAGTTTAAAGTTTTCCATATAAAAAAA